>OW240915.1:200751970-200769229 GCA_933207985.1 Pelobates cultripes | reverse complement strand
CATGGACTCCTCAAAGCGGTTTGCTCCTTCCCTCTGGAACTGTAAAAATAAAAAATATAGTTACAACTCGCCAAATCGTAACCAAAAAGCATAATACTTATTTTATATTATTAGAAATGACAATTTCAATGTTGAAGATTGGAGGCGTAGAATAGAAAGAATGATCGAGCGCTTTCAATTTTAAATAAAAAACATATCTGTGCTTACAGTGTTAGCAGTGTTTAGGCGATAGGGTCACAGTGTGAGCAGTGTTTAGGAGATACGGTCATAGTGTAAGCAGTGTTTAGGAGATACGGTCACAGTGTAAGCAGTGTTTAGGAAATACGGTCACAGTGTAAGCAGTGTATAGGAGATACGGTCACAGTGTAAGCAGTGTGTAGGAGATACGGTCACAGTGTAAACAGTGTGTAGGTGATACAGTCGTTTCATTCTCCACAATCACGGTACTTTTGGTTACCTTATAAGTATTACAGTGACTCACATTGGTTGAATTGGCACATGAATACACATGTGAGCAGTAACGCCACGTCAAGGCTTCAACCCTTGTTACTGACCATTCACACACACCATACTTTGCATTCATCCGCATTCGGTATTCCAGATATTTTGCACTACACCTCCCATGGTGGTTTGCCAGCATTATGGGAGATGTAATTCACAGCATCTGGACTGCCCAAGGTTACCTACCTCTGAACTATGCCGTGATCACAGTACACAATGTTGAAGTTGCTGTGCAAACAGGAGCAGCTTGTCATGTGTCAGATGCCACTTCATTAGTTATAAATTCAATACTCCACCCTGGAGACGAGCATTAAACATGGGCTTCTTCATTCCTCTTCATGTACTTCGTGTCCCATAGGAGAACATGCTTGTCAGAGCTGTGACACACACAAAAAGAAATAAACTGGTTAGAGTAACTGGCATAACAGACACAGTGCATGCAGACTTGCGTGCCACATACATACAGCAGACAGACGCAAAGATTGTGGGAGACACACCAGATTAAATATAAGAATTGGGAGTACCATACATACACAATGCACAAAGAGACGGAGATTACTGAATTCGGTGACCGACGGATTTGGTTGCAGATGTGGGGCTGTCCCTCTCGCTGGGGTGCAGTTTCTCATCCTTCTCTGGCGAGTGACTAGATGGCTGCGGTTTCATAGCAAAAAGCATGCCATGGCATATGATATCTAGGAAATAAATATTTTTCTATGAAACTAGGGTTGTACACATCTAACACACAGGCCACACGTACTGTACAGCTCCCCATCTAACGCACAGCCCCCAAATATAACACAGCCCCCCCACATGTAACAAACAGCCCCTCCATCTAACACACTGCCCCCCACATTTAACACACAGGCCACCCCAATATAGACAGCGCAGCCCCCCCATATACACGCAGACCCCCATACAGCGCAGACCCCCATACAGCGCAGACCCCCATATATACTGTGCAGACCCCCTTTATACTTTGTGCAGACCCCCCATACATACTGTGCAGACCCCCTCAATGCTGTGCAGACCCCCTATATACTGTGCAGACCCTGCATACTGTGCAGACCCTACCTCGGCTATACTGTGCAGACCCCCTATACTGTGCAGACCCCATATACTGTGCGGGCCCCCTCAATATACTGTGCAGACCCCCTCAATATACTGGGCAGACCCCTATATACTGTACCCCCTATATACTGTGCAGACCCCTATATACTGTGCAGACCCCCTATATATCATGTGCAGACCCCTCAAGCCACATACTGTGCGAACCCCCTCAATGCCACTGTACGGGCCCAATATACTGTAATCTCCCCTCGGATGGCTGAGGGTGTTGGGAGCAGGGGGTGACCTGTTTGAATCCAATGATGGGAGTCTGCGCGTGCGCAGTACTGGGGTAGGGAGATCTGATGGCCATTTCTCCTGTGAAATTTCCCTACCCCACATTGCGCACGCGCGGTCGATTGTGTCCGCACATGCGCAGTATAGGGGTAGGGAGATTTAACAGGCGAAATGGCCATCAAATTTCCCTACCCCAGTACTGCGCACGCGCGGTGTACCTCCGACGGGAGTACTAGACGCGCGTGCGCAGTGCGGCGTTAATGTCCCCAGCTCGCTGTTAACATTCTCTGCCTGGAGGTTGTGCGCATGCGCGATGCGGCACACCTCCTCCTCTATTGGTTGGACGTCACTTCCTGTGTGGCCGCGTCACCGGAAGTGACGAGGGTATGTCTCTTTCACGGGGTATGTCTTTCTGATAGAACACCGGCCGGGAGGATCAATCACACTACAGAATCTAGAACATTTATTGTATCTGGTGTGTGCATTCTGGGTTTATGGCTACTCTCCACCATTAACAACTGCAGCTTAATGGAATAAATCCTATGTAAACCAGAACACAGCTAAATATGTAATTATTAACAAAAGGTAAACACTGGCTGCTTATCAGGTCATAAAGAACATTTATTTTTAACAAAAGTTTCACTTTTTCCCCTAAATGTTACATAGTTACATAGCTGAAAAGAGACATGCTTCCATCAAGTTCAGCCTTCCTCACATTTGTACATTTGTTTTTGCTGTTGATCCAAAAGATGGCCAAAACCCCCTCCCCCCTGTCTGAAACGCTTCCAATTTTGCAACAAAATAGGAAAAAATTCCTGCTTGACTTCAGAAGTCAGATATCTCATTAGATCAAGAAGCTATTATCCCACTAATTATTATTATTTTTTTTATATAGCGCCACAGTGCTGTACAATGTGTGGACTAACAAACATGTAGTTGTAACCGGACGAGTTGGACACAGGAACAGAGGGGTTGAGGGCTCTGCTTAATGAGCTTACATGCTAGAGGGAGTGGGGTAAAGTGACACAAAAAGGTAAGGGTGGGAGTAGAGAAGTAGATTGAGAGAATAGTATTCACTGAAGACTTAGTGTTCTTTTTTTAAATGACAGTTGCAGGAGAGGAGTCAGTTGGGAGCCACTACCAGTTTAATTGATATGCTTTTGTGACAAGGTGAGTGTTTAATTAATTTTTGAAGAAGTGGAAACTGGGTGAACATCTAACGGAGAAGGGAAGGGAATGCTCGGTCTTGAAGGCGAGCATCAGATGTGGAAGTACGGACAGAAGATACACTTTGGTCTTAGGCATAGCATAGGGGCCTAGACGGGACATATTTGTGTATTAGGGAGGATACATAGGTGGGAGCAGAATTTTGTAGAGATTTGAAAGCAAGAGCCAGAATTTTAAACTGAGCCCTATATCTTATGGTAAACCAATGTAGGGACTGACAGAGGGGTGAGGCGTGGGAGGTGCGGGCAGACAGGAAGATGAGCCTTGCCGCTGTATTCATTATAGACTGCACTAGGGCACGTTGGGAGCACATAAGACCACTGAGAAGCGGATTGCTGTAGTCAAGTGGCGCTTATCAAAGTTACTAACGACCTAATCGCAGCTAAATCCAAAGGCCACTACTCCATACTAATTCTTCTTGACCTCTCTGCTGCCTTTGACACCGTTGATCATGCTCTCCTTCATCGAACTCTTCAATCGCTTGGTCTCTGTGACTCTGTCCTGTCGTGGTTTTCCTCTTATCTCTCCCAACGCTCATTCAGTGTCTCCTTTTCTAATGACACCTCCTCCCCTCGTCCTGTCTCGGTTGGAGTCCCCCAAGGCTCTGTACTTGGTCCCCTTCTATTTTCTCCTTATACTGCCTTTCTTGGCAAACTTATTACCTCTTTTGGATTCCACTACTACCTGTATGCTGATGACACCCAGGTATATCTCTCCTCCCCGGACCTCTCTCCTGCCGTCCTGCAACATGTCACTGCTTGCCTTTCTTCCATCTCTGACTGGATGTCCTCCCGCTTTCTGAAACTCAATCTCTCTAAAACTGAGCTCCTTGTCTTTCCTCCTCCTAATACTGATCCTCCTCTTTCGCTCTCCCTTCAAGTTAGTGGTACCCACATAAGTCCATCCTTGCAAGCGTCCTGTCTTGGCTTCATACTTGATTCTGGCCTCACCTTTGAGCCTCGCATCCAGTATGTTGCCAAATCCTGTAGATTCCATCTTAAAAACAGCCCGCAACCGCCCCTTTCTTATGCAAGATGCTACCATGGAGCTTGTCCATGCTCTAGTAATTTCCGCATGGATTATTGTAACCCTCTCCTGATTCGTTTTCCCAAAAGCCGTACTGCACCGCTACAGTCCATAATGAACGCTACCGCCAGACTGATTTTCCTCTCTAGTTGGTTCTCTCATAGCTCACCCCTCTGTCAGGCCTAACATTGGCTTCCTTTATGCTATAGGAGTTAATTCATGGTACTAATTCACACCTATAAAGCACTGAACAATTCTAGCCCCTCTTATATCTCTTCACAGATCCATAGGTATGTCCCTTCTCGGTCCCTCCGCTCTGCCCGTGACCACCTCCTGTCCGTTGTTCGCACCCGTACGGCCAACTCACGCTTGTAGGACCTCTCGCGGGCGGCTCCCTTCCTATGGAATAGCCTGCCTACCGTCATCAGACTCTCCCCTAGTCTTGCATCTTTTAAGAAGCGCCTTAAAACCCATCTCTTTAGGAAAGCTTATGGCCTCCCAGACTAACCTCTACCTCACATACCTGTCTCTTGCTCTCTCCTAAAGGGAGACCTTATTTGATTGCAAATTCCTGTCCTATTGTGTTTTACACCCCACCTCCTATAGAATGTAAGCCCGTTTGAGCAGGGTCCTCTTCAACCTATCGTTCTTGTAAGTTTTTTTGTAATTGTCTTAGTTATAGTTATATTCCCCCTCTCATAATATTGTAAAGCGCTACAGAGTCTGTTGGCGCTATATAAATGGCAATAATAATAATAATGGAAGATGGAAGCGGAAGGATTTGGCAATCGACTGGACATGAGGAGTGAAGGAGAGGTCGGAATCAAAGAGAACACATAGGCAGCATTAACGAGGAGAGAGACAAGAAACGGGAGTAGCAGCACTTGAGGGAGGAAAGACCAGAAGTTCTATTTGGACAAGTTGAATTTAAGGAAGTGGGCAGTCATCCTGTTAGAAATAGCAGAGAAGCATCAGAGACACTGGTCAAGAGGGGCGAGAGATCAGGAGTGGACAGATAGCTTTGCGTGTCATCCGCATAGAAGTGATATTAAAAGTTAAAGTAGCTGGTGATTTTACCAAGGGAGGCAGTGTAGATCAAGAACAGTAGGGGCCCAAAGACTGAACCTTGGGGTACACCAACAGAGAGGGGCTGAAAGAGCACTGGGAGAGGTAGGAGGAGCACCAGGAGAGAGCAATATATTGTAAACCAAGGTTATGGAGGATGAGAAGAAGCTGTTGATGATCAACTGTGTCAAAGCAGCACAAAGGTCAAGAATTAGGATAGAATAGTGACCACAAGATTTTGCAGCGAGATCATCATTGGATACTTTAGTCAGAGCCGTTTCCACAGAGTGCTGAACGCAGGTCGAGTAGAGAAATGGACTCGAGGAAGTCTGTAAATCTCGCATACACAACTCTTTCAAGGATCTTGGTCGCAAAAAGTAGGGCTTTTTTAGAATCGTGGTTACAGTTGCATGTTTGAAGAGTGATGGAAATAGGGAAAGAGGGAGAGATTGAGAATTTTAGTGAGAGGCAGAGCAAGAGAAGGAGACAGAGTACGGATGAGATGCAAGAGAATAAGATCAAGGGAGCAGGTGGTGGGACTGGAGGACCGGAGCAGAGTAGAAACCTTTTCTGCCGTAGCAGGTGCAAATGAACATAGAACAACACAGGGAGTGAGGTTGGGTGAAATGTTGTAAGGGGAAGGAGAGACATGAGAGATCTCTTCCCTGATTGTAGAGCTCTTATCAGTGAAGTGATTTGCAAAGTTTGTGGCGTTCAAGTTGGTAGGAGGAGGAGGAGCAGCAGGTCAAAGAAGAGAGTCAAAATTGTAAATTAGTCATTTGGGTTTACGGTAGTGTGTAGTTATGAGGGTATTGAAGTAATTAACTTTTGCAGAGGAAAGAGCCAAGCCATAGGAGTGCAGCATACATTTATAGTGGAGTATGTCAGATGCGGAGAGAGAGTTTCTCCAGCAGTGTTCAGCAGTTCAGGAGCATTTTTGGAGGCATCGAATCAGCTTGGTGTGTCAAGGTTTTAGTTGGGGGCGCTTGCAGCATTTAAGTGTAGGAGGTGCCATGATGTCTAGTTAAGATGAGAGGGTGGCATTGTAGAAGGAGGTTGCAGAGCTAGGGCAGGTGAGGTTTAAAATAGTTTGGAGGTTAGTGGAGAATTGCTCTAGGTATATCCCTTAATATTATGCTTTTGCATTTTAATTAATAACACAAAGCCACCCCTTCCTGCAGGCAGGAGAAGCCGGGACATGATTTGGTATCCCGGCTGCCTCTTGTCTGTGGACATCGGAAGCACTCTGAGGGGAACAGGAAGCAGCCTGTGCTTACAGTGCATGGCTCTCCTGCTCCCCCAGCAGAAAGAAGAACAACTTCCTGCAGTTTGGATCCCTCGCCTCTTCACAGCATCCAGGTAGGCTAAGGGGGATTGTTTATTGTATGAATGGTTGTAAAATGGTGTGTGTGTATGTGTGTATGTGTGTTAAATTTCTGTATTTCTGTGTGTAAAGTCTGACATTATGTAAAGTTGTGTGAGTTTGTGTTTGAGTGACAGTGTGTGTGTGTTAGTGAGAGTGTGCAATTGACACTGTGTGTATATCAGTGATAGTGTGTGTGTGTAAATGACACTGTGATACTGTGTATGTCAGTGAGTGTGTGTGTTAGTGAGAGTGTGTCTCTTTTTTCAGAAGACAGAAGAGATTGAGAACTTCTTTGATAACCTGCCCATGCCAAAAATCCAACCCTATCAATCAAGGCACATAAACCAGCCCATAACAGAAGTAGAGGTTAGCAAAGCGATAGACAAACTTAAAATAAAGACCGCCCCAGGCCTCGATGGCTTTACAAACAAATTAATGAAAGAGCAACTAAACTTTCTAATATTAACTATATAATGGAAACAGCAGACTGCCCTGAAGAGCTGTTAAGTGCAAACATTGTGCCTATCCCAAAAGCAGATAAAGACCCAGAAAACATAGGCAACTATAGACCCATATCATTAATCAATACAGATATTAAAGTACTATCTTCCATTCTAGCTGACAGATTAAAAACAGTAATACCACAATTTATTGATAATTACCAAGCTGGAAACCAAGAGTTAAAATGAAAGTATTAGCCAGGTAAAGACAGGACGGATGTTTTGGGTATCCACAAGTTTTGTAAATGCTATCAGGCCAGCAGACTATTTCACACAATGCTCACACAAAGTAAGGCAGTAACCCAAGAGATTTGGTATAACATGGAAAAAGCTAAAACTGGGGTTGGAAACTTATCTTCATTATTTTGGGTTGTTGAGGCGAATAAAAAAAGTTATTAGAGAGGCACAAACTAAATCTCAGATACTTAAAGAGCTAACGCAATGGTGGGATAAATTTATAAACTTAGAAACAAAATAATTGACACGCACCCATTTGTAAGCATCTCTGATATGTTAGAAAACAGATATTTGGATGTCAAAAGGGGGAAAGGAAATAAAAAAACCTAATGGTGAAACACAATCTTAAACCTTTCAACCAAATTATGAAGGACTTTAATATTCCCTCCAGTGAAACATTTAACTACATGGGAATTAAAACCTTCTTAGCAGAACACCTTCTTAAAAATAAGGAGGAGAATACCATAAGCCTTATACAACTATTGGAATTAAAGAACTATAAGAAATGAATGGCAAAATGTGCTAAAGTAGTATATAGATAGAGACATGACAAACCGATAGCATTGATTAACAAATGGGAAAAAGAATTACAAGTACCTATAGAAGAAGAAGAACAATGGATACATTCCTTAAAAAAAATTAGATAAAAACATGCAGTGTCTAAATCTTATAGAAACCCAATTTTATTAAGACATGGAGGCTCCTATTATGCTGCACTTTTTCTTTATTTCCCTCAGCAGCAAAGAAAAACTTTAACAATGATGTGAACACAGGAAACAGTCATTAACATGTATCTTCCCTGGCAACCAATCAGGTTCCACTCTCCAGCATAATAGTTGGTATTCCCTTGACAATTTCCTCTTTTTTTGCTGCTCCCTGAGTTAAGTACACTGATCCCATAGTTCTTAACTGTGGGATTGTTTTTACTATTATTATTGATGTTATTTTACAATTATTATTATGATTTTATTTATTACAGTATTATTACATTGATTACATTTATTTAATATTGTCACTTTCACTCACATCGTTTTAACTCTTTAATTACTTTATTAGTTATTGCATAATGTGTATTACTTTTTCATATCGTTAGCTTACTTTATTTAGAAGGAACACAGGAAGTGTACCTAAGTGGTATAGATATCTTACATTTCTGTTACATCGTTGCAGCATTGGATAGTATTTACTATCCCTTTCAAATGTATTTACCTTAGATACTTTTCTTTCTTTTTCATTTATATTTTGTATCTAGTAGCTAGTGGGACGAGAGATAGGTGCCCTCGAAGGCACAGGGGCAGTTTAGCTCTAGCATCAGCTCCGCATGAGAGTGCTTTTACAGATCGATATTAAGAGAGTAACCGCAACATTAACAGCATATTTCTGAACGGAACTGACAACGAGTATTAGATCTAATTTCCATTTAATATTTCTGTCACACTGTTGCAGTATTCGATAGTTTTTACTATCTTTTCAGAATATACCAATCGATATAAGCTAGACTCTATAGCATATTAGTATCCTGCAAGGTATTTATCTTGCCTGCCAGTTCCCTCCATCGGGCTGTTAGCTATTATCCAATTCTTCAGACTCTTGATATCTGGTAGATATACCAATCAATATTAGTTATATTCCACAGCATCTTAGTATCCTGTGAGGTATTTTCAGCTATACAGGCTTTCCAATATTTGGTTAATAGCAGACTGATAACCAACAACGATCTGTTAGCGGGAAAATCCTCCTTCACGATATTGATCGGAGCTGTGCCTTCTGTCCTTGAATTCAATGATATATTTTGTGTTATGTACCTTCTAGACTAAACAGTGACTTTCTCACACTATCAAGACCTTTATTTAGTTCCCCAGCTTTTAGGTATTCAAATATATCAGCCGATATTTAGTTTTCGAGTTATACTCTATACCTACTAAGTCGCCTGGGGACCGTCTGTCAGTCTCGTCAAGACTGACATTCATTCTTACAGACTTTCTACATATGCTATATTTGTGATCTCTCTATACCAAGCAATTAGGAGGACACTTTCGATAGATGTTTTCTGGCTGATACTCAATACCAAATATATTTGGTATTGCCTCCACAGTGCGCAAGCCCTAGACAAGGCTACCAGGAACAAATTGGAGGCAGAATGCCCCGCCGCACCGTCCCAGATGACGCGTGCAAAACGCCCATCGTGGACCCCAAAATTGCCCAATTCCTGGGGAAAACCAGGTGGAAACCTAGGAAGGGTCTCGATTTTGCCCTAATTAATTGCCGAGACAAGGCATTGGACATATTGGGCCCTGCGGCAAATATATTCGAGGCGGGTATCCAGGCTAAAGGGCTATTTGGTGAGTCTCTCGTAAAGGAATTAAGGTTCATATGTGCACACCTTTACGGCTTTAGATAAAGCGCAGAATAATATGCACAGGATTTCTCTAAAAGATTTTACTGGGGCCGGAAGAGATAGGAGCCGTCTATCCGGTCGTATTTAGAGAGGGGCATACGAGGAGCTTCTCATGGGGGGCAGACTCAGACATTGTTCCCATGTGTGGTCGCATCTGACATCAGATGCTTGGATCCTACAAGCTGTAACAGGTTTTTGCATAGATTTTGTATCAAACCCGACCTAACTCTTCACCGCCCAGAGAAATTGTTTTCCCAACACAATGCTACCCTTGTATCCAAGGAAATTCACGCATTGATGGGCAAACAAGCCATGACGTAGATCCCAACCTAAACAGTTGGTATGTCAGCAACATCCTCCAGGTACCCAAGAAAGACGGAGGAATGAGACCAGTCATAAAATTTGAAACAATTGAACGCTTACGTGTCCTATCACCATTTCAAAAGGAAGGCATACACTGCCTGGGCAACTTGCTACAACCCAAAGACTGGGTGGCCAAGCTAGACTTACAAGACGCGTATCTCATGATCCTTATATCGGATAGATACCAAAATTTTCTCCAATTCACATGGCAAGGAAGGAAATGGAGATTCACATGCCTCCTGTTTGGACTATCATCAGCCCCATGGTGTTTCACAAAGTTATGAAACTCGTGAGTGTCCAACTTATCATCTTCCTCTTCCACACACATCTCACATGGAACCTGACGCTATTGCAAAACCTGGGTTTCCCTTATAAATTGGGGAAAATCTATCTTGACACCGGCTCAAAATATCGAATTCCTAGGACTATTGATTGACTCAACTTCACAAATGATACGTCTCCCATCGTCAAACTGGCTGAACATCAAAATAAATCAAACGCACGTTGGCCATTCCCCGATTCTCCCTCATACATCTGGCACGAACCATCGGACTCTTGGCGGCTTCCATCCAAGCCATATTCCCAGGCCCACTCCACTACCGGGGTCTCCAACGGCTACAAGCCTCTCATCTCAGAGGCGGAGAATCATACGGGGATATAGTAATGTTTGACGAAGAGTCGAAAGACGAACTTCGCTGGTGGTTCCTCCACATGGAAACATGGAATGGACGCGCTATCTTCGGAACAACACCAGATCTGATCTTAAAATCAGATGCGAGATTACGCAGCGGAGGTGCGCGCTGTGGAGATACCTCCACGGAAGGCAGATGGTCAGACCTGGAAACGACATCCAAGTGTTGGCAAACATGGCACGTGATTTCTGACAATGCTGCCCTATGCACAATTTTTCGATGACAGCGGAAAATATTCCCAGACTTTCCAACACCACAGCGGATTGGTACTCCAGACACCTTAGGGACTTCTGTGATGGGCATCTGGACCCCTTGACATTCAGGAACATCACGGACACCTGGGGACCTCGGGGAATAGACCTCTTTGCCTCTTGGTCGAACGATCAACTTCCCCGATTTTACAGTTGTTGACCAGATCCTTCAGCACTCGCAACGATTGACTTCCTTCAGGAATGGGCCACAGAGACGAATTACACATTCCCTCCATTTGCACTGATTCCCCATTGCCTTTTACATCTATGGTGCCAAAAGGGCACGTTAGTAATTGTGACTCCCCTATGGCCGTCTCAACCATGGTTCCCTCATCTACAGGAAATTTCGATAGACTTCCCCTGCCTTCTCACATCGTATGATTCTCTTCTCCAGGATCCGGACAGACAACCTCACCCCTTAATTTTCCAAGGACTTCTCCGGCTTATAGCATGGCTGATTTCAGAGGATCTGGGTGAATCAAAGGTGTTCCGCAATCAACTCTCAGACTTCTCAGGAATGCATGGGCACCCGGCACGAGACATGCTTATAAATCTGCTTGGAATGCAGGGAATGTTTGTACTGGGGAAGGAATCTGGATCTCTTATCGGCTCCTTTGACAGCCATCCTACTAATTTTGAACTCACTGTTTGAAGCAGGAAAAGTATACCGCACGGTTAACCTCTACCGCTGGACATCAAGGCATCGATGGTACCCCATTGGACATCACCCCTTTATCTGTTGCTTACTACGCGCAGTACGATGTTCTCGTCCTCCGCTCCCTCGTTACTCCACACTCTGGGATGTTTCTCTTATCTTTCGCTTTCTATGTCATGACCGGACAACTCTTCATTATCTCTCAAACGACCGTCAGCAAAATTAGTCATGCTTTCTGCCTTGTCTCATGCAAAGAGTCTCGGACGTACGAGTTTTGTATACAGACGCTCGATCCTTTACACCAGAAGATTATGACATTGGCAGGCATCGATACTTCCATGTTCTCCCCCCATTCTGTTCGTGGAGCCATGGCCTCAAAGCCTCCGCAGTAGGATGTCGACTGGAGGATATTTTATGAGCTGCCGATTTGGTCTTCGGAATCCACTTTCCATGACTTCTACTTAAAACCGATTGAACACTTTGCATTATTATTAGTATTATCCATCCCACCCTTCCCTGGATGGTGTTTCACCTGGGTAAGTTAGTTACGGTAAGTACTTAAACTCAGATCTGCTCACTGGTAAGGTGATTTGGTTTGATTATGCATGTTGATATTCACATCTTACAGATTGACTAAATATTAATTACAATTGATATTGCCTAGTGAAATGGAAAAATCAATCAAGGTATTGATTATTTCTTTGTGTATCTGCCCCTGGCCAAATCAATGAAACAATGCGTGCACGCTCCCTGAAGTAATTCACACCAGACACAGGTTCCAGGTTGTTAAATAACTTGAGGAAAGTTTATTCAGAGGGGACGGCAGGTCCCTTTTAAAGCAAAATTACATCATAAGCATTGTCAGAGATAACATGGAATAATACATCAATAATTGGTTAGGTGTTAAGTGGTCGCTCTAATGCTCTGCCTACTGTAGGTGATGTCACCGGGGCCATGAGGGTCTCCCACGGTTTCCCGGCGCCATCTTGTTGCACGAGGTAGTTAGTTGGTGTTAAGAAGGGAAGGGGGGGGGGAGGAGGGGTTAGAAGCTTCTAGCAGCCATTTTGATTAAAACATGTGTGCTTAGCTTTATATATATATATCGTGGAATGAGTAAATAGACATTTTTCACTAACTAGGAAATATGTGCAGACCTTATTTCCACAACAGTCCCCCCTAAAATGGCTATTTACCATAACAACTGCTACTGTCCCTAATATGTCCCTAGCTGCCTGCAGCTCATCTGTCTTAACAAGCATCGAACACTTCACTCCGTGGGTAACCCGCAGTGGCTAGTCCACCACATCTCCACACGTGAGACTCGCCTGCTAAGACAGACGCTTTCCCTACACTGTCCCTACAGGAAATCAGTTGTCTGTTTGAACTGATGTGATTGAAGGGGTATATGTGGAGTGTCATCTTCGAGGTCTGTGATGTCTTGATGTAGGAAAGTAGGGGTCACGTCATATATAGTCTTATCTACCGCTTTCTGTAAGTACTTCTGTATGCAAGGGAGTACGCAACAGGTTAGAAATAAGATGATGATGATCATTATAAGAACAGCTGTCCCTACCTGGAAGAGGGTCCTTTGCCAACCATTCATCCATCCAAACCATTTGTCCCAAGTGTCAGTGACTCCTGAATTCTTCTTAAGCTCATCTGAAAGACTATCTAGCTTCTCTATGGCCATAGTCACCTTACCATTGGGCCCAGTGTTGTCTGGAATGTATGTGCAGCATGTCATAGTCTCAGGGAGGATTTTACATACTCCCCCTTTCTCAGCTAAAATCATATCTAGGGCCATTCTGTTCTGAAATGTCATTTGAGTAGTGGCTTGCAACTGTTCTGCTAGGCCCTGTAGGGCATCCCTTGTGTAGTTAACGAAGCGCTGCTGATTATAATAGATGTAGTTGATCCAATTGACATTTTTGTTAGCAGTTATCATTGGAATTAGGGATTCAAATCCTGCAGCCACTTCATCTCTTGCTTTGAATTCGTTAGGCACCCCCCTTGGCACACCTATGGCATCAATATACACATGGGGGTCGAAGCTCCCTCGGATAGGAGCCTCTCGTTTGGTTCTAGAGTGTACATGTGTAAGGTTTAACGCGTTATGACTTCCATCTGGAATAATGTGGATAGGCATTATGACTTTGGTTAGGGCACACTCCCCCCACCATTGCCCAGCTAATTGGGACCTCAATTGTTTGTCACCACATAACCAATAGATATCACCGATTGTCTTTGTGTGGTTCATTAGCAGTGATACAGGTGGATTATGGTAAGTTGAGCAGTATCCTGATGGGAATTTGCCCAAATACAAACCAGCGTTCTTAGGTATTGTATAACATGTGTAATTACCTGGGTAGACGGTGACTCCATCAGGTGGTTTTACATGTCCATGAGTGATTGGGTAAATTCTCTTCCATGATTCACATGTTGAGGAGTTGGTGGCGGATTGTGCATAAAGACTCAGAACACATAATTCTACTTCAGGAGGTAAGCTCAGAGGTACTGTGCCCAGATGGGGCCTGGCTCCTCCACATACATAACAGTTAGTCTTATTATGTGAGTTTGCGTTATACCTCATCCATTCTAGCCACAAATTAGTGTCTGAAAATCCAGTTTCTACTGCCATGGTATCCACAAAGGTGGGGTTAGCTATAGCTACCATGTCATGTAGGGTCTTAATATGTGGTTTTAATGGGTTAATGATCATGTGAGTGGCCCCTACCCAGTCTGGGGAGGTGAGCATGTCTTGTAGGTAAAATGTCCCCAATGCATTATGTGAGCCACCTCCCTTCCAGTACATTCCCATCACATACTCCCCTGCATCCCTTGGGCTGGGGTGTTCTATATTCAGGGTAAGTTTAATGGGAGTTGACCCTGTGGGTTTACTCAGAGTCATTCTAGAAAGTAGGGGCTTCCCGTCTTTGTCAAGTCTGTCCAGTGCAACTTGAGGTCTGTAGCCCCATGGTCTACCTGTATTCCACCCGGCAGCTTTCCATGAACTACAATGGTGTCCCCAAGCTCCTCCAGTCACACAAATGTATGGATCCTTTTTGTTAGGTATGTCTTTGTATATGGCTGCATATTGTGTCTGTGGAAATGTACAAGTAACTATGTCACAGTAATCAAAGGTGTATGTGGCTACATCAGTATTAGAAGAATTGTACCAGAAAGTGTAAACGTGATTATCTTTGGTTATGGCCACTTGTTGGGCCCAGGCAAAGTGTAGCAACATAAGAAAACACAAGACACATAATAAATTCATATTTCAACAGGATCAGCCTCTTCTGGAGCAGGCACTTTTTTGCAATGTGAAGCGTGTATCCAAGAACTCTTTCCAGCTAGTTTAACTGACGTTGCTGTAATCAGGAGCACTTGATAAGGACCATCAAATCTCAGTTCCAGGGTGTGTTTTCTGAGAAACTTCTTGACCATGACCCAATCACCCGGAAGCAGCTTGTGTGTACCTGTATTCGACTCAGGATCTGGAATAGAAGAAAACACTTGGGCATGTATCTTGGTCAAGGCATGTGAGAGGGCAGTCACATAGTCTACTATAGCATCTGACTGAATCTGAAGCTGTTGGGGAAAGTAGCAACCTAACCTGGGTGCTGTACCAAACAAAATCTCATAAGGTGACAAGCTATATTTTCCTCTAGGAGTGTACCTCACGCTAAACAACGCTAATGGGAGACTCTCGGGCCAGGGCATGTTAGTTTCTTGTGACATTTTAAGCATTCTGGCTTTCAAAGTGCCATTCATGCGCTCTACCTTACCACTACTCTGTGGGTGATATCGTGTGTGGAATGCAAGGGTCATCCCCAGTGCTGACCAGACTTCCCGTGTTAGCGAGGCAGTGAAGGAGGTCCCTTGGTCACTTTCAATTACTTCTGGAACTCCATAGCGGCAAACAATTTCTGTCAAAAGATACTTGGCTGTAGTCCTCGCAGGGCGCATCTAGGAGTTATTTGGCAACTGGGCGTGATCCTGTGCTTGGCACCCCCCAAAAAAACCTGTAAAAAAAAGGTTCTCTTTTTTTTTTTTTTTACAATTTGTAAACTTTGCAAAACCGCTGTCAGCCCCTCCTACTGTCAGCCCCTTGTCCTGTCCTGCACCTCCTACAAAACCTCTGTCCTGTCCCTTCTACAAATCCTGTACTGCCTCGTCTACAAAACCCCCGCAACCCCCTTCCACAAATCCCCTGCTTATCCCCCCTTATAAAGACTCCTATCCCAATACAAAAACCCCGCCCCCTTCTACAAAATCCCTGCAGCCCCACACACACATTTACAGGCAGACAGTCACACACTCAGTTACAGACAGACAGTCACAGACAGTCACATACAGTCACAGGCAGACAGTCACACATACACATTTCCTCCGTGCGGCCAGTTTATCAGCTGTTTGCTTGTGTGAGCTGTACTGGCCGCACGGCACCCTAACTACCATGGGACACTGTGCGGCCACAGCTCACACAGCCCCCTCCAGCCAGGGCCGGTGCAAGGATTTTTGCCGCCCTAGGCAAAAGTAAAGTTTGCCGCCCCCCATGTGACATCACAATGCCCCACCCATATGATTTGCCATGTTAACTAACGCCAGTGCTGCAGTGCCGCCGTGTTTACATTAAAAGGCCTGCAGGGACAGGCTATAGACACCAGAACCACTACATTAAGCTGAAGTGGTTCTGGGGACTATAGTGTTTCTTTAATGTGAGGTAAATTAGAGCTTAGTGCCACGAATAATATACTAGATTGCCTACTTACAACCAGATGAGGATGATGATGGGCTCTAGCTGCAGTCTGGCTCCACTGGTCTGGTGCAGAACAGGCTCTCTGGAGGCGGTTTGTAACTGTGGTCACAAAAATCAATGTTCTGGGAGAACGGGAAGCAGCTCCATTTTTTGGGGGTCCTTTACACAGCTCAAGGTCTGGGTCCCAGGGTCCACCTTCATGTTCCACCAATGAGTTTGTTCACAGGGGGTGGAGTGTGTAGGGGATGTCCTGATATGTGTGTAAGGAATGCATTGTGTGAATCTGTGTTTGTATGTGTAAGGGCTGCAAGGTGTGTTTCTGTGTATGTACGAGATGCATTGAGTGAGTGTAAGGGGTGCATTGGGTGTGTGTAATGAATGCATTGTGTGTTTCTGTGTGTGTAAGGGATGCATTGTGTGTAACGGTTGCATTGCTTGTGTATGTGTGTCTGTGTGTGTAATGCATTGTGTGTTTTTCTGTGTGCAAGGGGTGCATTGTGTGTATGTGATGAATGTCAATCTCTCCTCCCGCTCCAATTTCCTTCTCCTCCTCCCAATTTCTCTTTCTCCCCCCCCTCCAAATTTCTCTCCCCCCCTAATTTCTCTTTCCCCCTCCTAATATCTCTTCCCCCCTCCTAATTTCAATTTCTATCCCCCCCTTCTAATTTCAATTTCTCTCCCCCCTAATTTCTCTTTCCCCCTCCTAATTTCTCTTCCCCCTCCTAATTTCTCTCTCACCCCCCCTCTCCTTTCTCTTTCTCTCCCCCTCTCCTTTCTCTTTCTCTCCCCCCCTCCTTTCTCACTTCCTTTCTCACCCCCCCTTTCTCACCCTCCCTCCTTTCTCACCCCCCTTTCTCCTCTTTCTCACCCCCTCT
>OW240915.1:200637884-200751619 GCA_933207985.1 Pelobates cultripes | reverse complement strand
CCCCCCCTTCCCCCCCTTAGTACGCCACTGCCTCGCGGTGAGATTAGTCACTGGGAAGGCCTCTGGCCATCCTGAAAACATGTCCACTATGACCAATGCATATTCATAACGTCCACTCTTTGGCATCTGAATGTGATCAATCTGGATCCTCTGGAAGGGGTATTGTGGTTTGGCTAGATGATTAGGTGCAGTCTTTATAATCTTTCCAGGATTGCATTTAGCACATATAGTACAAGATTTACAGTAATTCTGTGTTAAGGTAGTGATGCCTGGTGCTTCAAAGTACTTGTCAATCAGTGAGTTCATCAGGAGTTTCGACAGGTGGGCTGGCCCATGGGCCCATTGGACCACCGCTGAGTACATACTTCTGGGTAAGCAGAACTTGAGATTGATGGTGTAAACATCATCACGGAGTACAGCTCCTTTATTCTTCCAACTTTGTTTCTCCTGGGGAGTAGCAGCAGCTTGTTGTTCCTTCAGGAGCCTAAGATCTGTAGGCAATGTTTGCATAGTGTAGATGGGTAGTGTATCTGTGGCCACTCTTCTGTCCACTTCCCATCCTTGCCGTGCTGCTTCCTTAGCTGCCTGATCAGCTAAGTGGTTGCCACGTGCTTCTTCTGTGTCTAGTCTTCCGTGGGCTTTTACTTTCAGTACTGCCACCTCTGCTGGGAGTTCCAATGCATCCATCAGTTCTGCAATAGCTGCCCCGTGTTTTACTGGGGTACCGGTAGCCGTAAGAAATCCTCTGGTCTTCCAAATTAAGCCAAAATCGTGTGCTACTCCCAGGGCATATCTTGACACGTAGACCTTCAGACAATTTGCAGGCCACAGTTAGGGCTGTTAGTTCGGCTTCTTGAGCAGACTTAGCTGGTTGTAGGGCAGCTGCTTGTAATACTTGACATCCTGTGGTGACTGCATACCCAGTGTGATATTGTCCCTGTTCATCAGCAAATCTTGACCCATCCACAAATAGTGTTTGGTCCGGGTTGAGTAATGCAGCTTCATAGACAGTTGGTAGGTGTGTAGTTTCCATTTTCATTTGTTCAAAACAATCATGAGGAATATCTAGGTCACAGTCTGTGGTGAGTGGATCTTCACAGGCTTCTGTGTGGTACCTTGGGTACCCTGCTGTACAGTAGTTAATAGTCTTTTTGTTGATCCCCGTAGAAGTCAGTTGTTCTTGGGTCATTTGGCTCCAGGTTTTGGCCATCGGGCCTAGGTCTTTCCATGAGGTGTCGGGGGATCTGGTGAGAGATATGTGTGGGATAGCTGTTTCCCAATGATGATAGAGATGTGTCACATTCTCTGGAAGGTGGACTAAGATGAGCATGGTACCTGTGGGGTCCCAGAATAAGTCAGTCAGGGTAATTTGAATTTCTTTGAGCTGGAATAGTTCTTCCTCATAGTTCATATCAGGGACTGGTACGTCCTTAAACCACAAGGTACAGTGAAGTAGGGCCTCTGATTGTTCATCATGTGGAGGTGCAAGTGCAGGCAGCTGCAAATCTGTTCGAACCTCTGGGTTGATATCCAGGCTATACCAGTGCTGCACAACTCCCCCCTTGGGAAGTGGCAGAAGAGTGGCTGGGTTCAGGGAAAGACATCTCTGGAGTTTCACATTGTCAGGTAGAAGTAAGGAGGTTTGCAGACGGAGGTGACGTTGGGAGGAAAGGTGTTTAGGTTGAACTTGGTGCAGGATTGCAGTAATGTCATGAGGGGCCAACACTGTGAGGTGATGGCCAAGAACAAAATCATTGGTCTTGTCCAGGAGGGCGCTGGCGGCAAACACCGCTCTGAGGCAAGAGGGGCTACCCCTCGCAACAGGGTCAAGCATGCAGGAAAAATAGCCAATAGGTCGTTGCCTTGACCCATGTTTCTGGGTAAGGACTCCGGAAGCATGTCCTGACTTTTCAGAGACAAACAAATTGAAAGGAAGTTGGTAGTTGGGTAGGCCCAAGGCAGGTGCAGAAGCAATAGCTATTTTCAGATTGTGGAAACAGGTGATAGTTTCTGCAGTGAGGTGAAAGGGCTCACTCCTGAGGGCATCATAGAGTGGCTGCATGAGCTTTGATGCTTCGGGTATCCAGGACCTGCAATATGTGATAAGACCCAAAAAGGCATGAAGAGTCTGTGTTGCAGGTAAAGGGAGTTGCAGAATAGCTTGCACACGTTGAGAAGTTAGATGTTTGGTGCCATGGGAAAGGCAATGTCCCAAGAAGACCACAGAGGGCCGGCACCATTGTAGCTTTGATTTTGAAGCTTTGCAACCGGCTGCAGCAAGGAAACATAGAAGATCTTCTGAGTCACGCTCTGCAATGGGCAAATCAGGAGCACAGAGAAGGAGATCATCAACATATTGAAGCAGGACAACATCCAAATGAGATTTCTGCCAGGGATCCAGAACCAGAGACATGGCATGAGCAAACTGTGTGGGGGAATTCTGAGCCCCCTGAGGCATAACAGTCCAGGTATATTGTTGTCCTACATGAGTGAAGGCGAAGAGAAAGCGGCAGGAAGGGTCAAGGGGGACACTGAAAAAGGCATTAGCTAGATCCACTACAGTGAATATTGTGGAAGTTGGTGGGACTTGGGACAAGAAGGTGTGAGGGTTTGGAACAATAGCAGTGTCTTTTATGGTTACTTCATTAACAGCACGGAGGTCCTGCACCATGCGGTACTGATCGGGTTGACCCTTAACAGTTCGCTTTTTAACAGGGAAAAGTGGTGTGTTACAGGGAGATGTGCACTTGATGAGGGCACCTTTGGCAAGTAGGCTTTCAACTTGTTTGGTGATGGCTTCAGCTTGTGCTGGCTTCAGAGGATATTGTGGTCTACGGGGAGGTAGTGCTCCAGGCAGGAGTTGGACCAAGACTGGGGGTACATGTAAGCGCCCAATATCATCCGGGCCGGTGGACCAAAGTTCTTGGGGGATACGATCCAGAGCACTGGGGGTGTGTGAGACCCGTGCATTCCCCGTATTGTCAGTTAGGTTCAACAAGATGGGGAGTGAGCAGAGGACAGAGGTATCTTTTTGTGATAAGGGGGTTGTCAACTCAACTTGACCATCTGCAGTAAAGGTAATAGAAGCCTGGAGCCGAGAGAGAACATCGGCACCTAGGAGGTTAATGGGGCAAGTAGAGGAAACAACAAACCGGGAGAGGATGTGTGATCCTATGTGTAGGAGCTTAGTAAGGGGGTTACTGCGTGGTGTACCATCCACCCCAACACAGGAGACATCGGTGTCAGATAAAAAGGAGGGGTCTGGCAGGTCTTGTTCCCTAAGGACACTACGGGCTGCACCTGTGTCAACTAGAAAGGTGGTTGGGTGACCCTCCACGGGGAGAACTACAGTAGCTAAAGGCCCTCCCCCATCCCCCGCAGACACTGCCATGGCAGGGGTTGCTGACACAGGCTTGCCAGTTACCTATTGCAATAAATCTAGATGGGCCTGGTCTGGTCCCTGGTACCGGCGGGAAGTGGAGGGAGGGTTAGTAGAATGCATGGGAGGACGGGATGGACGGATGGCGTGGCGGGGCTGTGGCTGGCTGTCTTGGAAATCATCGTTGTCATACCCTTCAGCGGAGGGCGAAGTGTATGCACAAGCTTCTGATGCAGGGAGCCGGGCTTGGGTGTATTCAGGAGGAGGAGGAGGTGGAGGAAGCTGAGGCAACTGTGGATGGGGCAGGGCAGGGAGGTAACCAGTGGAGGGGAAGTTATAGCCGGTGACATGGGGACTTGGGTACCGTGGAGTCTGTTGGCAGAACACTCTAGGGTGTGGACAATCTCTTCTAAAGTGACCTGGCTGATTACAATTAAAACAGGTCCGGATTGTCGTGATAGTCCGGTCCCGGGAGAAGGGAATTGGTGCAGGCAGTGTCTGGGGTGACTGAGTGTACTGTTGGGGGAGTATCTGAGGAACTTGGTTAGAACCTGCAATTGGTGTGGAGGTAGTGTACATCAGAGGACTAGTTCTTCGCTGTGTGGGTTGCAAAACAGATTCTAAGCCTTTGGCTACCAACAAAAGAGTGTCCAGTGGAATAATTCTATACTCAGGGCGAGCTAAAATTAACCCCTTACGAATGTGTTCCCTAAGACCTGCCACAAAAGCTGCAGATAGCATCTGGGTGTGTGCCTTGTTATAGGTGCTGAATCCTAAGTCTGAAAAAGTCTGAGTCAATCTAGAGTGATACTTTTCAACTGTCTCAAGTTTATCCTGAATTATGTCATTTATGCAAGTAGCCTGATCAGCTAGTTTATCCTGTGCCCAGGCTCGAAGCTGTTCACAGAAAATTTCACCAGAATGAAAATCAGTATCAGAAGTAAGTGGAGCGTCGTTAAAGCTCCGTTCCATAATTGGCCAGTATGCATCTCCAGCCTTTATTTCACACAAACTAATAAGATCCCGCCAAGCAGCGGAGTATGTTTTACGGATCTGGGCCATCCTGCGGAAAAAGGGCATGGGGTGTTTCTCAGGATCAGGGAGTGAGGTTACAAGGGTAGCAGCTTGGGAAGGGTTGAAGGTAACATACATGGGTGGTGCACCATCCGCTTCCTGGTTAATCTGGGTATAACCCTGGGGGATAGAGTGCCGTTGGGGGTGCCTGTTCCCCCCTAGGCGAGGTGAGCCCTGGTCCACCACAACGACCTACTCGGGTACCACCGGGCCGCGGTGAAGAGTAGTCTCAGGGGTAGCTGTGGCGGGGGCGGCAGGGAGGCCGGTGATAGGAGAGGTAGTTGGGTGGAAACCCGAGGCCTGGGGGGAAGCACCCATTGCATAGGGTTGATCTGATGTCACAGACACCTCGGATCCAACCACCATGATTGGGTAACTAGGACTGGCGGAAGGGACATGAGGAATCAATGCCGTGGAAGGGGCTGTTATGGGGGCCGGTTGAGATGGGCGTGAGAGGTGAGTATTTAGGACATGAGCAAGAGCAGAGATTGGATCGGAAGTCTCGGGGGTGTTAGCGGGAGACAAGGAAGGGGTTGGAGGTTCGGGGGGAGGAGGTGGAAGAAGGGGTGGTAAATCAGTGGGAGGCGGCACAGGGATTGCGGAATTAACCAGGGAGGTAACAGCAGAGAAGAGGGCGGATATCGAGCTAGACAGGTCATTGGCCATGAATGGGTCAGGGGTCACCGGGGGAGGGGTTGGAGGGATGGAAACAGGGGGCTGTGTCGTAACAACGTTGGTGGAGGGTTGGGACGGCAAACCAGTCGGGGGAGGAGGAGACAACGAGGTAGAGGGGGCTGGGACTCCGGGAGGAGGTAACGCTGGAGAAGGGGTTGGAGGGGTGGCAACAGGGGGTTGGGTCAGGGCAGTGAGGGCAGAGATTAGGGACGGCAAATCGGCCGAGGGAGGTGGAGGCAACGAGGTAGAGGGGGCCGGGACTTCGAGAGGAGGTAACACTGGAGAAGGGGTTCGAGGGGTGGCAACAGGGGGTTGGGTCAGGGCGGTGAGGGCAGAGATTAGGGGCGGCAAATCGGCCGAGGGAGGAGGAGGCAACGAGGTAGAGGGGGCCGGGACTTCGAGAGGAGGTAACACTGGAGAAGGGGTTGGAGGGATGGCAACAGGGGGTTGGGTCAGGGCGGTGAGGGCAGAGATTAGGGACGGCAAATCGGCCGAGGGAGGAGGAGGCAATGAGGTAGAGGGGGCCGGGACTTCGGGAGGAGGTAACACTGTGTGGATAGCGGGAGGGTCCTGGAGGATGGGAGGGGTGTCTGTGCATAAGGGAGCAGAGGCAAGGGGACCGGGATTAACGGGCTGGACAAGATTCATGAGAGTGGAGAGTAGGGATGAGGGATCCTTGGAGGAGGAGGAGGAAAGGGAATGAGAAGGAGAGAAGGGCAGGGAGGGTGAAGGGGTAGGGGTCACGGGACAGGTCACTTTCGAAAGGCTAGCGAGGAAAGAGGAAAGGTCTGGGTCCGGGGGTAGGGGAGAAGGAGGGTACGTGGGGGGACAGGGGTCCGGAGGAACGGGGTCGGTGGAATGGGCAAGGGTCGGGGGAGTTGGGTGTGTAACAGACGAGGAGGGTGAGGGAGCGGGTGTTGCTAGGGATGGGGTACTCGAGGTGGAGAGGGAATGAGAGGAGGAAGAGGAGGGAACTTCGGTGGGTGAGGCGGTAGTTGGGATGGGATCTTGACGAGGATTCGGAGTGGGAACAGGCGCTGGGAGAGGTAGCGGAGAACATGAAAGTGGGGAAACTTCAACAGACATGACGGGAGAATGGTTAATGGAGGGGGCTGGGTCATAGGAGGGTTGGTGCATGGGAGTGGGTGGGAACGAGTGAAGTGGCACTGGGTAATAGTAAGGACCATCCGCACCGAGAACGGGGCACAGGGGGGTGGGAGCTGAAGGCACACCCCCGGGGGGTGGGGTCTGTGCTGTGATGGGGGAAGCAGGGCGGGAATTTACTGTCGCGCTCTGGGCGCCATCATAGGGCGGTGGTCGCGGGACAATGGAAACAACATCATCATTGTTAACACTCCTATGGTAAACATACACAATTTGCCCCTCAAACTCCAACTCTTCCTCGACCCATCCTTCCCGTTTCAGACCTCTAGCTACCCGATACCAAGCCTCTGCAACCTTTGTGAGTCCATTATCCAACAACAACCCTTCCTTGTCTACGAGTAACTTCCTCCAAAACTCAGGCTGCAATCTCCCACTGGGCAACATCTGGAAGCCACACACCTTAGCAATCTTTTTAAGTTTCAACATTGCATCTTCCCCTGCCCTTTCTTTCACAATGTCACAAGCCAGCAAGCCCTTAGTAGGTCTAGCGCGTTCCTGCCCCATCTTGAGTAATCGAAGCGTGCCACGTGCTAAAGACAGATAAATAGAGGAGGTACAAAGGAGAAGGGAAAAAAGAATGTCTACAGTGCTCGACTGCCACGAGAACTTGAGCCCCGTGCGTCTTCCCCAAACGTAGACCAGTCACGGAGATCCGCCCACCCGGGGTGGTGGTCACGAACGGGAGCGAATGAGCGTGGGTGACTAACACAGCTCTGGGCAACAGGCACAGGAGAGATAAAGAACAAAGGAGAAGATGAACATGGCTGCGCTAATGAGAAGACATTTGCAAAAATCACAAACATATAAATGAGCGTAAACTCCGGAATCCAGAACTAACCACACAATACACACACACACACCGAGGGTACCCACACTGTAACAACAATTAAACAAAAACCACAGTATGATAGAGAGTAAAATGGCCATGTACATGTTAACACCACTGGTGCCAAATATTCAAAGTATAGCAATCCCCAGCCGTCACCCACCAGGCTGGTCCCGGTATAACACAGGTACCAATGAAAACACTGCAATAATCAAACAAAATCCCAGCCCCACCGGCTGTAATGCGTTCCCTGCCCGCTAGGCAGTCAAGCTAACATAAAATCCCAGCCCCACCGGCTGTAATGCGTTCCCTGCCCGCTAGGCAGTCAAGCTAACATAAAATCCCAGCCCCACCGGCTGTAATGCGTTCCCTGCCCGCTAGGCAGTCAAGCTAACATAAAATCCCAGCCCCACCGGCTGTAATGCGTTCCCTGCCCGCTAGGCAGTCAAGCAAACATATAAAATGCGTTCCCTGCCCGCTAGGCAGTCAAGCAAACATATAAAATGCGTTCCCTGCCCGCTAGGCAGTCAAGCAAACATATAAAATGCGTTCCCTGCCCGCTAGGCAGTCAAGCAAACATATAAAATGTGTTCCCTGCCCGCTAGGCAGTCAAGCAAACATATTTTAAAAGAAGGAGAGACACACACACATATAAATGAATACAGGAGGCAGATAGACAATCGACAGGTTCACTTTAAAAGGGCACACCGGATGAGTTAATTACCTGTCTCTAGTAGCCTTCTGGAAGCCGGAAGTGGACTCGGAGACAGACCGACACAAAACAGGAGAATAACACAGGCAACGGCTGTATTATGGAGGTGATCAGGCTCCGCTTGTCCCACTTTCCGGAGGTCCGCTCCGGTCCGTTGGTTCCGGCCCTCCGAACCGGCCCTCCCGTGGCCCCACGTTGGGCGCCAATTGAAATGGAAAAATCAATCAAGGTATTGATTATTTCTTTGTGTATCTGCCCCTGGTCAAATCAATGAAACAATGCGTGCATGCTCCCTGAAGTAATTCACACCAGACACAGGTTCCAGGTTGTTGAATAACTTGAGGAAAGTTTATTCAGAGGGGACGGCAGGTCCCTTTTAAAGCAAAATTACATCATAAGCATTGTCAGAGATAACATGGAATAATACATCAATAATTGGTTAGGTGTTAAGTGGTCGCTCTAATGCTCTGCCTACTGTAGGTGATGTCACCGGGGCCATGAGGGTCTCCCACGGTTTCCCGGCGCCATCTTGTTGCACGAGGTAGTTAGTTGGTGTTAAGAAGGGAAGGGGGGGGGGAGGAGGGGTTAGAAGCTTCTAGCAGCCATTTTGATTAAAACATGTGTGCTTAGCTTTATATATATATATCGTGGAATGAGTAAATAGACATTTTTCACTAACTAGGAAATATGTGCAGACCTTATTTCCACAACAGTTAGTCACGTATAACACGTTACATCCAGTTTTATACTTGGATATTACCATATTTTACTCTCTCTTACAGTTTAACTGGAAGTTCATCCACTGATGACATTGTTCCTTATTTGAAATCCTTTCTTCATTTGGATGGCAGTACATGTTCGGGATCGCAAGAAAGAAAAAAATTGTCAAGGGAATACCGCGTATTATGCTGGAGAGTGGAACCTGATTGGCTGATTGGTTGTCAGGGAAGATATATGTTTTTTTTATTTTTATAAATTCTTTATTTTTGTAGTGCATACAGATATAACAATTGCTTAGGAGGTACCCCAAAGGCAGTCCTCTAGCGCAGTATGTACAGTGTAACATAGGGGTTGGCAGTAGATATCGCACATTTTTGTTTTTTGAGTAAGGAGATTGATGGTATAGGTTTACATTGCCTAGGTTCAAAAAGCAGCATACCTTTTGTTTATATATGACAATAAGTATTTACAAGGGTTTCGTTGCAAAGTCTGGCATTTTAAACATTACTAGTTTGTTCAGACCCTGAAAAAGACAGGTTATGAGGTTTCGACAGTTGGCAATAAACATGCTAGACTGGATCTCTATGTGACAATTCTGTCTACGCTTAAGTTTATATCATGGTTTTGAGAGAACAAGTTACTAAAATGGTGGTTAACTATGAACGTGGTGCTGCATGTCCCGTAACCTAGTACCCAGGGTTTCTGTAAGGTAAGTTTTACACGCTACAACAATCCTGCTTGATCTGGCGTTGTGTCGCCATGAGTCCCACTAAGGTGATAAGTTGCATGTAATTATCTTGGTGTTCCATACCATGTTCTACTTAGATTGGTGTACTATGTCTGCTTATTTCGTGTGAGTAGGTCTTAGCGGAGGCCATGGAGCCACGGGTTCTCACCACACTACTCGCCAATGTATCCCTAGTCCAGGGCATTGTGGCTAGGTGTGACGTGTATAATCTTAGGTTTCCCTATCATGAAATTGGCTCGTGTGCCTCCTGGGTAGGTGTACTATGTGTGTGTGTGTGTGGTCCTTGACCCCTAACCGACGGGGGCCTCGGGGGAGAGGTATTATTGATATATGAGCGTGCTCCGGCTTAACGGTGGCTGTTGTGGGGATTGCGGTGCCCCTCAATTGTGGTGTTGGTATGTGGGTCAACTCCTGTGAGTCGGCCGTTTAGCTTAAGTAAGTGTTATATGGGTGTGTGCCCTGCTAGGTTCCCTCTATGGTGCTAAACCCTTGGTATCTATGTTAACTGTGAACAGGTAATAGAAAAAACATTATGGTTAACTCTGGTAAATTCCCATCGGCGGGCTGAGTGGTAGTCATGTACGTCAAGTGTCCACTATCGGGCTTTCCCGTCTCCTCGGTACAAAAGGGACAGTTCTGGTGGGGTCCCATGTATGGGAGCTGGTGGGCTCGTCAGGTGGATCTGGTCTCTGTGAGAGCTTCAGCGCCTTGAGGAAGGAGTCCGCTTCCTGGGTAGAGGTGAGATGCAGAGTAGTGCCGTTGTGGTCCACGGACAAGGTTTTGGGTGTTGTCCAACGGTAGATTACTTTGGCTTCTTGGAGGCGACGGGTCACTGGGCGTAGGTTTCGTCTCCATTGAAGTATGGATCGTGTTAAGTCTTGGTAAAAGGTGAGACTTGCGGATTCAAAGTCCAGTGGCGTTTTGCCCTTTATCGCTGCAAAGATGGCGTTCCTGTCTGCCTGAGTATTGCACCTGACGATTACATCCCTGGTTGCTTGGGGGGGTGCCTGTGGTGATTTGCGGATGCGAAACATCTCTGCGACGGCCAGTTTTTTGGCCTGTGCATGTGGCAATATGGTGGTCATCAGTCGCCTGAGATAATGCGGCAACTCTGACTGGCTGATATCGTCGGGGACTCCCCTTATTTTTACATTGCATTTGCGGCTCCTCTCTTCAGTTGCCTCAAGTTTGCTGAGCAGAGTTGAGTGAGAGGATTTTAGGTGTGATACCGTTTCTTTAAGGCCTTGTATTTCTTGTTGTATGTCGTTGATATCTTCCTCTGAGGCTTTCACACGGTCCGTGACCGCTTGGACCTCCGTTTTCATGATGGCCATGTCTGCCGCTGTCATTTGTTTTAGTTCCCGCAGAAGGTTTTTAATGTCCAGTTTGGTGGCTGGTGTTAAAGCATCTGGGTCCGCTTGTATGTCTTGGGGCAACCGATGATCTGGTGTATCCCCCTCAGCCTGATCCGAGCATGTGGAGATAGTCTCTGGGTCAGGCGTGGTCGCCATCTTTGAGCCCGCCGGGCGCTGGAGCATGGTGCTAATGTCATGGGTGTCTTTGCACGCACCTGCTGCCGTCCGCTGGGATTTTCTCCCCATGGTGTCCGGGTCGGTGGGTGCTGGCTGTGCAGTTAAGGAGAGTGCTGCGCTGTATAGTGCCGTATCAAGGGCCCTGTAGTCTGGGTAGGCCTTGGTTTTACGGCGGACTCTCCGACCCGTCTGCTGGAATGTAAAGGGCATCAGTCGGGTGTCTGTTTTGCTCTCCCGGTCTGCCCGCAGGGTTCCGGAGGTATGTGGGCTCTTTTGGTTTTATGTTTGTTGTATTTTCTCGTCGATTTTGTCGCGTGTTTGCCGGAGCTCTCCGTGTGTGCGACCGCTCGGTTCCGCGGCTAAGCTCCGCCCCAGGGAAGATATATGTTAATGACTGTTTCCTGTGTTCATATCATTGTTAAAGATTTTTCTTTGCTGCTGAGGGAAATAAAGAAAGAGTGCATCATAATACTTGCCTCCTTGTCATTGATAAAATCATGACTTTACGTCATGTAAATAGTAAAATCTGGTAATTCAAACTATCAAATAGATGGTACTGAACACCTAAACGCCTAAAGAGAATCTTCCCAGAGCTACCAGACAGATGTTGGAAATGTAACATTGGGGAAGGCAATATGATCTATAGTTGGTGGCAGTGCACACCCATAAATAAAGTTTTGGAAAGAAGTAATCAAGATTTTCCATCAAATAACGGAAATATAACTACCTTGTAAACCTGAAGTGGTTTTACTAAATTTGCACTGGCCAGAAATGACAAAAAAAAACAAAAAAAAAAACGACAATGTTGTTATTACACATAATTACGGCAGCCAAACTACTTCTTGCAAGAAATTGGAAAACCGAGACAATTCCAAATATCAATGAACTGATAAAACAAGTAACATGGCAAGCAAGAATGTAAAGGGGTATCTTGGTAAACAGATACAAGCAAATAGAAGACTGGGACGTATGGATAAAAAAACTGGATGATATACTAGGCCTTCGATGTTCCACACAGTGATCTGACTTGGGAGAAATGTAACCCTAAACTGGGCAGACAGATAAACAGAATAACAAAACATTGAAATCATAAATGACATAGGAGGCTCTTGCTCGCTCTTAGAATTGATGCACAGAGTGAAAAAAAAAAAAAAAAAAAAATAATAAGTCTACTCGGTGTGTCTCTTTCAATAAGTGTCTCTTCACTGCAATTCAGAGTTTGGTAAATAAACCTCTGAGGGAATGTAGTTGCATTCATGAGGGGGCAGCAAAATGGATTGTTGCACCGGCCCTGGAGATAATATACACATCACATGGTCTCTTAATATTCAAATAAATACGGAATAAAAGTAGCAAAAGTTATCACAAAGCCCATCAATAATAAACAGAATTTAAAAAATATATATTACTGGGAGCAACTTGCATTTTCACATTTTTAAATTTTTAATTAAAAATATTTTTATTGATGGTTATTTGATGGTTATTTGTTTCGTAGTTACATTTGCAAGTTTGCCACTTGTAAACCCCACCAAAAAAAGCTAAATTAGAAAATTCTGAAATGGATTTGACAAACATGCTATTTTGAAATGTAATTAGTAATCTTAATCATCAGCACACAGTAATGGGTATTGAAGACCAACAGCGGGAGTAACACCAGCAATACCAAGAGACGCACTTTGATTGTCGAAATGTTCATAACATGCTGAATATTGTTAGGGGACAATATGACAATATACACAAAACGGTACTGATCACATATGAAGTAAACCCGTAAACCTGATAAGATTGGTGAGGTGGGAATACAGGCCATTTTATATTTGGAAGACCAGATCCCCTTTAATAAAGATATATCGAAAAATTAATCTTTTAAAGCAAAAATGAGTTTAATGGATCCTGCAGTATAAAGTGAGTGACCTCAGCTTAAAGTGATCTCTGATTAACCTGTAGCAATGGGTAATTTAAAAAAATTTTTTTTTTACAAACATTTAAAAAGGAAAGGTTTGTGAAGGCAAGCCATTGCCAGCTTACAGAAAGAGTCAGAAGAATAAGAGGGAAAAAAAACCTTTCCATCACGGATATGTTCTCTGTTGAGTGTCCAGCAACACAGGAGACATTTTGAGACATATAATGTAATGGGGATTGTATGCATTACTGTAGGTCAGACAGAACTTTTTTTTTAATCTATCAAAGACAAAACCCTCCACTCACAACATATAGTTTTAGCTTAGACAGAAGTTATCTAATTATATTATCGTATCGGTAGGAAACATAATGGTGATAATTTCAAGGAAATCAGAAGTATGTGCACTGATATAAAACAGGCACTTGTATATCATTTTTACATTTATTGTTCCATTAAATCACATAACAGATGTAACAGTCACAGGCAAGCTACAAGAAACAGAACAATATTTTGCATAACAAAGCACATTGTATTGGTGATTTTTCTTTCTTTGGATACTCAATCATTAGTTAATTATGCATATCAGGTGCAAAAAAAGTGCATATTGATTTCAATAGTAAAACGCATGGCCAACATCAGTCTTCCAACATCCACTACACTTGCTGTTCACATGAACATATTTTCTCTTGTTCCACTTTTTTCAGCTGGGTCATAAACTTAATTAGCATAAACTTATCCAAGACATGTTCTGTGACTTCCAGAGGCACGTGCAGACTTCTGTTCAAGACATAAGTTCGGTTTCATGGTGGGCAAGTGCAGGAGGAAGAGTTGTTCCACAAGGACCCTGGAAATGAAATCTGAGGAAAGAAAAAAAAACATTTAAGAGTCTGTGTGTGCATTTTATAAGTATTACAGTACATTCAGAAAAGAAAGGATTACAAATGCAAATATAATCTAATATATGATTCCCAAAATGTTATACTGCACTTGCTACTGTGCAATATTAAGAAATGCTCTTTTCTTCTTTAACTTTATGATCTTAGTGCAGAGTACATAAGTTTGGTATGAAATGTATAATTGAGAAAAAGATCATGTTATCACAGTCAATGTAACGGGGAATTAACTGACACGTCTGTACGAGGAACTCAAGATGATGAGACTTGGAACCTTGAGTCTTATTATATAATTTTTTTTATTTATTTTTTTTAAACAATACTGGATGCTTAGTCTAATTTTACACACATCCAGTGGTGTACCTACCACGGTCAAAGGGGTCGCAGCTGCGACCGGGCCCCTCACTGCACATGACCCAACCGCAGCCTTGAGGCCTGCAACCGTAGGCCGCCAAGATGCCGCCACCCTCTGTGTTCCCCCTGTCATAGGGGGGCCCAAGAGGTGGCCCACTGGCCACCTAATGGACCCCCTGGCGGGCGGCAGAGTTCCTGCCACACGCGGTGAGGGAGCTGTGTTCTCTCTACTCTGCTCCCTCGCGCGCCGTTTGCTGATGCCAGTAGCAGTAGACAGCTCGTGAGGGAACAGAGCAGAGAGAACACAGCTCCCTCGCCGCGTCTGACAGGAACTCTGCCTGCCGCACCGAAGCCCCACTGGACCCCAGGTACAGATCAACGCCAGCTCTCCAGGTAGGGAGGCAGGGTGGACATTTAATATTAATAATTTGTGTGTGTGTAAGAGTATGTAAGTGTCTGAATGTGTATGTCTAAATGTGTGTGTCTGAATGTGTATGTGTCTGAGTGTATGTGTGTGTCTGAATGTGCATGTGTCTGAGTTTGTCTGAGAGTGTGTGTGTCTGAGTGTATGTCTGTAAGTGTATGTATTTGTGAATGTGTGTGTTTCTGAGAGTGTACGTGTGTATATGTCTGAGTGTGTATATGAGTATATGTGTGTCTGTATGTATGGGTCTCTGTGTGTATGTTTGTGTGTGTCTGTATGTACGTGTATCTGTTTGCATGTGTGGGGTTGGCGGGGACGTGTGGAGTAGGAGGTAGATGTATGGGGGCCCCAGGGAAATTTTCGCACCGGGGCGCCGTGGTTTCTAGTTACGCCTCTGCTCACATCCACTGTACGATATTTGTTATGCAACTGATACAGTGTTCTATTTTTCATCTGTAACTATGTACAAATCCAACTTTGATGTAATGTCCTTAAAACAAGTCAAAATGAGGCTCAGTAGTGTGTGTGGCCTCCATGTGCCTGTATAACCTCCCTACAACGCATGTGCATGCTCCTGATGAGGTGGTGGATTGTCTCCTGATGGATCTCCTTCCAGACCTGGACTAAAGCATCTGCCAACTCTTGGACAGTCTGTGGTGCAACGTGACGTTGGTGGATGGATCGAGACATGATGTCCCAGATGTGCTCAATTGGATTCAGGTCTGGGGAACGGGCGGGCCAGTCCGTAGCATCAATGCCATCGTCTTGCAGAAACTGCTGACACACTCCAGCCACATGAGGTTTAGCATGGTCTTGCATTAGGAGGAACCCAGGGCCAACCGCACAAGCATATTATCTCACAAGGGGTCTGAGGATCTCACCTCGGTACCTAATGGCAGTCAGGCTAACTCTGGCGAGCACATGGAGGGCTGTGCGGCCCCCCAAAGAAATGCCACCCCACACCATTACTGACCCACTGCCAAACCGGTCATGCTGGAGGATGTTGCAGGCAGCAGAACGTTCTCCACGGCGGCTCCAGACTCTGTCACGTCTGTCACATGTGCTCAGTGTGAACCTGCTTTTATTTATGAAGAGCACAGGGTGCCAGTGGCGAATTTGCCAATCTTGGTGTTCTCTGGCAAATGCCAAATGTCCTGCACGGTTTTGGGCTGTAAGCACAACCCCCACCTGTGGACGTCGGACCCCCATACCACCCTCATGGAGTCTGTTTCTGACTGTTTGAGCAGACACATGTACATTTGTGGCCTGCTGGAGGTCATTTTGCAGGGCTTGGGCAGAGCTCCTCCTGTTCCTCCTTGCACAAAGGCGGATGTAGTGGTCCTGCTGCTGGGTTCATGCCCTCCTACGGCCTCCTCCATGTCTCCTGATGTACTGGCCTGTCTCCTGGGAGCGCCTCCATGCTCTGGACACTACACTGACAGACACAGCAAACCTTCTTGCCACAGCTCACATTGATGTGCCATCCTGGATGAGCTGCACTACCTGACCCACTTGTGTGGGTTGAAGACTCCGTCTCATCCGCCAGCACAGGAACTGAGAAGTAGTCTGTGGTCAACACCTGCAGAACCACTCCTTTATTGGGGGTGTCTTGCTAATTGCCTATAATTTCTACCTGTTGTCTATCTCATTTGCACAACAGCATGTGAAATTGATTGTCACTCAGTGTTGCTTCCTATGTGGACAGTTTGATTTCACAGAAGTGTGATTGACTTGGAGTTACATTGTGTTACATTGTGTTGTACTCCTTTCCTTTGGTACCTTGTCCTGGTATTAGGGTGTTACACACAGTCTTTTCAGGCTTCTTTTTAACTGTTCCTCTTTCAACTCACAAGAAGCGAAAACAAAATCTCTCTTCCTTCTTGGCAGGGAAGTACTTAATAGAACCTGCAATTAACTATCCTTTTCAGGTGAGGTAAATCAAAGTGTTGAAACTCTGGAACTGGACTCCTCATCTGCATTTTGCCAGCAATCTTCAAATTGTGGAGTGGAGCACTGGCCCATCCTACTCTCCAAGTGCTCCACTCCAGGGTCCAAACACACACTACTATAAAGTGCAATATTCATTTTAAAACCACACATTTCCCTGGGGCTAATCTTCTGCATTACACAAAGTAGGAACCTTGCAGTATTTGGGGAGATATATAGACTGCACCCAGCACAAAATTCCTTGCTTTCGGTATATATACACACACACACACACACACACACACATACATACAGGAACAGGCACTCTGCACCAGATCAATTGAAGCTGGAGTGTACCACACCAGGCAAGACTCAAGGTGCAGACTGTACAAAGAGGCCTCTGAGAAAGACCAGCACCTAGTAGCCGGATGCAGGAACAGCATTTACGGAGAGACACAACCAGGTTGCTGGGATTGTGTATGAAACATCTGCACAGAATATGGATTGGACCTGCCTAAGTCCCTAAGGGGAGATACCACAAAGGATAGTTGAGAATAACAGGGCTAAGATCCTGTGGGACTTCAAGATAAAGACAGATAAGCAAATGCTGGCCAACCAACCCGACACTGTGATGGTAGACAAGGAACAGAAGACTGCAGTAGTGGTGGATGTGGTAGTACCCTGTGACTATAACAGAAAGAAGGAATATGAGAACGTGGACAAATACCAAAGACTGAAAGAAGAGCTAGAAAGGATGTGGAAAGTAGTAGTCCCAGTTGTGATAGGAGCACTCGGGGCTGTGACTCCCAAGTTGGGGGAGTGGCTTCAACAGATTCCAGGTTGGACATCGGAGATCGCTGTCCAGAAGAGTGCAGTTCTGAGAATAGCTAAGATACTGCACAGAACCCGCAAACTCCCAGCACTCTCTCGGTTTTCCAAGTGTATTAAAAAAATAATCACAATCTATACATCTGTTGATGTCTTTACTTTGTTATTTTTTGGGGTTGAGTGGCAGAGTTTGGACATTATATATATATATATAAAAATAAAACTAATATTTCCAGTAAGTGCACTGAGGAATTATACTGAAATTTGATGTACAGTGAACTGTATGCCAGAGATGTAATATAACGCTAGTTATACATTTATTATAATACTAAGTAAAAAAAGCTATTTTATATTAAATGCAAAATGTTATTCCAATATCATGATGTGTAATGCTACCAGCACAACCATAAGACCTGACTCCTGGGTTTATTAAAGCCTTGGGTGGGTTCTCACATCAATCTAATGGTCTCAATCATTTTGTTTCAAATTACTTCTTGTGTCACACATTTGGATTTAATGTGAAATATATTGTATCCGTGATATCTGGTTCCTGTTCGATTAGCCAATATCTTACACACCAGCTTCAGTATAAATAATTTTTTAATATGCTCGCTCAAATAATGTCCTCCCCTTATTATTCCCTTGCTCTAAACCCGCCCAGAAATTTGTCTCTTATTAATGTTGCCACAGAATTTATCTAAAATTTATCTTAGGCTGATGTTCCATATCCTAATTGCGGCTAATACATTAATAGTCCGTTCATGGAAGTCTGCTTACACTCCTAACAAATAAAATAATTACAGAGGTCCTAGTGATGATATTTGAGTTGCCGTATTAAGGAGTATTGCAGTTTTTTTAAATACTGCAAGTAGTAGTGAGGTGTTTCAGAAGTCCTCCCTTTGCCAAATGAAACAAGCAAACTAAGATGGCGGTAATACAGAGGTTACTGCAGCTCAAACACTATTCTAGGGTGCTGTAAATATTCTCTGGGATATCAGAACTGGAAAAAAAAAAAAAAAAAGAGTTAAATGAAGAGATAGGAAGGGAGGAAGAGAAAGATGTAACTGGCAGAAATGCAGATGCATTTCTAGTGAGACATGGTTCTAGAGCTTCTATGTGGGGTAATAATTAGAATGTCCTCCTATTGATTACTATGCTGAGGTAGGCATCTCCTATCAGTGTATCTTGCCAACATACTTGTGTTCCTTGAGAATGTGATTTAATGGAAACATGCCATTGCTGGTCCTCCTCCTTTCCTTTTGTTTGTTGCCTACATTTTCTTCTTCTCTTTTCTTGGAACTAAACGCTGATTTTGTGTATTACTTGATTCATATATTTGCTGGTTAGAAAAGCTGTAATGTTATTGCCTTAGAACTGGAAAACCCATATTTGGAAGTCTGTCATTTCACCTTGCCAGTAAGTGTCCTTGGGCAAGACACCTACATCCACCTAGCTCAAATCTTCATAGTTTTACCACATGACAGGAGGCTTATGTTTGAGCAGGACCTTCATATATAACCTTTCTACAAATTGTAAAGCACTGTGGAATATGTTGGCGCTATATAGTAGCGGTAAATAATAAGAATTCTGACTTTGATTTCATGTAATTTGACAATGCACTGGTAAGTTGTGGTTTCTATTTACTTTTAGATTTGTCATTGCTTATCTGAGTAATACAATAAAACATTGCCATGAAAATTAAAAAAAAAAAACATTTTTAAAAATACAACTATTAAAATAAGTAAAACACCAAAATATCTACATCATTGGACCCATTCGCTTTAATATTTTTATTAGTGATATTGCAGAAGGTCTTGATGGTAAGGTATGTCACTTGGAGTATTGTACACAGTACTGGAGACCGTATCTTCAGAAGGATATTGATACCTTAGAGAGGGTTCAGAGAAGGGCTACTAAACTCGTTCATGGATTGTGGGATTACCAGGAAAGGTTAAAGGATCTTAACATGTATAGCTTGGAGGAAAGACGAGACAGGGGTGATATGATAGAAACATTTAAATACATAGAGGGAATCAACACAGTAAAGGAGGAGACCTTTAAAGGAAGAAAAACCACAACAAGAGGACATAGTCTTAAATTAGAGGGGCAAAGGTTTTAAAATAATATCAGGAAGTATTACTTTACTGAGAGGGTAGTAGATGTCTTCCAGCTGAAGTGGTAGAGGTTAACAAAGTAAAGGAGTTTAAGCATGCGTGGGATAGGCATAAGGCTATCCTAACAATAAGATAAGGCCAGGGACCAATGAAAGTATTTAGAAAATTGGGCAGACTAGATGGGCCGAATGGTTCTTATCTGCCGTCATATTCTATGTTTCTATCAATTATTCTTACTATCTCACAACCTGCTCCTCATTTATTTGAAAATCACACATTTTGTACTTTTACAAGGAGTCAACACAAACCAACATACTACAGGGATCCTAATCCACCTTTAAACATCTTTCTACATTATGAGGCAGTCACAATCCAGCACGTGAAAGTGAAGGACTCGACCTGGATGCGCAAGGATGTGGAATGTCCAAATGTCTATAATACTGATAACCAAACCATTAGCTATTACTAAGGTAGTAAGGTAGTGTAACCAATATTTATCCTGGCACCACAAGTCATTGCTGGCACAACAGGACATTCTTATCAACCAGGTTAAATGTGTCATATCAGGTAGACTTGTCCAAAATTCACCATATTTTAGATATTTTAGATATATTACCAAAATCTCTTTACAGGCCCAAGAAAAGCCTCATTACGCATGATGGTTTACAAACCAAGAGAACGTGTGGATAAATGCTATACAGAATACTGTGGGACTTTAGAGGATTCCACCAGACATTGATAGACTGGATACATTGCACAGCCTGTCAGCAAGAGTGTTTTCTCCCTCTCTGTACTCTTTTATTTACCCATTTCCCCCCACAGTTCCCAAGATAAGCTTACTTAACATTACTTTTGATTTTTCTATATCATCATGTATCACACTGATAGTAAACTGTTTTGAGTTCATGTTTAAACAGATTACGAGTTTCTAATTTGTCAAACTTCATTTAAAAAGGTAAACAATATACTATTTATATTACCAACCAAAACATAAAATCACATGCATCACAAAAATGCAGCTTTCATATATTTCATTAAAACACAGACTTATAATAATAATAATACTTATATATCCATAAAAAATGTCTTACGTGAAACTTGTTGTAGCTGGTGTACTTTCCATGTTAAACTCTGCAACTGGAACCCCTCTAGAAGCCACTTGGGGGGCAAACATGGCAGCAGGGTAAACAACAGAAGAGGTTCCAACCTGCAAATAACAGCCAGGAAAGGAAGAATATAGCACTTTTAATTACCACACAGAACCACTCATGCTAAAATCTGCTAATTACAACAGCCCTTTTAATAAGTATATATATATAAATATATATTAAAATGAAGCATGTGTAAAAACAATTAAAAAAAATAAGCGGAAACCATCCCTACCTTTAGTATATGACAGGATCCTTCAGCCATGTATGTGCACCTTAGATTAGACAGTCTCCATACATTTCTCTGCTTCACTCCCTGCACAGAAGCAGGGAAGACCATAGAGACTAACTGTTGTTTCTAACACTGACTGATCCAAAGTGTCTGTGTATGTCTGAATGATCCTCTCATAAACTAATGATATGAATGAGTTTCTCTCATATTAAATACTCATATTTAAATATAAAAAATATCTATCTATATATCTATATATTTCCTTTCAAAACTCGATGAAAGGATTATTATATATTTAAAAAAAAAAATTTGAGATGACAATTGTTCTCTTTAAGTGTCAGGTTCATTTTAAAGGTACAGTAATCCTAATTTTCACAGTCATTAACAAAGTTATTTACCCAAGTGAGAATACAAAGTACATTTCAAACTTAGGACCAGAGTATTCAAATTGGAACGGTAGAGACTTTTTCCAGTTCTGCTATTTTGTTTTTTGTTTTTTTAAATTCTTTATTTAACTGTTAGCATTGACATAGCATGCTGATTTTCAGAGGTAATAATCATATCCGTTACAGACATAACATTCACATCCCATACTAAACCCACTATCCACACTAGGGCAGACCGCCTCTCCTCTCCTATACCCCACTGTGCATAGCTCCGAGTCCGTGAATTGCTCATGAGTCCCCCCGGTTCTCCCGCTTTCCTTGCCAATGCCAGTTTTCTTATTTTAACCAAACACGAGATAAACAGACAGAAACAAAAGACAAAAAACAAAACAAAAACAAAAAACACGTTTGTCTCCAACTCTCGAAACGTAAGCCATTCTGCTCCGCCCGGGCCATGGGCCCCCCATCGGTATCTCTCCCTCCCGCCAATTCCCTCCATCAGGACAGCTCAATAGTTGGCTATACCCCATTATTGGTCCTTCCTACATGACAGTTCTGCTATTTTGATCTTAAAGCAGCACTGTCACAATGAAATTACCTTTCTCCTATTGTTTCCTCTTCTCTTCCTCTCTAAGAATCCGTTCTTTTCTTTATTTCTGATCTAGTTTTCTTTAACCCCTTAAGGACACAGCTTCAGAAATAAAAGGGAATCATGACGGAATATTTCCGTCATGTGCCCTTAAGGGGTTAAAACATAAGATAAAGTAGGGACTACTTTGTCTTATGGATTTTTCCTATGCTTGACTTTCTATGACCAAAGGAGGAGTTTAACTCAGCTCCATTTCCTGTGTCAGACAAAGTACTCACCCTTCTCCTTGACATAGAAAATAGAGCTGAGTTTTAAAGAAAACTAGATCAGAAATGAGGAGAAGAACAGATTCTGAGAGAGGAAGAGAAGAGGAAACATAGGAGAAAGGCAAGTTCTGAGTGACAGTGCCACTTTAAATATGAAATTCACTTTGAATACTCACTTTAGCGGAAAACCCTGTAAATAAAAAAAAATTACATAATCATACCACCAAACAGAGATCACAGATTTCAAGTTCCTTCTCAACTTCTCCTAGAACATTGGAATCCAAGGTCTCTCCAAACCATACTACATTAGGCCGCAGGAGTCCACTGCAGTCTTTTTCTTCACACCTACAGTGACCGGAGATAATCAAAGACTAGTTGCATAAACGTACATCCAACATGCAGAGATAACAACTTTAAGAATGTTGATCAAATTGATATTATAAAAATATTCTAGATACTATAGGTGCCAGGAATATAAAGCTGTATTCCTGACACTATAGCACCCTCTCATAAAAACTCTTTATTTACTTACCTACCTTTTCCCAGCGTCAATGTACCTCGGCTCTGGGCCAACGCTCCACCTCGCATCAGATACCAGACGTCAGATGCCACTGTGGGCAGACTTAGAGCTGCAATGTAAACATCGAAGCTTCTCTGGAACTGCAATGTTTAACATTGCAGCACTAAGTGCAAAAGGGATACTGCACCCAGACCACTTCAATACGCTTAAGTGGTCTGGATGCCTACAGTGTCCCTTTAAATATAAAATTCATAAAAATTCATAAGACAATACAAAAAAACATACCAAATTTCCATTTATTTATTTTTAGAGAAATGTAAGCTACCTTTGTAGACATAATGAGCTGGACAGTTGGGTCTGATTTAGTGACAGCAGGGCTAAAGCTAAATACACATAACATTCATGTTGACATAGGGTCTACAGAGACCAGATAGTTTGTCACAACAGCAAAGAATGATATTGTTTCTAAGGGGATTAAAGAAGACATGAGGATTAAAGCGTGCAGTCTGCAAGTCAAATATTTGTGTTGAGGCATCCTGTGTGTTAAAGGTAAATAAGTATACTTAAATAGAGTGGTGAATAGTCAACTGGAGCCACTAAAGTACTTGGCATGACAGAGTCCATTTAACTCCTGGATACTTTGACTTAATAGCATTACCACGAACCACAAAGCTATTGTAGAAGGGCATGACTTCTTACCCAGGTCCACCGGGCGCCACTGCCGCCTCCACGACTTTCTCCAGATAGCCGGAAGCACCTGCTTAGGAGCGTCCGTTAACTCTTTTGAGCCAAGTCACACAGTACAGGGCTAGCTTATTGACTGAGCATGTCAACTGATCACTCATACACAGTGAAATAGAGAGCCTCCAGCTCACAGGATGTGGTAGTGGTGGTGTAGAATGGCACGTGGCAGACCCCAGGTAATAAGTCAAACCATTCTTAAATGGTTTGACTACTCTTGGTGCTGTGGTGGTTATGGTGTTTGGATTATTTTAATTATAATGACCATCCAATCATAAGAACTTGTGGGATTGTCAGAACATGTTGAACATTGTCAGAACATGTTGAACATATAGTGATTTACATTTTTCAGACAAGGAAAAGCTTGTTTGCTCCAACAACCTCAGCAGCTCTGAGTGCATGAAATAGAGGATATAACAGCTACATTTAGCTTGACAGGTAGACAGAAAATAAACACAGACAGAGGACCAACAATCTAACTGTTGAAGCTTTAATAAAGAATAACAAGGTTTCTGATTGTCAGGACTTCAACGTGAATTTAAAATTTGCTGCATAAATTCTACATCTGTTGCTGTTGGTTCTTCTATTTTAGCTTTGTGGAAAAACCTTGTGACACGAACAGATATCCAGATAATCATTGTGACCACTAAGAAGTCCTGCTCCTGATGCAGCTTTCCATTTTAATTATAACAAGAGACTTTGCTAAGTAAATCATGAAAAATACCCACCGTGGAAGATTTTCTACTGGGATCTTTGCATCTTCTACGTCTGGATCAGGGGCACTAATAATGGTGAGAAAAAAAAAAATTGTATTTCTGGTTATTGTATATTGCTTGAAAACACAACCATGTTGCAATATAGAGAACTGCCTTCATAGTATACACAAAAACCATGCTAGGAGTTATTTACTTATTTGCCAATGGTCAGGAATTCAAAGTGAATTTCAAAATTTAGGTCACAACAGCAGAATTAGAAACATTTAAAATCAAATATGTTTTTAGGTTGACTTGTAGATGAAACTCACTTTAAAAATGTATTTTGAATTCCTGACAATTCCCACTTTAGTGAATAAACCTACAAGTATATAAATATGATAGAACGGAGGGAGTTGGCCGAAGGATAATTACACTTTCAGGACAATGGCACGGCAGGTCTGTCAAGATATAAAGGGATCTGTCGAATCCCAAGAGGTTAGGATTACCAATCACTTCACTGCAGTCCTCCTGTATGTTCTTGGCAGCCCACTCCTCAAATTGAGAGGAAGAACTCAGATTGTTGCATTATTCTAAAACTACTAGGAGCATGACAAGTGCTCAGACAGGACACTTAAAAATTACAAAAATCCGAACGTGATAATTTTCCCTTCTATTTCTTGTTTTATATAAAGATGATTAGAAATAAACAGGATTAAAAAACAGGTATCAACAGCTTAAAAAAAGATGATAATTTAACATTCAAATGAATCAAATGAAGAGAGCAAACAGATGCTAGATTTTAAGTGGATAAACCTGCGTGATGTTAAAATGTATTGAACAAAGGTAATTTATGTAAATGTAGACACACCTTATAGGTAGTTCATTATACCTGGTGAATTAAAGTGAGTGTTTTTTTTCTAAGTCAACAATTTAATTCCAATCCCACCTCCGCAATAAATGACTTACCCTTTGCCATCAAGAGCTGGACAAACTGGGCTCTTATAGTTCTCTCGCACACTACCACATGTGTTACATCGTGTCTTAAATAAGCTGCCTGAAATAGAATAGTGGATACAACAGCATTCTCAGCATAAACAATTCAGCTCTACAACACTAGTCTCAAAGTATTGGCCCAAGGGCCATTTCTGAACTCACATATACATAACTGTGCCACCATCTATCCTGGGAACAGAGATATGTCAGAGTCAACGGCATACCACTATGTCCCAGAATGCAGATGTATCTGTGTCTGTGGGAGTACAGATTGTTTGTACAATCATACGGGCCCCAGTTTAATTGACTTTTGACCCCTGCATCAGTTATTCATACACTATGTATGCATTGCTGTCTAATGATTTGTAACGATAATAAAAAAAAAGTGTCATTCTTCACATTATTGGTGCGGTTTCCGAGTGGGCGCACTTTGAGTTACAAGGAAAGGAGAGGCCATTTGTCAATCCAGTTCATAATGATTTGACAGAAAACCCAGAGAAATTAAACTGTGGTCGTAATTATGCTTAGAGTGTCCCTTTAACAATACTATTTGAAAAAAGACAAACTATTTGGTGTTTAAGGAAATGATATTACCATGAATCTCATAGAGGTTCCGTGTGCCTGCTTTTCGGTGTAACTCATCAATATTCTGTGTAATAACAACAACCTTCCTCCCTTGCTTGCTAAGTCTTGCTTCACATTCGGCAATAGCAATATGTGCTGGATTTGGGTTCTTTGTCAGCATCACTTCTCTGCGGTAGTGATAAAACTCCCAGACTCTGGAAGGATTTCTGGCAAAAGCCTCAGGTGTTGCCAAGTGCTGTTATAAAAACATGTACCAGTGAATCTCAAAATACGCTTTTATATTTTAAATATAGATATATATATATTTAATTAAATCAACAACATTAAGTTTGCTGTCTAGATAACTGCATAATTTGGTATATAGTAACTTGGTATCCATTTAAAGGGACATTATAGGCACCAAGACCACTTCATCTTAATGAAGTAGTTTGGGTGCAGTGTTCTTGTCCCCTTAACGATTCAATGCAAAACATTGCAGCTTGATAGGCAGATAGATTTTAGGGAAAACTTTAATATTTACATAGAATGATTAAGACTGCTTCTAGTGGTTAACTCTGTCAAATGACGCTGGATGTTCTCATGTACAGTGTCTTCAAAATCCCCATTGGAAAGCACTGAGTCAATTCTTTCCTACGAAGAAGGCCTAAAGCGCATTCGGCACTTGACGCACATCCACATTAGGTTCCAGGATTGCTGTGTCCAGCACTGAGGGACTTCTGCGCAGAAGTCCAGACAGGGAGGGGAGGCGGGGGTGGGCAGGTGGGAGCGACAGAGGGACACTTTAGTGTTCAGAATACAGTTTTGTATTCCTAACACTATAGTACTCCTTTACGTTAGTGAATCTATAGGTAATATTTTACCACTATTGTAAGTACCATCATATAGTATTCTTTTCAAAAGTAGAGATTTGCATGTTTAAATGCATGTATGACTGCATTATTATTGAAGTTATATTTCTACATAGTAAATCCCTCTATATACTGAGTGACACACACCGCTCTGCAAAAATTAATCCCTCTATATGCTGCGTGAAACACACTGCTCTGCACAGGGAATCCATCTAAATACAGAGTGGCACACACTGCTCTGCACAGTAAATCCCTCTATATACTGAGTGACCCCCACTGCTCTGCATAGTGAATCCATCTATATATTATTTACATCAGGTCTTGACAAATGTGCTTGGAATCAATGAACCTGCTAAAAAAGTTAGAAGCCAGTATTTTTTTTTAACTAACAAAGCTTCATTTTCAGCAACAAAAACACAATTCTTAAAGGGACACTAGTCACCAGAACCACTGCAGCTTAATGCAGTGGTTTTTGTGTCTATAGCCTGTCCCTTTAAGCTTTTCAAAGTAAACACTACCTTTTCAGAGAAGTGACAAGTGTTTACATGCCTGCCTTTTAACAGCCATCACTCAAATGGCCATTAGAGTTGCTTCCTAGTCTAGTGTTGCACAGTGTGCAGCACCTTTTTTCAGCGTCCTCACTATCGGCATAGAGGCGCTAAATGTTCTCCATAGAGATACATTGATTCAAGGAGATGCAGATTAGTGCATGCACAATAGCCTCCCAATGGGAAAGCATTGGCTTGGCTGAGATCCTCAAGATTGATTATCTCAGCCATGGAGGTGGGTCCAGCCACAGTGAGAGCATCATGGCGTGGGAAAAAAGGTGAGTAAAATCACTTTTCCCATGCAATCAGAGGGGGAGCGGTCACCTGAGCAGACACTCTCAGACAGACACACACACACACTCAGAAGTTAATTTTTTTTGTTATTTTTTTAATTGAAATCCACTCCTTTCCCTGGGGTTAAGTTGGGCTGCTGTCATCATCCTGATCTGTTCCCTGTTGCGCACTAGGTATGCCGGGAGCCGGAATGACGTCATATTACAGCTCCCATCATCACTGCAGGGCGTGCGAGTGAGCAGAGCAGGGGGATGACAGCTCCCTCGCCGCCTGGCTTCATTCCACACAGCGGCCTCCGGCCCACCTCTGCTCTCCCACAACACCGGATGGCCAACTCTGCTTTCCTACAGCCAGCCGGCTGTCTGCATTCTACCTCACTGCTTTGGGCCCACATATTCCAGGCGTCAGGACAAAACTCTTAGTCACCATGGCGGCCTGGTGCATGGGATTGGTAGATCCCTGGTATACATACAATATGTGCATGTTTATATACAAACATGTAATCAGTTGGCATCTATTACACAGCTGAAAGACCAAAATTAAGGAAAAAATGTTTTCTTAATTTTGATCATTCAGATGCTTAGTATATAGATCCCTAATCCTGGTACTCTGTGTACATCACATACATATGTGCAGCAAATGCATCCTATAGAGGTGCCGCACATGCATTCTGTATACAAGCAGTGCACGCATTCTATATACAATATTAAGCAGTTTCGGTGTAAAGATCATGCCCCATGCAGACTCACTACTTAATTATCTGCTATCTAGGATTTAAACCTCTAGGTTTTTGCAGCCATAACCACACAAACAACCTTTTCTGTGACACACAACATGGGAAAAATAATTTTCAACCAGATGTTACAGCACAGTGTAAGTCAGACTCCATGAAGGTCTCAAGGTGGAGAGGTCTTATCAAACTCCCAAATGGCATAGAATTGAGCAGCTAGACTGCAGGGGCATGATCTATGCACCAAAACTGCTTAATGAGGCTAAAGTTGTTTTGGTGCATACAGTTTCCCTATAAGTGCACATGTGCCCTACCATGATGCCTTGCTGCTGTGTCTTCATCAGTACACAACATCATGGGATTCATTACATTGTATGCCAGGTTGTGCCTTTAGAGTCCAAATATTATAAATCCTTATGAATAAACAGAAAACCCCAGCTTCAGAGTCACTGCTACCACTGGGTATTTACTCACTTGTGCTTGCCATTTCCTCCAATATCCACCTGCACCTCGGAATGTGGGCACTCCACTTTCTGCACTAACACCGGCACCTGTTATCACGGCTATGTGCTTTGCTTTAGAAAAGACTTCCCGAAAATCAGCCAGGTCTGTGTGAACAAAATAGATATTATTAGATATAGTGTAGAGAGGTCAGAAAGGACCAAGGATAAGTTTGTCAGGATTGATTGGAGGAAATCTCATACCATGATTATTTATGTTAGGATTTATATCGCGCAAGCATATTCCGCAGTATTGTTTTTTTTTTTTTGTGACTATTTTTATTTTTGTCAGCATTAAAACGTAAAACATGGGGGTACAGAAGAGAAGAGGGGAGGAGGGGGAAAAAATTGCAATTCGTTGCGGCTTTAGATCACTAGTGTGTGGGGTGAGGGTACAGAAGAAAAAAAACGGGGGAGGGGGGGGAAGGGGAGCCCTACTTTGGTTCAGTAGTTTAGCGGCGTCATTATCAAGTTACACAGCATCTTGGACAGTCACATTTTTGGTAGTGCGTCGGTTGTATACAATATATCATAACTCTAGATGTAGCATTTGGAGATATGTAACAAGATGTTAGTGTCACCTTTCTATGTAGCTCGCTTAAGAGGGTTTCGGTTCATGGATGGTGGTTCATGTGGTTGTCCTCGTTAAGTCTGGATAGGGGACAATGGAGGGGTGGGGGCGGGGGGGCAGAGAACTTTAGCGGAGAAGGTAAATATCTTGTGGTTGGGTTTGGGCTTAATGTGGTATGGTTCAAGCGTTAGGGGATAGAGATGTTGTCGCCTCCAATCAGGGAGGTCGTTGGTATGTGTCTGTAGTGCGTGTTTAAGTTTCAATTTTAGTTGGTTTATGTTTTTCCCAGAGCTCTCATGCTGTGGACCAGTATGGGGTTGTTCGTTGCGTGTTTCTTGCCATGGTTTCGTAGATCTTGTTTGTGTCTACAGCGGTGGCACACTAGGCAATTGTGGAGGGGGAAGTTTGCTTCCATTTTCTGCTAATAATGGTAAGTGCGGCAATGATGATGTGGTAGGCAAGGTATCTCTGGTGTTTTTGTGGTGTGTATGGCAGCAGGAGGAGCAGAAAGGTCTCGGGCCGGTAGGGTAGTTGTATGTTAGTCCATTTGGTGGTTAGATCCTCTACTTGTTGCCAGTACTGTTTGAGCTCCGAGCATTGCCACCATATATGCATCATAACGCCTCTGTCTTTTTGGCATCTCCAGCAGGTGTTGGACGTGGTGGGGAAGCTATGTTTGAGGCGTGTGGGGACCAGATACCATCTGTGTAGTATTTTCCGAGTTAGTTCCAGGTGGGTCGTGCAAAGAGTCAATTGTTTATGTACCTTGAAGATTTGCCATTGGGCATCTGAAATTTGGCCTTCAATGTCTCTTTCCCACGCTGATATGAAAGAGGTTTTTTTGGGGGGTTGGGTGTGTTCCGATGTGTAGATCGTGGATATGAGTTTTTGAGTTGGTTTGGTCGTTATGCATATTTGTTCTATGGTTTGCCAGCGTGGGTCAGACTTAGTAGGGGTTCTGGTTTCGGTTGTTGGGCGAACCAGGATTGTAGTTGCATGTAGGAGAACTCGACTGTCGTGGGCAGTGCGAATTCCTGTCTCAGGTCCGAGAGTTCCTTCAGATGGGGGCCGTGCGTTAGTTGTGACTGATGAAGTGAGATTAAGTGTTTAAAAAATAAAAACAAACAAACAGATGGGAACAGCTATGTACACAAGAGTTGTCATTAGCAACCATGCCTTAGAAGAATAATTAGAAGACAAATAACTAGGATAAAAAGAAATTTAGAGGTAACTAAAAAAAAAACTCCATTTGTTTAAAAATACATAGGGATTAAAGAGAGCGCGCAGGTAACTTGTTTTTCTTAGATTTTTACTATATATTGGGGCTGATGTGTACTATAGTCTTTGCTGCTGCCCAGTAGTGATGGGAGTGAGCGCAGGACTTTTGTATCCATTTTATGTATCACTCAGCCTTGTTACAATGCAGCCGTCCATCCCATGTGTTCCCTATTAAGGGTTAATAAGCATGTAGGGGTATATATTAAGAAAAAAATACCCCTTTCTGTCTCAGAGATCGTTGCCAGAAGCTCAAGGAAGCAAGGTGAATGGTTAGAGTTAGAACCCACCTGGGGGGGTCTGCCTTGACGTTGGCAGGTGGGCTTATCCTCTCATGGCCATTGGAGGTAACTAAAAAAACCTCCATTTGTTTAAAAATACATAGGCATTAAGGAGAGAGCACAGGTAACTTGTTTTTCTTTGGTTTTTACTAAAAAGAAATTTACCAATATACAAGATTTTAAAAACACAGATCAGATAAAGTAATGATAAAATGATACAATAAATATAGAAAAATAAATGAAAGTGATAACGTAAGTGTACAGAACTAAATTACTTGAAGACCAAGAGACAAAAAAAAAAATAAAAATAAATAAATTGGACGTTAAAAATGCCAATATCCGATTTAACTAAATTTAATATTTAACACTAGAAAATAGAAACTATATTTAAAAAAAGATTGCCCCTTCTTCAGTGAAAGTACTTCTAAACATCCTCCAAACATCTACAGAAACGCCAAGATTATAAAACAACTGGTTAAGGTAAAATTAAGGTATCTATAAGGGTATTCCCAAGTCGTCACAACTGCAAAGCATGTAAAATATTTAAATCCGAGGGTAAAATCCCATTTAAGAGTATGGTAACAGAAGCAGTTTTCCTGGTATCCGTACAGCAAGCAATATGTACACCAAGAGAAAACTAAAAGTGAGGATGTTCAAAGATCCAAATAATACATGACAAGGATCTCCGCTACACTTGCTTTCTTTACATTGTGATAACTGTCCCTTCTTTAATTTTAAGGATTTAATTTTCATGGGAATTGAACAAATCAACACCCATTGGTGGAAAGTAGATAAAGAAAAAAGTTAGCCCAATGAGAATAATTACTGATTCACTCTGGAACCGAATGCCAATATAGACATAGGGTGTTTTTTTTTATTTTTTTAAACATAGGAGTTTGTTTTGAAAATAATCTGAGAAGATTGGCATTTTAGTGCATGACAATATTAAATTAGTGTTTTCCATACATAGTAGTAATTAATCGTAAATCATCACATAGTTTTTCTTAGAATTCATTAGTATCAGGATTTAGTAGGTGATACATTAGTTAAATATAGGAACTAGATAATAAAAACAACAATGTGGATAATCTACATCTCTCTGGACAGAATCTATAGCCATTAAATTATACAAATATCTGTTTATAGCACTTTTACTTTGGTTAAAACATATAGTTAATATAGTATATAAATAAGGAGTAATAGCATTAAAATAAAAAAAATAATTACTATATGGATAAATTAGTCATATAAACTTATAATAAAAATTTTATTTTAGTATTGGGAGATTAGCATTTTAGGAAATGTTATCCTTTCCATCAAGCAAGGAAGAGGGTTATGTGGGATACTGACGAGAGTGACAAAAGTAATGCAGAGAGGAAGAAAGACTTGGAGAGAATGTAGTGAGGGTGAATGATGAGGCACTGTCAAGCAGAGACACACAGGGTAGCACTGAGTAGTTGAGAGTGTCATGCTTCTGATCAGGTCAGATATGAGACTTAAACTGGGGTTTACTTTAGGTTCTTTTTTTGGAATCTTAGACATGTTTTGTCTTGAAAAACGATAAGAATAGCAGGATTTAAAGGGAAGTGAAATAATAAAGGGGGAAAGCAGAACCTATAGAGGGATTTACAGGTAAGTATATTGAAAGATAACAGAATTCAAGAGTTAGGCAATATGCCCTAGACATCTTATAAAGTAACAAGATAACTTAGAAGTGATATTACAGGAATATAAAAAGAGAAAGAAAACCTATAAACAAAATTATAGGTTACAGGTAATCAAAATACAACTAAGCAGATATACAGAGGTTTGATTAATATAGGTAAGATATACATTTAGTTGATCAGCCCAGGGAAGTTTTAGTCGCGAGGCAAACTAGGCAGTTGCCTTGGGCGGCATTTTCCAGGGGGCGGAATGCCTTGCAGTTAACGGACAAGCCGGGCGGGCGGCGCTGGCACAGGAGCACTTTCCCCTGAGCAGTCTGCTCAGCTCACTCGCGCGCACGCCGCAGATTGAGGCTGGGAGCCGGAATGTGACATCATATTCCGGCTCCCAGCCTCAATCTGCGGCGTGCGCGGGAGCTGAGCGTTCAAGGGAAGTGCTCCCTCGCCAGCCACCCGCCAGCGCCGCCCGCCCAGCAGCCCCACTATACCCCAGGGAGAAAGAGAACCCCCCTCCCCCAGCAATAAAAAAAAAAAAAAATATATGTGTTAATGTGATTGAGTATGTGTGTATGTCTGTTAGTGTGTGTGTGTCTGTTAGTGTGTGTGTGTGTGTTAGTGAGAGAGTGTGTGTCTGTTAGTCTGTGTGTGTGTGTTTCTGTTAGTCTGTGTGTTTCTGTTAGTCTGTGTGTGTGTGTTTCTGTTAGCGAGTGGGGGGGGAGGAGGACGCCTGAGTTTTGTCCTGCCTAGGGCAGCACAAAACCAGGATACACCACTGGATCAGCCTCTTTGGTTTTGGAGGTTTTGTAGAGCAAGTTTTGGATAGATGTAACAGGGTCATTCAGGATTGTTGTAAATATCAGGAAAGTTTGTAATATCCAGGTTGGTTAAGTAATTTTCAGTAAGTGTAGAAACAAACCAATAAGAATTCAAAGTCCAGTACTGAATCAAGCAGGTAGGAATCGAAGCTCAGGTTTTCTCCAAGTGTATGGGGAGTAAGCAGGTTGGAATGAAGCAGGTTGAAAGGATGAATCAGGTTGGTTCAATAGTATTCAGAGTATAGCAGGTTTCCACAGTAGGAGCCATGATTAGAAGTCTTGTCAGGATCAGAGCACAAACTTCAGTCAATGTAAAGCCAAATTGTGAAGCAGGGTGTGGCCTCTCATAGCAAATGTAATCATCATGCTATGCAGCTGAGCGAGTAACAGAAGTTTGACTAGTGGCGAGGGAGGCCACTAGTGGAGAAAAACTGGAATTGTTGAAATAAAAAAGCAGAAAATAAATATAATTTTGGTTGTCAGGATAGGATTCTGAGAGATATTAGTAGAATACAACAATTAGCTGCAGAAGATAATCTTCAGGAAAAGGCATAGGGACACTATAGGCACACAGACCACTTCATCTCAATTGTCTGTAGTAAGCAGTGCCCCTGGCATATTGCTCCTGCAATGTAAAAGATTACCAGTTTGGAGATACAGCAATGTTTACATCGCAGGGCTAAACACACATTTCATTGAGGCTTACTTATTTTAAACAGAGAACATCACATACTCCTGTTTGATCCGGAACTTTGAAATGCACAGAGGGAACACTTGAGTATTTGCAACTTTTTGTCCCACGTGGCTTAAGGGAATAGGGGCCCATATTTTAAAAAGCAAATGAAATGTTCTCAATTGTTGAAGTGGTGAAGGTCTTACTGCTTTGTGGGACAATTGGTAGCAAACTTTCTGCCCCCTACATCCCAGAGGACCTGGTGACAAACTGCCTTCTCCCTATATCCCAGGACTCCAGGGTCAAAATGGGTGCTTCTGGTTGGCGTCTATGTAAAATCACTAGCTAGCACTCCATCTGTATTCAGCCCACGTTTTAGGTGCTGGCAAGAACTTTGGGATTTATTTAGTTGATTCTAGATTAGGTCAAAATCATAAAAAAAACCAAAAAAAACCACAACAACAATTTCTGCCCTTAAATAATACACATTAATTGTGAATGCACAACAAAACATTTTTTTTAGAGGATACACCCCTGGGTGAGGTCTTGGCTGCATTAATTATATTTTGACTGGAAACATTTTGGTTTAAACCTGTTTCTGTATAGAGATCTATATAATGTTGCAGAGGTTTAAAGTCTCATTTATACGTGAGTAATGGAAACATTGCGATTATACTATCTGACGTGATCACGATCATTCAACCTGAGAATAACTCCTTCATTTCATTATTGCTACTGATTGGTTAAATTAGTTTAAAAACAAAAAAAAAAGAATAAAAAATAAAATTGTAATGTTAGCATATTATGCAGCACAGGTTTTTTTCCACATTTTAATTCATATTTAAAATAAAAATACATATTTTTTTCCTTGTACATTTGAGCTTGGCTACAGTGATATAAACTATAACTGTATGCATGCTTTTTGATTTAAAAAGTTTTCAAGTGGTCAGTCTCAAATTAGGTGTCAGTAGTTCCTTTGGAGGTCTGTTTTATCACTAAGTGTCTGTGTCTGTCTCAGCTTAATTTCCTTCAAGTAGATGTGTGTCTGACAGCTAGATGTTTTCACATAGCTTTACATAGACAGCATGCTTTAGGTTAGCTTTCACAGTTAAAGCATGTAATTCAGCATAGTCTCATCTTCCTGCCTTTATGTCTGTCTCTCACAGGTCTACTTTATAGAAAAAACATCCTGATATAACCAAAATACCTACTACCGGTACATAAGTAGATACAATAAATGGGAGATCAGTAAAATGTATCACATTCTGGAGAGAAGACTTTTATTGATCTTTGTGTTATGTATAGACATTACTGTGAAATGTAACTGTTTGATGGGAATTTATGTATTTTCCACTTTTGTTCTGGAGAAAAAATATGGTTTTACAACTCAAAGATCTTGATCTGTGCATCTTTTCCACAGGACTAATAAACCGGTCTGCATCTTCTAGTATATTATTATCATCATCTTCATCAATTATGTAGTTAAACTAACATGTGCCCCAGAATTTTACAGCTACACATTGAGAATATATATAATCAAGTAATTAAGAGACAAAATACTGTTAACAGATGCAAAAGATGGAGTGAGCCCTGCTCAAATAAGCTCATTGGACAAAGCTTTCAATTTTTTTTCCTAACTTTTAGTATATAAAGCATGCAAATTGTTACTTACTGGAACTCGGACGTGCCATTTCTACTGAGACAGGCTTTTTTCGTGATTTTGGGTTAAGTATACAGTATACTTGGGATACAAATCTCCGGGTATGTAACGGAAGAAGAGTCATTTGTACGACTAGCAATCCTAGAACAAACAAAAAGGAAACTAAATTACAATTTATCATGCAAACGCAATGGAAATTATATTGTTATGTGTCAGATTTAGGCTTTCCAATATAAAATTAATAAAAAGAGTCAGACATTTTACAAGATCGACTACACTTTACTTCTGAACAGGCAGGTCTTGAATGGAGGATTGGGTATGGTACATAACAAATTAAAAGAATTAGAAACTGAAATGTTTGTTTAAAGAACGCACCATGCACTTTTATTGTAAGAACAATTATCACAGAAAAACCTCAAGATCATTTAACAATAGAAACATTTTCTTTTTTACATTTTAGCAGCCCAATGATACTGCATTTCAGCATCTTACCAAGACACAATTAGAGGGGATGTTACGGTACACCATACAGGAATCTGGATAAATTGCTTGTGTGTGTACTTGGTAAATGACAGCACAGCCTTGCTATGAGTCAGAGCTGGTGTAGAGAAGACGTGACGCTCTCCATGTCAGGGAGGGGGCTCTCTAAAATGCTACGTGAGCAGAGGATAGCATCTGAAATCTGCTGACAACACAATTCCCCATCTCTTCCCTCTGACTGGCTAACTTTCTACTGAGCAGTTTGGCACAAAACACACACTCTCTCTTGGATAATTTCTGGCAAATATTGTTTAGCAAAATGTAAAGCTATTCATAAAGACTGTCCCACTTCATTATTCATGTTTTGTCTCAGATGATCATGGTAGCAGCTGTAAGCAAACATTTCAGATAGATGTAACATTAAATGAAACTTAGCACCTTATTAACAGAGGCCATAGTACTTCACATGTCTATTATTTCACCATTTTGTTTCTTCTCTTAGAAGGAGTTTACTTATTTAGGAAAATATGAAAATGCACTGAGTACAATAGGAAAGCCAACAGGCACACCATAAAAGCCAAATAATGCTCAAAATAGGTGAGAAGCTATTTGTTTCACTTATTAAAAAATAAATAAAAAGACTTATATTTCTCTAAAATCCCCCTAAAAATTTGTAAGACAGATAATTAAGAAGCAAATAAGCACAGTCATTTGGATGTCAATAAATTTCCATACAAAGAAACAACAGAAAGCAGATTAAAACTATGCAAAGATGAAATAAGTACTAGCACAGGTTTAACCCCTTAAAGACCAAACTTCTGGAATAAAAGGGAATCATGACATGTCACACGTCATGTGTCCTTAAGGGGTTAAAGGATGCCTGGTCCATCTAGGATTAACCCTTTCTGCTGTAAACATAGCCGTTTCAAAGAAATGGCTATGTTTACCTATGGGTTAATCCAGCCTCCAGTGGCTGTCTCATTGACAGCCACTAGAGGCACTTCCGCGCTTCTCACTGTGATTTTCAAAGTGAGAAGATGCCAGCGTCCATAGGAAAGCATTGAGAATGCTTTCCTATGGACCGGCTGAATGCATGCGCGGCTCCTGCCGCGCATGCGCATGCAGCAGATGACGTCCAAAGGAGGAGGAGAGTCCCCAGCGCTGGAAAAAAGATAAGGGATTAACCCCTTCCTCCCCCCCTTCAGCCCGGCGGGACTGGGACCCTGAGGGTGACTGCAATATCATCCACCAAGGAAGACACACTATCGGGAGGAAGCACTTGAAAAAAAAAAACTGACCATCTCCCTTAGTCCATGCTTCCAATGGGCATCTACCATAGAGCTTTTATTCAATAATGCCTTGTAGTTGGCAAATCAACGCAAGATCCTTCGGAGTCAAATCTCCCATGGCATCCCAGTTTCCTACTATTGTCACGGTATATTCTGGTCTGAAGCCGATGTGAAAGAAGCAGTTTCTCAAAACCACAGTAAGGAATAGCAATAACTGCTGGTTCGGTGCTTATCCCCTAAAAAAGTTTCTTGGTGTAGGTCCCTGACGGGAGATTAAGCATATAGCAGGAAAAACAGCAAAGGGGTGCAGTACTGGATAGAAACTAAGGAATGTATATAGAGTTGGAGGTTGCAGGTAAGTAGTATCTGAAGCTTATTTCCAAACTCGAGCTTTATGAGAAGCTCCCAGGAACGGTGAAAGGTTATAATGAGCAATAAGAGGAGTGAATTACACTTGGCTGATTGTTGTGGAATAGTGAGCTGAAAAATAATGATATGGTATTTAACCTGATGGCTGAAAGTCCTTTAAACTAAGCCAGGGGCTTGCCATTAATTTGTCCTTATAATCCTGATACCTCAGAGTGATCAGAAGGGTATTAGGATTGTTGGCTTTGACAAAGAATGACTAATTTACTTTTTGCAGGCTTCGCAATACTGTATCTCATAATAGTTTTTAAAGTTTCAGGTGTTAAGTCCCTCAACCTCTCGGTGAAGCTTTGGCAACCTTCTTATGATATTTCAGACACAGAGAGGAATGTATCAGCAACCTTCCACATTACATAGAGCCACAAGAAGCAAATATAACTTCACTATGAGCAATGTGGAACAATGCTAACTTTACCGTCAGCAATGTTTACATTACCACTGATACTATTCAAAATTGCAATACAACCAGATCAACGGCAGAGCTCCTGAAGCTTCCACAACAGAACACTAAAAGAAATCCAACTGTAGGGCCTGTGCAGACACAAGAAGAGGGGGCAGCAGTGCATAAGCCCAGGTGGAATGGAAGAAGAGATGCTGTGAGACTGTAAAAGTCAGGGCAGTTGGTATAGACCAGTTTGAGGTGGTGGGGTTGAAGGAGACAAAGCTGGAGAATGATGCATACATTTTTGCCTTGTGAGAGCGTGGAAGAGCAATCAAGCCCTTCAGAGAAGGAGCCTGTTATCCATGGTGGAGTGGCTGAACACTCTTCTGTGCATCTCCACAGACCATGTAAACCGGGAAGGCAGACAGGAGATGGGCGATATGCACCAATTAACATCTTCTGGACAGTTGTTGAAAACCTGAATTTTGAGGTCACTGACCACAATGACTATATAGAGCAAAGACTTAATAAAGTGATAATGGAGATGAACCACGACATCAAAGGGACCCCAGTTAGGTAATGTAGATGGATCGGGTATGCATCTGATCCAGATACTTTGCTTCCAGGACCTGTCCTCGTGTAACACCTCCTAGCTTTTCATCTTATCTTCCAGTGTGGCAGTAACAGAAGCAGCCTACACTGAATGGATCTTAATATTTCTCCAGCAGTGGTCTTAGTCAGTGCTGCAGCTTCTGCTTTGAGGCTTACCAAAGTTCTCTCAGAGTCCTCCATGATCTCACTATAAAAATCACGGATCGGGTCTTTCATTTCTTGGAAACCATTATTCAGTTGTTCCTCCAAGCTGCCGCAATGGTCATCAGCGCCACCACAGATAAGGTAAACCAGGGGGAATCATTTTAACATTATCTTTTAAAGTCTAGGAGGAAATGGCAGAGCTTTTGTGAAAAAAAAATGGCACACTTGCAAAAAGAAGGTTAAACAATTGATCAACAGTAGAAATTCACAGAATCAGGACAAAGTATTAAAGCTTTAACAAGTAAAAACTTTGTTGGCTATGATATGCTGGCCACAATAGAGAGGTGTCAGAACACACAGGGCATCTCAGTCTGCTGCATATGGGGCTGTGTTGCTGCAGATTGGTCAGAGTGCCCATGATGAACCCTGTCCACCGGGAAAAGCACTTTCAACGGGGACGTGAGCATCAAAATTAGACCACAGAGCAATGAAAAAAGGTTGCTGATGAATCACATTTTCTTTTAAATCAGGTGGATGACCAGTGTGCGTCATTTACCTGCAAAGAGATGTCAGCAGGATGCAAGAGAAGAAGGAAGGCTGGTGGAAGTAGTGTTATGCTCTGGGCAATGTTCTGCTGGGCCCTGGCATTCATGTAAATGTTACTTTGATACATACCACCTACCCAGAGATTGTTGCAGACCACTTGCACCCCTTTATGGTGATGGTGTTCCCTGATGGCAATGGCCTCTTTCAGCAGCATAATGCACCCTGCCATTGTTCAAGAATGGTTTGAGGAACATGACAAACCATTGATTGAGCATCTGTGGGATGTGCTGGAACACCAAATCCAATCCATGGAGGCCCCACCTCACAACTTGCAGGATTTAAACAATCTACTGCTAAAGTATTGGTGCCAGATACCACAGGACCCGTTCAGAGGTCTTGCAGAGTCAGACTGATAGACTTAAAAAAAGGCGTTAAACTAAACTTAATTAAATTAGGTGTCAGTTTGCCACCTAATCCTGCCACTCCCCAAGCCTTGCTACGGAGCTGCCTAAAGGAGATGACAGCTATCGAGGAAGTGTTGCTATGGGATCACGAACTGCCACCACCTCCATCTAGAACCATGCAGTGCACTCATGTGGCTCTCACCTTGGACCTAAAAGAATCATCCAAAGTAATAATATATGGTCTCCAAATCAGGAGAAAATTGTCTTGCATGGAGTTTATCTAGCCAATCCATCTGAAATATGAAATGCAATTCGGTCAGGAATACTTGCAAGGAGGATGTTCCCGGCTGGCTCCAGACCTGGAGAATGGTTTTGCGTCCAACAGCTGCGATAATAATAAGAAAACATTTATTGGCAAAGTAGTAACCCGGCAAGAGTTCCAATGACAAAAATTCAGAGAGTTGGCATTTTCCCATTGTCTAGATGTAACTTCACCATAGCCCAAAATGACTGAATGGAAGCGCATTTCCACAGACAGTGATACAGATCAACTCTTGCATGAGTGGATTTGAGACAGGTCACAGACTCCTTCCCAGTCATAAGGTGAAGCCAGTGTGGAGAATAATAGGCATAGTGTAAGGTTTTAAGGAATGTGTCTTTGTAAGACACCATGGGCAAGAAAATATGTGCTCCACTTCCCCATCCCTCACTGGAGCCAACTCCAATTTGGAGTGTATTGTATCAGCCCATAAAGGTTTTAAATAGACTAGGAAGCGGAACATATTATGGCATCTAAAGGGTTCTCCTAATAGATAGCTGTGAAGTTTTGTGTGATAGTGTGATAATAGTGGCGTCCTTAGAAATAAGAAAATCATGGAAGTGAAAGGTCCAGGAAACCTGGGGTCTCCCAAGCAAGGCACATTGAGAAAATCATTGTGGCCAAACACCAGCTCCATCGTAGATACACTGCAGTCTATGGGGATTTAGATCCTCATTTAAAGAGCTGCATGCACACCTTACAATCTAGTTATAGGCATTTACATGCCGATTTAAGGAGCTGCATGCTGCATTGACTTTCAGCACTGAATGCAGCTTGTCTGTCGGTCTGGAGTCACTAAAAAATGGACCCAACTGACAGAGGGGAACCCCAAGTATCAAATGCAGCAGGGACTGCAGGAAAACAGTCCCTGCTAATACAGCACGATGGTATTATTCTGTCATGGGTCCTTAAGGGAAGAGCAACCATGATGGAATAATTCCGTCATTCATCCTTAATGGGTTAATTGGCTCCTTCTGCTATGTAGCTTCACTGACAGTCCTGACCAGCCAGAAGTCAGCCAAAAGTTCACACAGAAAAAGGGACATAATGATGGACAAAATAGCCCCCAACATTTACACACCAAATAAAAAAATACAAACCGCACTGAAGAAGGGATAAAAATATAGACAGGATCACAAAAAGCATGTCATTATGCAAAACAAAATCCTTTGATGGGTGTTGGGAGACATAAACGCTGAAAGGTCTGAGAAAAAGTCAGAGCTGGAGCTTCTCATACCAGTTTGGGAGGTTAGCTGGCAGTGAAGCAGAGGTTAACAGTGGGTAGTTAGGTTGGCTAGCAATGAAGGAGTTAACAGTGGGTAGTAAGATTGGCTGGCAGGGAATGGGATTAACAGTGGGTAGTGAGGTTGTCTAATCAGGACTGGCAGGTAAGGGATTAACTGTGAAGAGTGAGCTCGGCTGACAGAGAATGGCATGGTAGGGGTTAACAGTGGGTAGGGAGGTTGGCTGATGGGTTGAAGGAGAATTTATTACTTGCACTACAGAGAGGGAGGGAGCGCCGCCCATGTGGGCTCTAGTCTTGTCTCTGCAGTGCAGTCTGTGCTGTGAGCATTCCTTACACTACAGAAGACATGCCTCTATTTTCATTGGCAGAAAGAGGTACAGGTAAGTTACTTTCCAAGACTGGAAATCAGGAACAGGTTGCAATTTGAGAGGGGGTGGTTTAGGAGGCTGGGTTACACTGCTGAAAACAGCAAAACATTTTACGGCACTGCAGGAAAACTACACAGAAATGAAAGAAAAGAAACTAATCACTGGTATTGTGAGCTTGTTAGCTTTAATGTAAGCTCAACTTAACAGCCTGGAGTGTCATTTTAAGAAAGCTCCCTTTCCCCCTAGTCAAGGTAATGTTTGCGTAATCTGTCACTCAACAAAGTTTCCTTGTGAAAGGAGTTACTACACAATCGAGGTGAACAAAAATATTAGATTTTGAGCCATTAGAGGGTAAGAAAATGGGAGACCAAATGCTGACTGCACTGATCTATGCGACCATGAGAACACTGGTGCACATTGACAGAAGGGCAAGTGAGTCTAAGAGAATAAGATCCAACAATAAAAGAAGACCATATTTAGAAGAGAAACATGTAACTTGTGGAGTGGGATCACCATGGAGAATTAATATAAGAACGTATCCTAATAAACAAGGAGGGAGAAAAATAAAAAGTCTGACAGAGCCACTTTACATTTCAATATTTGTGAGTGGGTGTATATCTCAGTTTGTATGTGTATCTGCGAGTGTGAGTGTGTGTGTCTACTGATGGGGAGCCAGAGATGTGAACTTTAATATGGGAAAAGTACAGTATTTTTCTTTTGATTTAAATTCCAAATGAAACTTGTAGACACTGATATTTAAGTTAATCCCATATTGGAGAACAAGCCTGATTAAAGGTAGTAAAGAATATTTTTTAAATAAATATGACATCATGTGAATATTGTGTATGTAAGGAGGTGCATATGAACTATTAATGTGAAGTATAAAAGTCACAAAATGAAGATACAGTCATAACAGTTACACACAGTGGCCAATGACACACACAGTATCACACAGAGAAACACCAACATACACACCCTTATTGAGTAATATCATAACCTGGCTCCGGGCATCACCACAGGGTGCGCAAGAATTACAGCTCAGTCCCCCCGGAGTTGTTCTAAGCTCACTCCCCACGGACACTGTATTTGGGCAGAGCAGACTCTGCCTTAGCGCACAGACAACCACAATTTGAGGTGCCTTAAAGTGGCCAGCAGACCTGCTCTTGGCATGCCCTGTTAATAGTGTGTGTACCACCTGGGGTAAGTGTGCTACAAGCTGAGAAACCAGGATATAGGGATCTACTCAATAAACGCCAACTGAAGAGCAGCAGAATGCTCACTGTACAATTCAACTGTTTTAATCCATCCGGCTATTCACATATGTCTTTATTCTGGTAACCTGTTTAAATCAGCTAAATCTCCATATAACTTGAGGGATTCAGCTATTCACAAGCTGCCAAATTGTTTTTGTTCAGTTGTTCTAAGCTCCCTGACACAAACCACTGCACCACAAATTCTCAGCTCCTTTAATCTTAAGTCACTCTAATGCTACCCCAAAATCTCTCTTCACCCTACAAAGATCCCCCAATCCTAAATCCCCCCCAAAAGCTACTTTTAGATAAACAGCATTCAGGGATTCGGAATTTCTATTGATCAACACCTGTGAATTGTCGTCCCGAGAGCTGGGCAGACACTTTTTGCCTTTAGCTCTGCCTTGGGCAAGTGACAGGGCTGCTCCAGGGAATGCAAGAGCAGGTAGCATGTGGTCTGTACCCCTGGTGAGGGTATAGCAGAGAAATCACTCCCTCACACTCTGGTGCTCACCAATGAGTCAGAGCACAGCTGCCAGTATTCCCAGCCTGCACTCTGACTCACTGAGCACCGGGGCTACGGATCACAGGCTTCCACATAGACTTTATTTCCCCCCCCAGACCAGGAGAGCTAATAGCTACCCATGCGAGAAAATACCCTATGGTAGCCCAAGATTGAAAATTACCCCTATGATGGCATACCATTTGCAATAGTAGACAACCCAAGGTATTGCAAACGGGGTATGTCCAGTCTTTTTTAGTAGCCACTTAGTCACAAACACTGGCCAAAATTGGTGTTTTTTGCATTTTTCACACACAAATACTAACGCTAACTTTGGCCAGTGTTTGTGACCAAATGGCTACTAAAAAAGACTGGACATACCCCATTTGCAATACCTTGGGTTGTCTACTATTGCAAATGGTATGCCATTATGGGTGTAAATTTAATTCCTGGGCTACTATACAGTCTCAAAGGCAACGTAACCAATCTGGCGAATTTCAATTTCAAATGTAACGTGCTATATTTGACCCTGTAACTTCCCAAAACGCCATAAAACCTGTACATAGGGGTACTGTCTTACACGTGAGACTTTACTGAATACAAATATGTGTATTTTATTGCAGTAAAAGCAAACAGTATTATGACACTGACCGTTAAAATGTCATGTAGAACTAAAAAAATCAAAAAAAATCGTATTTTCTCCCATTTTTTCATATTAAATTATGTTTCATAGCTAAATATTTGATATTAAATGAAAGCCCTGTTTCCCCTGAATAAAATGATATATAATAAGGGTGGGTGCATTTACTATGAAAGAGGTGAATTACGGTTGGACAGACATGTAGTGCAAATGCCAGGTTTTGTTTACATTTTGTTTTGTTCACAACGTGTACATTTGGCTCCGTCCTTAAAGGTTTAAAGTTTACTTTTGCATTATTTAGTATGCTATGGTTTGTTTGTTTTTTACGTTATATAATAGACACACAACCTGCAAAAAGTGAAGCAGGAGCATGCACACAAACTACACACAGCCAGCACACACACACACATACATACTACACACAGCCAGCACACACACACACAGCCAGCACACACACACACACACACACACTACACACAGCCAGCACACACACACACTACACACTACACACACAAACTACACACAGCCAGCACACACACACACAAACTACACACAGCCAGCGCACACACACAAACTACACACAGCCAGCACACACACCCACACCCAGCACACGGTTGGTTTATAACTACAATCACTATCCTTAACACTATCCGAAGATGATGTTAGTCCATTGCTGGTTAGTACCAAGTAATATCCTTAGCATTGTGTTTTGTGCTCTGCCCCAGTGGGCTCCCATCTCCCCCAATGTGACTCAGACACACAGTGAGGACAGCCAGAGCTGTCAATGTCAGTCAGTGTCAGTCAGTGGTCTCCGGAAAGAGTGGGTGGAGTTTCAGAGGTTTCTCGGTGCCCCCCGTGCCCTGGCTATGTGTGCCTCCAGCTCGGTGTTCTGTATCCCGGTCCCATGTGAAGACCCATGTGGTCTCGGCACAAAGACCCCAGAAATAGTACATTACCTGCTGGGCGGCCAGACCTGGGCCTGCAGCACACCGACTCAGTAATAACAAACAGTGACAGCCACTCACAACATCCACAGCGCCACCTGCTGTCTGATCGCTACCACTGCGGCCAGGAAAAGAGCTGCTCCCAGTCATAACCACAGTCATAAGTATTTAAATTAATTATTATATTTATTGTTATTATTTCCAGGCCTATCAAAATTCGTGATTTAGGGAATAAAGCCCTGGGAAGCATTTGACATACTAATTTAGACTAACACAGTGAATTACCGAGAAAATTGCACATCTCAAATTCAGTTATCTTCCCATCTTTATTAATATTATTATTATTACTGGTATTTATATAGCGCCGGCATATATTTCCTATTATAATTACTGGTATTTATATAGCGCCGGCATATATTTCCTATTATAATTACTGGTATTTATATAGCGCCGGCATATTCCGTAGCACTTTACAATATTATCAAAGGGGAAGATTTAAAGGATCACTGTAGTGTCAGGAAAACAAAGAGGTTTTCCTGACACTATAGTGCCCTGAGGGTGCCCCCACCCTCAGGGTCCCCCTCCCGTGGCGCTCTGAAAGGGGTTAACCCTTCAGCAGCTTACCTTAATCCAGCACCGGGCTCCCTCGGCGCTGGTGACCTCTCCTTCCCTGCCAACGTCAGCTCCCCCGTCCTGACGTCAAAGTGTCCATAGGAAAGCATTTCTCAATGCTTTCCTATGGACACTCTGCGCGATAGAGGCATAATATGCCTCCAGTGTCGCAGATGCGCCTCTAGTGGCTGTCCAGAAGACAGCCACTAGAGGCTGGATTAACCCCAAATGTAAACATAGCAGTTTCTCTGAAACTGCTATGTTTGCACCTGAAGGGTTAAAACCTGTGGGACCTGGCACCCAGACCACTTCATTGAGCTGAAGTGGTCTGGGTGACGATAGTGTCCCTTTAACAATAAATTAAACAATTACAAAAACTTACAGGAACAATAGGTTGAAGAGGGCCCTGCTCAGACGAGCTTACAGTTAATAGGAGGTGGGGTGTAAAACCCAACAGGACAGGAGGTAGCAATCAAATAAGATGGAGTGAAGCAGAGCTGGAGGAGAGAATGGAGTGCTGCCGTTTAGGAGAGAGAGCAAGGGACAGGTTTGTGAGGTAGAGGTTACTCTGAGAGGCCATAAGCTTTCCTAAAGAGATGGGTTTTGAGGCACTTTTTAAATGATTGAAGACTAGGGGAGAACTTGATGGTCGTAGGCAGGCTATTCCAAATAGGAATTCTATAGGATACATGAAGCCAATGTAAGGACTGACAGAGGGGTGAGGTGTTAGAGGACCGACTAGAGAGGAGAGTCTCACCACAGCATTCATTACAGACTGTAGCGGGGCAATACGACTTGTGAGAAGACCTATTAGGAGAGAGTTACAATAATTCATGCGAGAGATTACTAGAGCATGGACAAGCTCCTTAGAAGCATCTTGTGTAAGAAAGGGGTGGATGTAGGCTATATTTGTAAGTTGGAATCTACAGGATTTGGTAACAGACTGGATGTGAGGCTCAAATGTGAGGTCAGAATCAAGTATAATGCCTTGGATATTGTAATATAAAATGTGTAATTCTATTGTCATTTTACCACAATAACCCTCCATACTGGGGGGAAAAAAGCAAAACTCTTTTTTTCCTCCCCAAAAATGGAGCAAGCAAAAATATATTTATCTCCACTTAATAATCATTATCCCCATTTACCTCCATACCAACCAGCTTTGCACCAATTAACTCTATTTACCAGTAACTTCTGAAATTCAAACCAGTAAGATGAAAATGCAAAACAAAAAGTACAATTTATACTCGCACAAGGATTGTGATCCCTAAAGGTCCATGGAACTTGGTCCTTAACCCCTTAAGGACCAAACCTCTGGAATAAAAGGGAATCATGACATGTCAAACATGTCATGTGTCCTTAAGGGGTTAAAGGTTTTTAAAGGACCACTATAGGCACCCAGATCACTTCAGCTCAATGAAGTGGTCTGGGTGCCAGGTCCCTCTAGGTTTAACCCTGCCTGCTGTAAACATAGCAGTTTCAGAGAAACTGCTATGTTTATAATAGGGTTAATCCAGCCTCTAGTGGCTGTCTCATTGACAGCCGCTAGAGGCGCTTCCGCGCTTCTCACTGTGATTTTCACAGTGAAGAGACGCAAGCGTCCATAGGAAAGCATTGATAATGCTTTCCTATAGACTGGCTGAATGTGCGCGCGGCTCTTGCAGCGCATGCGCATTCAGCTGATGACGGCCAAAGGAGGAGGAGAGTCCCCAGCGCCGAGGGAGCCCGGCGCTGGAGAAAGGTGAGTTTTTAACCCCCTTCCTCTCCATTCAGCCTGGCGGGAGGGGGACCCTGAGGGTGGGGGCACCCTCAGGGCACAATAGTGCCAGGAAAACGAGTTTGTTTTCCTGGCACTATAGTGGTCCTTTAACCCCTTAAGGACACATGACATGTGTGACATGTCATGATTCCCTTTTATTCCAGAAGTTTGGTCCTTAAGGGGTTAAATGATTTGCCATAAAACATCTCCCAATAATAGTGTTCAGACACATATCACTATATGACATTTTAATAGCTGCAAATATTTCTGTTCCAACTTAAATGTTCCCCTAATGCTGTTTTCAGATGCCTAAGTGAACTCTTATCATACTGGGAATATTTTGCTATTCTATATATTCCTAAACTAATCTATGACAAATAATTCACGCTGAAAAAATGCCCAAATTTCTTCTTTTTTTTTATTTTTTATTATGTTTTATTAACAGTAACATGGAGAAATATATAAAACAATTTACAATTATGCCTCTGTATTGGCAGCAATGTATCTCTGAGTGCTGGTTCTGTAGCTATTTCTAGCACACTGTAAGCTTGGTGATTTGGTGAAGAATCTGATTGCTCTTCCCATCCTAACCAGGCAGGTTTCTCTCTGTGTGGGGGACCTTGTCTCGATTTAAGTGGTACCATATTCACTAGAAAAACTGGGTGTCATATGTGATCCCTGTTGCCTGCCAGGTAACCACAGAACATTTTTGGACGTTGTTTTCTTTGGAATATGAAAATTTAAGATGCTAAAGTTAGTTTATGCGCAGTCTGAATTTAGCTTTCTATTCCACAAGCTACTTATTCAGATTATCTTTATGTTCAACCAGCTTCTTTTTCAAGAAAGTTATTATTTACTAAACAACAATCTGTAAACTTCCAAAAAGTTCATTCTAGCTTGAGCCAAGTGACAACCAAGCCATTCTTCTATGAAAACCATCTAGGCTCACCCAAATTTGGATTTTCTTTCTGGGTGAGCTAAGTTGGTTTTCATAGCAGTTACTTATTCAGAATGTTTCTTTGAAAGGCAAGCATGTTGTGGTGCCAAGTTTGGTGCCATATTTTATGATCAATATTTTTTTTGTCGGAGGCTAGTTTTAAGTTTTTCTGTTAGATGGACAACCCGGTCGTAGAAAAATGCTAAATTTTGGATGGGCCAAGAAGTTCATGGGGGAAACACTTGGTTACTTATTAAGAATTTTACTACATGACAGGAGGCTTCTTGTTTTAGTCTCTCTTTACTTAAAGGGGCACTCTAGTCACTAGAACCACTACAACTTAATGTAGTGGTCCTGGTGTCCCTGCAGGCTGAGCATTGTAAACACTGCCTTTTTTTACATTGTTGCCTAGGAACCCCTCTATTGGTGGTCACTCAGACAGCCATTAGAGGTGCTTCCTAGACCAGAGAAAAAACCAGCCTTTTACTGCAAAGAGACGGGGCCGGACACCTATACAGCCACTTAATGTTTGTATGCCTGACACTACAGTATTTCTTTAACTCCTTAACCCCTTCAGGACCGGACTGTTTTGGCCATGTTGTACGTTAAAGGACCACTATAGTGCCAGGAAAACATACTCGTTTTCCTGGCACTATAGTGCCCTGAGGGTGCCCCCACCCTCAGGGTCCCCCTCCCGCCCGGCTCTGGAAGGGGGAAAAGGGGTTAAACTTACCTTTTTCCAGCGCTGGGAGGGGAGCTCTCCTCCTCCGATCCTCCTCCGTTCCGCCCTGTCGGCGGAATGCGCACGCGCGGCAAGAGCTGCGCGCGCATTCAGCCGGTCACATAGGAAAGCATTCATAATGCTTTCCTATGGACGCTGGCGTGCTCTCACTGTGAAAATCACAGTGAGAAGCACGCAAGCGCCTCTAGTGGCTGCCAATGAGACAGCCACTAGAGGAAATAGGGGAAGGCTTAACCCATTCATAAACATAGCAGTTTCTCTGAAACTGCTATGTTTATTAAAAAATGGGTTAACCCTAGATGGACCTGGCACCCAGACCACTTCATTAAGCTGAAGTGGTCTGGGTGCCTAGAGTGGTCCTTTAAGGACCAGAGCTATTTTAACACTTTTGTGGTGTTTGTGTTTAGCTGTAATTTTCCTCTTTCTCATTTACTGTTCCCATACAAGTTATTATGTTATATTGTTTTTCTCAGGACAAAAAGGGCTCTCTTTGCATACCATTATTTGTATCATGTCATACAATTTACTTTAAAAAAAATAAAATATGGTGAAAAATTGGGGGGGAAAAGTTTTTGACTTTTACTTGAAAAATCTTTTGCTGATTTACAAAAGCTAATGAAATAAAAATGCTAAATAGATTAAAAATTTTGTCCTGAGATTAAAAACACCCAGTGTTTACCTGCTTTTTTGCTTTTTTTTGGTTCAAATTATAGTGATAAAAGTACAAGTAGGACATTGCTGTTTCAATATATATATTTTTTAAATTGATCAATATTGACATTGTAACACTGTTATCTGTCATAAATCTCCGAATCACACCTCACCTGTACATATTTTTTTTAAGTAGACAACCCAGGGTATTCAATGTGGGGTTTGTCCAGTCTTTTTTAGTAGCCACTTAGTCACAAACACTGGCCAAAGTTAGCATTTGTATTTGTTTGTGTGTTAAAAATGCAAAAAAATAATTATGAACACTAACTTTTGCCAGTGTTTTTGACTAAGTGGCTACTAAAAAAAGACTGAACATACCTTGGAAATACCTTGGGTTGTCTTCTTTTGCAAATGGTATGCCATCATGGAGGTAATTCTCATTCCTGGGCTACCATATGCTCTCAAAGGCAACATAACCAACCTGTAACTTTCAAAAACACTATAAAACCTGTACATAAGGGGTAAATGGCGGGAGACTTTGCTGAACACAAATATTAGTGTTTCAAAACAGTAAAACATATCACAACAATTATATCATTAGTGAACGTGCCATTTGTGTGTGAAAAATGCAAAAAAGTCACTTTCACTGACAATATCATCGCTGTGATATGTTTTACTGTTTTGAAACACTAATATCTGTGTTCAGCGAAGTCTCCTGAGTAAAACAGTACCCATGTACAGGTTTTAGGGTGTCATAGAAAGTTACAGGGTTAAATACAGTGCTAGCAAATTAAATTCTCTGGACTTTTGGCCAGGGTTGACAGGCAGGTCCCTCAAATTGCAATCAATAAAATTACTTAATTATGTAAAAATATTACAAAAATATGCACGTAGAATTTAAATATATATACATATTTATGTATTTGAAGTCTATGTGTATATTTCTGAAATTATTTATGTCATTTTGTATATGGATATATATATATATATATATATAGATATATATATATTTCATATCATTTTGATTTATTTATATATACATAGATGTATATATAATTTTATTCTAAGTGTATTTTGATATAAATATATATATATATATATATATATATATATTAATATCAAAATACAGCTAGAATAAAATTTTATATATATATATATATATATATATATAATTTTTTTATTATTTTTACTTTTTTTATTTAATTTACTTATTATTTGTATTTTATAATATATATATATATACAATATATAAAGTTATTATATATATATATGTTTATTTTAATTATAAGTGTATTTTAATATAAAAATACACTTAGTATGACATTATATATAAGATATATAGATAAAATATATATCATATATATATATATATATATGTATATATATATATATATATATATATACACATATAAATTATATTTTTATTAATTTAGTATTTTTTAAAATTTATTTTACACATGCAATGAGACCCCCTGCAGGCAGATACTTGGACGCCTATTGCGGCCATGTGACCACTCTGTTAGAGCGATCACATGGCCGCGGGGTCCTAATTCACCGAGGGAGGACTGCGTGGACTGTCAGGCAGTCCCTCCACACCGGGAGCAACGCCGATCGTCGCCGGAGGGAACGGCCGCGATCAGGTAAGCAAATAATACCGTTATGACTGTTCAGGACCATCATTGGTCCTCAAGTGGATGTTTGCGACGATGGTCCTGAACCGTCATTGGTCCTTATGGGGTTAAGCAAAATAGTCGCCTCCTCTCATTATTAAAATTAAGATTCTAGGTACACTAAAGATAGCATAATTTGCAATTTTCCATTACAATGCATTTATGTCAGGATTCCTGGTTTGGCGCCATATTTTTCAATATTTATCATTGATTTTCTTCTCTATAGAGGAATGTCATTTTTTTTATTCTTGGTTACTTTTCCATGTGATCTTTGTATCTAAAATATTATACTTCACCCCTTGCCTTTATTTATATTTATTATATTTTCTTCCTTGTGTCGGATCTCAGGATCATTTTGTTCTCCTCTGTCCATGATGTCTGTTGTTTACCCTTCTGGGAGATTTATTTACTGGTTGGTAAATTGTATTGGTACCTGAAATAGAACGTCTTTATTTACGTCTACAGGGGTTTAACCAGATGTTCTAATCACAATGTAATACTAAGAAAAATACTAATGAGGCGACATTTGATCTCACTTAGGCTTTTACATATGTATCCAGGTGCTTCCAAAGACTGCTAAGGGGAAGGCTCATGCATACAAATTTGGCAGGGTTGTCCCAAAATTGTACCAATTTGGCGGGTAGTTTGTAAATACATAAATGGTAATGTTACCATTTTGGCTGGATTTTGCTTTCCTGCGCCAATTTTAAATCCATCCATCCAAAAACAAATTAATTTACTTACATTAACCATGTTAATTGCACACAATTGATAATTCACCGAAGTACCGAGATATACATTTTTTGGTACACCAAATCTGTGAGGTAGAGTTTTATTCTCATCTGGCAACAAACTCTTTAAGGGTATTTTAAGTAATCTGGGGGCACTTGGATTCCCGTCAGGGTATGAGACTGGTGAGAAGTTCAATAGTATTGTGAAGGCAACACATAGCCCGATATTGTCATAGTAACCTATCACTACATGCTGTTACACATTGTCAGTCTGTCTTATGACCACAAAAACATTTAACTTTATTGTTATTTTTAGTTGTTGTTTTTTTTTATAACTGTTCTGTGATCTCTCTTGTACTATAGAAATTCAAATATGCACATATATATATCTTGCGTGTATTGTCTACCACTGTACGAATTTTCATGCAATAACTGTTTTTTTGAAAATCAAATAAAATATATATTTAAAAAAGGGGATTTTCCTAAAATCCATAGTCCTGCATACCTGATAATACTGGCAGGTATGAAACCAGGACTCCAGTGAGCAGATCTACTGGAAGTAGTGTCAGTAATGTGGCTTGTTTCACCAGTGACATCCAAATGAGGGAGTGGGACTGTCCAAATGGGAATGCCAGGCTGATGTGAATTCACGCCAGTGTTACTATCAGTAATGAAAAACACACTTTATGCCCAACAAATGCCAACACAACCGTGGAAAAAAAAGTGAAGGGGTAAAAATATTTAATTTAAATTACCATTTTCTTCTTTAAAATGTAGATGTACAATAGACTCCTCTAAGTCTTCACAAAATTATAAAACACAACAATATCTACAAATAAAAAACACGAAATAGCATAATACAGTAAGGTTAAAAACCTTAAAAATTCTTCTATATTACACTCACAAGCAAAAATTTGATAGAAAGCCTTAAGCTCATCAAATGAGGGACTCTTCTCTCCTACTAGTTCTCAATCTGTATCATATATACATACTCCGTTAGGAGTTACCATAACACCCTGTACAATATAGGCTTAAACTCCGTTAGATTGGCATTGGAACAACCTAACAGTCGGAAGCCCTCATAGCCAGTCCCCTTGCATCCAATACAGTCTTCCCAGGCCATGTGATCGTGATCACATGCAAAAATGTACAAGAAAAAAATACAAGAAAATATATAAATTCTATGTGTGTGTGTGTGTGTGTGTGTATATATATATATATATATATATATATATATATATATATATATATATATATATATATATATATATATATATATAAATATATATATATATATATATATATATATAACATATATATATTATTTTTACATAATGATGTGATTTTTATTAAATATTATATGAGGAACCTGCCTGACAACCCAGTCAGAAAGTGCAGAGAATTTCATTTGCAAGCCCTATATTTAACCTTGTACCTTTCCAAAGCACCATGAAACCTGTACGTGGGTGGTAGTATTGTATTCGGGAGATTTCACTGAACACAAATATTTACAGTAAAACATGTCACAGTAAAGATATCATAAGTGAAATTGCAGTTTTTGTTTGCGAATTGCAAAAAACAAATATGAACACTAACTTTGACCAGGGTCTGTGACTAAATGGTTACTAAAGCAGACTGGACATACCCCATTTTGAAAACCTTGTGTTGTCTACTTTTGCAAATGCTATGCCATGATGGGGTTCATTTTTATTTCTGAGCTACCATACAGTCTCAAAGGCAGCATAGGCTCAGCAAACCAATCTGGCAAATTAAAATGGGTGAGCTCTATATTGACCCTGCTACTTTCCAAAACACTATGAAACCTGTACATGGGGGGAATTTTGTACTCGGGAGACTTTGCTGAACACAAATTTGAGTGTTTTAAAACAGTAGAATGTATCTTGATGATTATATCATCAGTGAAAGTGCAGTTTTTGTGAAAATGCTAATAAACTAATATGAACGCTAACTTTAGCCAGAGTTTGTGACTATATGGCTACAAAAAAAGACTGGACATATCCCATTTTGAATACCCGGGGTTCTCTACCTTTGCAAATGGTATGCCATGATGGGGCTAATTTTCATTCCTAGGTTGCCATATGGTCTCAAAGGCCTCATAGGCACAGCAAACCAATTGGGTAAATTTCAAAATGCAAAAATGTAAAAGGAAAAATCCTATATTTACACTATAATTTTCCAAAACCCCATAATACCTGTACATGGGGGGTACTGTTATACTCGTGAGACATTGCTGAACTCAAATATGTGTATTTTACTGCAGTAAATACTAACAGTATTATAACATTCACAGTTAAAATGCCATGCAGAACTTGGAAAACATTTCTTAATTAATCACAGGTTTTTAGAAAAATCACAGTGAGAAGACACTGAACGTTCATAGGAAAGCATTGAGTAATGCTTTCCTATGGGCGGTTTAAATGCGCGCGCACCTATTGCCGCGCATGTGCATTCGGAGCTGAGAGGAGGAGGGATCCCCAGCGCCAAGGGAGTCCAACGCTGGAGAAAGGTAAATGCTGAAGACACACACACACACTCTCACGAACAGACGCATACATACTAGCTAACAGACACACACATTTACTGACAGAGACACACTCAGCGACAGACATACATACACACTCACTTACAAAACATACACTTTCACTGACAAACACACACTCACTAACAGACATCAAACACACTCAGTAACAGACACACACAGTAACACCCTCACTAGAAGACACACACCCAATAACAGACACACTCACTGACACACACAAACACTTACACACACACACAAACACTAACACACACACACATTAACAGACACACAAACACATACTAACAGACACACAAACACACACACACTAACAGACACACAAACACACACTAACAAACACACACACTTTTTTTTTAAAATTTAATCCCCCCAGCCTCCTTACCTTTTGGAGTGCTGGGGGGATTCCCTGGGGTCCAGTGGTGCTGCCGGGCGGGCGGGCTGGCTGTCTGGGTGGCCGGCGCGCGAGGGAGCACTCTCCCCTGTGCGCTTCCTCTTCAGCTCCCTTGCGCGCCGCATAGGGATGCCGGCGCCGGAAGATGACGTCATCTTCCGGCTCCGGTATAAGTCCGGTGAGAGAGGGAGCTGAAGATGAAGCGCACAGGGGAGAGTGCTCCCTCGCGCCGGCCACCCAGACAGCCAGTCCGCACGCCCGCCGGGGTCAGCAGGAGAAGAGGCTGGCCCTGTGGGTACATACCGGGTCGCAGGGGCGGCCGGGCCCCCTGGTAGACCGGGCCAGGTCGCAGCCGCGACCCCTGTGACCCTGGTATGTACGCCACTGATTCCAGCCTTTCTGGGTGGTATCAGGAATCCGGGAACCTGAACACACAGACAGAATCACAAGCAAGAATATTTGTAATGCCGGTCCTTAGAATGGCCGGGTTATACAAATAAGCAGTCAGTATACAAGCCGGATTACAGAGGTAAGGAATAACGATGAAACAAGCCGAGGTCAATGGATTAGAGAGAGCAGGATAAACGAGAGATAAGAGCCAGTCAAGGTACCAAACAACTATACAGAAGGAACCCACTATTGGACTAACAAGAAACCACAACAGGGCAACAAGGAATGGGAGAGGTAAGTATAAATAGGCATCACTTACTTCTGCTTGGAATTGACCACTATTTGTGGAAGGTACTTGACCTTCCTAATCTGACCTCTGACATAATTTTCATGCACTGAATTCGGTCTACTGAATTCTGTATTCGGTTTGGCGAACGCCGAATTCGGTAGTTTATTCGGGCGCATACTTATACACGCTGTACGCAAGTGTGCAGTGTCAGACGAAATGCCAGAGGGGATCGTGGCACCCAGAGCACTGGCGGGAGGTAAGCTGGCAGGAAGTCTGACAGGTGGAATGGGAGAAATACACTGCACCGATACCATCTGCCACAGAGAAGGAGGTGGGGGGGCACTGGAGTCTGGGAGCTGAATGGGCCTCTCTCAGGCACAGCCTTTATTCCTGCACTGGATACCTGTGCTGTTTGCCTACTTAGGCCGAGGATGCGCCAGGGGCTAACCCCACAGCATCGCCCACATCACAAGAAGACTGCCCGGCTCTGGCAGCAGAACATCTTGGCTTTCCGTTGCGCCCATAATGGGAAAGATTTGGGCTCCCGTTGTCCCTGAGTCTGTGGCCCACAGATGCTGGGCTTTACACAGGTCTGGGGCTGGAGGAGGACCTTATTTTGCCCTCTTTGTGCCTCCACCCGTTGCAACTTCCATGGCCACATTTCCATTTTGCCAAGTGTCGGAATTGGTTGACAGTGCTTTTGTCGGACTCCATGCCCCACCAGTCTATACCAGTTGCTTTGCTGCTGTCACTGGGCACCATCTTACCTAACCCCACTATTTTAGCCGCTACCTGTAACTCACTAGGATGTTTTACTTATCTTTGGTTAACATTGTTTATTCTGTACTGCACTCTTTACAATGCAACATTACTAATGGGTGACAGGCCTCAGTGGTTTTCTCAACATGCTGCCCTAACATATTTTGGCTACAGCCTTCATGTCTACTTTACATCTTTTGTTTTTGCCCTGTACCATATTTGTTTATGTTAACCAGGGCCAGCCCTTCCATAGGCCCAGGTGGGGCCATGGCTCCAGGCGGCACTTTGACAGGGGCGGAATTTTAGGTAGTCTGTTTGTACTAGGCAGTGTGTGTGTTTATTAGGCACGGGGTGTATGCATTAGACAGTTTGTGTGTGGATTAAGCAGTTTCTTTTTAAAGAAGTCTGTAAGTGTGATGGATGTATTGGGAAGTGTCTGTGTGTGTGTACATATGTATTAGGTTTGTTTGTGCATGTATGAGCCAGTGTGTTCCATTTGTATTAGGCAATGTGTATGTATGCATTAGGTAGTGTGTATGTATTAGGCAGTGTATGATTGAATGTATGACGCAGTTTATGTTTATGTGTGTGTATATATTATTTTCTGAAATCTGGGGCCGTTACATTTCAAACAGCAACAGGCCTGATATCGTGGTCACACTTGTGCTGCCCCAAATCCGCTCTCACAGTGAGGCCTGACAGCAGTTGGTACCCACCAGGATGGTCCTGGAGCAGCCCGAGCCTAAGGTAACAGCGTGGCTATTGGGAATAGTCAGGGCCGGCAATACCATAAGGCGGCACAAGTGGTAGCGGTGGGGCGCACCAGCGCAATATCCGGGCTCCAGGTGACCGACAGGGCGAGAGCAAGCAGTGCTTTGCCTCCTGCCAGTAACTTCATGTAGTGTGGCCAAATGGACCATGCTGCAGTAGAGGATCTTTATCTTCTACCCAGTCTGACAGAAAGTTCTCAGTGAGAGAACTGAATAGCTTCCTGTTAATCTGGGTAGAGGAAGCAGAAGCTTCTCTACCGCGATCCGCTCGTCCACACTATCTGAAGGGAGGTAGGGGCACAATGGGGAAAGAGAGATGGGCACATAAATGGCCTAACATAATGAATGCAGGCATGGTTTGGTGGGCATTGTTTTGGTGAGGGGGCAGCATTTCATCCTTCAACCCATGCAGCATAATTTCTTATGTCTGTCTAGATTGCAGTGGATATAATTATTTTCACCTAGTCTGTGTTCTACATACCAAAAAAGAGATGTCTTTCTTGCTCAGAATATTGTGTGCTTAAATCTGTATATTACTTTCATTTTGCCAAACTGTCATATTTTGACTTTCGCTTCTGTGTTAACGGATACGTCTCAAAAGGATATATAATAAGTGTGGGGACAATTAACCCCAGAGTGACCGTGGACGTGTAGGGTATGTCCGACAAAAAACGGTCCTTAAGGACCGCTTACGTACCCTGCACGTCCGCGGCTAATCAGAGCGCTGTAGCTATCATAATATAAATTGGAATAAAAAAATACATAAAAATCAAATGAAAACACTAACTTTGGCCAGTGTTTTTGACTAAGTGGCTACTACAAAAGACTGGAAATACCCCGTTTGGAATACCCTGGGTTGTCTTCATTTGAAAATGGTATGCCATGATGGGGTTATTTCACATTCCTGGGCTACCATATGGTCTCAAAAGGCAACACAGACCCAGCAAACCAATCTAGCAAACTGAATTGAGCAAGCCCTATATTGACCCTGTAACTTTCCAAAACACCATAAAACCTGTACATGGGGGGTATTGTTATACTCGGGAGACTTCGCTGAACACAAATATGAGTATTTAAATCAGTAAAACTTATCACGACGATTAAATCACCAGTAAAAGTGCAGTTTTTGTGAAAAAATAAATAAAACCGCTAACTTTGGCAAGCGTTTGTGGCTAGTACAAAAGAGTGGACATACCCCATTTTGAATACTGTGGGTTGTCTACTTTTAGAAATGGTATGCCATGATGGGGTTAATTTTCATTCCTGGGCTGCTATACGGTTTCAAAGGCAACATTCAGTGTGTGTGTGTGTCTGTCAGTGAGTGCCTCATTGTGCTGATCAGCATCTACTCATAGGGATTCATTAAATCAATGCCTCTCTATGGGCAACGTTTACCGCTTCCGTACAGACTGTGGAGACGCTGAACTCCTGAGACCGGAGCCGCCTCCATTGGCCATCTGAGTGACTACCATTGGAGGTGTAACTAGCCAGCAATGTTAACACTGCCTTTTTTCTGAAATACTACAGACACCAGAACCACTACAGTAAGCTGTAATGGTTCTAGTGACTGTAGTGTGAGTGTCCCTTTAAAGTGTCCTTTTGAAATGTTGAGAGTTGTGCAAAGAGTATCATGTAAACAGTATTTTAATAATATCACATTCCCCTACAAAGAGATACGTTTGCTGTATTTACAAACCTTTCTGGAACCCAAAAGTAAAGTTTTTAATCCAAATTCAAAAATATACCGGTATTATTGAGGAGTAGCATGTGAACATCAGAGAGCATATAATGAATATACAGATGCAACAATCTCCTAGTTTAGAGAAAAGTCTGCGTGCAATGAAGATACTTGGTCAAATTCGGACCAATCCACCATATGGTTTTTAGAAAATATATACATTATCTAGCAATTGTGCTAGAACAATGCTTAGATGATATGATCCCCATTGTACATTGCTGCATTGTATGGAGTGTCTATCTTTTTATACATAATAATGCTAATTCCTACAAGAATTCTGCTATTTACTTTTTCATAATGAAAATGGAAGTTGTTTTTTGTTGTTTAAATTGTGGACCATGTTATTTCGACCGTTGGAAGGCATATTGGTGTGAAAGCTCTGCAGAGTGCAGCACTAACACAGGAATCAGACATGGCATGCAGCTCTGCAGCTGCACTGTAGTAAAGCCAAGCAATGGTTAAAAGTAACCTTAGCAATAGCCAATGGCAGATGAAACACTACAGAGGGCGTCCCAGGAATAGAATACACACACATTAGGTGACAGCAGATATCTCCACCCCCTCCACTGTATCACAGCAATGAAGATCATGGCAGAACAAGGCTAGTGCTGGCTGATTTACTGACTGCCCCCATGCCCAGGACTGTCTGTGCCCAGAGACTATTTACTGTACAGCCAGAGAGACAGACATTGTCCCTGGGCGTTCTACTGCATAGAATCTCACGAAGAACATTATTTATTTCCTCTGGGATCGCATTGTCCTTTGATGAGGAGAAAGGAGGGGGCATGCTGGCATGCATTGGACATGGAGAGAAGAGGTGGGATTGTGCCACCCGTTTGTCCCCTACAGCCTGAGAGGTGAGGGGGCCATGAAGAAGTAACACAAGCCCCCAGTCTAATTTTTATTTTTGTTCTGCATGAGGCTGCAGCAACCTTCCCACTGCACCTTGTCATTGTGTCTGTTACCCTGATCCACCATGCTGCCAGGGGTAGGGGTGTTTGGCACCAGCCTGACATCCAGGGTGATCATCCCTTTGCTGAAGGATGAAGGTTTCGCTGTCAAGGCTTTATGGGGAAGGACACAGGAGGAAGCTGAGGAGCTGGCTAAGGAAATGAGTGTCCCCTTCTATACCAACCGCATAGACGACGTGTTGCTGCACCAGGACGTGGACCTGGTCTGCATCAACCTGCCTCCACCTCTCACCAAGCAGATCGCAGTCAAAACCTTGGGTGAGTGTTGTACACCTGTGCAGACACCATCCATCCCATCAACAAGTCCCCATGGTGTTCTGGCCCCAGCCTACATGTCCTCACACCTACTAATGCAGGCACATCTGCTAGCACTAGGTATTTAGAGCTGATATGTATGCATTATTCAGAGGGAAAATCATTGCACTTGGCCCTTAGGGGCCACTGGGTGATCCAGAGGAAGAGGGTCACAGCAATGTGCGGTGCAAGGCATAGGCTCCCTGCAGCCTGCCTGTTACTAGGGTTATTAACATGTGTTTATAGCATATCTTGCTGTCTCCTGTCATGTTTGAGGCTGTGACATATATTTATACTATTTGCTTATCTATATTTAATTTGGTGGTTTTTTTCGATGTCTTTTGATGCAGTTCGGTCCTTATTTACTATGCAGTTCAAGCCTACGTGTAAACGTTTTAAATTCATTGCTAAATGTGTCTTTAGCTACCAAGTAAAATGTGACCTTTTTGGTGACTCTTTGATATCACAAGTACTTTATGAATTAACTTAATGCTTTTAATATATTTCAATGAATTCCTGTAATTCTTTTTTCCGCCCATATGGATATATGGGAGTTGATCAGTGCCTAGTGACTTTTGGTAACAAGACAACCAAATTGCAAACATCTGATCAAAGTAGCCAGTTTGGGAAATGTTTTTAACTCGCCCATTTTGCATATTTGGAGTTCTGTATTGTCTTAAAGTGAACCTTGCCATCCAGAAATTGAAAATAAATCTGAGAGGATGTGGTGGTGACATTGCCAGCAAATGTATAGATTAAATAATATATTTACCTGAAAATTACTTCCTATATAGACAGCACTGCAATGTTCTCAGTCACCTTGCCTTCTAATGATGTGCGCAGCATCTTGCATGTCCCAACTTACAGGTACAAACTTTACCTTGTTCCACACCTCTTCCCCCTTACCCCCCACACTCCTACTCATTGCAATTAGTTGTCATTTTTTTTTTTTTTAATATTGTGTAGCTATATTCCTTAGGCCCAATTCCACAAAATAAGTGAAACAAAGCCACTTTATTTTGACTAAGTACCACCCGCTCTGGTTCCATCTAACTTTATAGCATGCTCTGCAGATTTTTGATATCACAGTCAATCACCTCCTCATTCCTTTACATGTTATCAGTTACTGCAATTTTACTATTATTTTTCTCTGCTATCTCCTCTAAATTCCCCTTGCTGGTGCTTGTCTCTTCTCCCCATTTTAAACTTTAAATTGTAAGCTCACGGGCAAGGCCCTCTTTACCTTTAGTGTTTGCTCTGGTTATGTTATACTGTCTTTTTCCAAATTGTACAGCGCTGCTGAATGTTGGCGCTTTATAAATTTTGGAAATAAATAAATAAGTGGAATGCTGCTGTGTTACTTGAGGATTGTATGGCTGTGCATGCAGCCGCTCTTGGCCTCCATATTTGTAGTCTTTACGATTAAGATATGTTATAGCTTTGAAATCCAAACATCTAGGATTAATTAATATCCTATTGATATTGAAGTTAGAAATGAGTGAATCCTGAACCATTGGGTGTTCTGGACTGTTATGTACATTAAATTGTAGTATTTATAAAGAGGCAATTTGCTGTATAGTGAATAAACCCCCTGTTAAAGAGTTACTCCATGCACCATGACCACTTCAGTGTTTTTAAGGCATTATGGTGCCTAAAGTCTGTATGTACATTGTATGTGATATTTAGATAAACTGCTGGAGGAGTAACAACTCTGGTAGCGTAATTAGCCAGCCCTGAACTCTCTATGTCAATTCTGTGCATATTTCTTTGCACAGAATATTATTCTTTGGCAGAGAGCGTTCAGCTGTTGCTCTCAGCCAATGAATGACCAGTGGGATCCACATCCAACCTTTGCAGAAGCTAGATGCAGATCAGCTGCTACGCTGGAAGGTCGACGCATATCGAGACCCAGGTAAGCAGCAAGCCAGCGCCAAAGGGTTTGCCTCCTTTACTGGGGAAAAACATTGAGCCACGGTTTGATATTTACTGTTGCTAAATGGATTGCCCCCTTACCAGAGAACAATGCCAGGGAACTCCTGGCAGCATAACCACTACAGCAGGCTGTAGTGGTAATATTGCGTAGACTGACTCTTTAAGTGTTGTACAGTGAGGAAACATAGGGCAAATGTGGAGAATAGAGACATGTACCTTAGAACCTTCAATCTAAAGTATAGAAGATTAGACCAGAAGAGCCAAGTCACTTAATATCTTTTTGTGACACAGATTGTGTCACCTGGTGTATTCCTTATCTCCTAACAGACATGTAACCTGGTGTATTCCTGATCACCAAACAGACATGTCACCTGGTGTATTCCTGATCACCAGACATGTCACCTTGTGTATTCCTGATCACCAAACAGACATGTCACCTGGTGTATTCCTGATCACCAAACAGACATGTCACCTGGTGTATTCCTTATCTCCTAACAGACATGTCACCTTGTGTATTCCTGATCACCAAACAGACATGTCACCTGGTGTATTCCTGATCACCAAACAGACATGTCACCTGGTGTATTCCTTATCTCCTAACAGACATGTCACCTTGTGTATTCCTGATCACCAAATAGACATGTCACTTGGTGTATTCCTGATCACCAAACAGACATGTCACCTGGTGTATTCCTTATCTCCTAACAGACATGTCATCTTGTGTATTCCTGATCACCAAATAGACATGTCACTTGGTGTGATTGATTTGATATTGCTCACAGTGCAAGGCATTTAAACTCATAAGTGAGAGCAAGACAGTAAAACCTGGTACATAGGTTTTGTCCTGTCATCCTGGTGCACATGTGCACACCCCTATCTAGCCATCTGTCCTGCTGCAGATTTCAGACCAGCTGAACTTGGCAGAAAACTAAAGATGGTTCAGGCACTCAAGTTAAATCCAGTGAGTAGATTTGTTGAAGCAGATGTAAAGCAATATTTTTTACCACAAGAGGACATTTGTCAATTTGCCATCCATAGACTTGGTATTGAGTAGAAGGCAACAACTGAGTTCCCCTTTGAGTTGCAAATTATTTAGATAATATTTTGTATTGTTGCAGTTTGTGTGTGGTCAGCTATAAATCTATATATATCTTTTTTAGTTTTTACCAGATGAGAATATTTGTGTCTTCCGTACAACATGTTCTTTGTAGCACAGTTACCTGACTGTCATATGTATGCAGGATCGGATACAATATTAATATTAATATTAATATAGGGTACAGTGTCATTAAAGTTCTGTTCTACTGCCTGATCTGTTGGCATAAATGTCCAATTAATATTCTGCTTTAAGGTAGAAAAGAGCTATGTATATACACCTGGATGATTTATTCAGGATTATTCACTAAACTGTCAATTGTGAATGTAAAATTTTAAGGTGAAATAGTTAGTCTGGAAAAATATTCAACCAAGTTTTGTTTGCAGCTCAGTAACCTTGAGTATGTTAAAAGTATATGTAGTATCTATTGTGCTCAAAAATTCCAGTTGTGAATTATATTGATTATCTACAAGTATGATAGATTCACCTTAGAAATATCAAAAAAACTGTCAGATGCAGAATACCGTATAGCATTTAAAGGGTTAGAGTCCATATGTGTTTCAAAGCAAAGCCTTGCACATACATACTACTGGCACCAAGGCCACTTCAAATTGCTGAAGTGGCCATGGTGATTAGAGTAACCCTTTAAATAGAAGATTAAAGTGTGGGGCCAGTGCAACCTATCATTTTTCCACTCGCAGTTTCTTGGGTAAAATGGACTGGTATTTATTGAACATGCAGAAATGAAGGTGGTGAGGAATAAACTGCCTTAGTTTTTTTTTTTTTTTCAATACCTTGTTTTTATTGAGATTATCATGAACATCAAATGGGGGAACAGAAAAAGAAAGGGGGTGGCATTTTGTCACCAATTATCATTTAGACGAAAGTAAATAAAAACGTCATGTACATAGCCGTCAAAGAGGGCAAACAAAGGGTAAATCACAGTTAGCATAAATCACAGTAATATGCACCTTGTATAAAGATCATACTTTACACATTGTGTCATCAGCGTATCATTATGTCTGTGTGAGCGGTTCTGGGAGTGTGGTTGAAGTTGGGTTACACATTTTGCCTTTCTTCAGCCCACTCTATACAGATATTTTGCTCCAGTACCTCGGGTTGGTATAGTAAAAAGAGCTATTCCGTAGCTTGGGGGCCTGCTTCCACCGTAGCAGTCATCCGATCCTGTTATCGTATGTACGTGTTTTCTCCCCTCAGTGTATGTGCGCAGGATGGGGCTTTCACCATTGTTTCGTGCCTAATGCCATGTTGCTCAGGTGGAGCGTGTTTTGCCTCCGTATTGGGTTATCTACCTCAAATATCTGTGTGGCAATTGTGTGCTCTTATGAAAACTTGTTAGTTTAAGCAGGCCTAGTGTCACAATTGAATATATGTCAAGGCATGATTATGAGAAGGGGGGAGTGGGACAGGGAAAATTGCGCCCGTGAGGTCACAAAACTCCCATGGGAGCATACATAGAGATATGGAATCGGAGCATATCTGATAAGCCCCCCTTGGGTATTGTGTTCCCGCATGAGCTCGTGCCTCCTTCTCGTAGAGTTATGCAGTGATCCATCATTAAGGAAATGTGTTGGTGTGTACTATAGTGTGTTGCACCTGTCCTTGTATCTGTATCTCAAGAGGAAGACGAGTTTGCCCAACATCTCCACAGTTTGGTATGTTTGTGTTCCTGTCCTTTCAGCCTGTACGCCATGCTTTCATAGTCGTGCGTAGAGTGGACTCTGTTCTGCACCTCCTGGAGGGAAGGAGGATTGGCCCCCTTCCAATGGCTTGCTATGCTAATTTTGACAGCCAACAGGAGGTGGCAGATAACATATGTGTGTGGCGAGGTTAGTATTTCTGGGGATATGTGAAGGAGGAAGCATTCCGGACGAAATGGAACTGTCACTGAAGTGATTTTAGTGATAGCATCGCTCAATTGATGCCAGAATCGTGGCAATTTGGGGCAATCCCAGAATATGTGTTGCAGTGTGCCTTCCTGTCCCCCACATCTCTAGCATGTCGGTGAGGTTGTTCGATGTATCTGGGCCAGCATGCAACTGCCTTAGTTTTAATGGTGATGTCTTGTTCTTACTGGTTTGTTCAGAAGTGCTGCTTCTACATGTATCTAGCTAATTCAATGTAAACATGTACTCTTCCTTCATCACACAGGTACTTAACACTTTATGAAAACACACAAACGCAGAAGTTATCAGCATACTAACATATACAGGAGTCAAACAGGAAGTGAATAGTAAAACTGAGTCAGCCATAGAGTTTTATTTTGAGACAAGTGTTCTGCATAGCATTACTTTATTTTACACCTAGTACAAACGGCTGCATCTAAATAGTCATTATATTACATATAAGCACATTCGGTTACCTTCACCGATGTGTTATCTGCTCCCAGCACAGATCTCTAGATTTCTCCTAATTACAGTCAGGTCCATAAATATTGGGACATCGACACAATTCTAATCTTTTTGGCTCTATACACCACCACAATGGATTTAAAATGAAATGAACAAGATGTGCTTTAACTGCAGACTTTCAGCTTTAATTTGAGGGTATTTACATCAAAATCAGGTGAACCTTGTAGGAATTACAACAGTTTGTATATGTGCCTCCCACTTTTTAAGGGACCAAAGGTAATGGGACAGATTAACAGTCATAAACCAAACGTTCACTTTTTAATACATGGTTGCAAATCCTTTGCAGTCAATTACAGCCTGAAGTCTGGAACGCATAGACATCACCAGACGCTGGGTTTCATCCCTGGTGATGCTCTGACAGGCCTCTACTGCAACTGTCTTCAGTTCCTGCTTGTTCTTGGGGCATTTTCCCTTCAGTTTTGTTTTCATCAAGTGAAATGCATGCTCAATCGGATTCAGGTCAGGTGATTGACTTGGCCATTGCATAACATTCCACTTCTTTCCCATAAAAAACTCTTTGGTTTCTTTTGCAGTATGCTTCTGGTCATTGTCCATCTGCACTGTGAAGCGCCGTCCAATGAGTTCTGAAGCATTTGGTTGAATATGAGTAGATAATATTGCCCGAAACACTTCAGAATTCCTCCTGCTGCTTTTGTCAAAAGTCACATCATCAATAAATACAAGAGAACCAGTTCGATTGGCAGCCATACATGCCCACACCATGACACTACCACCACCATGCTTCACTGATGAGATTGTATGCTTTGGATCATGAGCAGTTCCTTTCCTTCTCCATACTCTTCTCTTCCCATCACTCTGGTACAAGTTGATCTTGGTCTCATCTGTCCATAGGATGTTGTTCCAGAACTGTGAAGGCTATTTTAGATGTTGTTTGACAAACTCTAATCTGGCCTTCCTGTTTTTGAGGCTCACCAATGGTTTACATCTTGTGGTGAACCCTCTGTATTCACTCTGGTGAAGTCTTCTCTTGATTGTTGACTTTGACACACATACACCTACCTCCTGGAGAGTGTTCTTGATCTGGCCAACTGTTGTGAATGGTGTTTTCTTCACCAGGGAAGGAATGCTTCGGTCATCCACCACAGTTGTTTTCCGTGGTCTTCCGGGTCTTTTGGTGTTGCTGAGCTCACCGGTGCGTTCTTTCTTTTTAAGGATGTTCCAAACAGTTGATTTGGCCACACCTAATGTTTTTGCTATCTCTCTGATGGGTTTGTTTTGTTTTTCAGCCTAATGATGGCTTGCTTCACTGATAGTGACAGCTCTTTGGATCTCATATTGAGAGTTGACAGCAACAGATTCCAAATGCAAATAGCACACTTGAAATGAACTCTGGACCTTTTATCTGCTCCTTGTAAATGAGATGATGAGGGAATAACACACACCTGGCCATGGAACAGCTGAGCAACCAATTGTCCCATTACTTTTGGTCCCTTGAAAAGTGGGAGACATATATTCAAACTGTTGTAATTTCTACACTGTTCACCTGATTTGGATGTAAATTAAAGCTGAAAGTCTGCAGTTAAAGCACATCTTGTTCATTTCATTTCAAATCCATTGTGGTGGTGTATAGAGCCAAAAAGATTAGAATTGTGTCGATGTCCCGGTATTTATGGACCTGACTGTATATCATGATAAAATTGCTGCTTTCCATATGTCAGTGTTGATGTGGTATCTTCACAATTTACAATCCATTGAGAGCTTTTGTCTTAGATACTATCAGCTCTATTACATACAGGGAGTGCAGAATTATTAGGCAAGTTGTATTTTTGAGGATTAATTTTATTATTGAACAACAACCATGTTCTCAATGAACCCAAAAAACTCATTAATATCAAAGCTGAATATTTTTGGAAGTAGTTTTTAGTTTGTTTTTAGTTTTAGCTATGTTAGGGGGATATCTGTGTGTGCAGGTGACTATTACTGTGCATAATTATTAGGCAACTTAACAAAAAACAAATATATACCCATTTCAATTATTTATTATTACCAGTGAAACCAATATAACATCTCAACATTCACAAATATACATTTCTGACATTCAAAAACAAAACAAAAACAAATCAGTGACCAATATAGCCACCTTTCTTTGCAAGGACACTCAAAAGCCTGCCATCCATGGATTCTGTCAGTGTTTTGATCTGTTCACCATCAACATTGCGTGCAGCAGCAACCACAGCCTCCCAGACACTGTTCAGAGAGGTGTACTGTTTTCCCTCCTTGTAAATCTCACATTTGATGATGGACCACAGGTTCTCAATGGGGTTCAGATCAGGTGAACAAGGAGGCCATGTCATTAGATTTTCTTCTTTTATACCCTTTCTTGCCAGCCACGCTGTGGAGCACTTGGACGCGTGTGATGGAGCATTGTCCTGCATGAAAATCATGTTCTTGAAGGATGCAGACTTCTTCCTGTACCACTGCTTGAAGAAGGTGTCTTCCAGGAACTGGCAGTAGGACTGGGAGTTGAGCTTGACTCCATCCTCAACCCGAAAAGGCCCCACAAGCTCATCTTTGATGATACCAGCCCAAACCAGTACTCCACCTCCACCTTGCTGGCGTCTGAGTCGGACTGGAGCTCTCTGCCCTTTACCAATCCAGCCACGGGCCCATCCATCTGGCCCATCAAGACTCACTCTCATTTCATCAGTCCATAAAACCTTAGAAAAATCAGTCTTGAGATATTTCTTGGCCCAGTCTTGACGTTTCAGCTTGTGTGTCTTGTTCAGTGGTGGTCGTCTTTCAGCCTTTCTTACCTTGGCCATGTCTCTGAGTATTGCACACCTTGTGCTTTTGGGCACTCCAGTGATGTTGCAGCTCTGAAATATGGCCAAACTGGTGGCAAGTGGCATCGTGGCAGCTGCACGCTTGACTTTTCTCAGTTCATGGGCAGTTATTTTGCGCCTTGGTTTTTCCACACGCTTCTTGCGACCCTGTTGACTATTTTGAATGAAACGCTTGATTGTTCGATGATCACGCTTCAGAAGCTTTGCAATTTTAAGAGTGCTGCATCCCTCTGCAAGATATCTCACTATTTTTGACTTTTCTGAGCCTGTCAAGTCCTTCTTTTGACCCATTTTGCCAAAGGAAAGGAAGTTGCCTAATAATTATGCACACCTGATATAGGGTGTTGATGTCATTAGACCACACCCCTTCTCATTACAGAGATGCACATCACCTAATATGCTTAATTGGTAGTAGGCTTTCGAGCCTATACAGCTTGGAGTAAGACAACATGCATAAAGAGGATGATGTAGTCAAAATACTCATTTGCCTAATAATTCTGCACTCCCTGTATAATAGAGAGATTAGAGACCAGATTTCTTCTACCAGTAGATCGACTTCTCTGTAAGTCAGAAGGTGCTTCAGTACAGGTTTAATTAAGAAAGCAATGGTATTATGAAAAGCCTATCTTAACAAAGTGAATGGACATGTTGTAGTTGGACTATTCCAGTATTTATTAAAAACACACACACATAAGAGAAAGAGTGGTGGGGGTTGTGGTGTGTGTGTGTGTTTTATGTTCACAAACATGTCATAGATACATAAGCAAGACAATAGATGCATACACATTGCCAAAAATCTAGGAACACCCAGTATCCCTAGTGATATGGAATGTGGAAATTCCTGAACTGTTGGGGTTAAAGGTGGACTGGCATTTGTAACTATTGCACAAGAGCGCGCCTAGGACAGTTGCAGCCATGTGTATATAGGCACCCAGATCACTGAAGTGTTCTGGGTACAATGTCCCTGTCCCTTTAACTCTGCAATATTGAAAGAAGCTGCAGTGTTTACATTGCAGGGTTAAAACAAGCCTGTAGGTGCTTTCTATATTTTAAGAGTTTAAAGAGTTTAAGGACCACTCTAGGAACCCAGACCACTTCAGTTTAATGAAGTGGTCTGGGTGCCTGGTCCAGCTAGGTTTAACCCATTTTTTCATAAACATAGCAGTTTCAGAGAAACTGCTATGTTTATGAATGGGTTAAGCCTTCCCCTATTTCCTCTAGTGGCTGTCTCATTGACAGCCACTAGAGGCGCTTGCGTGCTTCTCACTGTGATTTTCACAGTGAGAGCACGCCAGCGTTCATAGGAAAGCATTATGAATGCTTTCCTATGTGACCGGCTGAATGCGCGCGCAGCTCTTGCCGCGCGTGCGCATTCAGCTGACTGGGCGGATTGGAGGAGGATCGGAGGAGGAGAGCTCCCCGCCCAGCGCTGGAAAAAGGTAAGTTTAAACCCCTTTCCCCCTTCCAGAGCAGGGCGGGAGGGGGACCCTGAGGGTGGGGGCACCCTCAGGGCACTATAGTGCCAGGAAAATGAGTATGTTTTCCTGGCACTATAGTGGTCCTTTAACTCTGTACATGAAGACGTCCAGCGTCATCCAACTCCCCATAGGAAAGTATTGATTCAATACTTCTTATGGGGAAGGTCTAATGCGCATGCTTTCTTGATTCTTCCTCCATAAGTGGAACCAATGAAATCTGATATTGCAACCTGTTACCAACTGTTTGTTGGTTTCTTTGTGTGAAAAATGTGACAGAGTGTTATTAATATGACAGAGTGTTCATCTGTCTACACTAGCAGCAAACAAGTACAAAATCTAAAGGACAGTTACGAAACAGAATTCAGGTTTATAAACTTCCAGTTGGGAGGAATTTGATAGATGGATGGAATTGCCAAAAAATTCCCATCTCATATTTATTTTTCTCTTCAATACTTGGGTACCTGTTGCTATGGTGAGTTTTATTGCCATGGCAGCCAAAATGGAAGGAGCAAGTCCTTGGTTTGTCAGGAAGAAGCAGAGCAACCATAGTCCTGAGGGAACATCTCTGTAAGAGTTGCCTTGTGAGACTTTGTTCCCACCTGTTTACTGCACTAATGACATGGGGATAAACATTTAATGGACTTTTATCCAGACAGAAATTTTGGAAACAGAAAAACACAATTTGTCAGTGGTCCAAAAGCAGAATGTAACAAAGTCATCATCACCATGATCCAATCACAGGGCATTATTGTCAGATTGGCTCATGCAAGTATTGATTTGAAAATGTCCCTTTTTTACTAAATCATGAATTTTTCATTACTCTTTCCCATTTAAAGAATGGCTGTTCCTGATGGAGTACCAATATCAAGTAAGAGTCAGACATGATGTATTTAGGAGGTTCACCCTGACCATTACTGTGAGAGACAATACTAAGGCGTACAGATCTGTCAATCAGGAGGATCAATTGCAGTAGAGACAAAAATAGACACTGTCTTGGCTCTGAACTAGGTCATGCACTCTTCATTTTTTGTGCTTGTTATCGGAGAGGGAGCCTTTCATTTATCGCTTGACATGAAGCAAAACCAAACTGAAAATAAGAAATATTACATGAAGAAAATGTATAAGATGGGAATTGTCACAAAAAACCCTATCTTCTAGTAATACATTTTCAATATTGTCATTTTATTTAAGTGTTCACATGTTAAAATTAATAAGTATTTTGTAATAAAACAAATTTAAGCATACTGGAGCACAAAATGACTGGTATCATGTACATACCATATCCCCTGGATCTTTAAGCAGAGTCCTATTCTGTTTAGAGGAATAAAATTATGTCTTATCAGCATATGTTTTATAGAGGAACACTTCCCTTTGAGGAATCTCCTAATGTGGTATATGGAGGTGATACTTTCACGTTCTGTTTACAGGTACAGGCCTTGGAATCTCTCTGACTCCACAGTGATACCATTTCCACTCCCTTAGGGTGCAGAGCAATGCCTTGCTTTAAGAAGTTCCTGTTTAAGTTGTCCTACAGAAAAAAAGCATTGTTGTGGAAACGAAGAATGCCAGAGTTAGACTGCTTTTGGAGAGGTAAATGACCTTTCTGAATGTGTACATTCTCACTGTACATAGTGAAATGTCAAAGTTCAGTAGTAGGCAGTCGCTAGTAATTCCTGCATTTCCACATTGCTTCTAGGTGCTTTTAACTTCTCACCTAGTGTGCCTACTTTATTGGAGAAAAGAACTGCTTGTTTCCTTTGTAACCTTTTGCAGTGATTTCATTTGTTAACCCAGCATGAAGGTTACTTCAGCTAATTAACCTCTTTTACGGGAGTGTTATTTAATAATAAAGCAAAATAAAATCTAATAGATAATGATAACAGCAGCTCTGGGTGGCATTTCTCTTTTGCTTTGCTCAAACTAATGGACATAATTCCCATATCATTTTGTGGGGTGAATAATTTTTCTTAAAAAAGTAAAGGTGTTAGCATTACTTTGTGATACCTCCATGATCTCTTGGTCTTAATAAACGTTTAAGAGCACGCAAAGAACTTTTTCACTTTATTGAGGTTCTTAAAGGAACACTATAGGGTCAGGAATACAAACATGTATTCTTAATCCTACAATGTTAAAACCACAATCTAGCCCCTCTGCCCCCCTTGCCTCCCTAAATATAGTTAAATCTCACTTTTATTCCAGTCTGCTGCTGCTGCCTCTGCCCCTACCCCTGATCTGCAGGGGCAGAGGCAACATGTATAGTAAAAACAAGAGGTTAGCATCTGTGAATTTTGTGACTTTAGCAAACTCGTGCCTTGTGGGTGCCAATCTCAAAAGAAAATTACATTTTAATGAATTAATGAAATTTATTTCGATTTAAAGTGACCATATTAGAAAATGTATAATTTGTTTAATACATTATTGTTTTCTTAAGAGCTGTAGTCGTCTAGGTGCCTATAGTGGTCATTTCGGTGTCTCCTGAACTCATGCACATAGTAACAGTCAAATGACCCAAATCAAAATCGACCATCTCAATCTCTTTGGGATTTTCTTAACAGACACTTCATGAAACCAGAAGCTAAAACAGAATATGGTTATCAAAATAAGTTATTTTGTTCCTACAATCACATAGCCTCTGTGAAAAGCTAACCAATTAGCCCAATAACAACCCTATCTATTAAAATAACAAATGAGAATTTTTTCACATTAACTTTGGCTACATTGCATAATGTGTGTTAATAAGTATATGCTTTGTGGAGATCTATTTTTAAAGTTGTTTGTTACTTCCAGGATTATAAAGCCATTTTAGAAAGTCCATAATTTATGTTAATCATTTCAAAATCATGCAATACATACAAAATTTACAATATGAAATGAAGTGTCAAATCAGTGTATAAAATGCCAAACATGCAGTAACCATCTAAAGTATAGAACAAATACCCCCTACAATGACAAAAAACACAATAATGGTGCACAGCAAACAACAAATAAATATACTTACAATTCAATATTCCACAGACCAATTTAGGATGTAACAAGGAATGAGTTGAATATGTTCCACTCTTAATACATAGCGAGCGTTGGATCCTATGGTGATTGTCAAAATCAGATTCAGAGCACAGTCTGCTGGCTCAGTAACAGTATAGCTTTTTTCCCATAAACTTTACAAACAAAATAGCAGACAGGTTATTCACGATAACATTCGTGGTGCTCACTGCACAGTCTTCTAAAGCATTCCAATACACCAAATCGCCTGTTGTTCAGCATCCTTCCTTCAGTGTAGCCTCGTTCACAGTCATTCGACGTCCGGCATTATGCATTTTATTTAGTATTATATATTCTATCCCAACATTAGAGCTGACTAAAGTATACTCCAAAATTACATGTGATAAATAGTTAAAAAATTATTTTATTTTAAAAGATGTCAAAAACGTACTCATCTAAAAATTTTTATAAATCTCCAAGAGTTTAAAATTGAATGCCGTGTCAAGATAAACCGTAATTATATAGTTTAGTTAGATGAAAAGAATATTAAAGGGGATTCGTCACTCCCCAAGATTTTTCGCATTATATTAACTGATCTTCTATATTTAAAAAAATATGTGTTTTGGGGCTTCTGAAAAAAAAAAAAACTTTTTAGAAATCCACCCTGCTATATTTATGAAATGTGTGCCTCCATCTTGACTCCAGACAACCATTGCTATAAATTCTGCCCTTTCCACCTGTTAGCAATAGCAGAGAAACAGAGAAGAACAAGTAGAAACATTGTTTCTGGTTCCCGCCCACCAATGCAATATGTACCTGGACAGAACTGCATTGTTTTGTCACGTGCTTATTATTTAACACTATAGTGTCAGGTGTTCCTGTTTAGTGACCCAAGAGTGCTGGTATGGCTTTTTAGGTTACCAGCCCCCTCTAATCACATTGAAAATGTGACTTTACTCACTTTTTCCCCCATTGCATGCCATGGCTGTCTCCGCCTCCATGGCTGAGATAATCCCATAGGAAAGCATTGGGAGGCTATCGCACAAAATGTTATGCTGCACCAGTCAGCCTCTCCTCATAGAGATGCATTGAATCAAAGCATCTCTATGCGGGACGTTCAGAACGCCAGGGCCGCACACTATGCAGCACTGACCCAGGAAGCACCAAGTTACTAAGCATCAATGTAAACACTGCCTTTTCTCTTAAAAAAAAACAGCCAGAACCATTAAATTAATTTGTAGTGGTTCTTGTGACTACAGTGTCCCTTTAAGAGAAAATGGAGCGTGTATGTCAAGCTCTTTCTTTGCATGTACTTTTTTGATGGGTTTTTATTGATATTTCTATTGCTTCTATACCATCTTTTTTTTATAGTTTGTCTTTCCTTGTAAAATGTGATGATTTTTGTAAACAGGATCACATCACACATGCTTTGACATTTTCTATTTTTCTTTAACCCCTTAAGGACGAGTGACGGACGAGGTCCGTCACAGAGGGGAGACCCTTAACGACGAGTGACGGACCTCGTCCGTCACACGGTAAAATTAACCCCGGATCGCCGCTATTGCGGCGATCGCGGGGTTAATGGTGCTCCGGTATGCCTCTGCATTGGAGGCATACCGGGAGCTCCCGGTCAGGCTGCCCAGCACATGTGCTCGCTCTGACCCCAAGTCGGAGCGAGCACATGCGCTCTGTATACTTACCTACCGGCTCCCTGCACTTCCTGCTTCTGTGTGAAGTGCAGGGAGCCGGAACAGTGCTGATCCTGCCCCCTGCTGTAAAAAAAAATAAAGTTAACTTAAAGGCCTTTACCCATTTTAATAAAAAATTAACCCCTTCCCTGCCAATTGATCACTGACTACAGTGATCAATTGGCAGGGATTACATTTTACTATGATCTGATTTTAACCCCTGAGGGTTAATTCTGAGGATTAATTTTTTTTTTTTTAACCCTCAGGGGTTAAATTTATTTAATTAATTAATTAAAATATTTTAAAATTATATATTTAGCTAGCTGGGGTGGGTGGAAGTTAGTGGGGAATTGGGGGATTTGGCGTTAGGCTAACTAGGGGTTAACGTTAAAAAAAGTTTTAAAATAAACTTAAAAAAGTTAAAAATTAAGTTTAAAAAAATGTTTTAATAACGTTTAAGTAAAAAATAAAAAAATAAACCCTTTACCTAGTCCAAATAAAAATTAACCCCTTCCCTGCCAGTCGATCACTGCCTACAGCGATCAAATAGAGATCACAGTATTATACTGTGATCTAATTTTTTTTTTAACCCCTGAGGATTAACTTTTTATTTATTTTTTAACCCTCAGGGGTTCAATTTATTTAATTAATTAATTTAAATATTTTATAACTATGTATTTTGCTAGCTGGGGTGGGTGGGAGTTATGGGAAAATGGGGAATTTACTGTTAGTGCTGCGTACTGCTAGTTAGGGGTTAACGGTAAAAAAAAAAGCTTAGAAAAATGTTAAATCTGTAAAAAAGTTTTAAGAAAGTTTAGGAAAGTTTAAAAAAAATTTATAAGCAAAACAAAAGTTTAAAAACTAGTTTTTAAAAGTAAAAAAGTTATAAAAAGTAAAAAAATACATTTTAAAAACGCTCATTACCACTACACCTGGAACAAACTAGAGAAAAAATTATCCCACGCCAAGGTTCAAAATATGCCTTTTGAATTACCCCAGGGTGTATTCTTTAATAAATAGTATGTGTTTGTGGGGAAGTTTCAATAACCAACCGTCTAAACTACTCCAAATTGGAACATGGACACAGCGTAAAACTTCAAAGTTAGAAAAAAACTGAATGGCTGCGTCTCAAATGCGCCCCTTCAACATCCACATATACCTGGCAAAGGTACATACAGGGGTATTGCTGTACTCAGCTGACATAGCTGAGCAACATATGAAGTATTATACAGTCATAGCACACATAAGGTTTGCAAAATATGCTGCGCAAACTCACTTTGTATGTCAAAAAGGCAGAAAAAATGCTTATTACCACTACACTTGGTACAAGCTAGCGGAAAAATGATCCCACGCTAAGGTTCAAAATATGCCTTTTGAAATACCCTGGGATGTCTTCTTTAAGAAATGGTATGGCTTTATGGGTATTTGGATTATATAGCCTGGTAAAATACTCTAAAATGGGACATAGGCACAGCATAAAAATTCAAAGTTTGAAAAAAACTGGAATGGCTGTGTCCCAAATGTGCCCCTCCGATGTCCACACATACCTGGCAAAGGTACATACGGGGGTATTGCTGTACTCAGCCGACATAGCTGAGCAACATATGAAGTATTATACAGTCGTAGCACACATAAGGTTTGCAAAATATACTGTGCAAACTCACTTTGTATGTCAAAAAGGCAGAAAAAACACTTATTACCACTACATCTGGTACAAGCTAGCGGAAAAATGATCCCACGCTAAGGTTCAAAATATACCTTTTGAAACACCCTGGGGTGTCTACTTTAAGAAATGGTAGGCCTTTGTGGGGTAGTTTGAATTTAAAACCTGCGAAGATGCTTGGAAATTGCACATAGGCCCAGCGTCAAAATTCAAAGTTTGGTAAAAACGGATATGGCTTGGTCTCCTATATGGCACTGTAGCTTCACGAAATAGTGCCAAAGACATTCATTGGGGGTGTCTTTTTACTCAGAAGACTTAGCTGAGCATAATTTGGGAGGTTTGAACTTAGTGGCATATATGAAATATACAAAACGCCCAGCAAAAATGCAATCCGTATGTAAAAAATGCACAAAATAATTTTTTACCACATACTTTGGCATATATTGGTGAAAAAATGGGGGTATGTTAAGGCACAATATGCACCTTATAAGATACCCTGGAGTGTCTCCTTTTACAAATGGTAGGCCTTTGTGGGGGTTTTTTGAACAGTCAAACTGTTATAATACCCCAAATGGAAGCTAAGGCTCATTAAATCCATCTCTCAAAATTCTACTTTGAATACTGTAAAGGACAGGTCTCCTATATGGCACTGTAGCTTCACAAAATAGTGCCAAAGACATTCATATGGGGTGTCATTTTACTCAGAAGACTTAGCTGAGCATAATTTGGGGGGTTTGAACTTAGTGGCACATATGAAATATACAAAACGCCCAGCAAAAATGCAATCCGTATGTAAAAAATGCACAAAATTATTTTTTACCACATACTTTGGCATATATTGGTGAAAAAATGGGGGCATGTTAAGGCACAGTATGCACCTTACGAGATACCCTGGAGTGTCTACTTTTACAAATGGTAGGCCTTTGTGGGGTTTTTTTGAACAGTCAAACTGTCATAATACCCCAAATGGAAGCTAAGGCTCATTAAATCCATCTCTCAAAATTCTACTGTGAATACTGAAAAGGACAGGTATCCTGTGTGGCACTGTAACTTCACAAAATAGTGGCAAAGACATACAATGGGGGTGTCGTTTTACTCAGCAGATGTAACTGAACACAAAATAAAACTGTGTACAGGAATAGCACACACCAACATTACAAAATATACACGAGAATTTCTTTGTTATAAGTTTGTGTGCCAAAAACCAAAAAAAACACAATTTTACTCCAATATTTAGCAGAGGTTGGCGGTGAAATGGCTACGTAGAAAGTGTCAAAACAACCTTAGGTAAATAGCCTGTGATGTCTACTTTATATAAATATATACTTTTGTGTGGCAATTTTGTTTTCTTTTATGGCTATTAAGCTTACAAGACAAACATACCAAATTCTAAAATCGCTCCACATTAAAAGTCTATTTTACTCCTTGTGCTTTGTGACCTGTAACTACCAAAAAAAACTTTAAATCCCAGACACATTGTATATTCTGTAAATCAGAACAACTAAATTAATTTATTTTTAATTACTTTTCTTAACCTGCACTAATTATGCACACATTATTATTGCAAAAACTGTAAAAAAAAACACAAACTTTTCATTTTTTTTACATTTTTCTGTATTTTTTTATAATAAATAAGCATTTATATATATGTGTGTTACATCAAATTAAAGCCCTTTCTGTCCTTTAAAAAACGATGTATAATATGTGTTGGTGCAACAAATTAGTAAAATGCAAATTGCAGTTGAACGCAAACAGCAAAAAATGAAAAAAATGCCGTTGTCATTAAGTGAAAGACAAGCTTTTGAAGCTCTGTCCTTAAGGGGTTAAATTTCTTTACCCTCATAACATCAGATTTGTTTCTGAAATCCAGTAGTCTGTCTGGTCCTACATTACATGATGGAGCTAAAGAGAAGCATACTGAATATGATTAATTTAGCTGCACAAGTGGTTTTATTAGTTGAGAAAACGAAACCGCACATTTAAGGCCAAGAACATTCAAGCCTCTTGTAAAATAGCAGTGGAATTTCAAAAATGTTTCTGGGTGTGGTTTACATGTTTATTCATAAAGCTATGTATATAAAATAAATAGTAATTTGGGTGTAAATGTCTAAAATGGGCAATAACCTCAAATGGGCTATAACCTGAATAGTTCCTGTACCTGTTCCTGAAAAAACTTCTGCTATCTTGTGTCCAGTTGTTTTGGTGACTATAGTGTCCCTTTAAACCTGTTATTTTATCCTGTGTGTACGTCATTTATATATGTCCCTTTAACAATACCCATTGATGAACATAATGGCACTTATACATTATTCATAGCATTATTGGTGTGCTAAAATGGGCCCTACTCCTGAGCTGAAATATTAAAGAGTTAATTTGGATTAATTTAAGCACAAGTTGTTCCAGAAAGGTATAGGAATGTTTTGTTATAGATTTTGCAACTGCATGGGTGCTGTTTGAGTATTTTATAGGCCGTGTTGCAGGGAGCTTCCATTCTCTAAGAATAGAATTAACTTGACACAAATTACAAGGATTTATTTTCAGCCTGTTCTTAGTTTTAAATAACTTTTTTTTTTTTTTTTTATAACATCACATCTATCTATCTATCTATCTATCTACAGGTGATACTCGAAAAATTATAATATCGTGCAAAAGTTAATTTATTTCAGTAATGCAGCGTAAAAGGGGAAACTAATATATGAGATAGACGCATTACATGCATAGCAAGATAATTCAAGCCGTGATTTGTCATAAGTGCAATGATTATGGCTTACAGCTCATTAAAACCCCAAATCCAGAATCTCAGTAAATTAGAATATGACATGCAATCAATAAAACAAGGAGTGTACATAGAACAATATCGGACCTCTGAAAAGTAAAAGCATGCATATGGACTCAGTACTTTGTTTGGGCCCCTTTTGCAGCAATTACTGCCTCAATGCGGCGTGGCATGGAAGCTATCAACCTGTGGCACTGCTGAAGTGTTATGGAAGACCAGGATGCTTCAATAGCGGCCTTCAGATCTTCTGCATTGTTCGGTCTCATGTCTCTCATCTTTCTCTTGGCAATGCCCCATAGATTCTCTATGGGGTTCAGGTCAGGCGAGTTTGCTGGCCAATCAAGCACAGTAATCCAACAGTCATTGAACCAGGCTTTGGTGCTTTTGGCAGGGTGGGAAGGTGCCAAGTCCTGCTGGACAATTAATTCAGCATCCCCATAAAGCTCGTCTGCGGAAAGAAGCATGAAGTGCTCCAAAATCTCCTGGTAGACGGCTGCGTTGATCCTGCACTTAATGAAGCACAGTGGACCAACACCAGCAGATGACATGGCTCCCCAAATCAACACAGACTGTGGAAACTTCACACATAACTTTCTATTAATGTGCTTTGATACAGCACTTTTGGAACATCCAACTTCCTTCGCAATTACCTTTTGAGGCTTTCCCTCCTTATGGAGGGTGTCAATGATGGTTTTCTGCACAACTGTCAGGTCAGCAGTCTTCCCCATGATTGTGATTCCTACTGAACCGGACTGAGAGACCATTTAAAGGCTCAGAAACCCTTTGCAGGTGTTATGGCTTACTTAGCTGATTAGAGTGGGACACTGTGAGCCTAGAATATTGCACCTTTTCACAATATTCTAATTTACTGAGATTGTGGATTTGGTGTTTTCATGAGCTGTAAGCCATATTCATCGCACTTATGACAAATCACGGCTTGAACTATCTTGCTTTGCTTGTAATGTGTCTCTCTCATATATTAGTTTGCCCTTTTACGTTGCATTACTGAAATAAATGAACTTTTGCACGATATTCTAATTTTTCGAGTATCACCTGTGTGTATATATATATATATATATATATATATATATAGTAAAATAAACAAATCAATGAATGTTTACTGCAAAGAAATAGTGCTTATGCAAAAAGGAAAAAAATCAATTTTGGTAAGAGTTCCGATTATTTTATTGATTCCTCTTTTTTGAGCCTATTCAGCACTTGAATTCATCAATAAACATTTGCTGCAATTACATTTTTTTTCTAGTTTTTACGTACCATAAATGGTGTGTTCCTGCATGACAGAATATATGCACAATATTCCTGTCTTTGTTACTACAATGATTGATATGCACATTCTACTGTAAAAAAAAAGTTACCCTTTGTCAAGCTTGTCGTTTTTCATACTGTACCCAGTGATGGCTGTAGGGAAAAAAGCTATCTGTATGGAGGATCTCACGGGATCCCTCGTAGACCACAATGCTGTACTCTTGCGCATGTTGATATTGCCTCCTAACAACTGAAATTCCAAGAGCTGAAAAGGACCTGACAGAAGCTCACGGCGACACTCGCGATGGACAGGTACAGATAAGTATAACCTGCCTTCCCCTTGTGACTACTAGACCCCCTGCAATGATGTCATTGGTGGAGTATTTTCAAATTACACAAAGACACCAGATAGCGACAAAGCTGCTTTAAAAACTGACCTGATAGAGAAAATTATTTTTGATATACAGTTTGGATAGTTGCAGTGAAAGGGAAACTCCATGCACGATAACCACTGCAGCTTATTGTAGAGGTTATGAGTCTAAGAAGCTATTGTTGACAAAAAGTGGAGGGCTCCTGGTAGGCAATATTTCCAAATATAACTGCATTGTCCATTCAGCAATCCATCGTCACCAAAGGAAATTGAAACATAATTGCATGTGTGACATCATACACTTGCACCCTAATTAGTTCTTCAATACAAAGATGCTTTCTTTCATTGTTTTTTTTAATACGTAACGTTAATTGTATTCGTTATTTTTACATGTAAAGAAAAACATTGCCTTGTTGATTTTAATTTTGCCTTTACTGTTGCATATGTTTTAAGGGTCCTCCGTTTTTATATATGAATTTGTTCCTCTAATTCATAAGGCATTAGAATAGGTATTTCAAAGGGACACTATAGGCACTCAGACCACGTCATTTCATTGAAGTGGTGTGGTTGCAGTGCCCCTGTCATTTTAGCCCTGCAACTGTAAACATTGCCGTTTGAGAGAATCTGCAGTGTTTACATTGCAGGGTTAAGCATGCCCCTAGTGGGAGGCTACCAGAGGCCACTCGAGGTGCTTCCTGACCTTTCACAGAGTTTGACTCCATGAACCGACACTAGACGTCCCTATAGGAAAGAACTGATTCAATGTGCGCATTAGGTTCCCCTCCAGCTGTCGTCGTCGGAGCGCAACCCAGTGCCAAGGGACATCGGCGCCAGAATTAGGTACGTGGAAAAAAAAGTATTATTTAACCTTCTATTTGCCGCCAAAAGGAGGGTGCAGAGGGATACTATAATGTTAGGAATCAAGTTTTGTATTCCTAACACTATAGTATCCCTTTAAGCAAACTTGTTAACTATGTTCTGCATACACAGGTAGTATTTCTTTAAGCAGCTTAATACCAAATCCTGGACTAAAAACATGTAATAATTATTTAGGTTTATTATTGCAAATGAATTATTTGGATAATATGATATTTTTGGGATATTAATTTTAACTATGCTCTGACTTGCATATTTCAGAATCTTATTATAGTAGGGTCAGAGAAACCTTACTGAAATGAGTCAGAGAAAAAAATGCAGACATACCATATATACTTGAGTATAAGTTGAGTTTTGTGCTGAAAAACTCGACTTATACTCGAGTTAATGTCTGTATTATGGCAACTTACATTGCCATAATACAGACTAGGACCGCCAGGCTCATTACAAGCCCGGCGGTCCTGTTGGGGGCTGGCAGAGAGCTGTTACTTACCTTTCCTGCAGCTCCTGTCAGCTTCCTTCTCTCTTCTCCGTTCCGGTCAGCTCCCCTGTTAGCTCCCACTGTAAATCTCGCGAGAGCCGCAGGGAACGCTCCGCGCGGCTGCAAGACTTACAGTGGAGGAGAAGGGAGCTGACCGGACCGGAGGAGAGAGAAGGGAGCTGACAGGAGCTGCAGGAAAGGTAAGTAACAGCTCTCTGCCAGCCCCCCTCCTACACAGCCCAATCGACTGGACCTCCAGCTAACAAGCAGGGAGGGGGGACGAAATAAATATAAACAAAAAATTAAATAATAATACATTTAAAAAAAATAATAATATATATATAAAAAAACTAATAATAATAATTAAAAAAAATTATAAAAATGCCCCCCCCCCCCACCAAGGCTCTGCATCACATACACACACTGCACTCATATACACACACACACACACACACACACACTGCACTCATACACACACACACACTGAATTCATACATACACACACACTATATTCATACACACACTGCATTCATACAAACACACTGCATTATATACACACACACTGCATTCATTATATACACACACTGTAAATACATATTCAATTAATATAATTTTGGGGGGATCTAATCTTATTTAGAAATTTACCAGTAGCTGCTGCATTTCCCACCCTAGTCTTATACTCGAGTCAATAAGTTTTCCCAGTTTTTTGGGGTCTCGACTTATATTCGGGTCGACTTATATTCGAGTATATACAGCAAATAATTTTCATTTGTTCTGATCAGGAGATAATTCATGTGGTTAATCAAATTTCAATGATCAGTCTGGATCAAATAACATTCCTGGCAATATTATGCTAATTACAGACAGCCAATCCACGGTTTTGTTTTATTTCATTGTAACAAGCTTTCCATTGTGCATCAGGGGAACACTGTACAATTAGGAATCCAAATATACATTCCTAACTCTATAGTGCCCTAGTCACTATAATGCCCTAAGTGACTGGAACCCCTCTGCAAGGCTTAAGAAAATGCAGCTTACTTACCATTTCTACCTTGCAACACTCAGCTCCTTCATGAAGCTCCACCTCTTTGGCTGAGATAATTGAGATTAATGATCTTTCTCATAGGAAAGCATTGGGAGGCTAGTGTGCATGCACATCAAAACTGAATGCTGCATCACTCAGATGGTCTCTCTGACAGCCACTGTAGGCAGGTTATTCCTGTAAATAAACCTTGCCATTCCTGCAAAACAGCAATGTTTTCAGCTGCTGGTTTAGAAGGGGGCCACATGGCACTTCATTGAGATTAAGTAGTCTGGGTACCTACAGTGTTCCTTTAAATTTACTCAGAAAGTCTTTTTATGCAACATCATATATAGATTATTTTGATGCAGAATCTTAAAGCTTAGATTCCATTTGACCAGATACTTTGGTGTGGGTGATTTTAGGGTGGTAGGCAGCTGGTTGTGAACACAGTATTGGAAGGATACTGCATAACCACATGTGTCTTGGATCTGGTGGGGCAGTTCTAATTTGGAACCACAGGAAATTCCTCTGGTTACTTGACTCCTGGGGACACAGGTGTAATCTCCAAAAAGCACAAAATGCTTTTTGGTCTTCGTGCACCCTAGAGTATGCCCAATGTGGCTCTCTTGGTACCTCAAGGCATGGTGAGTATGTGAAAGCATTTCTTCAGTGATTTTCCATTCCTTCCATGCAAACTAAAGTAAAGAATTATATAAAAAATAAAAAAATTAATACAGAGGGACACTTTGGTTTTAAGGGTGTGGTAAAGGGATGATGCTGTTCTGAGAAATTTTAGGTGCCTTACTAATTATTATTATGTTATCATTTATATAGCGCCAACTAATTCTGCAGCGCTTTACAGTGGGTACTAATAATTTATGCAACTAAAAAGTAATTTTGAACAATGTTTCTTATTTACACAGACTGATTTCTAAACTCATTTACTGTATTGTAGTTTAAAGACACAATACTGTGACACGTATTGCAGTGAAGCTCTGTTATACACTCAGACACACTAACAATATGGATCTTCTAGTAAACAAGGACATTAGGATAGAAAAGAGGGACTGAGGGATTTGGACCCAAGGGCCTGGATGGCTGGCTGGCAACTTGCATGAGTAATATTTGTATTTTGGAAATCAATATGCAATTTACTATACTTTGCTGTTTACTGAATAAAACGTTTGTGAATTACCCCACCAAATTAGACTGCATAGTAGCAACTGTGAATTTACTAGCACTAATTTACCATATATACTTAAGTATAAGATGAGTTTTTCAGCACATTTCTTGTGCTGAAAAACCCCCACTCGTCTTATACTCGAGTCAGTGTCTGTATTATGGCAATTTACATTGCCATAATACAGACAAGGACCGCCGGGCTCATTACAAGCCCGGCGGTCCTTTTGGGGGCTGGCAGAGAGCTTTAACTTACCTTTCCTGCAGCTCCGGTTAGGTCCCCTGTCAGCTCCACTGTAAGTCTTGCGAGAGCCGCGGGGGTCAGAGCGTTGCCACAGGTTACCGTGGCAACGCTCCGCGTGGCAGTCACACCGCAAGACTTACAGTGGAGTTGACAGGGGAGCTGACCGGACCGGAGGGGAGAGAAGGGAGCTGCAGGAAAGGTAAGTTACAGCTCTCTGCCATTAATAATATAACTAAAAAATAATATTAAAATAATAATAATTTTTAAAAAATAATAAAAATTCCCACCCCCACCAAGGCTCTGCATCACATACACAAACACACTCTGCATCACACACACACACTGCACTCATACACACACACACACCGCATTCATAAACACACACACTGCATTCATACAAACACACTGCATTATATACACACACACACACTGCATTCATTATATACACACACTGTAAATAAATAGTCAATTAATATAATTTTTGGAGGATATAATTTTATTTAGAAATTTACCAGTAGCTGCTGCATTTCCCACCCTAGTCTTATACTCGAGTCAATAAGTTTTCCCAGTTTTTTTGGGTAAAATTAGGGGTCTCGACTTATATTCGGGTCGACTTATACTCGAGTATATACAGTACTTAAAAGGGAAGTTGAGTGCTGTAACAGGAAGGCTGCGTTTGCCCAAACTCTAAATGTAGTGAACCTTAAAAATAACTTATACTTGTCTCATCAAAGGAAAAAATATTTAAAAAATGGCTTAAAATACACTTAACATTTTGAAAAAAAAGACAGATGACATTTTATCCCACTTTGCTGATCCCCGTAAAAAAAAAAAGACCTAACTTGGCTATCTTCAGATGAGTTTTTGGCATCTGATGCTTTGAAGAACATTGTCCTTAAGTACAACTGTACAAAATATTTTCCAGAATTCATTGACCAGTTTCATAGGCACTGTGTAATGATATCTCATGGTATTCTGTGTTTTTTACCCTACTGTCTCTCTCTTACATGTGCAGGATTATTTACTAAAGTGAGAATTCAAATTTAAGGTCAAAATAGCATTTTTAAAGCTGGGAATGCAGACATAAGTTCATATAAAGCAGCACTGTCACTGTCTGGGTTTTTTGTATAGTAAGCAACCACTCTGAACAGTGATTGGTCCGCTGGCAGTGTGGTGGCCTTGAGGTGCAAGGGAAGGTGAGTAATACTTAGCTGAACCTGTCCTTCACGGTTGCCACAATCTTTTTCGTGATGGTTCTTATCTGTCTGTGAAGGATCCCCTGAGACCACAAGATCCTCCATCTAGTGAGACATTTTCACCTCAGTTGTCACTATTGATGGTTGAGAGATTGACAAAGGTAGCTCTGCCTCTTAGTCAAGTTTTGTCAAGCGTAGGAAAAATACTAAGACAATTTCATTGTAATTCCAACACAGTCAAGGTGAGTAATTCAAAAATAATTTTTTCTTTATGAAAAACTCGTAATTTATGGGGGATGGGGTTGGTTGACAGTGCTGTTTTAACTCTTAAATGTAAAGAATTGAGCGACTTCAGAGCATTAGAAACAATTTGTTAAGTTCAAGTGATTTTGGGGCTTAGACCGACCCCATTAACATACACTTAAACAAATGGAGCATCATATAAAAAAGCTAACAATAGTTAAAGGTCATCTTCATTGTTCTATTCAGTGTTGTAATTTACAGAATATTGTTGGTTCCTCGTAAACACAACACCCTTATATATCACAACAATTATAATGTATGAACTGATGGTAATGTGACTATGTATATCTTCTCGTGTATTTTACATTTCATAAAAATGTCATTTCCCCTTCACTTCTCACACACTCCACTTTAACCCTCACTTACTCACTCGTTATTCTCCCATTATTTTTTTATTTTTATTTTTTTTATCTCTCTCTCTTCCTCCACCCAATTTACTTTCAACTTGCAAATTTATTTTCAGGCTAATAAAATGTTAATTTCTATGTCTGTGTGTTTCCACTAAAACGGTATTATGTAAAAAAAAAAAATCAAGGGTAAAAGGAAAAATGAAATGATGTATTTGTTGGGTTATAACGTTAACAAAATGCTTTTAGTTTTAGCTGCTAAGATCTGTGGTTTACTTGAAAAGTATCACCTTTCAGAGTAGCTGCTTCATTGATATCTCACATGCCTCCTGTAGTACATTGCATTTCCTGAGCCCAACACAATTATGGTCTGTGGGTTTGTGTGCCACCACCATGATACGCTTGGAAAGAGCAAGTCACTTCTGTTTCTCTATTAAAGAGGAAATGTCACTTTGGAAGCAAGGCCTCATTCTTATAGCTAATTAAATAGCACTTTCGAATAGCTAATTAAAACTAACCATCAATTGTACTTTAAGTTACAAAAAATATCTCTTTTTATTTTATTTGTATTTGCCTGAAATGCAAGGCTTTTTAGGTACATCCTAGCATCCAATGCAAAATCCAGTGTTCCATGAATCTCTTGGGGAACCCTAATGTGCATTCAGAGAATCATGGGAAAACTGATGCTCTTTGTGTATATTGATCTCAGGAACCTGTGAGCAGCAGCTGTCCTAAAGTACAGCTGAAATATCAGTATTTTATTCTTACCTTCAGTGCACACCCCATCCCAGTATGTGCTTCATTGTCATATGTAGGGATAAGCAAAAGAAGAACTGTCATCTTTGTAAATGACAACAGATCCCATTTAAAGGACCAATCCGCGCACCATAACAACTTCATCTCAATGGTTCCGTCCCAGGCACTGTCTCACTTTAAGAGGTTAAACCATTAACAAAAGTTGTAACCCCCAAAAAAGACAGCGCCCTTTTGCTCTGCCCGGCAACGTTTTCTGATGGTCAATTGGACTGTCTGCTGATAGGCTGAGAGTGTCAGCTCCCTATTCATAAAACTGAGTGGAAAGAAAATTGTAAATTGGAAGCGCTTCAAAATCGTAAAACCTGGTAAAACTTACCAGGAAAGGTTAAAGGATCTTAACATGTATAGCTTGGAGGAAAGACGAGACAGGGGGGATATGATAGAAACATTTAAATATATAAAGGGAATCAACACAGTAAAGGAGGAGACTATATTTAAAAGAAGAAAAACTACCACAACAAGAGGACATAGTCTTAAATTAGAGGGACAAAGGTTTAAAAATAATATCAGGAAGTATTACTTTACTGAGAGGGTAGTGGATGCATGGAATAGCCTTCCAGCTGAAGTGGTAGAGGTTAACACAGTAAAGGAGTTTAAGCATGCATGGGATAGGCATAAGGCTATCCTAACTATAAGATAAGGCCAGGGACTAATGAAAGTAATGAAAATTGGGCAGACTAGATGGGCCGAATGGTTCTTATCTGCCGTCACATTCTATGTTTCTATGTTTTTTGCCTTCTTTTGGATCAACAGCAAAAAACAAATGTGAAGAAGGCTGAACTTGATGGACGCAAGTCTTTTTTCAGCTATGTAACTATGTAACCCCTTAAGGTAATGCCAAGGACCTCCTCACACCATAACAACTTAATTGAGATTTAGTTGTTACGGTATCTGGAGTGTCCCTTTAAACAAAAAAATGAACATCCAACATGTAGTTGAGAAGGCTTTCCATTTATAACCCAACCACACATTTACCAATTTACTTATTTAAATATCCATTTGTGTGAATTGAGCACACTGCTGGGTTAATGTGACTTTGTTGATGTATATAGTGAATAATACAGAAATAGATATAAGGAACAAGTGACTAATCAATGGAGTATTGCTTTCCAAAGCATTACTTTTATAAACCGTAAAGGCAGCTTAATACCTTTTTGTTTTCTTTTGAAGTGCATGAAATTCCAGTTATTGTTTGAGCTAATATAGATCCCCTGCTTAAATGGCAAAGCTAATTTTACCATTGTATTTTTTTTTTTACATCCGTTAAAATAAAACAAGTTTGTATATTCAGTTGTAAAGAGCTTCATAACACGCATTCTTTGTTGGCTTGTGTGGTCTTGGATAATAAGGGATAGCGAAGTTTATTAGATAATAGTACTTTACTAGGTGAATACAGGACGTGTCACTGGAAAATATTGTGGATGCTTATTATCTTTAAAAAAATGTACATAGGTCCGGTTTCTTCAACCAAAAACCATGATGGATGGATGTGGATTTGTTTTATTTTGATTTATCGGATTTACAGTTTGTTCCCCTTATGTGTAGTAGTTATTGTTAAAAGGAACTCAACATTAAAAAAAAAAATCTTATTGAGAAGCTTTGCAGACCAGCCATGCATGCGCATGGCAGTCCAGTCACAGTCTTCCCAATGAGCTCAATGCTGTTCTCCTTCCGGCACTTTCCAAAGTGTCACCTTGTTCCCTGCAAATTGAAAACATAGCATGACATCCCAAGAAATAGCATTCGGGACTTGAGAGGTAAGCCATAAAGAACATTCAAGGAAAATGTTTACGAGGCTAACAGGTGGCAAAGAATTACTCCCCAGAACCCATGGAATCTACTATGCCTTTTATATTCAGGATTTTGTGTCTACAAAATAATAAACTGATACATTTGGAGATCCATATCTTCATATAATTTGTGTAATTCCATGACTTGAGCAGCAAGTCCCATAGTGACCAGAGTGGTAAATGGTATGGCATCAATACTGTCATTATCTGATTTTTAGTTTAGTTCTGTCTAGGGCATTTGGAGATGAAAAAGTAATACTTTGGCTTCCACTGCTCTGCAGATAGTGAAATTTATAGAATTAGCCATCCACCAGGCTCTCAATTGCGTGTGAGAAGAACTAGAAAAAAATCTTATTTCAAGAGGAAAAGCCGTATACCTCACCATAGTGTTTGTAGGTGAACCAGTATTGGAGTGGAATGGAGTCAGACAGGGTTATTTAAAGGACCACTCTAGGCACCCAGAACTCTTCAGCTTAATGAAGTGGTCTGGGTGCCAGGTCCAGCTAGGGTTAACCCATTTTTTTATAAACATAGCAGTTTCAGAGAAACTGCTATGTTTATAAATGGTAAACATAGCAGTTTCAGAGAAACTGCTATGTTTATAAATGGGTTAATCCTTCCCCCAAAGCCTCTAGTGGCTGTCTCATTGACAGCCGCTAGAGGCGCTTGCGTGATTCTCACTGTGAAAATCACAGTGAGAGCACGCAAGCGTCCATAGGAAAGCATTGTAAATGCTTTCCTATGTGACCGGCTGAATGCGCGCGCAGCTCTTGCTGCGTGTGCGCATTCAGCAGACGGGGAGGAGAGGAGGAGGATCGGAGGAGGAGAGCTCCCCGCCCAGCGCTGGAAAAATGGAAGGTTTACCCCTTTTCCCCTTTCCAGAGCCGGGCGGGAGGGGGACCCTGAGGGTGGGGGCACCCTCAGGGCACTATAGTGCCAGGAAAACGAGTATGTTTTCCTGGCACTATAGTGGTTTTTTAAGAAAGCATGAAATGCAGGAATTCAAATTAAAATAGCCAAATTGGAAAACATTTTAAATTCACTTTGATTTAACACCTTAGCTGGTGAATATTTCACACCCATATGCTACAACCATCTTTAGACCTTTGAGAGTGCAACATTTCAACACCAATATCAGTGCTTAGACTTTTACTTAAACTCACAAACATTTTTTCCCAGCATGCACTTTAAGTAAATGTACTCATGCACATGCTAAAATAAATATTGTCAGATGCATGCCAAGTGGAGGAGTTTGTATTTACTTTTTTGGCATAAGAAATACAATTTTAGCTGTGCTGTCCTATTGTAGATCAAAGTGTTTTTGTTGCAGGGTTTACATATAGGAACAAACATTTCAATAACTCAATGTAAGGCTGTTGTTTGGAAGAAAGGTTGTTTAGATAGCATCTGCATTGGAGTTCCTTGAACAAAGACCATGTATTTCGATTGTCATGAGCAATAATGTCAAGCAGCACAATGCTATCATTCTGTCAAGTATAGTTTATGTTATAGAAAAGAAAAATGAAGCAATAAAAAAGTGTGGAAGGAAATCTAAAGACATAGTTATTTTGGAGTATTTTGGCCACATTTACCCAGTGTGTCAAGACTGAGACAGTTTAAGTGATGTTTACGCCATGTTAACAAGTATTTTAATTTAAGGAAGCAAACTAAACTATTGTACTTCTTTATACATTTCCTGCATTGAATGAGATAATTTCCTCTTTCAAACTTTTTGTGATGCTTACAAGTCCCAGGTCGTAAAATGTTACTATATTCAAGGTCATAAAATATATATTGGGCTCATCTATAAAGTGTCAATTTATTATGCATTGCAACTCAGCTTATTGTTAATTATAAATTATATTCCTGCTATAAAACAAGTGGAGTCTTCAGATCAGTTTAGTCAGATCAGTGTGTAGATTACCTAATGTACATTCTGATGGTAGAAACTATAGGTAATACTATTTTCAATTAGATTGTTTTTTTAATATATATTTGTAATTGTTTCACACTAAATTTCTGTTTTGTTCAGTATTGTTTTCATTTTCAGAAACAGTGGATTCTAAAAAAAAAAGTTGCCAGAGAAAGCAAAAAATAAAGATTTGCATTTAGTATGTAGTATCTGCCTCTACAATACAATTTGTTAAAAGTACAAAAGGAGAAATATACACATCCCTTGCATATGAGCAAGCTATCAAAAGGTTAGAAATGACTGTGTGATATGTTATATCAGAGTGGAAAAACAAAAGCTTTTACGTAGCGTTCTTGTAATGTTACATTTAGGATATCAGCACTGTAAACTTGTTAGCTACATGTAAAGGTCATCTAATTCAAAATTATGCTTTTAACAGTGAACACTTGTCTGCCTGTATGTTAGTATGTCTATGCACATTTTGTCTGTCTGTCTGTCTGTCTTTCTACATTTTTTTGTTTCTCTATTTGTAACTTATAAATTGCAACTATATAATCAGTGCTTGGAATGATTGATGAAGAATTTGATAGATTCTATGTATCATACATTAACTTTTTGAAATACAGAGCTACATGCCACAGTACCATAAGTACCCACTGATAGGACTTCGAATGCTTACGTTAGGGAGACGGTGTCAGCACAGTGGCTGTAAAAGGTACTATTGTGATTTGGTGCATTGAATCCTGCTTACCTGAGCAAAATATTTTGTATTATCACTAGGGTTTTAATATGCACCATGTTGCCAGGAACACATATACATATTGATGGGCAGCACATGAATTGCCTTGTAGTATGTAGAATTCAAGAAGAAGGTGTAATTGGGCAATGAAGAATCCTGTAGAATATGCAATATATATACTGCAGGACAATACTTTTCTTGTGTTCTCATTAATATGACAAAATGATATGTTTCCCTGAACATATGATGGATTTGGTAACCCTAATTATAACCACTGCAATAAATTGTAGTGGTTATGATTGTTGGAGTGTCCCTTTAAGTAAACTTGCTTTCTATTCAGTACACCATACAACAGCCATGGTTGGGGATAATTATGATGCAGAGTTGAAATCCATCCATTATAGAAAATGCAATGGGAACATGAATTAATTTTGAATGGACCTGCTCTATAAGTACAACCAATGAATGGTTTACAGCAACAGTGTGCTATAATCAGTCTTCAGAAGAACTCAAAATGCTTGGCCAGTGTTTTGTTTCACTGATCCCCCAAAAATAATAGGCTGTACTGCTCCTTTAAGGAAAAGTGCACATGACCAAGCTCATATGACAAGATTAGAAAATAAAAATGTTTACATCCATCTGAACTGAGATAACATTTTGTGCTAGCTTATCATGCTATGGCCATATGTTCAAATACTATTAGAAAACACACAAATATGTGTGCACACATCACACGGCAGTTAACATTTATATTATACATATATTGGATTAGGGCCAGTTAGCCAATGTTTGCTGAAAATTACTATCTATCTTTTCCGTTCCACTGACTTAGTGCTAATTAGCAAGAGGACGGAAACATGGCAAAACAAATGTGAGTTCATCATCTTCACCACTTCTTCTTTTATATTACAACACAATACTCTACTTTACTTTGTTCACAATGTACCTTTAGCACTTTAACCCCTTAAGGACACATGACATGTGTGACATGTCATGATTCCCATTTATTCCAGAAGTTTGGTCCTTAAGGGGTTAAGGCTTTAATCATTGAATTATGAGATTTGGTGATTATACTATCATAGATAATTTGCACAAAAAAAGAATATACCTAGGTACTGGGACACTATAGCGATCGGAATACAGGTTTGTATAGAAATAAATACATACATGCATAGATAGTTATGTATTATGTATAAATATATATATTCTTACTTTATTGCCTACTCATTACAAATAGCAGAGCAAACACTTCAAATACTTTTACATGAAATTATAGAAAAATCTCTGTTGGGTATAATGAAAGGCATTTCTGAAATAGAAAAGTGTGTGGCGATATCAACACTTGCGTCATCAAACTTCTCACTCCCAGATATCAAACGCACAGACTTCGATTAATATTCATTACAAGCTGTTAGCTCTGTATATCTGTAGGAAGCTCCATGGACTGTGCTTTTTAATCAGCTGCATGAAGGGCATGATGCAGGATGTACATGAGTGGAATGTTCAACTTATGTCTCATTTATCATGGACCCCTCATCCCTCTCATGTCAGATGACTTTCCAGGACTGTTGTCATATAAAGAGTTTTGCTTACTTAACTGTTCATAATTAAGGGGTTACAATCTTAGTCTCATATTAAAAGTTTTAATCATTGGTGAAAAATTAGTTTAATTTCAAACCATTCGTTTTATAATTTAGTTTTGTCTAAAATTCATTAATTATCATCTTGGATGAACCGAAATTCTTCCAAAAGTGTCATTAAATTCAGAAATTAGGAGGTCCGTTATAGCGTGTGGATATGATCGAAGGTGGCAGTCACAAGTTTATAAAGTACCAATTTATGGCGTTATCTTTCAAACTGCTGAAAAATCATCTTATAAGTGCTGGCAAGCCGGCACATAATTAACTCTCGCACTGCTTAGGGTTTTTAACTATTTACTCAATTGCTGCTAACGCTGCCAGAGGGGTAACAGTTTGGATTTGTTTTTTAAATCCAGGCACGGATTTAAAGCATTAGGTCTGGATTTCAGCTATCCAGAGACTTTCAGTAGGACTAAAATCCACACCAAATTGCAAAATCTGAACATTGCGAAACAGCACAAACGATTTCCCGATTATGCGCGTATGCAGTTGAATGGTTTTGCCCCATTTGGTACAGGGCCATTAAGACTTTAGTGATGAACCCCAATCGGATTTTGATTTGCCCCACACTGCACTGCAAGCCATGATGTCTATGTCCTGCAATACTCAGACACAAATTCGGGATTTATATTCGATGCATTACCACTATTAGAGGATTATGGGATTGACAGGCTACAGTAGCAGGCACATATTTAATAAACAAATTCGGGATGAAAAGCCTCAGCCATCATGCAAACAATATCTTACTAAAGAAGGGGACATTATGCTGTTACCTCTGTCAAAAACCTATGAAACAAGAAGGGTAGCCCCTGGGGAAAGCAAGTAAGGCTGGCCCACTTATAGGTCACTATTGAATGTCATAATTTAATATAAAAATAGAAATGTATAAATATTATTTAGCTTAACTCCCAGGATGTCATAACACTTGGATTGATGGGGGCTCATATTTGAGAGAGCATGAGAATTGAGCTCTTTCCAATTCGGTTGTCTGAGTCTCTGCTCTCTGTGCAAAGATTTTTTTAAAGGATCCAGGGCAGCGAGTTCTCAGGCTCCCTCCCAGATAATCTTTCTGATCTCCTGAGAGCTCTCGCCCTCACAACACTACCAGACACTCTTGCAAGCGTCGACTGGGCAGCACAGAATGTGGCACTCTATGATAGCTTTGTCTTCTGCAATCACCACCACAACATCCCCAATATAGTAAGAGAGTCGCACCTTCACTCTCAGTGTACAGGTCTCAGACCCCTTTACAGACACTGACTGCAAACTGTAGATTCCGGGTCAAGTACCACAAGGCGTTCTCCCCATTTCTCACTGTTTTGGTTCAGGGAGTGCGTACAAACCTGTTTTTCAGAGCTGTACAATAGGTGGAACTGCAGTGCCCAGTCTTACATATATGAGAAAAATATTATTTAAACATAAAGTGACATATAATGTCAAACACTGATAAACCAAGGCTTCTAACAGTTTATAGTCCAAAATGGATTTGGGAAGCACAACCATGAGCATACATTGCTCGATACTGGTTCTGCTTCTCGTGGTGATATCATTACTAATGCACCCGGCTCAGCTGTACTATATTTGCATGTGGGAATATATTAAATAACTGTAAACTGTAGGTATGGATGCAAATTCACAAAGAGAGAAATAGGAGAAAATTGTCAATAACCTCTAATTGAATTCTTACAAGAACACTTAAAGGGACCTCCACTGCCCAAATAAAAGTCATAGTTTGAGAGTTATACTCCTAATGAAACCATGCATGCATTTAATTATACATTTTATAATTGGAGTTATAAATAAAAACAGTCTGTAAAAGCTGCATTTCTCTTGTCTGAAATCTTTGCAGACCGTTCCCTGAATAAATGTATGTCTATGAGGAACATTTATTGCCTCCATGCAGAGTGTGGAGATGTTGAACTTCAGTGCTGCACATTGTGCAGCACTGACCCTGGAAGCACCTCTAGTGTCTGTCTGAGTGACTGCCACTAGAGATGTCATGTCCCTAGGCAGAGTGACTGCCACTAAAGATGTCATGTCCCTGCCTTTTCAGAGAAATATTAAAGTAAATTAAATATAAGATTTTCCACTGCAACTGTACCCAGTATTATAGCTGGTACACATTTTACCAACTATAGTTCTAAATTTACTGCTAACATCAAACTTTGAAAATCATGGTTACTTACATGTGTTCTTCATTTGGATTGTCGAGGTTCCTGTAAATCTTGATAGATTTTTGGGGTTTTGTTGTCAGTCGGTTGTCAGCTTTACAGGTGAATTATGAGTTGATGACAGAGGCTGCCCCAATAGCTTCCACTGTTGCAGCATGCAAGTGCCTTCTTTGGGGGACTCTACTGTAGATGTCACTCCGTTTCCCGTCACAAAAAAAGAGTAGGATACCACCACTGATATTGGATTTGATGTGTTCGGAGGGATTCCATCACTTGATGGTAGGTTATACCCCTTCGGAGTGTGGCGGCAGATAAATCTGCAAAGGTTTTAATGGAGGCATACTCTGGCGGCAAATCCCACTTAGTACTGCTGTTCTTTAGCAGTAGATCTTTAGCATGAAAATAGTGCGCTCTTAGAAACATGTCTCTGGGGACCCTATCAAGTAGGTGCTTATGGTGCTGAAGCCTATGTACCCTGTCCAGAAGAAGTAGGTCTATTGGCAAATCTGGGGCTGAGGTTTTGAAGAAGCTGTGTTCAAATTCTGGTACGTTGGTTTTACTGATTTTGGAACGCCTCTCAAGTGTATTTTGTTTTTTCGATTTGCACATTTCAAGACAAGTTTCCAGTTGATGGACTTTGTCCGCGATACTTTTACGAGCTTATGCGAAGTCGCTTAAATTATTTTCCACATGGGATGTTCTGGCTCCCGGCTAATGCAAATCTTTTCATAGGTGGTCCATGCTGCATCGCCATGTGGAAATATGTTTAGTAAATAGTAAGTCTTGCGAGGAATGGAAAAAGCTTTTTGTGAGTCTTTGGGCACATGTTTGTATCTACTACTACTGCTCCGTGCTCCCTGAGCCTCTTCCGCTATCTTGAGGCTCTGCATGCATGGGAGATTTTGTGAGATTTCTTCTAGCTAAAAAAAAATGTATGTGGTCTGCCTTGTCTTGCTGCCTCCTTGATTTACTTTATCACACTTTGTGGACTTGTTGCTCATCAATGCTGTTTGCTGTTATTATTATTATTATTATATGCTAATCTGCTACCCCCGCTGTGGAACTCGTATTCAAGCATCCATCTTGTGCGGCTTCCGTCCATGGCTCACAAAATATATATTTTTTCATATTTGCAGTTTGTAGACAGTTTCTGAGTCACATAAGTATTATTTTGGTCAATTCAGAGTCTGCAGCCTGTCTTTACATGCATTTCATATTTATATTTTGTTTTGTTTATTCAGTGTACACAACAGCAAAATGTGATTGAGAAGGTTTTTTTTAGAAGAAAACAAAAACTAGAAAATAATTCAAGGCCAGTGCCCACTCTCTCCCTTTAAGCTTTAGCACTCTGTAGACTCATGTATGACCTTTGTGATTATGGTACCTGGCACTGAGTATGTCTTACTAGGATTGATTAGCACTTAGTGCAGAATGCCAGATAATGGCCTACCTCACACTGCTGACCTGTTTGAGGGTAATGTGAACTAACTTTCATTAATGCTGCATTATTATTATTATGAAATGTAACTGTACATTAAGGCATTAAGTCTAAGCACCAAAATCACTTCATCTTGATCAAGTAATTTTGGGACATGGATTCTGTTGCTGCCGTGTTGCTGTTGTCACAGTGCCATTTGTGAGAATTTTCTCAGACTATTTTCTGAGACTAACAGCACTATTTACAATTTGCAGTTTTAACAACTACTGGTGGTAATCAAACAGACAGAGCGTCCAACACAAATAGATTCATTCATTGAATCAATTTTCTGTCCTGCCTTTGCATAGTGACGCCAGCCATTGTATGTGTCAAATTGTACAAATGTCAGAAGGATTGATGATGTCATAGGAGGATGAGGCTTCAGATGTCTGTCTCGGAGCTGGAATAAATGTACATTTTTTTTGACATTTGTAATCTTATTTTAGAAAAATAATTTAAAAAAAAAATTTTTTAGCTTTAAACTCTTTTATTGTCATGGAGCAATGAAGAGTAATCAGCAAGTTTTCATACACAACAATTACAAAAGTGATATAAAAAAGCTTAGTGGTTGACTTTTTTTCATTTCATTTTCCATGTGGTCAAAAGTAAAACCGTAAAATAAAGTAAAATGTAATCGATGCTAACATTTTTTAACAATATATCAACCATAGGAACTTTGAATGCTCTCTTTAACCATGTGTGAGTGTGATTTAATACTAAGATTTACCAGTAACATCCAACATATACAATGCGACTTGTTTCCAGAAGGTTTTGATTTGTACGCAACTCCAAATGCAATGAAAGAGGTCCGTTTCGGGTGCCCCACTCTTTAAACAATCATCTGACACTGGAGAGACCTCACTTGGATTATTGTACACAGTACTGGAGACCGTATCTTCAGAAGGATATTGATACTTTAGAGAGAGTTCAGAGAAGGGCTACTAAACTGGTTCATGGATTGCATGATTAAATTTACAAGGAAAGGTTAAAGGATCTTAACATGTATAGCTTGGAGGAAAGACGAGACAGGGGGTATATGATAGAAACATTTAAATACACAAAGGGAATCAATACAGTAAAGGAGGAGGCTATATTTAAAAGAAGAAAAACTACCACAAGAGGACATAGTCTTAAATTAGAGGGGCAAAAGTTTAAATATAATATAAGGAAGTATTACTTTACTGAGAGGGTAGTGGATGCATGGAATAGCCTTCCAGCTGAAGTGGTAAAGGTTAACACAGTAAAGGAGTTTAAGCATGCGTGGCATAGGGATAAGGCTATCCTAACTATAAGATAAGGCCAGGGACTAATGAAAATATTTAGAAAACTGGGCAGACTATATGGGCCGAATGGTTCTTATCTGCCGTCACATTCTATGTTTTTATGTTCTTTGATTTTGCAGAAATTGTCTGCCACATTCTATGTTTCTATGTTCTTTGTTTTTGCAGAAATTGTGTTTGTGTAGAGTAATACGCATAGTGTGCGATGTTTAGATGCATTTCCTGGTATGAGGCTGATGGGAGATATTTGAGTTGTTTGACTCTTCTCCAAAGCAAACAATATTTAATTTGCTAAAAATATTTTGGAAAACAAAACAAGGAGATTACACCAATCCCACAGCACCAGGGTGTGTACACATTACATTCCACAGTGTTTTGAAACATGACTTTCAGGAAAATCTGGAGCCAAGGACCTCACCAAACCTAGGTGCTTCAATTAGTGATGTGCATTACTTATGTCCCACATTTGCATAGCAGGTAGAACAAATCCATAGTGTAGCATTGGAGCCTTTTCTGTAAAAAAATAAAAATTGTCACTGGCATATTAACCCACTAACATGTTTTCTCAGATGATACATTTTAGACAAGTGTTTCTTTTTGTATCTTGTGTCTCTCTGTAATAGGACATAATGGGATTCTATTAGTTAAGAGTTATTTTTTATTTATTTTTCACCAAAAATGTAGCTTGGATATTAGGCAAGAAATTCACATTTTAGGCAAAAAAATCAAGGATATTACTGAATTAGAGATTTTTTCTTGTTTGGCCATTTGGCCTAAAATTTGCCATTATTATGTAATTTTCCCCAATTCACAGTTTATTGATTATTAGGGTTTTATTCAGGAAACATCAGTTTATAGTGAATTGAGTAATGTAAAATTTAGACAAAACATGCTGATGTGGAAAAAAATCTCAGTTCAGCTATAGTTACAGATGCATGCATACCACCTCCCAGCAGTTCTCGGTTCATGCGAAAGTCCCAAATGAGCAGTGGCAGAACTACTGCGGTCCCAGCTGCGACTGGGCCCGTCACTTTAGGGGGCCCGGCTGCCCTGCGGACCCCTGCGACCGCTGGTCCTGCCAGCTAAGTAATGCGGCACCGGTGGGGCCGCATTGAAGGGACCCACAGGGTGGCCCATTCTGTTTGGGGCACCCGATGCTATGTAATTCCAGGGGGTGCTTTAACAGCGCGACCGGGCCCCCTCTGATGATGTCAGACTGCCCTGGGAGGAAGTGACTGCCCCGGTTACTTCCTCCCAGCAACCACTGGAAGCCACACGGGAGGAAGGAGAGGGAGTCAGAGTGGGAACTCTGACTCCCATCAGCCTGAGCCACCACTGGACCCCAGGGAAAGGTATGTGTGTCTGTATGTGAGTGTCTGTCTGTCTGTGTTTCTGTATGTCTTGCTGTGTGTGTATGTCTGTGTGTCTGTATGTCTGTCTGTTTGTCTGTATGTGTCTCTGTGTGTGTGTTTGTATGTGTGTGTGTGTTTGTATGTATGTGTATGTGTGTGTGTCTTCATATGTATATGCTTGCATGTGTGGGTGAAGGGGGTAACGTATGGGAGGGGGACGATAGACGTATGGGAGGAGGGTGGCGGGGGTAGGGAGGGGTTGACGTACTGGGGGGGGGTGCCCCACGGCAATTCTCGCACCGGGGCCCCGTGGTTTCTAGTTACACCTCTGCAAATGAGCATTCTTTCCTGTGTTCCTGAGTTTGATCTCTTGTGTCTCGCATTTGGGGTCACCAGAGACCAAGTTTAATAGCTTTCTTTTGAATTCAGTTTCCTATTCCGTATGTATATTGATAGTACTATCAAGGAAATTAAATAATTGATAATTACTTTACTTTGTGATAAGTAAACATGCAAAGTATAGCTTGTTTTTTAAATTAGTCTCTTTTGGTTACATGGATTATTATTGGATTAAAATGAAAATATACCTGTCATAGTACTAACAAATTTAATTTGAAGATAACAACATTCAACATTTTGCTAACAGAATTGCTTATAGATGTAAAAATGTTTCAGGAAATCTAAGCAAAGAAATTGTCTGACCCCTCACCTGTCTATCAATTCCTGGGATACAGGAATAGACTAACACATGTTAGTGTAACACCCACATACACAGCATGATTGTGCAGTAATCGGGGCTGGAGAGGAGGTAAGTATTTTGTTTATATCTCTAATTAAATATGTTGTATGTCTTTAAAACAAATTAGGCACATTGCTTAAAGGGACAATGTAGGCACTGCTTCATCTCATTGACAGCATGATTGTGCAGTAATTGGAGAGGAGGTAAGTATTTTGTTTATATCTCTAATTAAATATGTTGTATGTCTTTAAAACAAATTCATTGCTTAAAGGGACAATGTAGGCACTGCTTCATCTCATTGAAGTAGTTTTGGTATGTGGTGTCCTCTGGCCCTATCTTTTTTGAGCATTAAACCATATTTAATGTTTTAATGCTAAATTAGAGACCCCAGCAGCCCATCCCCTCTGTGTTGCTTGGACTAATAAGGTGGAAATAGTCAGAGCAGCAATCAGCTGCTGTGATTGGCTGAGAGTGTCAGCTGACTGCTTTCAGCCTATCAAAGCTGCCATTGCTTGTATGAGTTGGCATGGCTAACAGGAAGCGTATAATATCTGCCTTAGCCATACCTCCAATAGGGGCCAGGCCGTCGATGTTAACCTATTAGAAAATGGATCAAGACTGTATGGAGGGACAGTGCACTATAACCAATTAAATGAGATTAAATTATTACAGTGCCACTTTAGGAAGATGTTCACTATACGTTCATACTAGTCTATTGGTAAAATACTGTCTTAATGGCAGCAGAGACAGGAACTGGGTTTTGCAATATTCCCACATTCCAGTAAAAAAGTATTCATTTCCATATCGTGATGACGGCATTGCTTGAAAACCTTGAATAAAGCTGTTTTAGAACAATGTATTTAATTACTCAGCCAGTGTAATTCTGTTGACATGTAACTATAGCTGCCATTTGAAGGACCTCTTGTTATGTTTCTATTTCTTGTCTAATTTATTTTCATAGAGAGCACACATTTACATGTCTGCTTAATGAGCTGTTGTCTGATTCAATATTTCATTTCTACTCACTTAATGCAGTGGGAATTTATAGCGTTCTCATATGACTTGGCCTGTGACCTACATAGCAGAATAAACAGCCGGCGTAGGAAACAATTGGGGCTTACGTTAACCAGAAATTTTGACTCCTGTCCAATTTTTTTGTTATTTATTTATTTCTGTTTTGCTGCCACTCATTACCAACATCTGAAGAAGTAAATCCGATGCTGTGTTTTTGATGGATAACATGATCCACATATGAGACGGGTATACAGCCATATTTCCTGAAAAATCAAGGGTTTATGTGAGAGGGAAAGTTACCAGCAGCAGGTGGAAGTGACTTGTGTTGTCTTGAACAAAGCAACATCCTGTAAGCAATTAAAGCCGGAAGAATGTGCATTTTTGCTTTCTTTCCAAAAAAAAAATCAGGCAAGTCCCACACATTTTTCACTATTCCGCATGACCAGCCCTAAATAAAGGAAATTTACACGTTTAGTGTGTCTTCCGACAACCCTGGGTTAAAATCATGTTTGAGAAGTATGCAGTACATGCATTATTCATTGTATTATGAAATAAAGGTCACTATACATATCTCTCAAGAGTGCTAAGACAAGCCTGATATGGGACTATCATTAATTTTTCCATTTATTTATTTATTTATTTATTTATTTCATTTAAAAAAAGCTAAATGGGAGCATATCATTAAAGGGATTCTATCGTGTAAAGAATACTAGGTTGTCTTCTTTACACTATAGTTCCCTCTAGTCCCCCTTCCCTTGCCCCCCATCCTGGCACAGAATGGGTTAAAAACCCTTTGTGTACTCACCGATTCCATTTGTGATGTCCCTTGGCTAATGCACATGTGTGGCTAATGCACATGTGTGGCTTTCCTATGGGGATTTAACGGATGCTGGATGTCCTCATGCAGAGCGTGAGGATGTCCAGCATCATTTGGGCAACCAAAAGTTACCTAGCCACCAGAAAGTGTCTCTAATAGGACTGGGGGCACTGCACCCAGACCACTTCAATTAGCTTAAATGCTCTTGCAGGACATTTCTTTATCAGCATTGTCAGTCTCTTTTATGCTGTATGAACTTTAAATAAATATGCAATCAAAGCTCACTCGACCCATTTTTGGGGCCACACTCCTTCGTACCTCACCATTTTAGCTCACTGCATCACTGACAATATCCCTCTCCGGAACCCAATTCATTCTGGATTTCATACCTGTTGGAAGGAATGCTAATAATTGTTAATATATTTATTCATATTCTGGCAGCATATAACAATGGGAAGACAACAAACAATTCGTGGCACCAGCTGCATTGCTTGCACAAGTCAGTGGCACCAGCTGCATATCTATTGTTTAATCATTTTGTACAGTTAAAATAACACTACGGTGTTAGGAATACAAACCTGTATTACTAATGCTCTAGTGAGCCTTGTCTCTAGGTATATATAGCCCTCCCACACTCACCTCACTGCCCTGTGTGCAATAAGAAATTATAAAATTAAAGTTTTACTCACTTTGTTTCAGCACCAAAGAACCCTGGATGCTGTTCACCTTTTCACCACCTGCAACATCATTGAGGAGACATACCTCCTCAGCAATGGTCCAGTCTAATGCGCCTCATTGTTTTCAGTGCTTTCCTATGGGCTTCCATTTCTCGGTCAGTGTTGCACCTCTAGCCATTGTATTCTGTATTATACATATAACTGAGCTGCTGTACCGAGGGTGGTACCTCCATTGTAAGTATCTCCCAAGTCCTGCAAGGTGAATATTGTGTATAGCGTTTTCTTGCCCAAACATCAGTGAAGACTTGATGAAGGGTAAAAGAACTGTTTTTATTGAAACGAGCGCAAGGTTATATACCCAGACACCGAGCATGGGGTCTCCATTGAACATTCAGTTAGTCCGCCCAGGTGCCTCTGTGTGTGGGAGATAATTGTGTCAGATACAGAGAGCGCAACACAAAAACATCCACAAAGCATCCTTGAACCCCCCCACATATTATATATCCCAGATAGGTCTAAACCGAGGGCCCATTTTGTGGAAATAGCGATGAGATCCATGGGTATTGTCCAAAGTTCTGACCGGCCGTTAAGAAAGTTCTGCCCAAAAATAGTTCCATTCAGCAGGTAGTCTTTTAACAGGAGCTCTAGCAGCTCAAGATAGGGGGTGTGAAGAAATCCCTCTTTTATGTTTAATATTTCTTCCCTATTCATTCGGTAGATGTAACTACCGAACAGGGACCACCTCTGGCTCGTTAAACTTCAAAGAATGCCTCAATTGAACCCTCTACCTGTGCGGCCAGCGTTCGTACTATCGAACGCCACGTGGCTGAGAAAACGGCGGCCATCTTTTTTTTATGCGAACAAAGGCAGCAGGACTTGGTTGTTGAGTGTCTGAAACTAAAATCGGACACTCGACTTCCAGAACACCGGTCTCAACAAGCGAACGCTGGATCTCTATTTCCCGAACAGCTAGAAGAGCGCTGTTCAGTACTTTTGCTAATTCGAATGAGGGGAACAATCGCTGCTAAGAGCCAGGGGAAACCATTCGTGGAATTATTCGGTTTTTTCCACTTAACGAAATAGACCGGAAAAGCTACCCAAACTCATGGAACTATTTTGGGCAGCCACCTCGCGGTTAGCCGGTCACAAAAGACTTCCATATTTTTTGAGAACCCCTGAACCGATCTGGGTGAAATTTGAATATGTTCGTCACCCAGATCGGGACTATCAGGGGACATATTGTCTGTGGGGATACAATATGCCTAAAGGGGTGTTCTGAATATTGGGGAAAATTTTAATTTTTCTGCCTGGAGATAATCAAGTTATTACTTTATCAGACTTCATTATCTCCAGGACTAGGGGAGAGAATTGTATGTTTGTGCTGGGAGTGTTTTACGTTTTTCCTGTAAATGATTGGTTGTACTGTGTCCCTCCCTGTGGGATGTCCCCTTGCATGGGGACTTGCATAAAAACCAGTGTGTGCTCATTAAAAGCCAGTTCTGTTGCACCCTTCTTCTAGACTTCGGCTGATGTTTGGGGATTCGTAAAATAACCTACATTTATTAAAGGGATCATCTTGTAAAGCTATTGTATTCGTATGAATTTTCATTATTTCATCTACCGAACGGAGAGCTATAATCGCTGATGCTCTGGCGGTTCGGGAGGAAACTACCGAATGAGGATTGGATATCCCAGGTTTCCTTACAGGGGGGGCTCACTCTGGCTCATAGGTAGTGAATACCCGCATTGATCAATTGTATCTTCCCTCTAAAAGCACTCTCCTAGTCCATAGGGACATAGGGAGGGGGGGGAACCAGGGAACAAGATGACTGGGTTGAGGTTCTAAACATGGCTGAGCCAGAGTTCCAGAGATAACATAGGTAGCTCCCACTGGCAGTGTTGAGGTACTCCGACTCCCTAAAATAGCCAGCGGGCAAGGGGAGAGGGGAGCTGGCTGGAAAACACATAGAGGAGAAGGAGAGGAGCGGGCTAGGAGGGAAATAAAGTCTGTGCTAGCGGAATATAATTCTTTTGAGGTGCAGGTTCTTCACAGTAAACGTTTGACATTGTAGGGCTAAAAGGACAGGGTCACTGCACCCAGACCAGTACATTGAGATGAAGTGGTCTGTGTGACTTTGGTGTCCCGTTGATTATATTCTGTTCGCAACTTCTCATGTCTTCTTGACAAGGTCGATTTTGGCTGCATAGGATTTATTTTCTTCTTCTGAACATTTTTGAGTAGATTTTTGTTCTCTGTGTGCTAATATGTATGTTGCCAGTATGCCTAAAATGCATTTGAGAAATTGTAAAAAAAATCTGTAGTAATCAAAGTGTACCATGCATTATGCTGGCAGCAGCTAAGTAGATACAACTGATGTCATAAAAGTTTGTAACCTGGTCCATTTTAGGCAAAATGAGGAAGCACAGTGTAGGTTTTGCCTATGTCTATGATAACCTGGCAGTTCATGTTCTATTGTTCTAAAGTTGCTTCTCCCTTTATACAGCATTTCTATTTAATTATGATGTTTTGAAGTCTAGACTTTTTGTTTCTTTGTTTTTAAGTTGTCACCCAGCATATTACATTGATGAGATCATGTAAGTGTCAAGCATTGCTATAAATATTATTTACCACAGTGAAACTCAGCTTTTCAGTTTGAAGATGACAATGGATCTGTTAAAGGGTCATCGTTTCTAGGCGCAAAATGGTCATATGCCTTATAGGTAACCATTGAATTGGCTCACAAGAGGTGGGAAACGGATATAGATGAAGATTAGCTGTGTGTCTCTTTGTCCCCTCCAGCCCCTTTGTGTGTCCATTTGTCCCCCCGCCCCTCTGTGCGTCTCTTTGTCCCTCCAGCCAATCTATGTGTCTTTGTCATCGTCCCCCAGCCACTCTGTGCATCTCTTTGTCCCCTCAGCCCTTCTGTGTGTCTCTTTGTCCATCTGTCCCGTTCCTTTGGGGTCTTTTCCCTATTCCCTCCTGCTTACCTCTATTCTATAGCATGGCCACACGGTCTGCATTAGAATATCTTTTGTTTCCTCTATCTGCCCTGATAAGAAGCTGCTCGTTGCTCTCAGCGACCAGCTTCCTGTCAGACCGCATAAAGGATACAGAACATCCTCTACCACGGTCTGCTCGGCCATGCTACATACAGTGACCCTCTGGATTAGGGGCACTGTGCAATGCGCTTTCCTCCTCCCGGCCACCTGGAGACTGTGTTCCTCAGACCGGTGCTTCGTAGTCAACTTCCTACTTTGCCAAGCGTTAGCGCCAGCCCTGATTACGTGGCTTAGCTCTGATCAGCTGACACACTTAGTAAATGAACTTGGACTGAACTCAGGAGGGCCCATGGAACTCCTAAAACTCACTTCCAACTGCTGAGAAGTGGGGAGTGATACACAGCATGCCACAAGTAAGTTTAGCTGTTACAAAATGGCCTACATTGGGAGGGCACCATAAGCGCATAATAACGTACGCTCTGGTGATTATGGTGCTTAGTGTTCATTTATTGAACCATTTTGAACTTTTGGACATCCATATATTCTTAGCATTTAGTGCATCTATCTATTTCTTGCTCCACCACTACCCCATTCTAGCAGTGAAAAACATTTCTTTTCTACCGCTGTGACATTATACAATTGTATTTTCCTGAAAGAAATTGTGAAATCGATAGTGCTCAATGACTTACCTTAAAGTAATCTGTGTTTATGAAGCATTACTGTTTAGGTAGCCACATTGTTATTTCCTCATAAAATATTCTTACCCTGCTGTTATCTTACTCAATCTGTAGGACTTGTAGACCTACATTTAGACCTGTTTGACATGTCTTGGCATTCCTGTCCCTACATGCAGAGAGGTTCTTAGAACGTGTGTTTCTTTAGGAGGGATTTACATGATGTCATGTAACCCTGCAGTGAAGTTAATTTCACAAGCTAACAAGACTGCAGACTAGGACCTGCGTGATTACTTGATGCAGCCGTCCAAACTGTGACACCTCTTTTTTTAATGCAATGACACAAAGCACATTTTAATAGCACTTTCATGTTCCTAACTTTGCTGCAAACCTCTGGGGTTTGCATCTTCTACAGTGAGGAGGAAGTGTCACAGCAAATACCAGTGTTCTAGTTAGAAAAAAAATAATAGATGATTTTCAACCCTCAGCTTAGAGGAACACTCTAAGCACCATAACAACTGCAGCCAGCTTGCTGCTAGGCTATGGTGCAATGAGTGCCTTGGTGTCATTCCACATATGTGAAAACATTTTAGTATGGATTGGCCACTTGGTCCCTGTTGGGTCTGTGCACTGCATCTTCCTAATCCAATCTCCTCCAACAAGAAAGGCTGGATGCCTTATAGAGCAAAGCAGGACTGAATTTTTTGGCTGAGTTTGGTCAACTCTCACCCAATGAACGATAGTCCTACTTTGATCTATAGAGACATCCAGCGTGTAGTGGGTATTACAGCTGGCTGTAGTGGTTATGGTGCATGGAGCATTCCTGTAAAAAAAACTATTATTTTTTTTAGTGAAACCCACTAAATCTACCTGCAGCTAATTAAAATTGGAAATAGCCAGTGTAAACAGCCAGTGGATGATAAAAATCTTCCAGGGAATATTACTCACCAGTTCTGTAGCCTTTTTACATATGGCCTGATTGTAGAAATTCCCAAATGCTGGTGTCAACTACAATAATTGTAATACCAGCTTAAAAGTAGCTATTTATAGCCTTAATGAACAATTACATTGTATAAGTTATGCAATTAACTAATTCTGCTTCAAAACAAAACTACATAAATAGTATATTTTTATTAAACTTTGAGCCTTACTGTAGGGACAGTTTTTAGAATATATTTAGTCATATTAGAGATTATCAGGTTTTATATTAAATATTGTTATTCACTATCACCATCCGATTCACAGCCCACTGAAGATGGATTTCATTCCTGATTTTATTACCTCTTTAAAAATTTCTAGTTAATTAATTTCACATTAATTACCACTTGGAGTAGTGTGACTCGTTATAGTGAGAACGCTTAGTTTATCCAATAGTAATGTGTGCTGTCTAAACAGTTAAAGGGACACTATAGTCACCTGAACAACTTTAGCTTAATTTTGGAAGCAGTTTTGGTGTATAGAACATGCCCCTGCAGCCTCACTGCTCAATCCTCTGCCATTTAGGAGTTAAATCCCTTTGTTTATGAACCCTAGTCACACCTCCCTGCATGTGACTTGCACAGCCTTCCATAAACACTTCCTGTAAAGAGAGCCCTATTTAGGCTTTCTTTATTGCAAGTTCTGTTTAATTAAGATTTTCTTATCCCCTGCTATGTTAATAGCTTGCTAGACCCTGCAAGAGCCTCCTGTATGTGATTAAAGTTCAATTTAGAGATTGAGATACAATTATTTAAGATAAATTACATCTGTTTTAAAGTGAAACCAGTTTTTTTTTCATGCAGGCTCTGTCAATCATAGCCAGGGGAGGTGTGGCTAGGGCTGCATAAACAGAAACAAAGTGATTTAACTCCGAAATGACAGTGAATTGAGCAGTGAAATTGCAGGGGGATGATCTATACACTAAAACTGCTTTATTTAGCTAAAGTAATTTAGGTGACTGTAGTGGTCCTTTAACAGTTAATGGAGCACTGTAGTGCTGGAATACATCTTTAAGTGTCCAGCCCCTCTCCCTTTGGAGAAATAAGGTAGTTTATTTACCGTTCCTCCATTTCCGCATCGGTCTCACTGCATCTGGTCCCACCTCCATGGCTGCGATCATAAATCTTGATGTTCTCAGCAAATCCAATGCTTTCTTATAGGAGAGCATAAGTAGACTATTGGGTATGCGTGATAAAATTAAGCACAGCACCAATAGGCGTCTTCTCATAGAGATGCATTGAATCAATATTTCGATGTGGGAAGCGTTCAGCATCTCCATGCAGAGCATGGATACACTCAGCGTAGGTGCTGCACACTGTGCAGCACTGAAATAGGAAGCACCTCTAGTGGACATCTGTGTGAATGCCATTAGAGGTGTTACTGGGCAGCAATGTAAACACTGCCTTTTCTTGATCAGGCAGCGTTTACAGTGTAGAGCCTGCAGGAACATGCTATGGACACCAGAACCAGTACATTAAATTGTAAATATATGTCCTCTTGCTTTATAAAGAGGATTATGTTCCTAAATTCTGAATCACACCCAAATTATGATGACTTTGTTTTTTACCATTTTCCATTTAATTATGATGATCTAATGGTTGTGTAGAATTGTGGACATGGTGTATGTGCCCAAAAGTATCTTATGCAGGACATTTTCTGTAGATGAAGTCACAGCAATGTATATGTTATATGAAAAGAATTTTTAAGAATAAACAAATGGATTTGGTGCATGCAGGAAAGAATTTACAAACTTAACGTTATGCAGACATTTATTCCAATATTTAAAGTTACCTTTCATTTTAAATGTAATCTTTCATTTTAATTGTTGCTCCTTTTAAATAAATAAAGAAGCAGCCTTCATAGAGTTAAATAGACATATGTATTTGTCATACCATTCTAAATGCAGCCTCACTGTTGGTCAGGCCGGAAAACAAGCTGTGGGATTAATTTGTGTCCAGCCAATCCGCAGCAGTGGGAAAGAAGGATGTTCTTTAAGCACGGCTACAAACGTCAGGGAACCTAATTTTTGGATAATGGAGAACACTAGTACAGCATCATCTCATAACATTGTGAATGGAACCAAGTTAGGAAGCAGTGAGTGACTGCTGGACACTGTGTTTGCATCAGGGATTCATAAATAAGCATGGAGCCTGCTGATATAAAATAAAACACCTCGAACTTTAAAAGTTCATGCCATGTTTCCTCAAAACCTAGCTGTTTTTAAATTTCATATTTGCTTCTATTATGTCTGCTATGGTCACTCGTGGGTCTCTAACATTTTGTACAAAGACAGTCTAAGATCTGCTGGATGTGATATTTGTAGACAGAAAAAGATAATTTTTCCTCTGAGATTTCTCCTCTTACCAGTACATAATGCAAGTCCATGGAAGCTACTGAAAGACCGATTTTCCCACAGCCTCTTCGAAATGGCAAGGCAAGGAATTCATTTGTAAACCTAAAAGCATCCTTATGAAAGGGTTATGATTTTTTTAGACAATGGAATTTTTGATTTAAAATGGCCTATTGGGCAGTACTGGTAAACCCCCGTCACCCCCTTCAAACCTGCAAAAAAAAACCTTGAAAACTTACCTGTAATCCAATTGCTGGGCCAAGCTGCCGACATTGCTCTGCATGGCTATTCTGGCATCACAAAAGGCTTCACAAGGTCCAATCAAATGCTTCTTATAGACAAGCCTTTGATTAGAACGTTTCGCTGGCTCAGCGCACATGTATGCTCTCTGGCCCAGCGAGGGGAAGGAGAGAATGGTAAGGAGAGGACGTGAGATTCTTTTAAAAAAAGAAAAAGTAACCGGCAATGAAAGGAGGTGGTTAGGACAAAGAGGGAGCGCACAAAGGTGAGGGAGAGTAGAGCAAAGTTTCCCCATGCAGGCACACAAATTTTGCACCAAATTGATATTAGGCAGCCCGAAGAATTAATATTAGGCAACCGGGAGTGTAAATGTGTAAATAGTTCCCGACACAAAAGTGCTGATTTCTCTGCATTTGCTGCGTTTCAAACAGAAACACTGAACATATAGACTTCTACCACCAGGCCCATTTCAAAGTGGTCATGGTGATTTGGAGTAACCTTTAAATCTTATAAAAGTAAAATTGTTGAAGTGAACTGCGATTTCAGTGGAGAATTAGGTTTAATCAAGAAAAATAAAATCTATCTTTAAGAAAAATTTATAGAGGTTAAAGAAGTTGAAAATAGTTGAATGCCTCTTTTCACTATGCTGTTTAGAAAGGCAAGGCGTGATTGATACCACGCTTAAAATAAAGTATCTTATGACTAGAGATATAACAACGCCAAGAAGAGATTATTTATAACATTAAACAGAAGAGATAGAAAAAAGGGTCAACCTTTACAAAGTATATTCCTGGTCTAAATATTGGTTCACATGTGTTATACAATTTACAAAATATATCTCGGACTAAAAAACATAGCCAAAATATTTTTTATTAGAGTGTTCTGTGTCAAACACAAATTCTTATACAATGAATAGAAGAACGGCACAGAAAGAAATATAGTTTGTATAAAACACATATTTCCTGGTATCTCCTTGAGGTTATTTAAGGTGTGCAGCAAACACAGGGTGGTCTCAGGCAAGGCATGTGTAAATGAACCATGTAATCTTTGGAATGGTTTATATCACGATAGGGGGGCTACTGATTGAATTTGATGAAACTGTTATGATGCCCAAATTTTTCCTTTAAGAACTCTTCTTCAGAGTATTTCAACTTAGTGAATCTATTTATCTTGATAGTAATATATATGTGCAGTTCATTTATACTGTGTCCTTTAATACATTTGACGTGATTCCTCTATTCCCCTGGTACATAGCAGATCAACTTAATATAAACTTAGAACGTTTGTGTTTATCAGGATGTTATTTTTGTGTGTTTTTTTTTGTCTGATTAGGCACTTTCTCCATCTCCTATTTGTTTATAAGCTTGCCTGAATTAGATTCTCTTGTAATACAAGATGTGGCATTGCCTATTTCTGTTTACTTACTCCAACGGTCTTCTGCAATGTCAAGACCTCTTTCATTTTGTGGTTTCATATCTAGACCACACGTAATTTCCACATTTCCTTCCAGTATTTAATTCCTGCTCTATTTACTTCTCTTCATGTTCCTTTACATTTGTAATGATCTGAGACAGGCAAAGTCAGTAGTATTAAAGTATGAATTGCTCTTGTACGCTGGGATGTATGTCCATTAGTGAGACATTATTCCAAGTTTCTTTGTGCTCTGACTGTGCCTGGATTGAACTAGATTGTGATGTCACCTACTGAACCTTCAAAGGGAGACTATAGTCACCAGAACAACTACAGCTTAATGTAGTTGTTCTGGTGAGTATAATCATTATATCCAGGCATTTGCAGAAAAAAGCATTGTTTACATTGCCCCTAGGAACACCCCCAACTGGCTACTCATCAGATGGCCACTGGAGGTGCTTCCTAGCTCAGTGCTGCACAGTAGGCAGCAATGCTGTTCAGCGTCTCCATGCTCTGCATGGTGATGTTGAATTTTCCTCATAGAGATGCATTGATTCCATGCATCTCTATGAGGAAGTGCTGATTCGCCAAAACGGTGTTTGGCCACGACCCCTTGCCGATTTTAGCCAATCCAATGCTTTCCCCACAGGATTGGCTAAAAATCAGCAATTCTGATGATGTCCCCAAGGGGGTGGGGCTGCGGCGGCAGACCCGCGCGGCGCTGGAAATAAATGGCTTTGCACTATAGGGTCAGGAATACATGTTTGTGTTCCTGACCCTATATTGTTCCTTTAATATACATTGTAAAAGCAAATGGAGCATCACAAAAAAAAGATCAGCAGTAGTTTTATGTGATTTTAATGGTTTATTCAGCCGTGTAATTTCCAGAGGAGTGACAGTTTCACTTTAAAGGCTAGTCTACACAGGCCTCACATGTTTTTACAAAAGATATTATCTCTGTAAACTTTCCTAATACATTTCAACATACTCTAAATTAGAGTATCCTATATTATACAGGCAAATTATCAAAAAATTAAGAGACAAACAAGAGGCAGACACGGAGGGCAAAGAAAGTAAATCATGTAACACAAACTATTCTTAGAACAAGTAATCCATAAATAATGAAAAGTCAGTGATGAAGTTACTTGTAACAATCTATAACACTGGAAGAAATAAACGATATGAACAGCAATTTGTATTAGAACTGTCTATACAAAAATAATACAGCATAGGTATTTACCGGAAATATTTGGACACTTAAGTAATTAATAATAGAATAGTTCAATAAAAAAGTAGATGGAAGAAAATATTTAAAAACAATAATATAAAATTTAAAAATGAATGATTTCCTAAAATTGGTTGAGTTTTTAATCAAGCATCAACTTGTGTTAAAGCGGCACTGTCATGCCGAACTTACCTTTCCTCAATCTCTTCCTCTTCTCCCCCTCTCTCAGGATCTGTTCTTCATTTCTTCCTGTCTTCTTTAGTTTTCTTTAAAATCATAAGACAAAGTAGGGACTCTTTGCCTTATGGAGGATTCCTCCGCTTGACCAGCTCTGACCAGCGGAGGAGCAAAGTGTGCTTCATTTCCGCTGGTCAGAGCAATTTTCCCATGATCCCTAGCTTTCCTCAGTGTTCCCACAATGCTTCCTGTCATTTTACATGAAACTGCCGAATTGCGTTCTAACTGAATGACAACAGTATGTTCGTTTCTTTTAGAACGCAATTCGGCATTTTATTCGGATCGGAATTTCATTCTAATGAATGAAACTCTGATCCTATTCATTGCTGTGGCTGCATTTTGCAGCCGCTTAGTAGATAACTCCCTAATTCCCACGGTATCAGGGAGCTATCTACTAAAAGGCTGAAAGACCTAAATTGGTCTAACAGCCAACTTTACTAATACTAAGTAAAGATTACTTAGTATTAGTAAATAATATGCCCCTACTCGCTATATCGCGAGTAGGGGCATGTGTAGTAAGCAGTGAGCAGCTTATAGCTGCTCACTGTAAAAAAAAATAAATAAAAAACTAATAAACCCCCCCCCCCATGCCCGTGGGGGCCCTAAATAAAGATGGGGGGGAACCTACTGGCCCCCACCCCTGCGCGGTGGGTGGGGGCCCTAATAAAACAATAAGGGGGGGGACCTACTGTCCTCCCCCCCGGCCCCCACCCCTGCGCCCCCCCGGCCCCCACCCCTGCGCGGTGGGTGGGGGCCCTAGTAAAACAATAAGGGGGGGGGGACCTACTGTCCTCCCCGGCCCCCACCCCTGAGCGGTGGGTGGGGCCCCAATAAAGTGGGGGCCCTAATAAAACAATAAGGGGGGGACCTACTGTCCTCCCCCCCCCCGGCCCCCACCCCTGGGCGGTGGGTGGGGGCCCTAGTAAAACAATAAGGGGGGGGACCTACTGTCCTCCCC
>OW240915.1:200553335-200637784 GCA_933207985.1 Pelobates cultripes | reverse complement strand
CAAACAAACACTGATACTCAGATACACTGATACATTGTGTTTGTTTGTTCGGCTGATCTTTCTATTCACTCATTCGTCTGTCTGATGAATGAATGAATAGATGAAATTCCCGTTCGCATGTCCAGGTGTTTCACTGGGCATGTGCGGGAATCTCAGTGTCTGCCTAGTGTGGGCTGATGACGTGTCCCACAGGGACTTCACCTAACCACACATAGATTGCGGCGCCCTGAATCAAGATCGGGGCAGAAAATAAGGATTAAAAAATAGGTAATGTGGGGGGCTTTGGGGCATTTGGGGGTGACTAGTGGGTCAATTGGATGTAGTGGAGGCGGGAGGGGGGTTAAAAAAAAAACGGGTTTCGGCATGACAGTGCCGCTTTAACTAAAAGACTGCAGGCTCTGTGAGTACAGAGTGCTCAGCAATTTGATCCTGCACTGAAGACTCTGACACAATAGAGACATTTTATCTAAAATTTTAAAATTTAGTGATAGGTCTTTTGGGAAGATGAGGATACCATTATGCACTATTTCTGTAATGTAATTATAATAAATCCTCTTAGTGCAGGGCCTTCCCAACACATTGTGCTGCCTAAATCCAAGGATGAAATGCTGACCCCCTAACTCCCCGCCAAAAAATGATGCCCTCATCCATTATGATATGCAATGTATGTAGTGTCTCCAAGCTGCAGACCGGGTTAGAGGAACTTGTACTCTCTATGATAGCTTCCTGTCATGACCGGGAAAGGGAAACAAGAACCACTACCCCAGGGCAACGGCTCGGGCACACTACAAGAGGAAGGGAGGTAAGCTGGCATGGTGATGAAGGGCCGAAACAAACATGGGCTGGTGGGGGTAGGGGCTACAGAATAAACATGGGCTGGAGGCGAGGGATACAGGAACATTCTGGAATTTTCTGATCGTGGCATTCTAATATAAAAAAATATATATTTTTGATTATTCATGTCTGCTGAAAAATAAGCAGAACTGGTCAAAATAATTAAAAAAATGTAGCCCATGGCAATTTATCAACATAATAAATTATCAAATGAATAAATAAATAATCATATTGGCTGCATAATCTGGCAGCAGGGGTAGCAGTAAATGTCATAAAAATGAGTACCAGTTATAAAACCTGCAGGGGGATTTATGAGATCCATATAACAACAGTAGCAAGGACACATTCTGCTAATGGATGTCCGTACACCTCTTCACACATCTGTATGCAGACCTGCAATCCTATTTATTAAAAGGGACTGGAATTGGGGCTGGAATTGATCCCCATTTTAATGGACTAAAGGAACACACTGGGGGCACCAAAAACAAACAATTACATGTCAATAAAGAGGTCATGGTGTCTGGAGTCCACTGTGGCCTTCTTTCCTTTAAAAGGCACTCTATATGCACCTAGACTGTAAATCAGAAGTCAAATTCACTAGAAATCATAGTATTTTTTTCTGATTGTTTCTGTTGTAGCACTTTGCACCAAAATTGCTCCTTATTTGCCAAGATAATTATGGCCCTTAGCGTACGATATGCCAAATGATATTGAAAGAGAAAAATGGATGCTGAACACATTTAATTTTTTTTTTTTTACAAACACTTAAAGTAAATAATTAATGCACAAGAGAAGTGGACAGTTTTAATAATTTAAATATCTTAGATTTAATTTGCTCCACACATCAGAAGGCAAACGTTTGTTTGTTTTTAGATTTATGTTTAGTGCTTTGGAACTTTTTTTGCATTTAGGACTTTTTGTGATTCATATAATCAAAATCAATACTTCAGTGATAAGATTTTGGAATTAAATTTATATTGCTGCATTTAAAGTCAACAAAATATGTGTTTACAGTTTGGCTAAAGGCAGTCATATGTCCATACACAGACACAATGGAGCTTATTCAGTACACCTAGAATGTTAGTGAATTTAAAATCAAACTGCAAAACTTGTGTATGTTTTTGCATAAATTTAGGAGTTTGGTTTTCAATTCACCAAATTCTGTGTTTAGCAAATAAGCCCTAATATTGTGTTCAAAATATGTAGAATTGATTAAGGTTTATATTTATATTGTTGCTTAAAAAAAAAAAAAAAACACCAAAAAAACACAACTTTTTAATATGTTCTTTTAGTGCAATTACATTAATATCTTTCTACATATTTTGCAACACACGGTATACAAATATTTAAATATTCACATAACCAACAGAAATTTCATATGTTTCAAATGCTTTGACATCTGGAATGAGTGATTCTGTCAATACGATTTTGTTTCTAGTATGTCGAGGATTTTTTGTTAGGCATTTGAAGTGTTTCAAAAATTTCCGCTCATGTGAAGATGTGTTTGAGACATGTTCTAGTTACCGTAATACAATTTTATATATCTGTTGTCAGTACACTTCAATGAAATGTAGCATTTTTTAATGTCTTAATTTTCTGCTACGTAATATCTTTATTTATGTCTTACTGAGTAAACTGTATACATATACATGATTTATAAAGTGATGTATGACGTGCTGTGAAATCCCCTTAAGATACAGTCACCACTATAGCAAAAGCTTCAGAAGGCAACTATAGAGAGGCATATTTTAACCTTTTTTGGAATATTTCCATTTTTGGCAGTAGAATACCATGTTCTTTTTTATATTCTTTTTTATCATGATATATATTTATATATATTTTAAGAGGAAAATTGACATTATAAGACACAGCAATAGCAAAAGCAGAACTCGCAACTAAGCTCAGTGTACAAAGAAAAATAAATGGAAATATAACAGTGGGAAATTAGGGGAAAGATTGGGGCATGCTGTTTTTCCCCCTACTCTAAACCTGTCTGTGAATTTTGCATTTATTGTTCCTTTTCTCTTTTTTGAAGGGTGTGTTTTATGTTTGATTTTATAGGTACATGAAGGGTTAACTCACTTGTGTACTATCAGCCTGCCTCTGATTAGGGGACAAAGCATTTTAGCCAGTCAGTATTCTGCCGCCTGTATTGTGTTTATTTTTTCTGTAATAATATTTTTTAAAAGATATGTTTTAAATTTCAGTGCAAATCCCTATATATTTTATTGTCATCACTTGGCACTTCCAATTCCAAGAAGTAGCTTGGCCAATCAGAAGTCACTTATTCTGGTTATTGCATGTGCTCAGACAATGCACCAAGTGGCTGCAAGCACTGGAGTATTCATCCACTTTGGAGTTGCAGCCATTTTGATTCAGATGAATCGCTATTAACCCATTCAGTATAGCAGAATTTACATAGACTCTTGGTTTCAATTTGGAGACACAATGGTAGCACATGGTACAACTGAAAAGAAAATTGAAGAGGTTAAAGTTTGCAAAATGCACTCAGTCCGTTTTAATTTGTTTTATTACATTTCAAGTCATACATACTGTATGTTATTGAGGAATACGACCTGGGCTTTAAAGCTTTCAAAGTTGTTTGAATGATGACTAAATTTGAAAAATTAGCTTTTATGAACTGAGCAATGCTTGCAGGTGCAGGCTGTGCAACACATGATGATCCTAATAGTTAAAATTTTAATTAAAATGCCTCAACTATGTAATAATTTAATTCTATACATATCTATATTTTCATTCAATGTTTTAAATCATAGGATTATATTGCACTACACACATTTTACACAATTGTTACCTAATTTCTATTTTTCCTTGCTTTTTTGTCAAACTAACTTATCAAATTTGCTACTTACATTTTAAAATTTTAAATGAACACGCGTTAAATATATTTTCTTATTGTAGATTACTGGGCCCTCCTTTGATTAAAAAAAAATCCATTAAATTTACCTGTAATTCAACACTGTGATAATCTTCAATCTGACCTCTCGTCCAATCAGATGCTTTTTCATATAGAAGGATTGTGCATGCATGGCACTCCCCTGCTCCTCCGGTCAAATGTCCTATATGAAGCATTAGCTAAGTTCGACAACATCTAATATTACCATTGGCTGTGCTGGAATTTCACTGAAATTTCAAATCAGTCAAAAGTTTTACTAAGACAAAGTAGTAACTACTTAGTGTTGTATATTTTTTGCTATTCTTGACAAAAAAGGCAGAGCTTTTGTCAAGCCCTCAGCCATCACCAGTGATGGATGATGGTAACAAAGGCTCTGTCTATGGATGTGCTGGCAAGATTCTCCATAGACATCAATGTTGAGCTCTGTCTCCTGACAGATGACGCTCTTGACGATGGACCCATGGAAGAAGATAGCGGCGGCTGTAAGGGAAAGGTGCACATAAGTAAAACTCACCCTTACCTGTGGCCACTGCCCTGCCAGGTGCAAAGTCACCATCATACACACCAAAATATGCAAATATTCCAGAAGCTGGTATTGCTCTAACCAGGAAGACTCTCCAGTGGCTGGCTGTTTTCAGCCAAATGTAAACTCTACAGGTTTTCTAGAAATGTCATTGTGTTTTACATTCCCCATGAAAAGGGGCAGTATCTACGCCCCCAAAACATTAAGTTGTAGTGGTTTGCTGCTTTGACTGTTACTTTAACATAAAGCATATCACATTCCTCAGATTTGGAGTCCAATCTATTTATCATCTACCTTGCCCTTCACTGGTTAGCAGCAGTGTTTGCTATATATTGACTCAATTAATAGTTTGTATTTCTCACAGCGTAACAAATTCTAGCCTAACGTAACACATAACAGACACAGATTTTTCCCAGTTCAGCTATTTGAGCATAAATCTTAAATTCACTTTTGGATGATTGTACTAGTTGCTGTTATTAAATTGTAATTTAATTATAGTAGATCATCATTCTGTTTTTCTATTCTTTCCTTATGGTCATTATATTTTCTATGACTGTCTTCCAAAAACGAGCTAATTTATACATGGCATTCTTCTATATATTATTGTTTGCTACATATCAAATTATGCATACTGTATGTTATTGATGAAAGTGACCTAGCAATTAGAGCTTTCAAAATTGGTTGCATAACGGGCAAATTGGACAAATCAGCTTTTATGAGATGAGAAATGTTTGCTGGCGGTAGGTTCTGCCTTCCATATTTTCTGCTTGTCTGTGTGGACAACTGTCATCAGTTTAACGCCTTAAGGACTCATGACATGTGTGATATGTCATGATTCCCTTTTATTCCAGAAGTTTGGTCCTTAAGGGGTTAAATAGAAATGCTTCTGCTATGCTTAGAATAAATTTTTATGTTTGTTTTTGTATTTTTTTCAACAAAATGTAAGCTATGTCCGTATGACGTAGAGCTATAGTCAGTTGCATGACTTTATCTGCAATAGTTAAAAAAAAAGAAAAACAGCTTTAATAATCAGCTACACCTCGCTGACAAAGCCTAAAGGAGGCCGGAACGAATGTCTGTGGTTGCTAAATATCTGCAGAGAAAACTTGCTGGCATTTTGGTTCTGGACTACCCTTATGGGTGGTATTAGTCTGATATGCAAAAAGTACAGGTTCTTTTTGTAATGGCACAAGTGAGCAGAAACATTTTTGAGACCTGAGCGGGGTTTTACTGAAGGGCAGGTTACTGAGTTCCTCTAAGCTGAATCCGTTTTCAGAGTTCTCATATTCTCTATATTTGTTGCAGCTTTAATAATGACCCAAAATAGCTTTTAAAGGCGCTTTCTGAGTACCACAACTTATATACTCCATGTGCAGTACTGGATGCAGGGAATAGCCCCAGTGTTAAGAAGTCAGTCCGTCTCAAAATAGTTACAATAGACTCCTTACAATGGAGGTGAGGCACGAGGCTACTCCTGGCACCATAAGCATTACAGCTGTCTGTGGTGTTACAAATAATATTTTAGAGGTCTGTTCACAAATTTTAAACTTCTTAGAGGCTGGGCCATTTTGCAAAGTACAACAAAAGCCATGATACATAACATTTGCTGACCATTAGAAAACTTTCTAGGTTTGCCAGTGCTGAACCCCCATTGATTTTGGAGAAATCTTGAGTTGTGTAAGGAAAACTTGGGAAAACTGTCAGTGCAGTGGATTCAATTAAATTAAACTAGCATCAAAGCTGTGAGGGACTCCAGCAAGACAGAACAGGTTTGTGATTAATTTAGATGACAAATATGCAGCTCTCATTTTTTTTTTTTAATAATCCAAGCTATGTTCTTCATAGGACACCTTTTTGGCTTATCTTTCTGTAATTTGCAATCTTTACTTGTGTTATACAAATAGAACAAATGAGGTCTGCATTTTGAAATATAAATAAAAACCTGCACTAATGCTTATGGTTTCTTTGAGTCATAAAAATAGAGCAGGAAGATTATGCAGGTAATAGTACAATGTGGCATTAGTAAAGAGCATTGCATGGCGGAAGACCATTAGATATTCATAAGCTCCCCTGCCTGTTTGATTGCAAATTTCAGTAATAGTTGCCAATCAAATTTACCCATGATTCATCAATAAAATCAGTCCCACAGAAAGGGGAACAGCAGACATCATGAACAGAGAAGAGCAAAATGGCTGAACCGAGGTATTGCGATTGAGAAAGGAAAGATACTACATTGAAATAGAGGCAAGTGACAATGGAAGGAGGGATAAGGAAAAGAAAAACAAAAAAAACAATAGGGACCGCTTTAATTTTTGAAAGCCATTAACAGACTTTTTTCTGAACATACCATCACATGTTTTAACTTTGTCAAAACATCTAATTAAACAGATGGCTTTTTAAAAGCATTGTGCAAACCTGAAACATATATTATTACACTGCGTGTGATCTTCTGTTTTCAATATATAACACACCTACATATTTAAAAAAAAAAAAAAGATTAAAGCAGGTTCAGTTATAAACCTCCTGACCTCAGAGCCTTTTAAGTGATGCTTGTAAAAATATAATAGATATTAAACACTTACTAAGAGTCCCTTGTCAGATATAAATGAGGTTACTAACAATAATTAATGAAGCTGTGCTTTTATGTATGTATTAACAATGCATGTAATAAATCAGCTCTGTATCAAATAAATATTGTAACATTACTATCTGCGTACTGCGACATAGTGGTGGGTAGTGATGTCGCAAACCGTTTGCGAACTTCCCGCGAACGGCTCGCCACGAACCGTTCGCGGCAAGCTCCGGTCAGCTGACACATCCCAGCCAACTTGGCCGGGATGTGTCAGCTGACCGGAGCTCGCCGCGAACGGTTTGTGGCGAACCGCGGCAAGCCGTTCGCGAACGGTTCGCGACATCACTAGTGGTGGGCTTAACACAAAATGGCCATAAGGTGTAACTGAATCACCATCTTTGTTTGCTAAGGTAGGTGATTTTAACCCCTTAAGGACAGAAGTTCTGACCAAAACAAAACAGAATTTGAGCTACAGTCATTGGAAAAATAAAGTACACCTCTCTCTTTGAATTCTATGGTTTTACATATCAGGACATAATAACAATTATCTGTTCCTTAGCAGGTCTTACAATGAGGTAAATACAACCTCAGATGAATAACAACATATGACATAGTACACTGTGTTATGGTTTATTTAGAAAAATTAAAGCCAAAATGGAGAAACCATGTGTGGAAAAACTAAGTATACCTTATTATTAAATAGCTTGTAGAACCACTTTTAGCAGCAATAAGTTTGTCATTGTTTTTTGTGTGACTTTATAAGTCACTCCCATCGTTGTGGAGGTGTTTTGGCTCACTCTTATTTACAATATTGATTTAGTTCATTGAGGTTTGCTGGCATTTGTTTATTTGTAATTTGTTTATGCACAGCACTCTTAAGGTCCTGCTACAGCATTTAAATCGGGTTTCAGCATCAGTTTAGCTGTCCAGGAGATGGCTTAATATATGACGACTCTAGCATACTTTGGAATAGAGAGGAATTTATGGTCAACTCAAAGACTGCAATGTTCCCAAAACAAGCCTAAATCATCACCCCTCCACAACTGTGCTTGATAGTTTGTATGCTGTGTTTGGTTTTCGCCAAACGTGGCTCTATGCATTATGGCCAAACATCTCCACTTTGGTCTCATCTGTCAAAAGGACATTGTTCCAGAAGTCTTGTGTTTGTTCACATGCAACGTTAAGCTGTGCTGCCATGTTCTTTTTAGAGAGAAGAGGCTTTCTCCTGGCGATCCTTCCAACAAAACATACTTGTTCAGTCTTTTTCTAATTGTACTGTTTTCCTTGAAAGTGCTAATTGAGGCCTTTAGAGCCTGAGATGTAACGCTTGGTTTTTTTGTGTGATTTCTCTGAGCATTGTATGGGCTGACCTTTGCGTGAGTTGCTGGGACATCCTCTCCAGAGAATGTTGTCCATTTTAAAATAATCTTTCTCACTGTAGAATGGTTTTGGAAATGGCCTATGTAATGGATCACCTGGCACCCCGAATGGGTACCTCCGTTGATGGATGCTCCTAGCGCTTCTTGAGGATTCCAAGCACTCTAGCCGACACCACAACCACCGCAGGCCGAACCTCTCTTCCTTCAGACCGAAGCAGGAACTAGCTCTTAAAAGAGCTTAGGAGTGATTATAGCAAGGGAATATGCAGAGTATAGCAATCCCTTGTAGCAGATTCCCCCAATAAGAGACAGGACTCCAAATTGAGGGTGAAGTAGAACTGACTGTACTGGCACACTCAGCCTCTTTTATTCACATTCTACAAACATAGTACTGCCCACAGGGTTTTGCAGAACAACCAATCAATAAGTACAATACACTCAGACACTCCCACACAAAATCTTCCCCTCTGCCTGTGATATAATTACTGAACACAATGGTCTAATGTAATTATCACAGGCAGGAAAATACACAGTTTTACACAATATTCATAACTCTAAAAGTATACATCACATTCACATAAAACTTACATTTTCAGAATCAGCATACTCCAAATACAAACATACGTCAAAATCATACAAATTGGTCCAGTGTGTCAAAAGTTCGTTGGTAGTCCCTTTGTGATCATCTGCAAGCATGGCTTGGGTGTGGTAAGCCAATTACCTCCAGCATACAGAAAATAGCTCTATTCACAACAACAGTAAAAACACATAAAATACATAATTCCTATTATACTTAACAGAACCCCCACGTTCAACCTATCCCCAGATAGCTTGGATCTGAGCGCTCACTATATCCGAACAGCGCTCAGATAAATACAGTCAAATCTCCATGGGGTTAAAACATAGCAAGAGCTGATGAGAGACCGAGGAGGGGCAAAACAGCAAGTTCCAACTGGTCTGGCAGTGTGCCTGGGACAACGCCCTGCTGGAACAATAGACAGGAAACGGGGAAGAGACACATCTTCCCATGGATTCAAATGGGCAGAAATAGTCTTTTAGAAGCCAATAAGACCAAAATAGTCTTTTTAAATGGCAATACACCCCAGGGCCATAGTCATGAGGGAGGAGGCTGGCAATCAGGCTCATCCAACAGCCAGGGGCAAAGGGTGGTTGGTCATATAAAAATCCAGCGACAAAAGTAATTTTGTCACAGCCTAATAACCCTTACCAGTTTGATCATTGCTGATGTCTTTCTTCCTTGGCATTGTGTTAACACACCTGAAAACTCCAGACCAGCAAACTGCTAAAACTTTGTCAAGGTGGTCACATTTACTAATGATCAATTAATTAATGGCATTTTGATTAGAAGCACATGTCTGCTAATTAGACTCTTAATTCCTATCAAAGCAGTAAGAGTGTACCTAGTTTTACACACATGGCTTCTCCATTTTGGCTTTATTTTTGTTAAATAAATCATGACACACTGTAATATGTTATGTGTTGACACGTCAGTGCTGAGTGACTGCCACTAGAGGTGTTACTAGGCAATAATGTAAACATTGCCTTTTCTCTGAAATGGCACTGTTTACTTTTAAAAGCTTACAGGCACAGGCAGTAGACACCAGAACAGCCAGAACATCCCTTTAAGTTAAAGTTGTTTTGGTGACTTTAGTGTCTCTTTAAAGAACTATGTGTCCTCTTGCTTTATAAAGAGGATTATGTTCTTTATTTCTGAACCATAATCACATGCTCTGAAGTTCTGCAAGCAGCTACAACCAGTCTGTCTGTACAGTGAGATTAAATAGTCTATTATTGGACCTCAGATGTAATGTACTATATTTCCAATATATAAACATACAGAAGTATATAGAAATAAAGGACAGTGTGTATGTTTGTCTAGATACATGCATGTACCTTTTAAAGGTAAACTGTAATATATGTTATTGTTTAAATATTTATTCTTTCATTTTTATCTGCCTCTAACTCGCTGTGTGCCCGTACTGCAACCGTGTGTGCCCTGGCTTCTCCATTAGGAGAAGCCTAATGTTACTATAGAGTAAAATATAACCAATATAGGACTGCACTTATTGGCAGAGAGTTCTGAGTGGTTCTGCTTTGTCCTATAGAGCAATACACATGCTCATGGTGGAGAAAAATGCAATGTGGGACACAGGTAAGGTGTCAAACTGTACTAAAATTCCTGTCACCATAATTACAACAGAGATTAATGGTTTATGAGGTGTAAAAAATAAAAATTACATTAAGAGAATATGACAACTCTGAGAATGGGCAAAAGCTCAGACAGCCCTGAGTAGCTTGCCCACTTAGACCACAACATGTGTTTTGCTCACTTGTGCCATTACAGAGAGAATTTATATAATATTTGTATATCAGACTGAGCCCACAAGAACAGTTCAGATTTCAAATGATGGCAAGTTCACTCTGCATGAGAGATACAACATTTTGATGATTGATGATCATGATCAGGGCCGTCACCAGAAATTTTGGGGCTCCTGACAAAGCAAGGTCTGGGCCATGTCTGGACTACCCTTTTAATTTAGGGAGAACCTAAGTAAAAGCATTGCAACAAAAACAGATTAAATTTGTCCTGCATTTGTTTAATTAAACAATAAAATGCATCCTACAAGTGAGCATCATCAACTTAGTTCCCTTTCTATCATTGTTTTAACCCATTTCTTTTGCATTTATCATTCAGATCATGATATGATCTTTCCAATATGTATGCTACTATCCTATTTATTATGCTACTATAGCAGAGCTATGTAAGCCCGCTGGAGCAGGGTCCTCTTCAACCTATTGTTCCTGTGTTTGTAATTGTCTCATTTATTGTTAAATCTCCCCTTCTGATAATATTGTAAAGCGCTACGGAACATGCTGGTGCTATTTAAATACCAATAATAATAATAATAAAAGGTAGCTAAAAATCCATAGATTTCAAAAATAAATACTGAAAATATTTTATTTAGATCTTTATTGCCAACTATTTGCTGTTTGTCCAACAAACTCACAGTGTTTGTGATCACCTTACAGAGTAATTTCTATAAAAAGTTGCAATCCCCATTAGATACAATTTAAATATTTTTGAGTGACAGAAATGGTTTACTTCATGAATAACCAGTTTGCTGAATTTATCTGCTGTTAAACATGTGGTTGATAGGCAGCTCAGCTTGTCCTCTGTTTCCTGTTGTGTTTTACTGACTGACAAGTTGTAATTGTACTGTTTATAAACAGCTCATAATTGCTGGGTATAAATGAAGCAGTAATTACACTTGCTGCATGCATGAGGTCTGCAAGAAACTGGTGACCGAGATTATCTATATTAATCTGTGGATAAAAATAGAACCATTGATACGTGCAGCCAACACTTTCTACGCAGGAAACATTCCATTGTAATGGAGGTTGACTGATAGATTATACCGTGTTCAGAATTTTATAAAGGGCATAGCAGAAAAGAATAGTAAATCTATGAAATATGTGTAACTTTACTATGCACTAACACATTAACTAGAACAGTATTTTAGAATCTGCTGTGACTGTACCTCATACAACATGGCAGACAGGGCTGTCGTGTCAAGGAGGTACCACCACTAGACATGTAAGGGGGCACGGCAAGTCCAGAATCTATATCCAAAAGAGGGAGTATTGCTATGTGTGTGTGTCTGTATATATATATATATATATACATATATATATATATATATATATATATATAAAAATAGAAAAATAGAAAAAGGTGGTTGCACTCACGGTTTTTGAATTAAAAGTCCAAAGTTTAATATCACATACTAAAAGCTGAGATCAACGTTTCAGTCCTTCCATGAGGACTTTCATCAGGATCATAAAAACAGACATAGTACAAATAGCATATTTATATACAACATAATTAATTAAATCAAACTATTTTAGGTGAATCAGCTTACCCCCAATGAGTCTTGCTGCCCGATCGGCGTCCCAGTGCCCCGTGTGCGCATGCGTGAATAAGCTCCGCCCCACATAGTGACATCATCTTACATCGACGTGCCCGACCGTAACCATAGCGACGCGGGCATGAAAAACCCGTCGCTATGGGAATAAAGTACAAGTGGATGAAAACATCAAGTTTCAATGATCATAAAGATCAATATATTCAATAGTGTGTAGTGTTTATAAACCAGTGAACTAGCGTGTCTGTGATATTGTATCAATAACAGCCATGTCACATTACAAAAGTGTGGCTGAATGGCGTTAACTAGAAAGGTGCTATGTGCAAATAAAGTGCCAGTAAATAATTACTCAGTTACACCTGGTAAAGTGTAGTGATTGGGTTAATATTAAAATGAGTGAATGTTTGGATACAAAGTGATGATTAAGTGCTGATAAAAATTTAAAGTGACTGAGTGCTATTCATGCTACATATAAACTGTGCAAAATTGTATATAATAATAAAAATACTAATTGCTTTCACTAGTATACACACAAAGGATATCAATTTGAGAAATGGAAACCAGGGTACTGAAAATTAATCATAATAGTAACTATAATGATTCCCAAGTACTGGTTAACATAATCTCAAATTGTATCATTAAAACCAATAATGTAACAATATAACAAGCTGGAGTTGATCTGATAAGGCTACAAGAATATTATTGCACTAAGTCACATTATTACATATGCCTAGAAGCAGCAACATATAGGAAAACTTCTTTCACCAAATAAATTTCGTTTATAAGGTCCTCTTGCGGAACGTATTATATGTAAATAGATATATATCCTAGTTCAATACGGTTACCTTATTGTAGGGTTTTAAGAAGATAATTGCTACCCAATTATGGATCTACAAAGAAGATTTGTTAGAATAAATATTACAACAGGTGAATTAAAGTTACAGGAAGGAATGAAACGAAATATGTTCATTTAACCCTTTGGGGAATACCAAATTATCACAAGAAGAAATAGATCTACTAAGTTTAGGATTGTCCTTTGTTCCCACGGCTTATGCTGATCAATTCAAGTGGGAAGTCGAATGGTTCAAATTCGGGAGGAATCTGCGGCTGAAAGATCATTTTAACAAACAAGATAACATCGACAATCCAGACAAATACACACCAAAGCATAAATTTCGACCCACATCAACTTTTGATCCGATAACCAATAAATCATCTATCAAGACCTTCTTGTCATTGACTAATAAAGAGGTACACAATACGTTATCCAAGCCCAAATACAAGAGGCATAACATCACGAAACACCAGAGAAAGCTTATTAGAAATTTATCAGAGGATCATTCCATTGTTATACGGTCTGCGGATAAGGGAGGAGGGATTGTTATAATGGATTATGTGGACTACGTGGGGGAAATCAAAAACCAACTACAGGATATGGATACTTATCTACCATTAGATCACGACCCTACAGTGGAATTTCAAAATACGATATATGACACACTTTCCATGGGTCTAAGAGCTGGCTTCATTGACATGGAACTATTTCAGTTTCTCAATCAGCAAAACCCGCGAAGTCCCATCATTTACAGTATCCCAAAGATACATAAGAACGCTCAGCATCCCCCAGGCCGTCCCATAGTGTCCGCTATTAATGGAATCATTGAACCCTTAGCCAAATGGCTTGACTATTTGTTTAAAGAAACAATAGAACAATTGGAAACCTGCATCAAAGACACACCTACATTACTCAATAGAATTGGCAACATTGATTTTGGAGGACACCAACCACTACTCATCACCATGGATGTGAGTAGTTTATACACGGTGATTCCACACGAGGAGGGAATAGAGGCTATGCGCCAGGTATTATTAGCCTCAACAATGTACAAGGGACCTCCCATTGAGTTTGTCATGGAAATCCTCACATTAGCCTTGGAAAAGAACTATTTTCGTTTTGAGAATTCGTGGTATTTACAGGTGTCTGGTACGTCAATGGGGGCGGCGATGGCCCCCATGTACGCTAATGCATATATGTATTCGTATGAAAAGCGTCACATCTTGACACCCTACAACCACTCAATCCTAGGATATTATCGCTATATAGATGATCTTTTGATCATCTGGAAAGGTACAGCGATGGAGGCATCTGAGATGGTGGAGAGCCTTAACCAACTACTGGTGCCTATAAGACTGACGGCACACATTAGTCCCGAGAGAGTTCAGTATCTGGATGTGGAGTTAGTTATCGGCAATTGCAAGATTGAGTATAGTCTTTATACCAAGAAGACGGATAGAAATACTCTATTGCATGCAAATAGTGCCCATCCACAATCATTGATAAAATCACTCCCTAAAGCGCAATATCTAAGGGTGATGAGGAATAACTCTGATGAGACTACTAAGGAGAGACAATTATCAGAGATGACAAATAAATTTTTACAACGAGGATATCAACGCTCGGCGTTAGACCAAGCATTGAAAGTAGCTAAGGAACCCCGGATACCTAGAGAACAAGCACCAACTCAAAGATTGGTCTTCCCTACTACGTACCACAAATCCACCCAGTCTATTTCCTCTGTGATAAGAAAGAACTGGAGAATTCTGGCAACGGACGACACTCTTCCCAAAGTATTCCGTGAAAAACCGCTTATTTGTTATAAAAGAAATAAAAACTTAAAAGATTTACTAGTAAACACAGATCCTATACTAAGCTACTCAGATAACACGTTTATTCAAAATCGGGGTTGTGTTCGTTGCCTTGGGTGCGTTACATGTGGACACATGACGCCAGCAAAAAGTTTTCTTCACCCACACACGAACAAACAATACCCCATCAAGAGTACTATAACGTGCAGAACTACACACGTTATTTATAAACTAATGTGTCCATGTGGCCTGGTATATATAGGAAAAACAGAAACGGCGCTATGCGAAAGGATAAGAGGACACCGATCAAGCATCCGATTGGCGTATAGGGATGGAGTGTCGGATAAACCAGTTGCTAAACACTTTTTGCAGATGGGACACTCACTGGCCACTTTAAAATTTGTGGCAATTGAACATGTTTCAGCATCAAACAGAGCGGGGGATCGAGGAAAACTTCTGTTGAACAGAGAGACTTTTTGGATCTTTGAATTGGACACGGTATTCCCCAAAGGGTTAAATGAACATATTTCGTTTCATTCCTTCCTGTAACTTTAATTCACCTGTTGTAATATTTATTCTAACAAATCTTCTTTGTAGATCCATAATTGGGTAGCAATTATCTTCTTAAAACCCTACAATAAGGTAACCGTATTGAACTAGGATATATATCTATTTACATATAATACGTTCCGCAAGAGGACCTTATAAACAAAATTTATTTGGTGAAAGAAGTTTTCCTATATGTTGCTGCTTCTAGGCATATGTAATAATGTGACTTAGTGCAATAATATTCTTGTAGCCTTATCAGATCAACTCCAGCTTGTTATATTGTTACATTATTGGTTTTAATGATACAATTTGAGATTATGTTAACCAGTACTTGGGAATCATTATAGTTACTATTATGATTAATTTTCAGTACCCTGGTTTCCATTTCTCAAATTGATATCCTTTGTGTGTATACTAGTGAAAGCAATTAGTATTTTTATTATTATATACAATTTTGCACAGTTTATATGTAGCATGAATAGCACTCAGTCACTTTAAATTTTTATCAGCACTTAATCATCACTTTGTATCCAAACATTCACTCATTTTAATATTAACCCAATCACTACACTTTACCAGGTGTAACTGAGTAATTATTTACTGGCACTTTATTTGCACATAGCACCTTTCTAGTTAACGCCATTCAGCCACACTTTTGTAATGTGACATGGCTGTTATTGATACAATATCACAGACACGCTAGTTCACTGGTTTATAAACACTACACACTATTGAATATATTGATCTTTATGATCATTGAAACTTGATGTTTTCATCCACTTGTACTTTATTCCCATAGCGACGGGTTTTTCATGCCCGCGTCGCTATGGTTACGGTCGGGCACGTCGATGTAAGATGATGTCACTATGTGGGGCGGAGCTTATTCACGCATGCGCACACGGGGCACTGGGACGCCGATCAGGCAGCAAGACTCATTGGGGGTAAGCTGATTCACCTAAAATAGTTTGATTTAATTAATTATGTTGTATATAAATATGCTATTTGTACTATGTCTGTTTTTATGATCCTGATGAAAGTCCTCATGGAAGGACTGAAACGTTGATCTCAGCTTTTAGTATGTGATATTAAACTTTGGACTTTTAATTCAAAAACCGTGAGTGCAACCACCTTTTTCTATTTTTGTATTCTTTGGGCTATACATGGTTGGCACCCGGTCACAAAGGGACATTTCAGCGTGAGTGCAGGAACTATTTTTGCTTTTTTATATATATATATATATATACACCCCAAGTATGGTATGCTAAAGATCTATTTGCAGATTTGGGGGGGACAAGGAGGCTCTCAGCTTTCAACTCTCGCGGTTGGTCCTCTCATTCTTTCAAGCCCCAACTTTCAGACACAATGCGGAGTCTGACGGAGCAATGCTCCGATTCCATATGAATTGTGAGAAGGTGCAGAGGTGAAGGCTGAAAGCCTCTACACTACACTACACCGAACTACCAGGAAATGCTCTGTCATCTCTCCCTGACCAGAAATAAGCAAAAGAAATCAAATAAATTAAATATTAAAAAAATAAAAAAGTTGCTCCCCTCTCACTTCCCCCCCTCACTAAACTCCAATATTCTTCTTGTAAAACTCTTTCTCACAGACGATACACACACAAAGAAACAGTGCATCCCTTACACACACAAATACACAATTCATTCATTATGCACATGAACAGAAACACACAATGCATTCTCTTACACATGCTCACAGACACACACAATGCATCCGTTACACACACACATAAACATGCAATACATCCCCTACACACACCACACACAGAAACACACAATTCATCCCTTACATATGCAGACACACAATACATCCCTTACACACTCACAAATGCACAATGCATCCCTTACACACACAGAAACAAATCATGGATCCCTTACACACACAGATGCACACAATTCACCCCTTACACAGAAGAAGCACGCAATGCATCCCTTATACACACACAAACACAATGCACCCCTTACACACAAACACACACACAAAACGCATCATTTACACTCACACAATGCGTCCATTACACACAGAAACACAATGCATCCTTTACACACACACAGAAACACACACTACATGTATTCCTTACACACAAACACGCACTGCATCCACTATACACACACAATGCATCCCCTACACACATGCACTACAGATCTCTTAAACATTCCATAAACACACACACACATCACATCCAATGCAATAAAACACAACCCATCTCCTACACACATACACTCCACTCAGATGTGGGCCCTGTGGGTGAAATCAGGAATGGGTTTTCAGTTCAGGCCTTGTGGGCCCAGGCCTGATCTGTGTAAAGGACCCCAAAAGATGTGCAGCATTTAGTGCTGACTGCTGGCATCTTGCATAATATATAGGACTGATTTGCCATCCTGTCCATGTCAATGTATGTACAATATTACAGGCACAGGCAACTTACTAACTAACACTGAATTGTTGTGAATTCCAAGTCAAGTAACATTTCGGCCTAATTAGCCAAGTAGGAAAAAGCTATCACCAGTTACACCGAGCTGGATAAGTTTTCTGTCATGCCCATTTTTACTTCAGTTACATAAAACATTTTACTTAGGTAGGCTGCCATTGTGATATAATGATAAAACTAGTCAGTTTGGGGTGTGGTTTAAACCGACTGGGACATACAGGGTCATTCACTATAAAGAGAATTTAAAGTGTATTCAAAGTGAATTTCAAAATTAAGGCCAGAGTAGCGCACTTAAAAGAATGACTTCCAGTTTGGCTATTTTGACCTTAAATTGGAAATTCACCTCGAATTTTCACTTGCGTGAATAATCCTGATAGTTTGCACTTACTTTTATTTGAGTCCGGTATTAGCATGTCTTTAAAAGCAGAATTTGATCACTAACCATTATTGTCACTTGGTCAACTGTTTGGGGGAAAAGCCATTTTATAATTGATATCAGTATTGGTAAATGTTTTCTTAATCCTAGGAAAAATACAAGTTACCAGAATGATTTGCCAAGAGCTTCCTCATTAGATGAAGCTATAGATATATCAGACAGTTCTAACTTCTGTAGACTCTAGGAGATTTATTATCACATCTTTTAAACATGTTGACATTTTATTTTTGCTGTAGAATGTTTGTTTTTGCTTCACAATACCCCACTTCAAGTAAGGTCATGAGACACAAGTTTAGCTTTAGCAGACAATAAAATAATAATACTAAATACTCAGATCAGTAATGTGGTTTTACAAGATGCAGGACTCTGGGAGATAAATCACATGAAATCAAGCAGAAGCTGTGGAAATTCAGTCTCTATGGACATAGGGTTAAGAATTTTCTCTCATTAACAGTGAAAGGAAACCAAATGGTTTTAATTTGTGCTGCTTTTCTAATTTTATTGGCAAAGGAAACTGTCTACTTTTTCCCAAGCTTTTATGAAAACAAACTAGAATTGTAAAGTGGCTTACTGAATAGGGTGTGTGTTAAGTGATTAAAAACATCTGAATAAATAATACTGTGTGGTGATGTCATAAATGCAATTACTGTTGTAGCCAAATAATGTGTAAAAACATGCAAGCCAAATGTATCTTTGCAATGCTTCTCCCTATTGTTCTGGCCAAGAAAAGCTAAGTGTACTATAGTGTTAATACAGTTACATTTAATTAAAGAAACACTTTATTTCATGTGCTATAGTGTCCCTATCCCGAGTCATATAGAGGTTCCGTCCCTCCACTTACCAGTAAAATTTAAAAAAATAAAGGTTTTACTCACTTTTTTTAAATGCCTTGACTCCTGTGACGCTACTCACTTCTCCAACTCCTGCAACATCATCAACGATGCATGACCTCGTGTGTGGATGGTCCAATTCAATGCTGTTTGTAGACCTCGTATGGATCTGATGCGTATGCACGTTGAGCGCCACACATATTCATTGCTTCTCCAATTCTTTCGTCTGAGCTTCCATGTCACGTGACAGAGTTTTACTCTGTCAGCCCAGTGGAAGCAGTAGTGGCTGTTAGTATGATGGCCACAAAAGGCGTGTTTAACCCTTCAAGTTACAGTGAGGGAAAAAAGTATTTGACCCTCTGCTGATTTTGAACGTTTGCCCACTGACAAAGAAATTATCAGTCTATGATTTTAATGGTAGGTGTATTTTAACAGTGCGAGACAGAATAACAAAAAAAAAATTCAGAAAAACGCATGTCAAAATAGTTATAAATTGATTTGCATGTCAGTGAGCGAAATAAGTATTTGACCCCTTCACCTTAGTACTTGGTGGCAAAACCCTTGTTGGCAATCACAGAGGTCAGACATTTCTTCTAGTTGTCCACCTGGTTTGCACACATCTCAGGAGGGATTTTGTCCTATTCCTCTTTGCAGATCCTCTCCAAGTCATTAAGGTTTTGAGGCTGACGTTTGGCAACTCGAACCATCAGCTCCCTCCACAGATTTTCTATTGGATGAAGGTCTGGAGACTGGCTAGGCTACTTAATGTGCTTCTTCTTGAGCCACTCCTTTGTTGCCTTGGCTGTGTATTTTGGGTCATTGTCATGCTGAAATACCCATCCAAGACCCATTTTCAATGCCCTGGCTGAGGGAAGGAGGTTCTCACCCAAAATTTGATGGTACATGCCCCCGTCCATCGTCACTTTGATGTGGTGCAGTTGTCCTGTCCCCTTAGCAGAAAATCACGCCCAAAGCATAATGTTTCCACCTCCATGTTTGACGGTGGGGATGGTTTTCTTGGAGTCACAGGCAGCATTCCTCCTCCTCCAAACACAGCGAGTTGAGTTGATGCCAAAGAGCTTGATTTTGGTCTCATCTGACCACAACACTTTCACACAGTTCTCATCTGAATCATTCAGATGTTTATTAGCAAACTTCAGATGGACCTGTACATGTGCTTTCTTGAGCAGGGGGACCTTGCGGGCACTGCAGGATTTCAGTCCTTCACTGCGTAGTGTGTTACCAATTGTTTTTTTGGTGACTATAGTCCCAGCTACCTTGATATCATTAACAAGATCCTCACGTGTAGTTCTGGGCTGATTCCTCACCGTTTTCATGATCATTGAAACTCCACGAGGTGAGATCTTGCATGGATCACCAGACCGAGGGAGATGGACAGTTATTTTGTGTTTCTTCCATTTGCGAATAATCGCACCAACTCACCAAGCTGCTTGGCAATAGCCTTGTAGCCTATTTCAGCCTTGTGTAGGTCTACAATCTTGTCCCTGACGTCGTTGGACAGCTCTTTGGTCTTTGCCATGGTGGAGAGTTTGGAATCTGATTGATTGATTGCTTCTGTGGACAGGTGTCTTTTATACAGGTAACAAGCTGAGATTAGGAGCACTACCTTTAAGAGAGTGCTCCTTATCTCATTTTGTTACCTGTATAAAAGACAACTGGGAGCCAGAAATATTGCTGATTAATAGTGGATAAAATACTTATTTCACTCATTGACTTGCAAATCAGTTTATAACTTTTTTGACGTGCATATTTCTGGATTTTTTGTTGTTGTTATTCTGTCTCTTACTGTTAAAATACAACGACCATTACAATTATAAACTGGTTATTTCTTTGTCAGTGGACAAACGTTCAAAATCAGCAGGGGATCAAATATTTTTTTCCCTCACTGTAGATATTGCAATTTCTGAAAAATGGCAATGTTTTCCCTTAACCCCTTAAGGACCAAACATCTGGAATAAAAGGGAATCATGACATGTCACACATGTCAAGTGTCCTTAAGGGGTTAAAGGAATAAAATGACAGGTCCACTGCACCCAGACTACTTTATTGAGATGAAGTAGTCTGGGTAACTTTAGTGGTCTTTGAAGTCAAGTTAATTTGCATTTTAATATGGTATCAAATTACCATATTAAAATGGTACCATCAGACACTCAATTTGATCCCATGCATTGATACCAGACTGACACACCCCTACAGTGGGTGGTCTGCCCCTTTTCTGGATTGCCGCACCCATTATGGATGACACCAAGGATTCAAGTTGCGTCACTGGTAGTTCCCCTAGAGCCCGAACACTCTCTCCTGTTCAGCATACCTTCCAGGAATGTGACCCTGATGTAGTCACAAAAAAACTTTAATTTAGTTCTATCCCTTGGCCACACCTCCAACCACATCCCTAATACACATCTGCCCATCTTTGTTCCTTTAAAGAATTGTGACAAATGTAACCATACCTGATGATCACGTTTGCTCAGCAACTCCAGGTTTGGAATGGTGTGTGACTCTCATTCGTCATTTGTTCCCTGGTACCCCATTTCTGGGGACACAAGGAACCAAGTCCCCAAAACATACAATTAATTTTAATGACATGTTCCAATCCTGTGCCTCCAGTCCTGTACTCCAGCCCATATTTTTTTTACAATCCTACATATTGTTTGTAGTTTGCATCTATATTATGAATTATGTATGTATTGGGAAATTGAATTTACATTGATTACATACTGACATCACTGCAGGTTACTGCGCAGCTATTTGGTACTCTGGTTAACTTGATATACTCTTTTATATTTTCGTTATTTAATTAATTTAAGCATTGCTTATTGGGTAATAAAGTAAGTGAAATACCGGCTTATTAGAATGTCTTCCTCCATGATATTACAATATTTTAATGGTAACTTGGTGTAATCACTTATTAAAAACCAATGCAAAATGAAGCACCGCACAAAACAGAATGGTGGTGAGGACTTAAACAACTTGTAACTTCACTAATAAAAAATGTATAATTGATCCCTATACATATGAGCTCTTTCCCAGTTACAGCTCCTTCTGGGATGGAGACAAGTTCACATCTTATTGCAAGCGTTCTATTTCTAAGTAATAAAGAGGGGGCAAAAATCTTGTAAAATGCATTAATTTTATATTACTATTTGATTCCAGTGTATGTATAGTCAGGGGTTTGTAGTTATAAAAAAATAAAAATATAAATTGTTTAATACTTTTTGTTTATTTTCCAAACAGCTTAATATGTCCCATTGTCCCACATGCATGTAACTACATTAATCTTATTTCTGTTGCTCTCTCATCTCATGTAGGTAAACATTCGTTAATATATAGGCCATTGCGTGGGGAAATTAATCGGTCACATATTAATTCTCCCACCACCTTACATGCAGTGAATGAATAACGTGCATCCATTTGGTTCTGCTTATCAATAAGGGTCCTTGGATTTATTGTAGGTTTTTCTCCATAAAGCTATTCACCACACTGGGGAGAGATGGTAGAGACATCCACAATCATGTCTGCCTCCTATTTTAACACCATTCAAACACTACTGTTGACAATTGTTTTGTTTTCTTTAGCACTCTTTGTATATACAAATGTATTGCTGTTTTACTATTGTTATTACTGTATACAGAAGGGCATGTATTTTACATACTTATGGGTGGTTTAGTCTGTTAGTTTTGCATGACATAGGATGAAACGTGTTGGATGAAAGTACAGATTTATTTAGTTTTTTACTAAATATTCTTAATAAAGATGGCTTATAAAGTTCTGGGTACTTACCTTCCTTGTGTGTAAATTGGAATGTATGCATATCTTAACTATGTATATAAATATTCCTTTTAATGGAATAAAAAAAAAAAAAACGTATACTATGCTCATATGGCCTTTTCTCTATGTCCTGCAGGTATTGGAAAGAATGTGATCTGTGACCGAACGGCAACTCCACTTGATGCTTTCAGAATGATGTCAGCCGCCCATTATTACCCCAAGCTCATGAGCATCATGGGAAATGTTCTGCGGTTTCTTCCTGCTTTTGTAAAGATGAAGCAGATGATACAAGAAGGATATGTGGGTGAGCTGCAAGTGTGCGAGGTGCAGGTCCACAGTGGCAGTCTATTGGGAAAGAAGTATAACTGGAGCTGTGATGACCTGATGGGTGGAGGAGGTCTTCACTCTGTGGGTAGCTACATCATCGACCTTTTAACTTTTCTGACCAGCCAAAAAGCAGTGAAGGTCCATGGACTCCTCAAAACCTTTGTGAAGCAGACGGATCATATAAAAGGGATACGACAGATTACCAGTGATGATTTTTGTACATTTCAAATGGTTCTAGAAGGTGGAGTATGCTGCACTGTCACTCTTAACTTTAATGTTCCCGGAGAATTCAAACAAGATATAATTGTTGTTGGATCAGCGGGTAGACTGATTGTAACAGGTACAGACCTTTATGGGCAGAGAAACAGCTCATCTGAGCGTGAATTACTTCTAAAAGACTCTACACCCGTCAGCAACTCCCTTTTACCCGAAAAGGCCTTTAGTGACATTCCTTCCCCATATCTCAGAGGAACAATTAAGATGGTACAGGCCGTACGGCAAGCATTTCAAGACCAAGATGATCGGAGAACATGGGACGGAAGGCCACTTACAATGGCTGCAACCTTTGATGACTGTCTTTATGCTTTGTGTGTGGTGGACACCATAAAGAAATCAAATCAGACTGGGGAATGGCAGAATATTGTTATAATGACAGAGGAACCAGAGTTGAGCCCTGCCTATCTAATTAGCGAAGCTATGCGTAGGAGCCGAATGTCTCTGTATTGCTAGCAGCCTCAGTGCCAGAATTAGGATGACTAATATTTGTGGATAAATGTTTGAAATCTATTCTAAACATACATTACCGAGGTGGATGGCGTATGGAAGATATATCATAATGTGTGTATATTTGTATCATTGTTGTATTTGGAATGGAACAGATTATTTTCTTTCAATGGCACATAAACTGTGAACTTTTATCAGAATGTATTTTACTGGGGTATATGAAACCACAAAACATTACTTTATTTGCCTTGTTAGTTAACAAAAACAAAAACAATGGCCCATTACTTCTTATACCTACATTTTAAAACCAACCTACATGTTTGTATAGGAACTTTGCCATATGTGTCTGTCCCACAGAGTATGTGGATTGTTTTTGGCCAACTGTTTAGCCATTCCAATGTTGGGCTTTACACTGGGAATTACTTGGCTGATGTTTACAAGGTGAAATAAGTTCAGATTCCATTAGAGTAACTGATTAGGCCTTCATATTACATATTATCGTACATATAAAGTAATATATATAATATAATATGACATTTTTTTGCATAGATACACATAAAACATTTCAGATCCTAATATAACTACATGTCAAACGGTTTAAACTAATGTCTCCATTTGTCCTTAAAAAAAAAAAACATCAGAAGATGAACATTTGCAAAAGAGAATCTCTATCCTGCCTCCACCAAACGCAATTACATTTTTAATTATTGCACGCCTTTATTAATTGATTGGTTAATATCCAGTTAGCCTGCATTTTATGAGAATTGGTGAAATGCAACCTAGTGCGTGCATGTTAGTAGCAATGGCTTATATAGTTCTCTACCTTTGGATGTTATGCAACTGTCTTCAGTACGATATGCCAAAAATTAACGCAGTGTGTCACAGGAGGTTTTCATATTAGAACGACTTGAACCTGTGAACGAGTCTTTGCTACCAACTGGTTGGATTTTGTCTTGAATAATTGCATATTATTGTGGTTGCTTAATTCCACTTTACTTTCTTGGTATGTGCTGACAACTCCAAAGCCCTTTTTAATATACATCCAAGAGGGTTAAGAAGTTTAATAGTTGCTTGTTAAAGTTATTTTATGAAAAACCAAAACAAAAGTATTCAGGTCTGTAGCTCTGTAGACATCTACTCTAACTGCATACATGTACAAAAATAAATCAATATTGAACACTATTGAAGAGTTTACTGTAAGTAAATAGTGCAGTGAAGAGAAATGAAAAAACACACTTACCTCTGCAGCATTTCTGTGTCCAGAGGGACAACATCTTCCCTTTGTGCTCTGGATGTGCTCCTGTGTGCCCAAGCATCTTAAGAGAAATACTGTTTGAGCATGTCCGTACTTGGGCATAATGTCATACACTCAAGCACATTTTGCAGGGTAATTTAATTTGCTTGGTAAGCTCAGGCCTGGCCAGGATAGCCAATTTTACAAAGTAAATAAAAAAAATATTTGGAGAATTGTATAAAAAATAGAATAGAAATAAATCTTACATGTGACAGTTCTACTTTCAGTTTTAGAAACCTAGACATTTAGAAGGTCTACCTTCACCAGGTTCCAATTGTATATGAACAACAATGCATCAGCAGCTATAATAAATGTTCTAGTTTGCTAAAAAAAATTTTTTACAAAATCTCATATTTAACAAACTAGTTCTCAGACATAAAAGATGTTTAAGTGTCAGTAATTTGTCAAAATATTGATACTCACCGCTGGTATATATGGCTGGTGAAGTGAATATGAAGTGCCTGCAATGTTGAATTGTACCCTAGGTTTTTTTTAAAATAATTTCCCTTGCTGAATGTTTAGGAAATTAGATCCTATTAATTAGAATGGAGTGTTATATTATTGTGACAAATAAGGATGCAATATTCACCATATCCAGGACACATAATTTATTCCCTGTAGTATGTAAAAGTTATATGCAGCAGGTACTAAAGCAAGTGATAAATCAAGCAGCACTCCTGTGGCATATAAATTCTGCATACTTCAGGGCAGTATTTTCATGTACTGCCAATCAACATGATAATATTATGCGTGTCAAAGAAAATATTGTGTATATGGCAACCTTGATGGCAAATGTGCGTGGAAGGAGATATTACTTGAAGATGTGTCTTCATTTTTTCCCACCCTGATTGCTGCAGATTGCCAGAGTTCAGACTAGTTCAGACCAGCTAGATATAAGCTTAGTATTCTCATGTGGGAAACAAGCCTTCACTGTACTGAATACAAAGTTATGTGAGACATTCACATGTAAATGCTACATTTTTGGTGTCTGAAGCCATACATGTCTGTAAATATGTAGGGTATTGATGTGATTTTTAGACTGAAACCCAACGAGTGTTCCTTATAAGGTGAACATAAGTACAGCATAGAAACAGTTAAATATTCTTTTTTTTTATGAATATACATTGTGCTCCAATCAGCATATATTATTTACCTACAACAAGTCCTCATCTAAGAGTTTCACTGCTGGTTGGTCACATTAGTAGAAACACTGTCTATTTTCTCCTTAAACTACAACTCCCATGATCCTCTGGATGCTGACAATACGTTTGCTAAACTTTAACTCCCATGATCCTCTAGGGTTACGATACTGGATTGTGAACTTTTTGTCTACCCTTCTCACAATCTACCCTTCTTGCAAATTTTACTCAATCCATGTTAAAATTAGTAGGTAAAATATGGTAATTTATTCCTCACTTATTCATGTATCATTTATATTAGAACATTGAAGAAGAATGTAATATAAATTTGTGATGGCAATCAAGCCTTTGCAAGAGCTCTTTGCACCAGTCCAATATTGAATTCATGAAATGTATTTCATTCTCCTTGCAAAAGTATGACACCTCTTATTATTAAGGCAGTAGCAGCTGTATGGAGAAGTCCTTTATAATATTTTGGATTTTCTGTGATAGATCGTTTGAACTCCGCATACTACATGTGGTTAATGATTTAAGGTATTGACACAATAAATTCTACTCTTATCTGGTGTTGAAGTCCAAGGGATTTATTTTCTTTTGTTTGCAAATTTATCTTTACAAACCCACATGATTACCCTAAGAAACAAACAATGACCAGCAGAGCATATAAGTTTTAAAGTGTTATTGTATGGCTTTACATTGAGAGTAAATTCATTAAATATAAGAGTCAAATATATAATATAGATCCCTGTAAAAATGTTAAGAGGAGAATGAGTATAAAACTACAAGAATTAAAGAGCAACATGCCCAAAAGGTAAGAGCAGGCGGTAAGTTCATAAACATATGCAGGAAAGCTGTTTAGAGGAAAAGTGAAAACAGTTTTTGGTGAAAGACAGATAGACTGTTATAGTGAGTGGAATTATCCACATACAATAATTTAACAACAACCCTGCTTAAAGGAACACTAAAGCTTTAGAAATGAAACCTGTATTCCTAACACTTCAGTGGCTCTGTCCCTAGTTCTATAGGTTCCCCATCCACATGGGTTCCATTAAAATATAAAAAAAAAAGCAAAAAAAAAAAAAGCTTTTTAATTACCTTTTTCCAGATCCAAGGCTCCTTTGCCGCTGCTCATTTCTTTGCTGCCTCGACGTCTCACGGCCATGTAAAGGGTTAAAAAAATCTTTCAACACTCGCCTGATTCCAGGCTCTTCCTCCGCCAACGTCAGCACTGTCTGGAAACCTAATGCATGGTAAGTGCCGCGTGCACATTACGCCTTCCCCATAGAAAAGAATTGACTCAATGGTCGACAGCCAATAGGGGCAGACTTAACACTGCAATGTAAACATTGCACTTTTTAAGGGAACAGGTAAACTGCGCCCAGACCACTTCAATGAGATTAAGTGGTCTGAGAGCCTATAGTTTCCCTTTATGGAGTGGCAAACAGGATCCTTCTGTAGCCAACCTACAGGTAAAAAATACACAGCCCTTCGTTCAAACTCCCACTACTATTGGATGGCAGCAACAGGGCCAGACTGGCTCACCGAGATATCGGGAGTTTGCTGGGGATGGCAGTGCAGCACATGACACTTATTTTTTCCTTTGTCTAACTTTGTGGGCAGACTGTTATCTAGATGGCCCCCAGTGGGGCTGCCAGAGGCTGGTAAACAGGCAGAGTAGGCAGCTGGCTGCAGCAGGGAGGATTGAGAGAGCACTGAAGTCTCTCACAAACTCTCCTCCACAGTATCCAGCTCTGCATGGACAATCTGACAGGAGCCAACCCCCACATTGAAGCTCCATCCCCCAGCCTCAGTTGGCTGGCCTTTCATACAGGAAAAAAAAAGCCAGCGAGCTTGTCTTTTGTGAATGTGTGTCAGTGAGCCTGTCTCTAGTTAACTTGTGTGGATCAAAAAACATCCTTGCTTATTGTGTGTAGTGTGCTTGTGTATGTCAATGAGCGTCTGTGTGTCAGTGAGCTTGTCTGGGTCAGAGAGCTTCTGTGTGTGTAAGTGAGCATGTCTGGGTCAGAGAGCTTCTGTGTGTGTCAGTGAGCTTGTGTGTGTTTGTCAGTGAGCACTGTGTGTGTTAGTGAGTTTGTGTGTGTCAGTGTATTCAATCACAACAGACAAGTGGAGGCCTGGAGCTTGTGTGAAACAATAAATTGGCTCCCAAAGCAAATAATAAATAAAAAAATATAGAATAAAAAAAGAAAGTTACCTGCACACTGTTTTATATCCATATGCGAGTTTTATTAACGCCGCAATGGACATTCAAGTGTTAGGTCATATACCATAATCAATGCACACCTACACTAACAATAAACCTTGCTGCTTTCAACTAACAGGTGAAATCTCTAATGTGACTGAAAGAAAAGTTACCTACCCACTATCCCAATCACAAAAAGGCCTTCCCACACTTTTCTAAAAGAGTGGTCACATGGCAGCAATAGGTGTCCACATTGCTGCCAGCAGGGGGACTGCCTGAACTGACAGGCAGTCCCCCTGCTGGTGAAAAAGTAAAAAACAAAAAAGTTAAAAAAAAATAATAAATAAAATAAAGTTTATAAATTAACAAATATATATATGTATATATGAGATATATATATATATATATATAGATGGATGAAAAAAGCCGGCACTCTGGGTCTTGTTAATAAAAACTTCTCAGGTTTTATTCCAACAGTCAACGTTTCAGTTCTAACTGAACTTTCTTCAGGACATAAATAACTTATATTAACAATATTGACTATAAATAAGGAAAAACTCACTCACCCCAACCTCGATCACCTGTGTGCCGGTGTACAGCCAATGCGCATGCGTCATTAAGCTCCGCCCCCTACTGACGTCCCTTCCGGGTGCCGTGTCTCCATTCCAAGGTGACCCATAGAAACAAACCATCACCTTGTGAATGAATGAGGACAAGTGAAATAAATATACACGATGTGTAAATCATTATAAGTGCCCATAAATGTAGCTGATTCAGCTACTTATTAATCTATATACAGGGATGAAAAATGAAGTGCATAATGGGTATAAGCAAACCAAATATTCAATTGCATCAATCTTAGATCGATAGTGTGCAAATCACGGGATTAATTTCCCAAGTATAAAGAATGCTACTTTAAAGTGACAGTGCATCCACATTACTTGAAAGTGTCTGTGCCAAAAAATAACAGTGTAAAAACATGTGACCACTCATATACAATGAGAAAAGTGCCCACAATGTGCAAATATACAAGTGAATGAAGAAATACATTACAGTATTATATTAATATTCCTCATCCATATACTAAAGTGCATAAATATATATAACTATAAAGAGGTCTGAATGATTGCAATGTTAGACAGTTACTGAGAAAACTCAGACTGTATCCCTTTTGGGGAAAAACATGCACACAATATTATTATATACATCATGATCAAGGTCTAAATAAACATAAAAGAAACAGAATAAAAAAATACAATTAATGTGAGCTTCCCAATAGGGTTCTGCTCCAAAAAATATCCGACAAACCCTCTTACTCTTCATTATATCCTCTGGATTCAATCTATATTACCCTATTCAAATAAAGAGCATATATTTAATTATTAGGTGTATCTAAGTCCAATATCACTCTAATGAGGATAAGAAATCTCTATTGTAAAGACAGAGAAAGAGATATCAAAAAAATGATTAAAAACTGGAATATTAAGCAATATACAACCCAGGCCTATGGCCCCATAGGGGTCTATATAAATGGCATAAACGTCAACCAGGAACAAAAACAAAGATGGAAGCGGGGGTGCACCAGGAGAGGCCAGAAGGGTCGTCGACACTGGTCCAAGGGGCAAACCTCCAATGCGATAGTGACCCCTGTCGTTAATTTATCAGATAGGAAGTTAACAGATCAAGAAATAGACATCCACAGTAAAGGACTCTCATTTATCCCTACGACACAACCTAATACATTTCAATGGGAAGTGGATATGTTTAAATTCGGACGAACACTTGGACTCAAAGAATTTTTCGCTAAACGCAAGCAGGAACAAGTTCTTACACCATCATCACCGAGATTCAGGGTAAAGAGTTCATTTGACCCCCCACAAAGCCAGCCTTCTATTAAAACTTTTTTGACAGCATTAAGGACAGGTACGGAAACAGCTATAAAGGATCATAAAATCCGACACAGCAACATGTCTAAAGAGCAACATCAATTAATTAAAGGTTTGGCTAACGATCCCTCAATTGTCTTGAGACCAGCAGACAAGGGAGGGGATATTGTGATCCTTAACTACAAAGATTACTCTTTGGAAATTAAGAGACAACTTGAAGATTGAAATACATACAGTTCTCTACCACATGATCCAACTTTGGAGGTGATGAGGAAAATTGAAGAAGTATTGGAGATGGGACTATTGGCAGGATATATTGATTTAAACCTGTTTAATTTTCTAAAGAAAAGCAATACGAGAACCCCTATCCTATACACATTGCCAAAAATCCATAAAAGTCTACAGTCACCTCCTGGTCATCCGATAGTCTCCGCAATAGGAGGAGTTTTGGAACCTATAGCAAAATACCTTGACTTCCTTTTAAAAAAAACGGTGGAAAACATACCTACGTGTATTAAGGACACACAGGATTTGATTACAATATTGGGTAAAGTTGAACATAACTCTGAATCTTGTACTTATGACTTTAGATGTGCAAAGCCTTTATACAGTTATCCCCCATGAAGAGGGAATTGAAGCTATGAGACAAATATTATCCAACTCAACATATTATCAAGGACCTGCCATTTAATTTGTTATGGAATTACTGCTGTTAACTTTACAACAGAATTACTTTAGGTTTGAAACCAGTTGGTACATGCAGAAGTCGGGAACATCCATGGGTGCTGCAATGGCGCCCATGTATGCTAATGTATATATGCATACGTTTGAGGAGGAGAATATCCTAAAACCATTTTCAAATAAAATCATTAAATATGTATGTTTCATCGATGACATCTTGATATTGTGGAGAGGCACAGTAGAGGAAGCTGGAAATTTTGTGCAACACATTAATAACCTCCCCAGCCCAATCAAGATGACAGGGAACATTGACACAAAAACAGTGCAATATTTGGATCTTGAGATATTCATTCAAAATCAAAAATTGGAGCACTGACTTTTTTATAAACCAACAGACTGCAATACTATCCTCCACGCATCGATTGCGCATCCTGTACATATTAAAAAATCTTTGCCGTTTACTCAATTCTTGAGAGTGTTCAGGAATAACTCTCTCTCTGAATGCGCTGACAAACAAATTGAGGATATGTATAATACATTTCTAGTCAGGGGTTACAACCGGTTTATTCTGGATGCAGCTTTGGCAAGAGCTAGACTGGTTGTTAAAGAGAGATCAGAGACACCCGGTCCACAAAAACCACAAAGATTGACTTTTCCAATGAAGTATAACTCAGCAAGTAATAAACTGTCAGCAGTAGTGAGAGATAATTGGAATATTTTAACTGGAGATTCATCCTTACCAACAATTTTTCAACAGAAACCCATGATATGTCATAAGAGAGAAAGGAATTTGCGAGACCTATTGGTCCGCACGGATCCTGAACAGAGCTATTTGTCAGACCAGAATAAATTCCTTAATCCTGGATGTGTCAGGTGCTTGGGGTGTGTTACTTGTGGACATCTTATCCCCACTAAATCATTCGAACATCCTCACACAAGTAAAAAATATTCTATTAGACATCGGATCACATGTAAAACTGATCATGTGATTTATAAATTGTCATTCCCATGCGGATTAAATTACGTTGGAAAAACTGAGACACCACTATGTGAGCGAATCCGTGGGCATAGATCCAGTATTAGAACAGCAATCCGTGACGGGAATACAGACAAACCAGTGGCACTTCATTTCTTGGAATTTAAGCATCCATTATCTACACTGAAATGCGTAGCTATTGATCATATTCCCATATCTCAAAGAGGGGTAATCGAGTGATTTTATTATTACAAAGAGAGACCTTCTGGATCTGGGAATTGAACACTATTACACCTATGGGACTCAATGAAAAATTGACGTATATGCCATTTATATAGACCCCTATAGGGCCGTAGGCCTGGGTTGTATATTGCTTAATATTCCAGTTTTTAATATTTTTTTTTATATCCCTTTCTCTGTCTTTACAATAGAGATTTATTATCCTCATTAGAGTGATATTGGACTTAGATACACCTAATAATTAAATATATGCTCTTTATTTGAATAGGGTAATATAGATTGAATCCAGAGGATATAATGAAGAGTAAGAGGGTTTGTCGGATATTTTTTGGAGCAGAACCCTATTGGGAAGCTCACATTAATTATATTTTTTAAGTTTATTTAGATCTTGATCATGATGTATATAATAATATTGTGTGCATGTGTGTGAGTTTTCTCAGTAACTGTCTCCTTAACATTGCAATTATTCAGACCTCTTTATATTTATATATATTTATGCACTTTAGTATATGGATGAGGAATATTAATATAATACTGTAATGTATTTCTTCATTCACTTGTATATTTGCACATTTTGGGCACTTTTCTCATTGTATCTGAGTGGTCACATGTTTTTACACTGTTATTTTTTGGCACAGACACTTTCAAGTAATGTGGATGCACTGTCACTTTAAAGTAGCATTCTTTATACTTGGGAAATTAATCCCGTGATTTGCACACTATCGATCTAAGATTGATGCAATTGAATATTTGGTTTGCTTATACCCATTATGCACTTCATTTTTCATCCCTGTATATAGATTAATAAGTAGCTGAAACAGCTACATTTATGGGCACTTATAACGATTTACACATCGTGTATATTTATTTCACATGTCCTCATTCATTCACAAGGTGATGGTTTGTTTCTGTGGGTCACCTTAGAAACGGAGGCACGGCACCTGGAAGGGACGTCAGTAGTGGGCGGAGCTGAATGACGCATGCGCATTGGCGATGGCTGTACGCCGGCATACAGGTGATCGAGGTTGGGGTGACGGTTTGTTTATGTGGGTCACCTTGGAAACTGAGGCACGGCACCCGGAAGGGACATCAGTAGGGGGCGGAGCTTAATCACACATGCGCTTTGGCGATGGCTGTACGCCGGCACACAGGTGATCGAGGTTGGGGTGACGGTTTGTTTCTGTGGGTCACCTTGGAAACGGAGGCACGGCACCTGGAAGGGACGTCAGTAGGGGGCGGAGCTTAATCATGCATGCGCATCGGTAATGTCTTTTAGAGCGGTCACATGGCCCCTGGAGGTCCTAAATGGAGAAGGGGGACTCTCTGGGCTCAGTCCAGAGAGTCCCCCCAAAAGAAGACCGATCGCCGGAGATTGTTAAGTACATAGGAAAGGGTGGGTAAGGGTTAATTTTTTAAAATTTTATTTGTTTTTTTTAATATGCTTATTTTTAAGACTGTTACTGAGTGCCTCGACCCCTCGAGGCACTCAGTAAGAGTAAGAGCATCTGAAGCCTGCGGATGGCTTCAGATGCTCTCCCTACACTGCTGGGCGCCACGTGCGGCAAACCCGGAAGTGATCGCTCCGGGTGGGAGGGCGATCACTTGGATCCCCGGCAGTGGGGGGGGGTATTACACGATGCCTCGATAATACCATCAGAGCGGCTGGAAGCGATCGTTATCGCTTCCAGGCCTCAAAATAGCCACAGACGCACCAGGTACGTCCAAGGTTGTTAACGACCATTTAGTGTTGGACGCGCCTGGTACGTCCGCGGTCGCGAAGTGGTTAGATTTGGCATAGATTGGTGGTAAAATGGTTGCATGAAAAGAGTCAAAATACTCCAAGTTTAATATCTTAGGTTGTCTTCTTTTTAAAAAAATATATACATGTGAAGGGCTATTCAGGGATTCCTGACAGATATCAGTGTAACAATGTAACTTTAGTTAATTTTGAAGGAAAAAAAATGGTTTGGAAATAGCAAAGTGCTACTTGTACTTACTGCCCTATAACTTTCCAAAAAAGCTAAGAAAATATTAACATTGGGTATTTCTAAACTCAGGACTAAATTTAGAAACTATTTAGCACAGGTGTTTTTTGGCGGTTATAGATGCGTAACAGATTTTGGGGGTCAAAGTTAGAAAAAGTAAATTTTTAAAAATAATTTCATCATATTTTATATTTTTTTATAGTAAATTATATGATATGATGAAAATAATGGTATCTTTAGAAATATAATTTAATGACGAGAAAAACGGTATATAATATGTGTGGGTACATTAAATGAGTAAAAGGAAAATAACAGCTAAACACAAACACTGCAGAAATGTAAAAAGAGCCCTGATCCTTAACGGTAAGAAAATGTAAAAATGGTCTGGTCACTAAGGGGTTAATGAAGCAATTATTGTGTATAGATCATCAGTTCCCAAACTGTGTGCTACACAGGGGTGATGCAAAATGTTTCCCCGATACTATGAGTATAGCACCGGGGAAACATTATTGTTCAACAGGGACCCAGTCGAGTGCCGCGGTCCTTTAAGACCGCGACCAGGCCCCTATAATGTCGGCTGGATGTGAGGAAGTGACAGCCTGTCATTTCCTCCCAGCGTCATGCAGAGAGACGGCACGGGAGGGAGAGGAGGCAGCCGCAGTGTGAGGGCAGAAGAGCAAGAGCTCCAGACCCCTCACTCCCCCCAGCAGGACCAGGACTCCAAGCCACCCTCCTGGCACATAAAGTAAGCTGCCAGGAGGTGGCTGGAGATATAAAAAAGTCACTTGTGTGTGAGTGTTTGTATGAGTTTGAGTGTGTGTATTAGTGTAAGTGTGTATATTAGTGTGAGTATGAGTGTGTGTATGTGTATGAGTGTTTGATGTGTGTGAGTGTATGTGTATGAGTGTGTTTGAGTGTGAGTATGTATGTATGTATGAGTGTGTGTGTGTTTGTGTGTGCATGAGTGTATGAGAGTGTGTTTGTGCACGAATGTATGAAAGTGTGTATGTTTCTGAGTTTTTGTATGTGTGTGAGTGTATGTATGAGTTTGTGAGTGTGTGTGTCAGGGTGTGCGTATGTGTATATATATGTCAGTGGGCTTCTGTGTCTGTGTGTGCGCACTAATCTGTGTATGTGCCTCTGTGTGTCAGGGTGTGTGTTTTGATGTCAGTGTGTGTATTTGTGTCATGGTGTGGGCATTTATCAATGTTTGTGTGTGTCAGGATGCATATGTGTATCTATGTGTGTGTATGTGTTGGTGTGTATCTATATGTGTGTATGTGTCAGTGTCTATATGAATTTGTGTGTATGTGTCGGTGTATTTATATGCATCTGTGTGTTAACGTGCATGCATATTTGTGTAAGTATGTATGTATTTATGTGCTAGAGTATGTGCATACATCCAATCAGTCAAACACCAGCACAACATACAAACACACTCCTGCAATCTAACACAAATATAACATACAAACACAGCCCTGTATTCAAACTCAAAATAAATATATATATATATATATATATATATACACAAACACACCCTTCACTCAAACACAAATACTTCACACAAATGTACATCCACATTTAAAAGTGAACATTACATCCAAACACACCCCAGCAATCAAACGCAAACATTACATACAAACACACCCCTGTATTAAAACACAATAAATGGCTACAAACATCCGTTCAAACACCAACACTATACATTACACTATAGCGCCAGTAAATGCCGCAGCGTTGTACAGATATACAATCTAGAAATTTTGACCTGGGGTGCCTTGGAAAAATACTGAAATATTAAGGGCGCCTTGAACCTAAAAAGTTTGGGAACCACTGGTATAGATCATGACTATGAAGTTTCACGGCGCAATTCACTGCCATTTATGAGTTAAATAACTTTTGTTTCTATTTATGCAGCCCTAGTCACATTTCCCCAGATGTAACTCACTTTAAAAGTTTTTATCTCCTGCTCTATAAATTGAATGTTAATCACGCAAAGGAGGCTCCTGTTGGGTCTAACAAGGTATTAAACAGAATTTGCAATGCAGGAGGTGTAAACATTAGATGACTCTTTACATGAAGTGTTTAGGAAGGCTGTGCAAGTCACATACGTGGAGGTGTGACTAGGACTGTGTAAACTGCCTAAATGGCAGTGAATTGAGCAGTGAGACTGCAGTGGCATGATCTATACATCAAAACTGCTTCATTAAACTAAAGTTGCTTTGGTGACAATAGTATCTCTTTAATACTTAGGTCAATGTGGAATTTTCCTCAAAAAACTATATGGATCAAATTTGTAAGATATTTAAATAATTATTTCTATCAATGTATATTAACAGGTAAACAGGTATAACAGGTCAGGTAAGAGAGCTCAGACCTGCCAATGTTAATGGCTCAAAAAACAAACAAACCCCACACTAAGTCTTCATTAAAGGACCACTCTAGGCACCCAGACCACTTCAGCTTAATGAAGTGGTCTGGGTGCCAGGTCCCTCTAGGGTTAACCCATTTTTTTATAAACATAGCAGTTTCAGAGAGTTAATCCTTCCTCCAATTCCTCTAGTGGCTGTCTCATTGACAGCCGCTAGAGGCGCTTGCGTGATTCTCACTGTGAAAATCACAGTGAGAGCACGCAAGCGTCCATAGCACGCGCCGCAAGAGCTGCGTGCGCATTCCTATGAGACCGGCCGAATGCGTGCGCAGCTCTTGCCGCGCGTGCGCATTCAGCCGGATGGGAGGAGAGGAGGAGGATCGGAAGAGGAGAGCTCCCCGCCCGGCGCTGGAGAAAGGTACGTTTTAACCCCTTTCCTCTCCCCAGAGGCGGGCGGGAGGGGGACCCTGAGGGTGGGGGCACCGTCAGGGCACTATAGTGCCAGGAAAACGAGTATGTTTTACTGGCACTATAGTGGTCCTTTAAATAATTTTCTACCAATCTATTTCCCTAATACTTCCCTTACCCTTTGTGTCACTACCCTACTCCCTCTAGCATACATTGGTGATCACATGTTTGAGCCAGAATAAATAGCCAGAGACTGGTAAACTGGAGGCTGCCATACATTATGATCATGCTAAGCAAATTATAGTCTTTCTACATGCTGGATCAGGCTAATCAATACTGCTATTGGCTAGGGTTTTGGATTAGCATGAAGTATTTTGAACGCCAGTTGAAATTCAAGTTGAAGTCCAGGGAGCAATATTTCATTGTTTCAGTTCTAAATTATTAGTAGGTTGCTACTGCCAAATAAAGCCCAGGGGAAGATGACGGGTTTATTTTCATATAACAAACAACATTAATAGAAAGGGTTAGAGTCGGTGTCAGTGTTATGGAGAAGTGTTTAACTTGGCACGAGAAGCAGTGTAAACTCATGCTGCCCAGTAAAACAAAAGGATGCGAAAGCCAGCTTTGATAGATATGAATTTACCCATAGATCATGGCTAGTAATAGGGGTGTTACTGCAACCTGATGAGGCCCTAGGGCCTTGTATTTTACTTTAGATCCTTAAATAATAAAAATAGATAGACAAGGAGAATCTGTTTTAACTCATGCCTTAGAACAGCTGACAAATGTAACGATTAGCAGACATTTTAGGTAATAAAACTACTTCGTAGTGTCCAGTTCTGGCTGTGCCACAAGAATGAAACCAGACAGAGGTGGTGGCATATATGAATTTTGAACATTTTTGCAGCTAGATTTGGACTTTGTCTACAAGTAAGAATTTTCCAGTTTTTAGTAAAGCTTGGCTGTTTTGTCTTTGCGCTACATCATATTAGGTTTAAAAGAAAAGATAAAAAGATTTTTAAACTTGAATTTATTTATATCCATACACTATAAATTTTGTGAGAAATACCTGCCTAAATTATTAGAGAGAAACCTGGTTGCAAATTGCAAACGGTCTGCATCAAATAAAATATATGCTCCATTGTATACAGGTCATGTGCAGGGCTTGTACAGTCAAGAACATTCTTTCTATTGGCTCTGAAACATTCATTGGGATAAACTGTCCTGTTGCAAGGTGAAGTGCCCTAAAAATGGGTTTGGAGGTGTTTTCTGGGACCTGAGCAGAAATGTACTGTCTATTCACTTCACCATTCATTCTGCTGCGGTCCTTCGCAGTCACATAATCAACAACGACAAGTGAGGCCATAATGGTGACTACCACTACCGCTCCATAATACGTCTAGCATGTCTCACATATCAAGGTGATCAGGGCCGTCTTTAATAACGAATGGACCCTGGGCAAGTGTTTGCTTGGGCCCCCTGTGCCCTGCCGCTCTCGCCCCTCACTCCCTGGTATGCAATCACGGCATCCATCCCAACGCAGTGGCGGTACTAAAGTAGAATGAATTTTATTGGGACCCCCAATTGCAAGGTTGGACTAAAGGTAGAACCCCATCTGTCGTGCAACTCCAACAATGCTTTGACAGCTGGGACTCTACCAATTTCCCATGCTTGCAGGGTTGTATTTAGCACTGAGCCATGTTAGTATGTTTGAATGTAAGCATGTGTTTGTATGGAGTATGTTTGTGTGAATGTGTTTGTATGTGGTACTGGAGTTTGAATGCAAGTGTGCATTTATGTGTAGTGTTTGTTTTTGAATGTAGGAGTGTGCTTGTATGTAGTGTTGACGTTTCAATGCAGGAGTGTGTTTTATATGTAGTGTTGAAGTCTGAATGGAGGGGTGTATTTGTATTTAAAGTTGCGGCTCAGATGCACAGGTACACACTCTGACGCACAAGCAGATACACAGATACATACACTGACTACATACAGATAAACAGGCACATACACTGACAGACACACTGACACAGGTACATATATTGACACACACACAGACACATACACTGGTAGACGTACTGACAGACATACTGACACAGGCACATATACAGACATACCGACATACTGACACACACACACAGACACATACACTGATCAACATACTGACACACATACACTGACAGAAATACTGACACCCACACACTGACAGATATACTGACACCCACATACACTGAGAAATACTGACACACACACACAGGCACATACACTGACACACACAGACTGATATACTGACACACACACACACAGACATAATGGCACACAGACAGATATACTGACACATGCATACACATGCACTAACAGACATACTGACGCACTGACAGACATACCGACACATACACATATTGACACACACAGATATACACACACATATATACTGACACACAGACAGACAGACATACTGACACACACACACAGACATACTGACACACACACATACACTAACAAACACACACTAACAAACACATACACTAACACACACTAACACACACACACACTAACACACATACACTAACATACACATACACTAACACACACACTAACACACACACAACACACAACACACATACACCAACACACATACACTAACACACACATACACTAACACACACATACACTAACACACAACACACACACAACACACACACACACACACACACACACACAACACACATACACACACACACAACACACACACACACACACACACACACACACACACACACACACACACACACACACACACACACACACACACACACACATACACTAACACACACATACACAACACACAACACACACACTAACACACATAAACACACACATACATACACTAACACACACATACACTAACACACAAACACATACACTAACACACACTAACACACAAACAACACATACATTAACACACACATACACTAACACACACATACACTAACACACACACACATAACACTACACTAACACACAACACACACAACACACATTTTTTTTTTCAAATGAATCCCCCCAGCCTCCTTACCTTTGGAGTGCTGGGGGGATTCCCTGGGGTCCAGTGGTGCTGTTGGGCTGGTGGCTCGGCAGGAAGGCGGCGCGCGAGGGAGCACTCACTGCTTCCTCTTCAGCTCCCTCGCGCGCCGCGTAGGGATGCCGGCGCCGGAAGATGACGTCATCTTCCGGCTCCGGCATCAGTGCGGTGCGCGAGGGAGCTGAAGAGGAAGCAATGAGTGCTCCCTCGCGCGCCCGCCTTCCTGCCCGACCGGCCACCCGCCCGCTGGGGTCAGCGGGGCCCACGGGGCAGGTGCCTCGGGCCCCCCAAGAGAAACTGGGCCCGGGGCAGTTGCCCCGTTTGCCCCGCGTTAAAGACGGCCCTGAAGGTGATATGGTTAGATCATGTATGGTTCCCTTCCTTTTAAACATTTTTTTGTTTTCAACTCTGTGGTACCAGTTCATCTTTGGCTCATATATGACAATATGATCAAGAAATTTTTACAGTATTCATTTAATGGTTCATTTTGACACTTCAATGAGTTCTAGTCAGTTCTTTTCCGACTTAATAGCTGAAAAGAAAGTTTTACCAGGTGATTTGCTTTTCCTGACCTTATCAGAGTCTTCCTGCTTCTATATAGGCTTTCTCACAGTCGATATTGATATATCTGATGTTTTGTGTTGCTGATCAATGTGTTCTAATTTTCAGTCTGCTTTATTCATATAACACATGAGTGCTGACCCTCTCCCTTTACCTTCTGTTACCCTTCCCCCCCAATAACTCACAAACAATCAAATTGTGGGTAAGGACAACGGCCACAGGATTTTCCCAGCAGACAGCTAACATAACTTAATTCTTCCCGAGCCTCTTCAACCTAAAGTCCGTCCTCAACCAGACCAGGCTGCGACTCCCCAAGCCCGTCCGGGCACTGCTCTCAGTTCCACTTGCTGGCAAAGGACAAACCGCAGCTGTGACAAAATAAACAGAAGAAAGAAACCACACCAAACACATCACATACAACAATAACATATCCAGTGTTCACACCAACCCAGGTAGGGTGGGCGGGAAACAGCACTGCCAGGTTCCCTCAGCATGCTCTCCAGTGGTCTGTTAAGTATTTCCCAGTGTCCCCGGTCCAGGTGCATCCCAAACATTGTATCTCTTGTTGCAATGCCAACCTCTCTGGGCAGCAGTCATGCTCCCCCTCCTTATCAACTGCGGGGGTTGGAATTTATTGCTGATCCTCTTCCTTTACCTTTTGTTACGCTTCCCCCCAATAACTCACAAACAACCAAATTGTGGGTAAGAGCAACGGCCGCAGATTTTATTATCAGGCCAGCATAACTTAAGCAACTGTCAGCTGCTGGATTTTCCCAGCAGACAGTGTGATAAGGTGAATGGGGTGGTCTGTGAGGGAGTCTATATCTCGACAGAATTGTTCAGAGAGGCATATGATTTTTAACCCCAGGGGGAGTGTATGTTTCTGTGGATGTAACCAGAATGAATATTTAGTTATGGGCCCCTGGGGTGGAGCATTTGGAGAGCAGGGTGGGCCAGTGCTCCACTCCGCAGTTTAGCGGTTTTCTTGGAAGACATAGATCCAGCCCAGGGTTTTGGACTGTCTCCAACCTACTGCTCAGCTGCAGGTAATCGGCTGCAGCAGTGGGAATAAATCCCTCCCTGCTAGGCAGGTAGGGAGAGAATGTTTTGTTTCTCTCTGAAAGGCTGGAAGCAGCAGGTTGGCTAAATACTGGAGTGCTGAGAGTGGACAAAGACTCTAGGTTGGTGAAACCAATATTGTTTTGTTTAGTTTAACCCTGAGAGATAGGGAACCTAATGTCAGTTAGTGCTCAGATGAGCTAGGTTTTTGTTTATAAGGTTTTGTGTTACATTTATGTTTTCATTTACTGCTGTATCCTGTGTGGATTTACAAATAAAGTGCCTGGAGTATATGCAATTACAAGGACTGTGCCTATTGTTTACCCTAGAGGACCGTGCTACCTGCAAACAAGGATCACAATATGGTGGAGAATGCGGGCACTGTAGCACATTGAGGGTCTGTGGGTGTGCCAGTCATTCGGTAGTCTGCTTGAGGACTTTTATTTTGGCAGACCTGCTAATCAAATAAGTAGCACCGTACCTTTAAGACTGTTACCTGCTTGGTGCTGTAATGGAGGAGCTGGTGAAAGCTCTGGTACAGGCAACCGCTGTACAACAGGAAACAAATCGTCTACTGGTTGCCCAGGTTGAGAACCTGAAGGAAGCCCAGCAGATGGATAGAGCTGCCCTTACTGAGGTGTTGCAGAGAGTGATATTCATCTGCAGGGAGCCCCCCTGGTGAAAGGGGATCCCGTATCCGTGCCACAGACTTCCTGCATAAGATGACCGAGACAGATGATGTGGAGGCTTATCTCACCACTTTCGAGAGGGTTGCTGCCCGGGAAAGATGGTCACTGGGCCAGTGGGCGGGCCTTCTAGCTCCATGCCTGAGTGGGGAGTGCCAAAAAGCCTATGAAGACCTACCTTCTGACCAGACCCAGGATTACAAGCAACTTAAAGCTGAAATTCTAAAGCGCATTGGCGTAACACCAGCCATTCAAGCCATTCATAATTGGGCATACGATGTGAGTAAACCTACCAGAGCCCAGATGTATGGATTGCTCAGGCTCGCTCAGAAGTGGCTGGAGCCAGAGCGCAACCCTGCTACCAAGATAGTGGAAATGGTTGTGATGGACCATTTTCTCAGACACCTGCCAACAGGACTGCGACAATGGGTCTGCCAAGGGGACCCTCAGGAGCCAGAAGCAATGATGTGCCTGATTGAGAGGTATTTGGTTGCCAAGGATCCATACAGTATTGATCCTCATCAGAAGTCCCGACCGGCTAACAACCGGATAAGCGGGAAAGTGGGAAACAAAAGACAAAATTTTGTACCGAACCTTGAACCATATGACCGGGGTGGCAGAAGGTCCCCATCAGCTCCATTACGGTTACAAGACCAAGCTGAGGGACAACTCCGGTGCTTTAAATGCCATGAGCCTGGACATTTTGCACGCAGCTGTCCAGAGAATGAAGAGCCCATGCAGTGTGATGTAGGGACAAGGGCTCTGCATAGGACTGTATTGACTTGCTCAAAGATGTGTGTGGTGACTAGTGCTATTAATGCAATGCATTTAATAATGGTGAGGGTGGAAGGAAAGAATGTACAAGCTCTAATTGATTCAGGGAGTGAGGTTACCTTGATAAAAAGTTTTCTGCTCCAGCCAGGGAAATTAGACACCAAACAAGTGATTGATATTGTGTGTATACATGGTGACACCCACACATACCCCACAGCAGAGGTTGAGTTTGGCACCAAGGTAGGGGAGGTTAAATGCTCTGTAGGGGTAGTGCCCCTATTACCGTATGATGTGGTATTAGGGAGGGACTTTCCCCATTTCTGCCGCCTATGGGAAAAGTGCTCTGCTCATCCAAAAATGCGCTCTGAGGAGCTACCCGGGGTAGAGTGTATAGATGATATTTTTCCTTTCTCCGATTTAGAATGTGACGAGCAAGAGACACCCTTGGTGTGCCTGGGTAATGAGGTAGAACCTCCCCATACTGAAGACCCTATAGAAGAAGGGGAGTTTCAGGATCTCAGAATCCCCCCTGGTAACTTCCGAGCAGCCCAATGGGAAGATATGTCTTTGACAGCTGCAAGAGAGAATGTGCAAATAGTGGAGGGTACAAGGGCAGACCCTGACAAGCCCTTAAGCTTTCCTTATTTCATGGTGAAAAATAATGTGCTGTATCGAGTAGAGAAAAAGGGGGAAGAGGAGGCAGAACAGTTGTTAGTCCCCAATCTCACCGAAACACTGTTTTAAAACTAGCCCATAGCCATGTGTTAGGTGGGCACCTTGGTTTTGAAAAAACGAGGGAACGAATTCTGACCCGATTCTATTGGCCAGGGGTATTTTCGTCAATAGAGAGGTTTTGTAAATCCTGCCCAGAATGCCAACTGAAAGCTCCGCATAAGGGCTTTCGTAGTCCATTGGTACCCCTTCCCATCATAGAGGTTCCATTCGAAAGAATAGCAATGGACCTGATAGGGCCGTTGCCTAAGTCCACAAGAGGACATCAGTACATTTTAGTTGTTGTGGATTATGCAACACGGTATCCAGAGGCAGTACCTCTACGGAATGCCACCTCTAAAAATGTTGCAAGGGAGTTACTGATGTTTAGCAGGATGGGTATACCTAAGGAAATTCTCACAGATCAGGGAACCCCTTTTATGTCAAAAATCATGCGTGATTTGTGCAAATTGCTCAGAATTAAGCAGCTGAAAACCTCGGTATACCATCCGCAAACTGATGGATTAGTGGAGAGGTTTAATAAAACTCTAAAGGCTATGCTGTGGAAGGCGATAGACAAGGATGGAAAAAAATGGGATTATCTCATACCCTACCTGATGTTTTCTATTAGAGAAGTCCCGCAAGCTTCCACAGGGTTTTCACCTTTCGAGTTAATGTATGGTAGGCATCCAAGAGGCATACTGGATGTTGCCAAGGAAACATGGGAACAAGAGCATACCCCCCATCACAGTCTTATAAAGCATGTAGCGCAAATGCAAGAGCGGATCGAAGCGGTAATTCCCATAGTCATGGAAAAGGCCCAGAGAGCCCAACAAGCAAGCTATAACCGGAACGCAAGGCTACGGGTATTCAAACCAGGTGATAGGGTTCTAGTTCTTGTTCCCACGGTAGAAAGCAAATTCTTAGCCAGCTGGCAAGGGCCATATGAAGCGGATTAGTGACGTGAACTATAAAGTAAGACAGCCAGGCAGACGGAAGCCAGAACAGACATATCATATAAATTTATTGAAGCCATTGGTAGAACGAGAGGTTCTCATCGTGACCAGAGATAAACCTACTCAAGCCACTCGTGAGCAGGGTCCGGAGGTGCATGTCGCTGATACTCTTGCCCCCCATCAGAAACAGGAAGTCAGGGAGTTTGTGTCTAAAAATAGGGATGTGTTTTCCCCAATACCAGGAAAAACACATATAATCAAGCATGATATCCTAACTGAACCTGGGAAGAAGATCAATCTGAAGCCCTACAGGATACCTGAGGCTAGACGTGAAGTGGTTAGTGCAGAGGTTAAAAAGATGCTTGAGTTGGGGGTGATTGAAGTATCACAAAGTGAGTGGAACAGCCCAATTGTGTTAGTGCCCAAACCAAATGGGGAAATCCGTTTCTGTAATGATTTCCGTAAGCTAAATGATATCTCTAAGTTTGATGCCTACCCGATGCCTCGTGTGGATGAGCTAATAGAGCGATTAGGTAAGGCCAGATATCTGAGCACCTTGGACCTCACCAAGGGATACTGGCAGGTACCCCTGACAGAGAAAGCAAAAGAGAAAACCGCATTTTCTACCCCTGATGGGTTGTTCCAATATAAAGTGCTGCCATTTGGGTTGCATGGTGCCCCAGCAACGTTTCAGCGTATGATGGATAAGATACTTCACCCCCACAGACAGTATGCAGCCGCCTACCTGGATGATGTGGTGATTCACAGTGCGGACTGGGAAACCCACTTGATGAAGGTTCAGGCAGTTGTGGATAGTATAAGGGCTGCCGGTTTGACAGCTAACCCTGCTAAGTGTTCTTTAGGGCTAGAAGAAGCAAAATATCTGGGGTACACTATCGGGTGGGGGCTCCTTAAACCACAAGAGAGCAAAGTAGCAGCCATCACCAGTTGGCCACGTCCTGTAACTAAAAAGCAAGTCAGGGCTTTTTTAGGCTTAACCGGCTACTATTGTAGGTTCATCCCTGGGTACGCTACCATTGCCAACCCATTGACTGAACTTACTAAGGCAAAAGGCCCGATTATGGTTAAGTGGACCCCGGAAGCGGAGCATGCCTTTCAAGTCTTGAAGGGAGCCTTGTGTGCTGACCCTGTTTTGGTGGCTCCGGATTTCACTAAACCATTTGTGGAACAGACCGATGCGTCTGATGTGGGCCTTGGCGCGGTTCTGTCCCAGGTACATGAAGGAGAGGAACATCCTGTCATGTATCTGAGCCGGAAAATGAATCCCCATGAACAGAGGTACTCCGTAGTGGAAAAGCAATGCCTGGCGATAAAATGGGCTTTAGAATCCCTGAGATATTACTTACTGGGGAGATGTTTTACACTGATCACGGACCATGCTCCTTTAACATGGATGAGGCAAAACAAAGAAAAGAATGCCAGGGTGACTAGATGGTTCCTAAGTCTTCAGCCTTACCAGTTTACTATTACTCACAGGGCCGGAACTGCCCAAGGTAATGCGGATGGCCTCTCCCGAGTTCACTGTTTATGGTCCCAGGCCGCTCGCCCTGATGGGTCTGAGCTGGGGAGGGGGATATGTGATAAGGTGAATGGGGTGGTCTGTGAGGGAGTCTATATCTCGACAGAATTGTTCAGAGAGGCATATGATTTTTAACCCCAGGGGGAGTGTATGTTTCTGTGTATGTAACCAGAATGAATATTTAGTTATGGGCCACTGGGGTGGAGCATTTGGAGAGCAGGGTGGGCCAGTGCTCCACTCCGCAGTTTAGCGGTTTTCTTGGAAGACATAGATCCAGCCCAGGGTTTTGGACTGTCTCCAACCTACTGCTCAGCTGCAGGTAATCGGCTGCAGCAGTGGGAATAAATCCCTCCCTGCTAGGCAGGTAGGGAGAGAATGTTTTGTTTCTCTCTGAAAGGCTGGAAGCAGCAGGCTGGCTAAATACTGGAGTGCTGAGAGTGGACAAAGACTCTAGGTTGGTGAAACCAAAATTGTTTTGTTTAGTTTAACCCTGAGAGATGGGGAACCTAATGTCAGTTAGTGCTCAGACGAGCTAGGTTTTTGTTTATAAGGTTTTGTGTTACATTTATGTTTTCATTTACTGCTGTATCCTGTGTGGATTTACAAATAAAATGCCTGGAGTATATGCAATTACAAGGACTGCCTATTGTTTACCCTAGAGTACCGTGCTACCTGCAAACAAGGATCACAACAGCTAACATAACTTAATTCTTCCCGAGCCTCTTCAGCCTGAAGTCCATCCTCAACCAGACCAGGCTGTGACTCCCCAAGCCCGTCCGGGTACTGCTCTCAGTTCCACTTGCTGGCGAAGGACAAACTGCCACCGCAGCCTCTCCCCTATCCCTGAAGAGGACTGCACCCCCCCGAAGCCAGCGCCTGTTCAATTACTGACTGTGAACTCAAACTAAAAATAGCCAACCCAATTTTGTTCAGGTGGACCCCATGTGTCCTCATTAGGTTTGAGTTGTTCCCTTCCAGCTCTACATGACGAGCCACAAAGCCTCCCAGCCTACGCACAAAACGTGAAATCGTCATGTTGAACTGTCGGATGCCGTGCTCCACCGCCTTCGCATGTGGCAGCGCCCCCCCAAGCCAGACGAGGAATGACTTCAGACCACACCAGTGTGACATCACTGAAAAGCGCCATACAGCGAGCCAAATAGTGCTTACAAGCATAAATCAAATCCACTGCACAGCACCGCCCCAAGTCATTTCCCCCGGCATGAAGCACCAGAACCACTGACCCAGTCACGGATACACATAGTGCCACCACAAACCCCATATCCCCCAGCCATCGAACCCTAACCTGCTCATGTGGGAGCCCTAGATTCCGGCCGTATGGTCTCTGCTCTGCATGCCTGGCCGCCCAATAAATGCTGGCAAAGGTTGCAAATCCAATTACCAAAGGTGCGGGGGAGCTGCTTACCTTTTTCACTCTCCGTCGCCTCACCGCGTCGCGGTTTATCAGCAGATTCCCTATCAAACGGGACTAAAGAGATGAGGTCCACATATTCACCCTTCAAGATCTTTTCCCTCACCTCCAGCGACACATGCATACCCAGGGGGGCGATGTCACACACCGGCCCCCCTGCAGTACCCCCCACTGTACCCAACGGAGGGGTCCCCGTGGGAAGCGTAGCGTCCTGTGCGGGTACTCCAACATGCCCTAAGCGATTTAACATTAAGCGCAGCAATTTTACTACTTCCCCTGTACTCCCTTGTTCTAGCCCAGAGTCCCCCTCTGCCCCTAACCAAGCTGAGCGAACTCCAATTCTGAAACAGGGGTCTGTACATCAGCTCCACATCCGATCCATCTGGCAGTATAGGTACTGCGGCCTGTTGCCCCTCCAGGGGCCCGGCGGCTCACCCCCATGGGAGCTCCAGATCTTCTGGGGCGAATGTTTGGAGGGGAATCCTGCATCCCTCCATCCTCTCTGGCTGATGCTAAGAGGTAGTATAGTATATTTGTCTGCAACCTTGTCAGTTTTACGGTAACAGTCTGTTCCCTGTCGTCCTTAGACTGAATTCCACTGTACAATACATGGATTAATACTAGCACTCCTCTACTGTTCATATAAGGATTTGGTAGCTTATTCCATAGTTGCAATGCATTGTTTGAGAATTTTCCCTTGTTGTAGTGAGAAATGGAGAATGAAGTTCTGGAATGGACCTTAGGTTATATAGGTTGTGTGGCACTCAGGTAGTGTTGGAATTTACTGTAGAAGTGATTATGTATCCCGTGATTATGGCCAATCATTCTATAAGAAATAATCTTTTAAATTGCTGAGCTTTATGAAAGTAGTTCCAAAGCAAGTGGTAAGCTACATTTTGGCTGCATCTGGCCTATAGAATAATTGATTTTATTTAGTTGCTTATTTAATTTGCCATCTTACAAGGTTCTATAAGTGTTCATGTACCAAGACTGATATTTTCAAATAATTTATGGATTTGATCACACTGGAGTGAATACATAATACTTCTTACTAAGAGGGTTAGTCACTAAAGTCAGAATTGCAGGGATTTCAAAGTGAATTTCAAATTTAAGGCCCAAGTAGCCAAAATGAAAGCAGTATTTTATGATTTGGCTACTTTGGACTAAATTTGAAAAATTTACTTTTCACTTTGAATTCCCAGTAATGCTAACTTTAGCGAAAAACCTTGTAAGTGTGACATTAAGAGTTTGATTAACAATAGTCCTGTGTGTGAAAATGTAATTGTCAATTCAATTTCAATTCATATTTACTAGATGGACTAAGCCACATGTGGACCCAGTGGCGTACACACAATCCATGGGGCCTGGTCCGAAACTGCTCCGTGGGCCCCCCTCCTCACCTCTCTCTCCCTCCCTCCCCTCTCTCCCCCGAATTTTATTCCTATTAATATATCATAAGCGCATTAAAGACACACATTTTCTGCATTTCTGTAAACTATTCTTCAACCTCTGTTCCTGTGTGTCCAACTTGTCTGGTTACAACTACATGTTTTTTCGTCCACCCACTGTAAAGCACTGCGGAATTTGTTGGCGCTATATAAATAATAACATAATAATAATAATAAGACATGCATGCATTTATTTATGCATGTTTTTCATTGGGGGTATAGCTAAAAATAGCTTGCAAAAGCTGCAGATCTCTTGGCTGCAACCTTTAAAAGTTTTCAAATTTTTTCAGTCTGTGCCAGGGAATGCATCAATCAGAGGCTTCTCATTGAAAAGCCTCTGCTTCTCAATGAGGAGCCTCTTCCATTAGCTCTGTGACACTAACAAAAGCAGAAGAAAACTTCCCTGGCTTTCTGATTGCGAATCAGCACATTTATTAACTGTCACAAATATGACATCATGATGAATTCAAATAAGTGTTAATAATTATACAATCAAATTAAAAATATATAAAGAAAACCAAATATTTACATAAAATTGTTACCATCTCCTTTTCTTGTATATCATTTTCTAGTATATCACAAATGCGACCTCTTGTGGAAGAAGAACCAAGGTGCAGCTATAAATATTGAATTGCATGTGTTGTTAAAAGACCACTATAGGCACCCAGACCACTTCAGCTTAATGAAGTGGTCTGGGTGCCTGGTTCCTCTAGGACTAACCCCTTTTTTTTATAAACATAGCAGTTTCAGAGAAACTGCTATGTTTATAAATGGGTTAATCCAGCCTCCAGAGCCTCTAGTGGCTGTCTCATTGACAGCTGCTAAAGGCGCTTGCGTGCTTCTCACTGTGAAAATCACAGTGAGAACACGCAAGCGTCCATAGGAAAGCATTGTAAATGCTTTCCTATGAGACTGGCTGAATGCGCGTGCAGCTCCTGCCGCGCGTCCGCATTCAGCCGAAGAGGAGGATCGGAGGCGGAGAGGAGGAGGAGAGCTCCCCGCCCGGCGCTGGAATAAAGGTAAGTTTAACCCCTTTCCTCGCCATCCAGCCCGGCGGGAAGGGGACCCTGGGGGTGGGGGCACCCCCAGGGCCAAGTATGTTTTCCTGGCACTATAGTGGTCCTTTAAGCAAGACAAATATTTATTTTCTTTTACCAGAAGTCAATAGCTAGGGAGAAAAAAACATCATGTTATCGTATGAGGTATTCTGTTTTGTATCTAAATATGTAAATTATAACATATCATTGCATTATTGTTCATTATTTGTTTCATTCATTTAATCCCCCCCCCCAATAAAAAAAATAGATTTAGCTTTGAATGTCACACATTTGCTGCAAAGCCCTAGATGCTGCCATGACAAGAAAGCAGATGAGTATCAATAATCAGTCCTGATCCTCCCAGAAATTTCAATAGAAGCAGTGTGCACATTGAGGATCATTGAATATGTTAGTTAAAATTAAGAAAATATCATAAAAATGACAGTGATGTTATGGCAATCATCTATACTCTGATCAGCCACAATATTAAAACCATATATTAATATTGTGTAGTTCCCCCTCGTGCTGTCAAAACAGCTCTGAGGCGTTGAGGCATGGACTTCACAAGACCTCTGAACGTGTCCTGTGTTATCTGGCACATTAGCCGTCAGACATTAGCAGCATATCCTTTAAGTCCTGCAAGGTGTTAATTGTTCCATCACATGCCACAAATTCTCAATCAAATTGAGATCCTCCAGCCTCCCTACTTCACATAGTGCTGCCTGTTGCCATCTCTTCCCCAGGTAAACGACGCGCACACACACCCAGCCACCCACGTGATCTAAAAGAAAATGTGATTCATCAGACCAGTTAAACTTCTTCCATTGCGTCTTCGATTGCGTTCTTACGCTTATGTCCCCATTGAAGGCGCTTTTGGTGGTTGACATGGGTCATCAGAAGCACATTGACTGGTCTGTGGTTACAGCAAACTGCATTGTGTGTTTTGACACCTTTCTATCATATGCAGCAATTTGATCTACAGTAGTGCTTCTGTGTGATCAAACCAGATTCACTAGTCTTCGCTCCCCTGTGCATCAATGAGACTTGGGCACCCATCTCCCTGATGCCGATTTAGTGGTTGCTCTTTCTTGCACCATTTTGATAGGTACTAACCATTGCATACTGGGAACTCACCACAAGACTTGCCGTTTTAGAGATGCTCTGACCCAGTCATTTAGCTATCACTTTAAGGCCCTTGTCAAAGTCAACATCTTTTTGCTTGCCCACTTTTCCTGCTTCCGACAGACGAAATACAAGAACTGACTGTTCACTTGTTGCCTAATATATCCCACCCCTTGACATGTGCCATTTTAATGATATAATCAATGTTATTTACTTCACCTGTCAGTGGTTTTAACCCCTAGAAGACTGCGGGCTTTCTATGCCGTCCTTAAGGAAGCATCTCTAAACGCCGCAGGGCAGCATAGAACGCCCAAACGCCCTTTGTACTCACCCGGTCCCCCTCTGTCCTCTTTGGCCCCCCTTGGCCATGTGATCGCGAGGACGTCACGATCACATGGACGGCATAGTCCTTGTCAGTGCCAGCAGGGGGAGTGCCTGTAATGACAGGTACTCCCCCTGCTGTCTGAAAATAAATAAAATAAAAGTTAAATCAGTGTAAAAATAAATAATATATACTTAGATCATATATATATTTATTATATATATGATCTAAGTATATATATATACACACATACACTGTCTAAGTGCATTTTAATATTAATATATATATATAATTATAAATATATATTAATTTCAAAATACACGTACAATGATATTGATTAAATATATATATATATAATTTTCATTATATATTTATATATAATAGAAAATAAATCTGTAAATACGTAAAAAATTTGGATAAAAATAAAAAATAAAATATATATATATCTATATATATATATATATATATATATATATATATGTGTGTGTGTAAATTCGTTCTAACTGTATTTTAACATTAATTAATATATATATATATATTGATATCAAAATACATGTAGATTGAAATAATATATATATATATATATCTATATACATAAGTAAATACGTATATATCACTATATATATATATATATATATACCTATATATAATTTATATACACACATACATATAATAATTCTACATATATATTTATGTAATAATTTTCCATAATTAGGTGATTTTATAAATTACAATTAGCAGGACCAGCCTGACAACCCAGGCCAAAAGTCCAGGGAATTTAATTTGCTAGCACTCTATTTAACCCTGTAACTTTCCAAGACACCATAAAACCTGTACATGGGGGGTACTGTTTTACTCGAAAGACTTCGCTGAACATAAATATTTGTGTTTCAAAACAGTAACATGTATTACAACGACGATATTGTCAGTGAAAGTGACTTTTTTTGCATTTTTCACACCCAAATGGCACTTACACGGACAATATAATTGTTGTGATACGTTTTACCGTTTTGAAACACTAATATTTGTGTTCAGCAAAGTCTCCCAAGTAACCCTCATGGGTATAACAGTATCCCTCATGTACAGGTTTTATGGTGTTTTCAAAAGGTAGAGAGTCAAATATAAGGCTTGCGTTTCAGTTTTTTCACATTGAAATTCGCCAGATTGGTTACGTTGCCTTTGAGAGCGTACGGTAGCCCAGGAATGAGAATTACCCCCATAATGGCATACCATTTGCAAAAGTAGACAACCCAAGGTATTGCAAATGGGGTATGTCCAGTCTTTTTTAGTAGCCACTTAGTCACAAACACTGGCCAAAATTGACGTTCAAATTAGTTTTTTGCATTTTCAAATATTAACACTAATTTTGGCCAGTGTTTGTGATTAAGTGGCTACTAAAAAAGACCGGGCATACCCCATTTGCAATACCTTGGGTTGTCTATTTTTGCAAATGGTATGCCATCATGGGGGTAATTCTCATTCCTGGGCTACCATGCGGTCTCAAAGGCTACGTAATCAATCTGGTGAATTTCAATGTGAAAAAAATGAAAAATGTAATATGCTATATTTGACCCTGTAACTTCCCAAAACACCATAAAACCTGTACATAGGGGGTACTGTTTTACACACGAGACATCGTTGAATACAAATATGTGTATTTTATTGCAGTAAAATCAAACAGTATTATGACATTCACAGTTAGAATGTCACGTAGAACTAAACATTTTTAAAAATTCTTATTTTCTCCCATTTTTTTATATTTTATTTATATTAAATTATGTTTTATACCTAAATATTTGATGTTAAATGAAAGCCCTGTTTCCCCTGAATAAAATGATATATAATAAGGGTGGGTGCACATAAAATGAAAGAGGTGAATTACGCCTGAACAGACATATAGTGCAAATTCCAGGTTTGGTTTACATTTTGTTTTGATCACAACGTGTACATTTGGCTCAGTCCTTAAGGGGTTAATGTTGTGGCTCATCAATGTACATAACCAAATAATAACAATAGCGAAAGAGGAAAGTAAGGAAAGGCTGATCAAGTTGGTTTTAGTATCCAGTTTGTGGATATTTTGTTATGACCAAGTGAGAAGTTAAAGGACCACTATAGTGCCAGGAAAACATACTTGTTTTCCTGGCACTATAGTGCCCTGAGGGTGCCCCCACCCTCAGGGTCCCCCTCCCGCCAAGCTGGATGGAGAGGAAGGGGTTAAACTTACCTCTTTCTACAGCGCCGGGCAGGGAGCTCTCCGCCTCCTCTCCTCCTCCTCTCCTCCTCCTCTCCTCCTCTTCGGCTAAATGCGCATGCGCGGCAGGAAGGTATGAGGGTGTACAAAAGCGAAGATGCATTTCACAGAATCTTCAGTGTGCAAATGTAGGGTGTGTTTCTGTGAAACGTCATTATGTGGACTTGAGAGTGTATTTCTGTGGAGCGTCAGTGTGAGTACATGGGGGTGTATTTCCTTGAAGAGTCAGTGTACGGATATGGGGGTGTATTTCTGTGGAACGCCATTGTGTGGACGTGAGGGTGTATTTCTGTAGATACCAGAGATCAAACGAAAGACAGGTCTGGGAGAGTGTGTTGTGAGTGTGTGGAGGCTGCCTGTTGTGATGTGTATGGAGGCTATGTAGTGTTGTGTATGTGTGGGTAGATCGCTCTTCTACTCTGTGCTTTGTCAAAGTGCTTTGTCAAAGAGAGTGCAAAGGAGAGAGACTGGGGTTGCGAGAGAGAACTCGGAGGTTTACAAATATGTCTAATAAGGCTACATGACCATGCATGGGCAACTGCCCTGGGGTTCTTCTCTCTATTATTGTGCAGTCTCTCTGTGGGTGCCAGGATTATATTGATCCAGCACGCAGAATAGTATCACACCCTCAAGCTAAGGGTAATGTCTTACTTGGCTTTAGAAAGACCTGACTTAACGTACCCGAGAATAGTCAGAAAACTAGCCGAGGTCAGGGACACAGAATGAGACACAGCGATAAGGAAAAGTCAAGGGTACCAGAAATCAGGGAAGTAAACACGAAGCCAAAGTCAAAAACCAGAAAAACACGATCAGATACACACTCTCGGAAAACCATCTAAGAGAAATCATGACAGGGCAATGAGCTAAGGAATAAGTGAGTTTAAATAACCCTCTTGCAGATCCGACTGGCTGTGCCTAGCCCTTGACCCCAAAACGTACGTGTGCGTCTTTTGCGTGACGTCACCCGCACTTCAACGTCGTCTTTACCGTGGATGGATGTGGGGCTATATAAGTGCGTGGGTCCGCAACGGCTGGTGTGCACCGACTCCCCTCAATCTTCAGAAGGTAATTATCTCAGTTTTTGACACATGGATACGAACGATATGTGACAGTGGGTTTGCTATGTTGCTGCATTGGTCCTACACATGTTTCTGTATCCACATTGTGTGTCTCACAGAAACCCTGCAGTAGAGAGTTAACCATTATATGTGTTTATATGTTACATAGATCGTTACATAGTTACATAGCTGATAAGAGACTTGCATCCATCACATTCAGCCTTCCTCACATATGTTTTTGCTGTTGATACAAAAGATGGCAAAAAACCCAGTCTGAAGTGCTTCCAATCTTGCAACAAACTAGGAAAAACTTCCTACTTGACCCCAAAGTGGCAGTCAGATATCTCCTTGGCTCAAGCAGCTATTACCCCAACTAATTAGAAATGATATCCCTGTATGTTATGTTTTTGGAAGTATTTATCAAATTGCTGTTTAAATATCTGTATGGACTCTGATAAAACCACCTCTTCAGGCAGAGAATATCCATATCCTTATCGTTCTTACTGTAAAAAAACCTTTTCTGCCTTAGATTAAATCCCCTTTCTTCCAGACTAAATGTGTGACCTTGTGACATGTGTATAGCCCTGTTTATGAATAGATTTCCAGATAAAGGTTTGTACTGGCCCCGAATATATTTGTATAATGTTATCATATCCCCTTTGAGGCGCCGTTTTTCCAAACTAAAGAGATTTACTTTTTTTAACCTTTCTTCGTAACTAAAATGCTCCATTCCTTTTATCACTTTTGCAGCTCGTCTATGCACTTTTTCTAGTGCCATGATATCCTTCTTTAGAACAGGTGCCCAAAATTGCACAGCATATTCAAGGTGTGGTCTTACCAGCGATTTATAAAGAGGCAAAATTATTTTTTTATCCTGAGAATTTGCCCCTATTTATACATGACAAAACCTTACTGGCCTTAGCAACTGCAGATTGACATTGCATATTGCTGCCTAATTTGTTGCCTATAACAATTCCCAAATCCTTCTTGTGTGTGGTTATCCCTAATTCACTACCATTTAGGGTGTAAGTTGCTTGTGCATTCTTGACCCCGAAGTGCATAACTTTACATTTCTCTATATTAAATTTCTTCTGCCGTTTTAGTGCCCAGTCCCCCAATCTATCTAAATCCCTCTGCAGCAAAGCAATATCCTGCTCACATTTTATTACTTTACAAAGTTGTGTGTCAAAATAAAATAAAATATGTTACTCTGGTATCTTCAAGTTCCCCAAGTGTGGCAGTTGTGATTGGAAGCAGCCCTTTATAAAGAATGTACACTTTAGTAATGTGTAGAATATTGCATATTCTATGTTTCTATTGATTATATATGGATGTGTGGATTGACATAAGTAACAGATGGTATCAATAAGTCACAAGGCTTTCTTTGTCCGAGAGCTCTGGAATGTGGATTCAGGGGTCTTGTCCTTATATGGCTAGAGGTAAACGCTGACGTTAGTATGAACACTTCTTTATAGTAACAGAGGGACACGAGGTCGCTCTCGGTCTTGGCTTGAGTCTTGGCTCTGTACAACGATGTAACTCTCCCATAAGAAGTACAGCAATTACCATCTGCTGTTGAATGTCCATAATCCTGTAACATCCTTTATTATGTTTTATTATGTATCCGTAACAAAGAATAAACCTGAAGAAACCGTAAGTCAGATTGCGTATTACTACTTTTCAATAATATAGACATATATTATTGTAGTGAGCATTTGGCCCAAGAATATATATACAAAAGACGTATATATATCAATCAACTGAAGATAAGAAGAAATTAAGAAGATTCTACATTATCACCAATCTCATCTAGATTTTACATAATGCTACCTATTTTATCCATTATTTGTCTGCACGATTTTTACGTTGTGTGTAGCTTCTGGGAATTCTCTATGCTTTACTAGAATTAGGAACTGTTCATTCCAGGGAGCTGGTCTAGCTCCACGAATGACCCTTGGGTCTTTAGTACCAATGCTTTAGGCTATCACCTAAGCTGTCACTTACTCCCGAGGACCATTTTCAAGTATGTTGAGTTTCTGGAGACATAGTTTTTTAAGTAGTGCTCTACATGCAAATAAATGCAATGATTCCTCTGGTTCGTCATTTAACTGCATTAGGCTTCTACTTCAACTTTTTCATTGTCCCAAAGAGGAAATCTTAATTCTGACCCATCATGAACCTCAAGGTCTTAAACAGTTTGCTACAAGTTTTTACCTTCATAATGTAAACTAACTTCGAGGCTGGTCCTTCCCTCTATACAGGAAGGTTTCTTTCTGACCACTGTGGATTCAAAGGATGTGTATCCCCTACTCTTATTCCAATCACTACCAGTTCCTCAATATTGTGTTTTTTGTACTGTTTTCACCAGTTTGTGTGGCTTAGGCCCATAAACTGGATGATATCCTTCTACAGGCCTACTCATTTCACTAATATGAAACTATAACTGCTATATCAACCTACCACTAGTACCCAATACCACAATTGCACTCTGTTTGTGCTAAAGTTCTTGATGCAGCCCCATGAGGCTACTTCTAATTCAGGCCTGATCGAATAAGTTTAATTGTCTTCCTCTTCCTAGCCACATTGTCTGACTCTGGTGGATTGTATGGAGGTTTTGTGTCTCATCGTAGCTTACACTGATGCAGTATCCTTTGTTATGTTAAACCTTTGTCCCCTATTACAGAAACTTATGCTACACCCTTTCATGTCCTTTCTTCCTTTTCTGTCCAAGTGTTGCTCCATTTGCAGGCCCACATTGTCTTTGGTTACATTGGAGACCAGCACATTGGGGTAAAGTACAATGTAGAGGTTGCTGCAAGGTCATAGGACCTGGTCTCCTCTAGAAGCAATTGTATAATTCAATGTGCTTGAGCTTTCGGCAATCATTGATGCTCCCACGTTGTTCTATTTCTGAATGTACTTTGTGCACTGTAAAATCTGGTTTAGAATCGATTGTCACTGTTAATTCTTCTTAATTTCTTCTTGTCTTCAGTTGATTGATATATATACGTCTTTTGTATATATAGTCTTGGGCCAAATGCTCGCCACAATAATATATGTCTATATTATTGAAAAGCACTAATACGCAATCTGACTTACGGTTTCTTCAGGTTTATTCTTAGTTACGGATAAATAATAAAACAACAAAGGATGTTACAGGATAATGGACATTCAACAGCAGATGGTAATTGCTGGACTTCTTTACATCCTTACATCTTTACATCGAGAGAGAGAGAGAGCCAGAGAGAGCCCAGAGCCAAGAGCCAAGAGCCAAGAGAGAGCGACCTCGTGTCCCTCTGTTACTATAAAGATGTCCTCATACTAATGTCAGCGTTTAACTCTAGCCATATAAGGACAAAACCCCCAAATCCACATTCCAGAGCTCTCAGACAAAGAAAGCTTATATGTGACTTATACCATCTGTTACTTATGTCAATCCACACATCCATATATAATCAATAGAAACATAGAATATGCAATATTCTACATGCACAATAACTCAAAATTGGCTACCTGCTTTCAGCCTATTTCTGGCTGCCCAAGTCAAAGCTTCATTATTTGCCAAGCGATCAAGAAACTCTGAGAGGAGGTGGTATGATGGGCTCCCGGTCACAGACGTTCAGTGTTAAACCATTCAAAAATGGTTTAATACTGTAATGCTAGGCAGTGACTGGTGACTCCAGGCCAAATAATAACATCAATGAGATGAAACTGTCATGGGGCCAGAGTATTCCTTTAATTAAAACCAGTAGTATAGAACCACAACTTATGCAGCTTATTTGGCTGCTAGGTGTGTTCTTAGTATGCAGCTGGACTGACATCCTCTTGAAACTACAAGTGTTGTGGACTACACAACAATGCTCGGTCAATAATATTGGAGAAAGGATATCTGGAATTTGTTGAAGGTAATCATCCACTGGATTGTCTAAAATTGACTGTCCTTGGAACAAATGGACAAATTCCTATCTTTTGGATTTCTTACCAGGTTGTACTGAAGCTGTTGGTGCCATTTCCCCATAATTATTAACTACAAATATTTATTTATACTGGAATGATTGTACTCATTCGGACAAACTGTTCAGGAAGCGTCGGTGATAGACGAGCAGCACATCCAGTTTTCCTATAATTCTTTTTCTTAAATTCTGTTTCCCCCTATATTTTTTAGTTTGTAGACTTTTTCTTTTTGCTGTGTGTTATTAGATTGGTCTGCATGTATTGGTCTGGTCTGTTCTACTGCCATGTATGAACAAACATCAATAAACAGCACTTTTCATGGAACTTACTGGTGAACATTTACGGGATATCAGATAAGTGAGGCTATGTTTACTTTTTGTAACTTTTGTTTATGGCTTTGTTTAACAGATTGTACTGATGGAAAGTGAAATCAAACAACTGCCTTTCTCTTATATGTAGCGGTACCATTATGCTTATGATCTTTCTTAAATCATCTAGTAAAATCTTAACATTTCCGATTTAAACGGTAAGCTTTGTGATATTCTTAACAAAGAAAAATCTAATGCAAGCTACATCATGCCAGAGAACCATCTCTAAAGAGATCTTTTCAGACTATTCCCTACAGTGCACTGTGTTTATCTCCTGCCTCATGCCCTGTTAGTGGTTCATTAAACTGTGCTGATTGTGAGAGATTTATGACTGAGAAAAAAGTTTCCAAGTTATGTTATGGCTTAAACTATTTACACCAAGATTTAGCCTGACCCAAACCACCTATATTAGACGGGCTGACTACAGAGCATCTAATTTCTAGATAAGCGGTGCACCTTCGCTTCTTCCCTCCAGAGGGAGGGGGCAATCCAATAACCGGTTCCAAATATAAAACCCCTTGTGGGCCTACCGCTCTAACGGTATCAGTCTTACCTCTTCGTTGTTGAACCTGGGCTCACACTCATTGACTGGGCACCCCGTTACTTACTACGTAAAGGCCGATGATCTCCTGGGTGAAGCAGCCCAGTGGTGCCGAGATGAAGGGATGTCCACGCAGAAGTTCAGGGGTGCTGCCGTAGAGAACGTTAGTAAAATGTTTACCGTCTCAAATCTCTGCGCCAGCTTCCGTGCGATGAGGTTCCCGGACGCAATGCACCAAAGATGTAACCGAGTAAACTTGCAGAAGCCAGACACAGAGAGATGGATGCAGATTTTCAGGAAGTAAGAGGTCTTTATTAACATACCGATCGGGCCTCAGATGAACTAACGTTCCAAAACAGGTCTGAGGGGCGAACACATGGAGTACATGCTTTTTATAGAACTATAACTCCTCCCATTAATAGCTCCACCCGCATATACCCTTAACCAATCAGTGGACAGGATTTGGATTTCCTCATATGGGCAGACCACATGGCTCATCCAAAACAAAGGAGAAAGGAGCATAGGCGTGTGCCGGGTGTGCCTGGGCACACCCTAATCCCCGTGGCACGCCTATGGTTTGAGTCCTGCAGGAACAGTGTTCCTGCACTTTTTTTTGAGCATGAACGTTGTTCCCGCAGGCCTCTCAGCGCCCCCTGTCTCACCTCTTGCCCCTGTCATTGGGGGGGGGGCAAGAGGTGATGGATCCCCCCCCTCTCCATCTCAGCCGCGGCGAGGGAGCTGTCTGCTCTCTGCTTCCTCTCGCCGCGCGCTATTTGCTGATGCCGGGAGCCGGAATATGATGTCATATTCCGGCTTCCAGCTACTGTAGACAGCCCGCGCAGCGAGAGGGAGCAGAGAGCCGACAGCTCCCTCTCCGCGGCTGAGATGCAGACAGGCGCCCACCCCACTGGACCCCAGGGAAAAGTCCACGCCAGCACTCCAGGTAGGGAGGCTGGGTGGACATTTTTTTATTAAAATATAATAATTTGTATGTGTGTGTATCTGTGAGTGTGTGTGTGTGTGTGTGTGTGTGTGTATGAGTGTGTGCCTGTGAGTGTTTGAGTGTGTGTCTGTGAGTGTGTGTTTGTGTACGCATATATATATATATATATATGCACACACACGTGTATATTATTTTTTTGGGGGGGTGGGAATCCCGGTCTCCCTTGTCGGCTCACGCAGAGCCGGCGCTATCTGAGTGCCGGCTCTGCTCTAAGCCTCCATGGGCCGGCGGGGAGACCAAAGATCTACCTCACCGGCCCACAGCAGCATGGAGGGAGGAGAGGACCCAGGGAGCTCTAGACAGCAGTGGTGTGTATGTGTGTGTGTGTATATATATATATATATATATATACACACATGCGGCGTGTGTTTGTGCTTTAGGGTGCACACCCTAATGCAATAGGCTGCGCACGCCTATGGAAAGGAGTGTGATTTCAGTTCCTGCATTCCTGCACGTGCTCAGTACATTGGTGACACTATCTTAGCTATGTGTAACTAACTAACTGATACCACATACACATATTCCACGTGGAAATCTCGGCCTACTAAATTTACATTTCACCGAAATTCCATCACAATATTGCTGTGTAGCTCTGTTATATATAGTCTCAGAAACACTATGGGGCTCCTAGAAAAGTGACATTAAGTCATGAAAGAGGGACAGACCAATTTGGGCCCAATGCAAGAAATAGGGAAACATGGGAGGTATGTATGGTGTATGCATGCCAAATTATCTTGTTTTTTTCTAGCCATCAGTGTAAATAATTTACAATAATAATACAAACATTTTTAAAGATTTAAGTTTTAGTTTTTTATAGGATAACATATTTTAACATGTAGTAATGTTAACTCCTGTTGAAGCTCCACGTTTGTTGTGTGATTCCCCAGTGTGTCCGCCTGAGCAACAGTAAGTGCGGCAGTTGTTATAGCAATAAAGCAATATTATAAACATTCCTTGTTAGGATGCTGGCAAAGCAATGAAGCAGTAAGTTTGATCCTTTCCAGCTACCGTCCCTATGTACGGTGACGTCACAACCCGGAAATGTTTTGAGTCCTGCAGGAGCCATAAGCTGCTGATTCCTAGAATGCTGCATAGAGTGCTGTGTGCTCTCCATCCCATCTCCTGTCTGGAGTGTGGCCCTGGGAGAAGGTTCAACCTCTGCATCCAGTGTCTGTTTTATGTGTCCATGTTACCATGCATTTTAATAACACTGCATGCTGCATCCTCAATGGGGGCTGCCAGCCCATAAACTGCATAGCCCATAAACTAGATGGGTTTATCCCTGCTAACACGAAGGGCAGCGAATTGTAGTGAGTGGAGATCTGAATGGCAAAACCTAGGCAAAAACTGCTGGTATAGAAACTTCTCCAAATCAGCTAAGGTCTCAGGTTTTACATTTTGGCCTAAATGTGGAATTCTGGTTTTACTCCAATACAATTCAATGTTTACTGAATAAACCTAAATTGTTTGCTAATTAGATAAGTGTTATTCCCCTTTTGTAAAGTTTTGTATTTTGATGCATGTGCCCATTTGTACAATGGATGTCACTCTGCTGGTCATGACTGTCATATACAGTGCGTAGTGCAAGATGTCCATGTACTAGACGGAATACTGAGAAGGGTAGCAGAAACATTGTGAAGAGCAGTTTTTTTTTATATATATATATATATAATTATTTATTTTTACATACACATCATGTTAAATGTTCCATTATGACAAAACAAAAGCAACTTAACTGTAATTCTATTAATTTGAGTACATTCATATCATCTAGAGCAGGGGTAGGCAACCTTTTAGCAGCACTGTGCCGATATAGGATTGTGATGTCCCGTAGGGTGCCGGTCCTATTTTTTTTTTAAATTGAGGTGTGTATGCTGCGGTATTCTGCTTGTGTTATTTTTACTGTGATTGCTTTGTATAATTGTATTTGTGTGTATAGGAGCGATTATATTCTATATGTTCATTAGTAGTTTATGATATCGTGTATGATACGTATGAATGTGGGCTGTGTATTGGGGTTGCTTGTGGAATTGCGTGTGGATGGATAAGTCACATTGTGTGTTTGGTAGTGTGGGGGGGGCTGTTTGGTGTATTGCATGTGGGGTTGTGTGCATGTATGTGGATTGTTAGCGGGTTACGTTTGTGCGGATTGTGTGTGTTTGTTTGTTTGTGGGCTGTTTGTATTATTTGTATGAGGGGAGGGTTATTCTGCATTTCTGTGTATATCTAGCAGTGTGGGTGGCTTCCCTGGGTTCCAGTCGGGACCAGGCTGGCCTGGTACAGGTCAAGGACAGGAGCTGCAACAGCAGCTGCGGACTGCTCTACTACAGATCCGAGATCACTTCCTCTACGTGCTGCAATGCATAAATTGAGGATTGTCATTCACCACCTTTTCGTATTAGCAGATATCTGAAGTTTTACTGGGACTCCTGATAGGCCAGAGCCTATTTGGCTCTAGCAGCCTTGAGTGCCGTGCATGGCACTAGTGCCGTAGGTTGCCTACCCCTGATCTAGAGGTTGTTTGCAGGGACGGACTGACAGTGGCCCTGGCACCTGGGTAAAATTAGGACCTGGGCCCCTTGCAGACAAATATATATGCTGGTATAGATGTACCGTGTATTTGATTGTATGTGCATATTCACTGTGAGCCCTGGTGTAAGTGAATATATATGTCTTCTGAGTATATTTAAATACATGTTTTTGTTTTCTCTTTTTAAATGGGGTAGTTTTTTTTTTATATATATGTGTATATGTAGCATGGCAATATGTATAAAAGGGTATGCAGGCCTCCAAATTTTGCATCTTGAATTACAAACCAGGTGTTAAACGTTACGAGGCACTAAAGTGTCAGAAATAGAAACTTGTATTCCTGACACTATAGGTTTAAAAATAGCCATTTTAAAATTTTATTATTATTATTATTATTATTATGTTATTATTTATATAGTGCCAACAAATTCCGCAGCGCTTTACAGTGGGTGGACGAACAAACGTAGTTGTAACCAGACAAGTTGAACACACAGGAACAGAGGGGTCGAGGGCCCTGCTCAACGAGCTTACATTCTAGAGGGAGTGGGGTACAAAAGGTAAGGATAGTATTAGATTAATGACAGTTGCAAGAGAGGAATCAGTCAGGAGCTATTAACAGTTTAATTGATACACTTTTATGAAGAAGTGGGTTTTTAATGATTTTTTGAAGGAGTGGAGACTGGGTGAGCATCTAACGGAGGAGGGAAGTGAGTTCCACAGGAACGGTGCAGCCCTTGAGAAGTCTTGAAGGCGAGCATCAGAGGTGGGAGTACGGACAGAAGATAGACGTAAGTCTTCAGCAGAGCGTAAGGGCCTAGACGGGACGTACTTGAGTATAGATAGGTTGGAGCAGCATTTTGTAGAGATTTGAAAGCAAGAACCAGAATTTTAAATTGAGCCCTATATCTTACAGGAAGACAATGTAGGGACTGACAGAAGGGTGACGCATGGGAGGTGCGGGCGGACAGTAAGATGAGCCACATTCATTATGTACTGCAGATTGCAGTAGTAGCGAAGTAGAGAAGCGGATTGCAGTAGTCAAGGCGAGAAAGGACAGTGGAATGGACCAGCACCTTAGTTGCATCTGGCGTGAAGTAGGGTCAGATGCCCGCAATGTTTTTGAGATGGAAGCGACAGGGTTTGGCAATAGACTGAACATGAGAGGTGAAGGAGAGGTCGGAGTCACAGAGAACCTGTGTAGTGGAGCTGATGGTAGCACCGTTGACCTGGAGGGAGGAAAGACCAGAATTCCAGTTTTGGTCAAGTTGAGTTTAAGGAAGTGGGCAGCCATCCAGTTAGAAATAGCAGAGAGGCAGTCAGAGACACTAGTCAAGAGGGACGGGGAGAGATCAGGAGAGGACAGGTAGATTTGCGTGTCATCCGCATATAAATGATATTGGAAGCCAAAGGAGCTAATTAGTTTGTAATTAGTTTGTTTGCCTTCCTTTCGTGGAATTGCCTGTTCGCATACCCTTATTCGTCTGTTTGACTATCTACCGAATTAACTTACCGAACGGACGGCCACCCAGAAGAGGAGTGTGCTGCTGGTTAACCTCTTGATCCCAATTAGAACGTTGTGGTTAACTGCAGACACCTCTTAATTACAACCGAATGCAGGGTGGTCGTCGTTCGTATGTCGACCACGAGGCGGCGGCCATTTTAAACCATGCTAAAGACCAGCGGTGTTCGGCACAGATTCTATGGAACTAAAAACGGACACTCTTTCTGCCGAACACCGCTGAAACCCACAGACCGCCCTTCTCAGTCGACAAGGCATGCGAACACCGGCCGTTCGGGAGTTTGGATTATACGAATGGACTTAACCCAGATAGCCTTCCCATGGAGTCAATCGCATACCAAAAGACTGTAAAAGACTTTGACTACATGGCGATTGAACTGTGCGTATGGGATCTGAGCGCTAAGAATATGCACTCAGATCCAGGCTATCTGGGGATGTTACATGAATATAATATGTTCGGTAGTTGTGTAATTACTTATTTTTATGTGTTTTTCGGGCTTTATTTAAAATGGCGATTTTCCTCTGTCCTGGAGATAATTGAATAACTTCTCAATTATCTCCAGGGCAGAGGGGAGGAAACCAGGATGCATTCTGGGAATATTGTGTGCATGTATGTCTGGAAGTGCCAAATGTCTGTCTGCCATTACAGTCTCCCATTTGGTCCCCTAGGGGAGTGTCCACCAAGTGGGAGACCTGCATAAGTACGGGCGGTAGCCCACAGTAAAGCCAGTTCTTGTTTTACCCTCAATGCGGAGCATGGTCTCGTTATTGGGGGGGGGATTTACGACACATGGTTAGCGACTGATTGCTGGAACCGTAAGCCGCTTGGAGGATATATTTGTTCGACTGTTAGCAACGATTCGTGGATTATTGTTCGGGAGTTTGGAACATCCGGACGGGTCCCGTTCGGGAGATTGGCGCCTTCCCCTGATTGCAGTTCCTATGGTTGGAGTCTATACGAATGGAGCTTGCATTATTGCGAAAGGGGAAGCTTAACTAAATGGCGGTTTCACTCTTTTGTGCCAGGGGTGTCATAACATAGTTTACCAAGGGAAGCAGTATAGTTAGAGAACAGTAGGGGACCAAGGGCTGAACCTTGGGGGACACCAACAGATAGGAGTTGGGGAGAAGAAGAGCCAGAGAAAGAAACACTATAAGAGTGCTGGGAGAGGTAGGAGGAGCACAAGGAGAGAGCAATATCTTGTAGACCGATATTGCGGAGGATGAGAAGAAGCTGTTGATGATCAACAGTGTCAAAAGCCGCAGACAGGTCGAGGAGAATTAGGATAGAGTAGTGACCACGAGATTTTGCAGCGAGTAGATCATTGGATACTTTGGTCAGTGCGCGAAAGCCAGACTGAAGCGGGTCTAGCAGAGAGTTGCACTTGAGGAAGTCTCTCAATCTCGCATACACAACTCTTTAGGTCCCCGTGCAGCCTAGGTCTCCTCGTGGCTGTCCTTGCCCCCTCTGCCTTCTTGGCTGAGATCATCAGATTAGATTTTCTCAAACAATCAAATACTTTCCCATAGAAAAGTATTGGAAGGCTATGGCACATGCGCATTAAAACACCATACTGCGTCAATCATCTAGAGGGTGCCTGGGGGTAGGGGCTGTAGTGGGTACAGGAGGTAGGGGCTGTGGTGGGTGCATGGGGGTAGATGTTGTTGTGGGTGCATGGGGGTAGGGGCCGTGGTAAGTATAGGGGGCTGTAGTGGGTGATAAGCAGTAGTTGTGGGTGCCTGGGGGTAATAGGAATTGTAGTGGGTGCCTGGGGGTAATAGGAATTGTAGTAGGATTAGGTATATGGGGTGTAGAGGGGTAGTTGGTCTTTGGTTAGTAATGGGTTGGAGTATAGGGGCAGTAGTGGGAGAGATACATGCTAATAACAACATTTTTAAGGAAGAAGGAAAAAAAAAAGATTTAAAAATATACATATATATTCCCCCCCCTCCCTCACCTTTGGCCAGAGAAAGGGGAATCCTTATCCTGGGGGAGATGCTTCATATGCCTCATGCTTCCTGTAACACAGATTAGGGCAGCTCCGCATGACATGATGTTACTTCCTGAACCAGCCACACGGAGCGGCCTTGAGCAGTCTTACTGCGGGCCCCTTACTGAGTGCAGGCTTGCTGGGGAGATTGTTTAACTCTCCAGTTCAGCCATTACTGCACTGCAGCAGTGGCGGGCTCCAAAAGTCTTGGTCCATGACCGATTTGCCTGAGTGCTCAGTCCGCCCCTGGTTGTTTATGTGATACTTAGAATGCCCCTTTAAGGGGTATTGGAAAAAGTTATACTTGGTTTTAATGAAGTCAGATTGTTCCACATAATCGTGAAAAAAAGGGCTAGTGTGCTTGCATGGTGTGCAAACGTTTTATCATAGTTTTTCACGTGTGGTACCAAAAAGCATTGTACATTAGTATACAGCAGAAATGAGGTTTAATGTGTCTTTATTATCCCTTTATTTACTGCCCTCATGATTGAGTTGTTCTTGAAGTGAACCACGTCTTGATTGCATTTTTAATTGTGCATATTCACAGCAAGTTGTCTTCGTGAGGACAATGTCAGAGGATTCTCAAAGAAACTTCCGCTCTGTCTACTATGAGAAAGTTGGTTTTCGAGGTGTTGAAGAAAAGAAATCTTTGGAGATCTTATTAAAGGATGACCGTTTGGGTGAGAACAGTACTAATACAGGCTAACACTGATACATGTGCAATTATACCATAAAACTTTAATGGGAAACAGTCATTTGAGGTTTGGGCTGTACCATTATATATATTCAAAAAATAAAATAAAATCTAAACAGATTTAAAAAAAAACATTTTTATAATGTGCATGGAATGGCTATATTTCCTGGCACAGCCAGAGCATACCATGCTAGTTAATTTAACACTATGGTGCAGTAAATATGTGAGAGCTGTGGTGGGATGTATGAATGCATACTGTACTGGGGATGATATAATCGATTACCCACATGTTGTAAGACAGTTTTCAGCAAATACACATTTGCACACGAGTGCGTGGGCCAGTTGATGTTGTTTTGCCTACAGATGTGCTGATGAAGTAATTGTGTTTTATACTTCCCTTCCACTGCACTACTTACTCAAGTAACTGTTCCAGTAGGGTTTGCTGGGATGAGGGAATACAAAAATATCACTTCAGAGAAACACATTAAATGTATGTAAAATGTTCTTAAAATTATTTTCTTTCTTAGTAAAATAGACTGAAGCACAATAATACTGTCAAGATTTTATGTGCCATTTTCTTTAGAATCAAAGCAGATCTGTCCTTTTATTTTAATATTCTCATTTTCAAAGCCCCTTCTTCGTTTGTTCTTTCTAAAAAAAAAAAGCTTACATTCAAAGTTTTATACTGTGTGTGTGTGTGTGTATATATGTGTGTATAAATATATATATATATATGTATATATGTGTGTGTGTATATATATATGTATATATATATATGTATATATATATATATATATATATATATATATATATATATATATATATATATATATATATATATATATATATATATATATATATATATATAAAAAATAGGGACTACTTTTTCCTTATGTAGAACCAACAGTTTGACAAAGGGTGGAGCTTTACTCAAGCTCCAATGCCTTTGTCAACCTTGTCATTGGCCCAGTATTTAAGTGCTCACTTCCCTCCTGAGCCGTGTCATGTCCTGTTGCGGCACTTCTCTGCTCCTGAATGCTGACTTTGCGCATGCCCAGATATGGTCAATGATATACAAATCTGGGCACCACCTTCTAAGGAAATTGAAGATGGCAGCGTCTAGAAAGAAGACCATGAGGGCATGGCAATATATTATGTTAGTAATGGTAAGTAAAGCTGGTTCCCAGGTCTGAAAATAGCTGGGGGGAGCATCGGTTGGTATCACTTGTACTTGTAGTTGAGGACATGATACAGAAATGCATACCTGTTTTTTTAAATCTTTCTTTTCCCCACAGATATTGAAAAGCTTTGTACTTTCAGTCAGAGGTTTCCTCTTCCATCCATGTACCGAACTCTTGTCTGGAAGGTACTTCTAGGTATTGTGATTCCTTATGTAAGAAATTATGTAACTAGTGCTTCATATTCAGTCTTATGTATTTTGAGGTTTTATGTGTAGCTATAAAATTGCAAGTTTTGATTTGTGCAATACCCCATTTCTTTTTTTTTTTCCTCATCTTGTTTCAGAGAAATTTCTTGCAAATAAAATTCAAATTAAAGAATGTTTTTTTGATAACTACATGTTTGCTTATAGAGATGTTTTTTGTTTTTTAACCACTGTGGCTAGAGTCTGCACTCACCAAACAGTGAATATTGTGGTTAGTTGTCAAAGCATTTAAATATTTGAGATTGGGACGTAATTTCTCATCTCAACTTTTTATTCTTCCTTTGTTAAAAGAAGGAGCCTCTCATTCTGGTTTATGGAAAGACATTCCTAGTTTTTTATGCAGTTCATCCCTCAGCCACAGTCCTACTCCTCACATGAATGGACTTGATAAGTAAACCCCTTTGAGTTAGGCAGCTTTTTTCAGCATACTAACAGCCCAGTCCACAATTTTGTGTATAGCCAACTCTCAAGCCATACACCATATTCAGTTTTGTGTGCAGCCAACTCTCAAGTTACAGAATAAGGTATGGACTTCTTCAGCTGCTTACTTGTTGGACTGATCTTGGACAACAAAAGAAACCGGAGGGAGGAGTTAAACTTTTTAAAGAGACAGGGTCAAGGTACTCTATCCTCCATAACTTATGCAATGAACACTAGTTGTTATTTTGCTTCAAACAACCCTTAAAACTGTTTGTCAACCCATCACTTTTATTTTCATAAGAATTTGACTTTAGATGCTGAGATGATAGATAACATGTCAGAATTTATCTAACTCTGATCCTTTATTTGATGTTTGATGTGTTGACTCCAAATAATACACACTTGATACACCATAATCACTTCAGCTTATTGTAGTGGGTATGGTATCAAGAGGCTTTGGGTGCAGTCTGTCTGGTTTTTGTGAGACTATTTTTTTAAAATAGTTTGACAAAGGGAATTCACTGGAATCCAAAGCCTGCCACTTCTGGTCAAGATGTCATAATGAGAACTTTCACTCTCTTGATCCATGATGCAAGATATTTTTAATGTGGAAGCACATATTGTACAAAAACAGTTTTGCGAAAAAACCAAAGAAGACTTCTGTACCTTAAGCCCACCCTCCAGCTATAGACACTGGAAAGAAGAAGGTTTGATTCCTTATTATCCGTCCACGTATTTGTATGATCATGCGTTGGTGCACATGGTGTAATGCTGTGAACTCTAGGGTATTGATATTTTGGCTCTGCTGAATTTCTGCTAATCTTTTTGATGTGGACAAATTGTCATGAATCCTTTCTGGGTGGTCACATTGTTAAAGTCACACAGAAAATCGCTGTAGGTGTTAGTCATTCCTATACCCTAGTGTTCACAGCTTTTCATTGCATAGCATGCTCACAATGTACAAATGCTTGTACAGATAAATGTGAAAGTGAAACTTATTATGATGACTTGACTGAGGGGATATCCTTAGGATGACAAGAAATCATTCTCTCTCTCTTCTTCTTTTTTTTTTTTATTGTCCCTTCAATCTGGATATCTTAATGCAGTAATCCATAACCGTATATGCACTAGAAAATGTATCACCGGCCACTGTTAAAATCTAAAACATTAGTTTTTTTTTTTTCCTCAAATTGCTTTTTTTTACCCCAATTTGGGAATGTAGAAAAAACTGAATTTTTAATCATAATCCCCATCATAATAGGAAAAGTACATTTATATTATTGAACTTTTTCTTTAAAACCTACAAAATGTAAAGATTGAGGAAAGGTTTCTTTACTGTTCCTAAAATGAAACTACGGTGTATATATAATTGTTATGTCAAAGGGGACAGGGTAACATAAAAAAATAGAACACTTAGGCATGTTCCTAATTTGGAAAGTAGCTCCACTTTGCTCAAAAACCATACCTGACAAAATGTTAACCTTTTATGTGACATGTAGAGATTAGAGAAAAAAAGGTTGTGTTCATAGTGTGAAGAAAGGATAAATATATACTACATCCTTTTCTTATAACAATGCAAATAAGTGAGGTATTAATATTAATATATATTTTATTTAAGGGATCCTGCCCCAACATCAGGAAACCCATTCAGTAGTTATGGTGCACAGGAGGGAACAGTACCATGATGTGCACAATGCCCTAGAAGTTATACGCTTCATTGATGAGTCAACACCTAAAAACGAGGTCTTCCTGCACATGTATCATTTGGAGATGGGAAATCTGTCTCACAGTCAGGCCTATCCTCTGGTAAGGATGTTCTATGTGCAGAAGGTTTAGTCTGAATACACAGATATGGCTGATTTATTAAAGCTTGTTAATTATTAATAATTGGCTTTGTATTCAAATTATCCTAGAATTCTTTTTCCAGTCTTATGTGAAATAACTTTTTCCTTTTGGTGTTTTTAGCATTATATTGGGTAATGGGACAAGATGTCTAGTATTATTATTATTATTATTATTATTATTATTATTATTTATTATTAAAAAAAAATTATGTTAGTGGGGGGCACCTCTGTCGAGCTTTTCTTCACTGTTCTTTACAGGTTTTGACTTGCTGCCTCCATCATCCTCACACTCCCCAGTTCCAATTGATAGAATGCATGAGATAGTGGCTGTTTAAACCTCAGATAGTTGGGATAAACGTCATCCCGGGAGACAAGAATCCCCTGAGTCCAATCTGTCTATGTGAAAATGTTAGTCTTCATCCTTATTTTATTTTTCTTCTTTTTTTCTTCTTCTCATATAACTCATCTGAGACATTTAAAATCTTTCCTAAAATCTGTTTAAGTAGAATGCAGGGACCATTGGAACCATTCATTCATCTCTCAAGATCCTGTTATCCTATAAGAATTGGTAATGGGAATTTGGACTCCTTGTCTAAAATGGATGTAGTTGTATCTTATTTAAGAATACTAAAATATCAATTGATACCTCTCACGATTAAAGAAAACAGAGACCTCCTCCACTAGAACTGCTCAGATTATTGTGCATCTGTTGCTAAAATACAGAATTTATTACTACAGCCATTTTCCGAGATTTGTAAACTGATCTCATATCAAGAAGATTCAAATAGATTTCTATGTGACTTTCTGGATAAAACTGTAAAGGTAGCAGCCAGAACCATTGCTTTTTTAACCATACACCACAGGAATTATCTGTGATCTTTCCTTTGAATAAGGCAGGTTATTTGGTTTGGTACAATTTATTTAAGAAAATTGTGGAGGGAAGGACAGAAGTGTCTTTCCCAGAACAAGAGAAAAAGGGTAGTGAAATAAAGGTCTTCTTTTCTTAGAGATTTGTAAGAAAGGATTACATTTGAAAAAGCTCGTTCCATTCATCCTGAAGACAGGCTAAACCTTGATGAAGCATTGACAGGTCTCAACACGTAAAAAAAAGCCTTGAAAAAAGTGCATGACTATTTCTCCACACCATTGTATAATTCTGCCATGGTTTTTATTATTGTACAACCTTTTGAAATCTACTATAAATATTTAAAAAAAGCTGGGAAGTGTCCATCAGTGTCTCTTCAGTGTTTTGGACCATATGTATAGGATACTGAGTAAAATCTTCTGAGCCGCCTCCTTCGAGTTATCATTTCTCACCTCAGATCCAGAGAATTGCAGTTCCTTTTTCATTTTGAAGTTCCAAAACTGTTCACAAGGAAGTCATACAAACTGTTTATCCAGCAGAAGATATCATATCGACTTTAGCTTAATGAAGTTTTGGTATATAGACTGCTCCTGCAGTCTCACTGCTTAATGTTCTGCCATTTAGGACTTAAGTCACTTTTGCTTCTGTTTATGCAACCCTTGCCACATCTCCCCTGGCTGTGACTCGCACAGCCTGCATGAAATCAGATGTTTACTTGCTTTAGAAGTTTTTATCTCCTGCTCTGCAAATTGAATTTTAGTCACACACGTGATACTCCTGCAGGCTTTAACAGGCTATTAACAAAGCAGGATATAAGAAATTCTACATTAAACATAATGTGTAATAAAGGAAGTTTAAACATTAGATCTCTCTTTACAGGAAGTGTATTGCCCAGTTAAGAAGCAAACATAAAAAGCATGATTTTCAGCATCTCAAAGAAGAGGAATTATTCAGTCTGAAAACGTTGTCAAGATTATTGGGCTATCGGTTTTTTCCATTTCTGAAGTAGATTTGGCAAGTGGTTGTATGGCTTCTTCAGGAAAGCATTCTCAGAGAGTGCGTTTGAACCATCAAGTTTCTAGCTTCCCAGGTGTAAATCGACAGACTATTCCTTAGCTACAGTGACGAAGATCAGTATCTTTTTTTCCAGGAGTGACCTTCTATTTCATAATCTTCTTTGGGTAAAAATTAAAATGTTCAGCTCAAAAGACGGTCGGGGCAATATTTTGGATTCTGAGTGCATGAAGGGAAATGAAAACAGGAAGAAAGAAGATTTTCTTCACATTATAGTGGGAGTCTGTCTTGCCCTGAATTTTTTAAGTCCTCAGATCTATAACCTATTGGTTTAAATTCTGTCCAATAACAAAGCTATATTCACCTATTTGCTAGACACCAATCTATCCTTTGGCCTTTACATTGAAAAAATCTCTTCAAAACTAGGTGCCCTATACAGAAACAAATCCTGCCAAAGCCCTACAGTAACGAAACAGTGCAACAAATGCTAATGCCGGTCATTGATTATGGGGATGTGGTTTATGCACCTGCATTGCAAACCCACCTTAATAAACTTATAATACGTTATATAATTAATTCTGCCACTTTGTACTAGAATGCAATTACTTTACCTACCATTCTGACCTGTTAAAAGAACTAAACTGGCTATCGCTGGAATCCCGACGCACTATTCATCTGTACAGCCTTATGCAAAAGAGCTTTTCTGGGAAGCGTCCACCCTTCCTGAGTAGAATGCTCTCCCCAGCTGTTCCGACCTTCTATAACATCCAATCCAGTACTAGCACGATATTTAGCATACCGCAATACAATAATAAAGTGGCTCGATCCTCCTTTTCTTACAGAGCACCGCAATTATGGAATAACCTCAGGAACACAGTCAAATCTATTAACCTCCAGCAGCTGTCAGCTGACATTGATTCACAACTGCTATCCATCCCTTCCCTCTCCTGTCCCTCACTGGCCATCTCCACATATAACACTATCCTCACATCTGCTTTGAACGCTGCAGCCCCGCTCCAAACATGCACCTCGAGGAGGACACGACCCCAACCTTGGCATAATAAATCAACACGCTATCTGCAGAGTTGCTCCTGTTGTGCTGAACGCTCCTGGAGGAAGTCCCGCACCCAGGCAGACTTTCTCCATTATAGATTCATGTTGCTTTCATACAGCGCAGCCCTCGCTCTCGCCAAACAGTCATACTTTTCCTCTCTCATTAGTTCATGCTCCCGCAATCCCAGACGTCTCTTTGACACCTTTAATTCCTTTCTCCGCCCTGCTGTGGCCGCCCCCAAACTAACCTTACAGCTGATAGCTTTGCATGCTACTTTACCGACAAGATTGAACAGCTAAGGAAACAATTCTCCCCTCCTTGCCATTCTCTTTCTCAACCACATATAAATCTTGCTTTCCCTACCCTCCAGACTTTCTACCCGGCTACTGAACAAGAGGTGGCTGCGCTTCTCCATTCCTCTCGCCCCACCACTTGCCCGCTCGATCCTGTCCCATCTCACCTCATCATATCTCTCTCCCCTTGTCTTGTGCCTACCCTAACACACATCTTTAACTGCTCTCTCTCTTCTGGCACTGTTCCTGCTGACCTTAAACATGCCACTGTAATACCTATCCTGAAAAAACCATCTCTTGACCCATCCTCCCCTTCTAACTATCGTCCCATATCCCTGCTCCCTTTCTCATCAAAGCTTTTGGAAAGACTTGTCTTTACCCGTGTGTCCCGCTTCCTTAACTCCAACTCTCTCCTTGACCCTCTTCAGTCTGGCTTCCGCCCTCTCCACTCTACTGAGACTGCTCTTATCAAAGTGACTAATGACCTAATCTCCGCTAAATCCAAAGGTCACTACTCCATATTAATTCTCTTTGACCTCTCTGCTGCCTTTGACACCATTGATCATGCTCTCCTCCTTCAAACTCTTCAATCGCTCGGTCTCTGTGACTGTCCTCTCTTGGTTTTTCTCCTATCTCTCCCAATGCTCATTCAGTGTCTCCTTTTCCAAGGACACCTCCTTTTTCTGTAATATTGTATCCTATTGTAACAATGCAATGCTTTGTGGACCCAGGACATACTTGAAAACAAGATAAATCTCAATGTACCCATCCTGGTAAAATATTTTATAAATAAATAATTTTGGTCATCTGTTAGGCACTGAAGTTCCTTTCCAATCCCATCTGTGCAATCCGCTTATAATGGGCAGAGAAACAGCTGATGAATGTGTCCTCTATACATCAAAAGATCAGTAAAACAATTTGGCAGATTACCTTATCAGCAGGAGATAGTTAAGGCAACTGGAAACATTGCAAACCTTTTTTTTTTTTTTTTTTTTTTAAACTGCCTGGTTTCTGAAACAATGTTTTTGGAGTAAATGCCTGCCTGAAGGAATGTTTAATACCTTGTTAAATGTAAGAAATATTTGATTTACCACAGAATATGGAGTTGATTTGTATTTATTGTGATTCTGCCAGAGTCTCACCTTGAAAACATTCTGTCTCTCAGATTTTGAAATTCTTGCATGCTGGCCTTAGGAAAAGTCCTTTATCTTTAAACAGGCAAATATCCGCTTTTGTCTGAACCTATGTTAGCATTTGGCTTCTGATCGTTTCACCAGGCCTTTCTTTAAAGCAGCAGTCTGTCCCCCTTCCTGGGATTTGAATCTGACTCTGGATTCCTTATTCAGAACTCAATGTGACTCTCAAGAAGAATGCTATCTGAATCTTCTAATGCCAAAAACTGTATTTTTGGTGCCTATAAACTCCTACTACATTATATGGAAAGCAGGAAGACTAAAATAGATAACTGGAGAGAAAAGGAGATGGATGGCTGCTTTCTATGATGTAAGGTGACATGAAAGATGGGAGGCAGCACTAAGTCTGCCTTCAGTGTCTCTACCAGGTTTGCTGGAATGTTAACTTTTTTTATTTGGTACCTTGAAATAAAGGATCACAAGACAAAGATTTGTGCTGGATAATTTTTCATGAGATGTGGAAGTACAGTGACACTGTTGTCTCCAAAGAGTAACTGGCATGGAATTAGACTTTAGTTTTGTTATCATAAATGTGTAAAAGTCTGAACATTTTTAAACATTTATATTAACCCCTTAAGGACCAAACTTCTGGAATAAAAGGGAATCATGACATGTCATGTGTCCTTAAGGGGTTAAGGACACATGACATGTGTGACATGTCATGATTCCCTTTTATTCCAGAAGTTTGGTCCTTAAGGGATTAAATTATAATAAATTAGTAAAAATCTGCATTATTTCATGGTATTATAACATGCTGAGCAAATTCTTATTTTCATTGTAATCAGAAATTCTTAGTTCCTTTGTTCTTTCTTTTTACCCTATTAATCACTTAAGATATTATATGTGTTATATGTTTAAGACTCTGATTAAATCTATGGCATGTGCTGAAAGTCCTTAACCAAGTATTCTATTGTTTCAGGAGTCGGAAGATGAGTTATTTCTAGCTATAGCCAGCGCTATGGAAGATATGATAGATGATGATGTGGACTGCTATTGGCTTATCAAAAGCTTTGTTAGTCACATAGAGTCAAAGTTTAGAGCTTCCCATATTCAGATGGTAAGAGCATGTGTTGTGTGTTGTGTCATGAAGCATATTCCAATGAGTCAAGCATGGTTGTTTATGAAAGAGAACTTCTCAATGCACATAGTGTAGCAACGACATAGCAACAAGTAGTGCTACGGAGATACCCGTACACAGCTCCCTTCCCCTTTAAAATAGTATTATAATGTGTGGTTTTATCTTCTCCTTTAACCTTTATCCTGTCATGCCAACAGTGACTGTACGCATTCACCAATAGCCATAATAGCTTTTAAAGGAGCTGAGGAACCCTGTAGGCACCATAACTTGTTACACTGATGTGGTTATGGTGTCTGGCGTTTTTGGGTAAAAGGTCGCACATCCCTACTAAACAGATTACTCACTGTTTAGCAGAGATGTTCGGCCCCCACCAGTCTGCTACGCAGCCTCAAATTACAATATACTGGATTCTTCATCTTCGCACCATACCAATTTATACCAAGAATTGGACAATTAGTGGCTGAGAGCGATGTCCTGGTGCATGCGAACTACAGGCACCATAACCACCTCAACCAATTGAAGTGCTTATGGTGCCTACATATTACCATTAACAAAGGTTACTCAATATGATTGTTTCAGGGAGTAACAAATGTAATAGAATGCCAAACATGGCAATTCTGTTCCTTTTGTGATTGCTTACTCACGGCAAATCTGTTTGTAACACAGGGATTTTTACAGCAGAATTGTACCATAAAAAAAACTTTAGATCTGTAAGAAGAATTTCAGATTTCAGTGTGGTAAGCTAGATATATTAAAACCCAAAGTGAGGGGGAACCCCCCCCCCCCAAATAACTTGCCCTTTCATGCCCCAATGAAGAAAGAGTAAAAGCTTTCTCAAACCTAAATGTTCTGTATGCATGCTATACTTATTGTCTAAATGGGAAAAAAAGGACTGAAACACAATCTTCCAAATATAAATCTCAGTCTGAAAGTGAAACTTTCAGCGATCCAGAGCATTACATTAGTACTTAAGTTCTAAGTCTAAGTAACAAAAATGTGCAAACTATTTGGAAGTGTACATGTGCCTTGTAATGTGACCTAGAGATCAGTTTGTGGTCCTAGGAGCTAGCATCATACTGAACTGACAACATCTGTATAAATAAAAATAGTTGTGCTACATGGCACAAAGATGGCCACCAAATGCCAACTGTCCAAATACAAAATAAATAAAAATCAATGTTCTCTTGTTTTCACTTATTCAAACAGTCTCTCTGTGGCTGTTCAATCACAGACTTCCCAATACAGCTCAATGAGAAGTCTTTGCAAGGCACATGCTCTGGGCAATTGCTACATCTTGAGTTTAGCTCCACTGAGCTAACCAAACCAGGAAGTAACAGAACCTGTTGTCTGCTTGACAGTCAGGGGATGTAACAAGGGTAAATTATAAAAGTGTCAATTTCTGTTGAATTCTGCAATTTTTGCAAAATGAAAAAAGAGGACACACTGTTCACACATCAAGCCTTTCAGCAAGCAATAGTGCTTTATGGGTCTGGAGATTCCATTTAACCAAGTAAAATACAAAACTGGTGTTTTTGCAATAGCAATACATAGAGGTTATTGGTCCCAAAAATTAGGAAAATTAAGAATGGTCAAACAACCAAATTTACATCTATTGGGCTAGTTGATTTGACTAGTTTAGATGCAATAACCTTTCAATTTTATTTTTTTTTATTATGTTTTGGTGTAGCAGCACAATCGTTTTTTCTTTTCTCCCAAGCTATGTTTGTTTAAACTGGAAAGCATTATATCCACTCGGCGAATATGTGTGCTGTTTTTGCAAAACACTTTAAACCTTCCTGAATCTGACCCTACCATTTACATATTGTGATGATAACAAATTTGTTTTAATAGAGATACTCTTATTTTTTTTTTTTTATTTTTTTTTAAACAGTAGTAATTTACTTGTGGTTGTAAAGATAGTTTTACATATCCACTGCAAAATGTATGTTTTTTTTTTTTTTTAAATACATCACATTTTTTTGTGTCTTCCCATTTCTAGCAAAAATCATTTGAGCACTACTTAAATCTAGAAGATAACAGACTTGTAACACATCTAAAGACAGGCAACACATTAGACAAACTTCCTTATGATCTGTGGTTCAAGAAGTGCTTTGCGGGCTGTTTACCTGCCTCCAGTCTACAAAGGTAATTTACTATCAAGCTGGTCATTACAAAATTATATATATTACAGTACACCCCTCACATTTTTGTAAATATTGTATATCTTTTCAGGTGACAACACTGAAGAAATGACACTCTGCTACAATGTAAAGTAGTAAGTGTACAGCCTGTATAACAGTGTAAATTTGCTGTCCCCTCAAAATAACTCAACACACAGCCATTAATGTCTAAACCGTTGGCAACAAAAGTGAGTGCACCCCTAAGGGGAAATGTCCAAATTGGGCACAAAGTGTCAATATTTTGTGTGGCCACCATTATTTTCCAGCACTGCCTTAACCCTCACGGGCATAGAGGTCACCAGAGCTTCACAGGTTGCCACTGGAGTCCTCTTCCACTCCTCCATGACAACTTCACGGAGCTGATGGATGTTAGAGACCTTGCGCTACCCTACCTTCCATTTGAGGATGCCCCATAGATGCTCAATAGGGTTTAGGTCTGGAGACAAGCTTGGCAAGTCCATCACCTTTACCATCAGCTTCTTTAGCAAGGCAGTGGTCGTCTTGGAGGTGTGCTTGGGGTCATTATCATGTTGGAATACTGCCCTGCGGCCCAGCCTCTGAAGGGAGGGGATCATGCTCTACTTCAGTATGTCACAGTACATGTTGGCATTCATGGTTCCCTCAATGAACTGCAGCACTCATGCAGGCCCAGACCATGACATGCCCACCACCATGCTTGACTGTAGGCAAGACACACTTGTCTTTGTACTCCTCACCTGGTCGCCGCGACACACGCTTGACACCATCTGAACCAAATAAGTTTATCTTGGTCTCATCGGACCACAGGACATGGTTCCAGTAATCCGTGTCCTTAGTCTTCCTGTCTTCAGCAAACCATTTGCGGGCTTTCTTGTGCATCATCTTTAGAAGAGGCTTCCTTCTGGGACAACAGCTATGCAGACCAATTTGATGCAGTGTGCGCCGTATGGTCTGAGCACTGACAGGCTGACTCCCCCACCCCTTCAACCTCTGCAGCAATTCTGGCAGCACTCATACGTCTATTTCCCAAAGACAACCTCTGGATATGACGCTGAGCACGTGCAGTCAACTTCTTTGGTGAACCATGGCGAGGCCTGTTCTGAGTGAAACCTGTGAAACCGCTGTATGGTCTTGCCCACCGTGCTGCAGCTCAGTTTAAGGGTTTTGGCAATCTTCTTCTAGCCTATGCCATCTTTATGTAGAGCAACAAATCTTTTTTTCAGATCCTCAGAGTTTTTTTCCCCTGAGGTGCCATCTTGAACTTCCAGTGACCAGTGTGAGAGAGTGTGAGAGTGATAACACCAAATTTAACACACCTGCACCCCATTCACACCTGAGACCTTGTAGCACTGACTCACATGACACCGGGGGGGGGAATGGCTAATTGGGCCCAATTTGGACATTTCCACTTAGAGGTGTACTCACGTTTGTTGCCAACGGTTTAGACATTAAAGGATGTGTGTTGTTATTTTGAGGGGACAGCAAATTTATACTGTTATACAGGCTGGACACTTACTACTTTACTTTGTAGCAGAGTGTCATTTCTTCACTGTTGTCACATGAAAAGATATAATAAAATATTTACAAAAATCTGAGGGTTGTACTCACTTTTGAAAGATACTGTAAGTGTGTGTATGTGTGCATATATATATATTTTTTTTTTAAATCTTACTCTTTTCATTGTTATATTTTTACTTTTAATGTAGCTTTCTATTATTTTGTTTTTTAAATGTCATATTAACAAAGCTAAATAGCTTAGGACACCTACAACTAGTGGTGTTGTGAAGTGGGATTGGTGCAGAGATCATGTCAATGCAGTTTTCTACCACTTTATTTCTCCAACCCTAGGATGAAGCAGGATTTAGGTCACAAGATTGCTTAAATATTGGTTTCTCGTGCTGCGTGCGACCATTCAGCTTCGCATCTAGGCCCCACGTCCCACCCCCAAACCTTTTTGAGGGTATTTACATTGGAAAATGGGACAGGTATTACAAAACATCTGTCATTCTTTACTCTTCATTAAGGTTTGAAGATCTCACAAGCGCCGCAGAGTGATGCCGGGAGCCGGAATATGATGTCATATTCCGGCTCCAAGTCTCACTCTGCGGGCGGCGCGCGAGGGAGCTGAGCAGACAGCTCAGGGGAAAGTGCTCCCTCGCCAGCGCCGCCCGCCCAGCAGCCAGCCCATCAGCCCGACTGGCAGCCCCAGGGAGAGGGAGAACCCCCCCCCAGCATTCCTAAAGGTAAGGAGGCTGGGGGGGTTAAATAAAAAAAAAAAATGTTAATGTGAGTGAGTGTGTTTGTCTGCGAGTGTGTGTGTGTTTGCCAGTGTGTGTGTGTCTGTTAGTGAGTGTGTGTGTGTCTGTTAGTGAATGTGTTTTTGTCAGTGAATGTGTGTTTGTATTTAGAATGCGGGGCAGGGGGGAAGGGTTGGGTGGGGGTGACACGTGGGGGGGGGGAGGTGCCTGAGTTTTGTCCTGCCTAGGGCAGCACAAAACCAGCATACACAACTGACCAAGTATACACATCAGACTGTGTGAGCGCTGCTCATAGCCCTTTACATTGTTTTGAATGCCGTGTTAACATTATTTTGGACCAACACAGCCTGACAGTGTCCCCCAGGTTCTGAAAAGATCCTGGGGAGATCTCCCTGCTCTGCCAACTACCGATCTCTGTGTGTGAAGCTGCAGCAAGAGTGTGAGCTGTCCCTCTCATGATGCAATCACACCATACAGAGGGATCACAGTACAGAGGGAATTTTTTTTATAGGTAGGATTATGAATATGATTATAGATATGATTATATGTAGGATATGGATTGGATTGTGGATCGGATTAGAGGTTGATTTATGGGTAGGAAAGGGGGTTAGATTATAGGTAGGATTATAGGTTGGATTAAGGGTTGTATTAGCTGCAGGATTCGGGTAAAAAATACAAATGTTTATCATTGTACTCAAGATCTGTAGCAGAATACAAATATGGGGTGTTTACAGTAGTGTGACGTGTGTGTGTGTGTGGTATGTGAATTTCCCCCAAATACATGTGTGGAACAAAAACATAATCAACTAATGTGACCTAGGTTTGTGATAGAATGTTTAAATGAAAAGTGTCATAATGCTCTTAGTAACATAGCCTTGGGGATGTACTTTCTACAAATATATACTTTTGTATAAAGGTTTTGGATTCTGTGACGACCGTAACATTTGTAATTTCAGCATACCAAATTCTGGAAAGTGTCAGCTTTCAAACTGTCATTCAATCCATGCAGTATTTGTTTTATATCTTTTAAAAATGTATTGAAATCCTAGACATATTGGGCATTTTAACAATCTGGACTTTTTTTTGTGTTTTTCTCACTTGTTCTTTATTCATTACATGATTTATTTCTCTTTAGAGTATGGGACAAACTTGTGAGTGGATCGTGTAAAATTCTTGTGTTTGTTGCAGTGGAGATTCTACTTACTTTTAAGATGAAAATAATGGCATTGAATAATGCTGATAGTTTAAGTAAATTTCTGGAAAAGGTAAGTGCAGAGATTTAAGGTATTCTAGCATATTGGAGAAAGAACATTAAGCACAGAATACTATTTAGCAAATAGTATTTACATTAAATTTATTGGAAAAAGAACTGTGGAGAATTTAAATTTGCATTGTGAAAATTGGTTACATGAGTGACTGAATTGGAGAAATAAATGCACCGTTGTCAGCTCATGTCCCACACAACACGTTAAGCAGGACACTAACCATTTTGTCCTTTTGATGTTCCATTACTAATTTACTTTGTGTGCACCCACACCATCATCCCATTCCCTATATCTCTCTACTAAGCATATGCCATGTCCTAAGCTTGAACTGATGTTTTCCAACAATTCTCAGGATGCTTACACAGTGTGGTATAATCAGGGCCGGTGCAATGATTTTTGCCGCCCTAGGCAAAAAATGTTTTTGTCCCGCCCCCCCCATATGTCCTGCCCACCATGTGACATCACAATGCCCTGCCCATATGCTCTGCCATATGGGCCAACGCCAGTCTTCACAAAGTGTCTTTTATCTGAAAAGACAGTGTGTTTACATTAAAAAGCCTACAGGCACAGGCTGTAGACACCAGAACCACTACATTATGCTGTAGTGCTTCTGGTGACTATAGTATCCATTTAATGTGAGGTAAATTAGAGATTAGTGCCACTAATAATATATTGGATTGCCTACTTGCCACCAGATGAGGACAAGAGGCTGATGATGGGCTCAGTCTGGCTCCACAGGTCTGGTGTAGAAGAGGCTCTCAACAATTAACGAACAGGAAGCAGCTCCATTTTTTAGGGCCCCTTACACAGCTCAAGGTCTGGGCCCCCAGGGCTTGACCGTGAGTATGCCTACAATGCCCACCCATATATCCACCTACATGGCCCACCCATGAGTTCTCTCACAGGAAGTGGAGTGTATGTGTGTAGGGGATGTGTTATTGTAGAGGATGCAATGTGTGTGTGTTCTTATAGAATGTAGTGTATAGGGATAACCATTTCTTTAAGGGATGTAGTGTGTTTATAGGGGATGCAGTGTGTGTTTGCGTGTAAGGAATGCATTGTATGTTTCTGGGTGTGTGTGTGTATGTAAGGGGTGCAAGGTGTGTTTCTGTGTATTCAATTTAATGCAGTGTGTGTCTGTAAGGGGTGCATTGATCGTGTAAGAGATGCATTTTGTTTCTGTGTGTAAGAGAATGAGTGTTTGTGTGAACGTAAGGGATGCATTGTGTGTTTCGGGTGTGTCTGTGTGTAAGTAGGAATGCATTGTATGTTTCTCTGTGTGTGTGGTGGGGGGGGGGGAATGCATTGTGTTTGTGTGTAGTGTAAAAGAGAGGGTTTGTGGGGTAGGATAGGGACTGAGAGGGGAACAGCTCTTTATTTTTTTTAAAAAATTTCATAGTGCTCTCCCCTCCTGTCAATTATTGATTTCCCCTTCCCTCCTGTCCCTCCGTGTTCTCCCCTTCTGTCCCTTAGTGCTCTCCCTTGGCCCCCTGTAGTCCCCCCTTGGTGGTCTTCTCACTCCCCCTCCCCCTCAGTGGTCCTCCCCCTCCCCTTAGTGGTCCTCCCTCTCCCAAACCCCTTAGTAGACATTCACCTCCTCCCCCACCCCCTTAGTGGTAATCTCCTCCCCTCAGTGGTCATTATCCTCTTTCTCACCCCCACCCCCCTTAGTGGTCCTTACCCTCCTCCCTCTCCTTAGTGGTCCTCCCTACTTACCCCCCTTTGGTGGTCCTCCCTCTCCCAAACCCCTTAGTGGACCTCCCCCCTCAGTGGCCCTTACTCCCCACTCCTCCTGTGTTCCTTCACCCCCCTTCCCCAGT
>OW240915.1:200514653-200553235 GCA_933207985.1 Pelobates cultripes | reverse complement strand
GGGAGAAAAACAGTGGAAGAGAGGGAGAAAGAGGCAGAGGGGTAAGAGAGACTGGGAAGGAGGGGGGAGAAAGAAACATACAGAGGGACGGGGGGAGACAAAAATGCTCACAGAAGGGCTGTATATATCACTGGTGGATCCAGAGGGGCAACGGGGCAATTGCCCCCCTCCCCTGTCCGCAGGCACCGTGCGGGCAGGGGAGGAAGGAAGAGAGGACCTGGGAGCTCACCCTGCAGCTCCTCTGGGTCCTTGCACGAGCACAGAGCGTTGCCGCGATTACCATGGCAACGTTACCGCTCTTGCGAGAGTCAACTCTAGCCCTGGAGCTACGGTCTAGTGTTCACTCTCAACACTGTGACCCCCAGGGATTCCTGGTGGTCGCAGTGGTGAGAGTGAACTCTAGCCCCATAAACACACTGCCCCCACCCACACACACACCATACACATTCACACACTGCCCCCATACACACCATACATATTTACACACATTGCCTCACACACACACATACACTGCCCACCCATATACACACAGCCCCCATACTAACATTGCCACACACATACACAGCCCACACACCCTACAGATTCACACACTACACCCCCACACACACACTACACCCCCACACACACACTACACCCCCACACACACACTGAACCTTTCACACACATTGCACCACTGCTCTTATTCCCTACTACAGCCCCATATCCCAGCAGATCCCAGGTAAGTTGTCAAACTGTTCTTAAATGGTTTGACTACTTACTCTGGAGCAGTAGTGGTTATTGTGCATGGATTATTTCTTTAAATAATCTACAAGTGCCCCAGTAGCCAGCCAGCCAACCCACAGGCTGGCCAGTAGCCAGCCAGTTAGCCAGCCCACAGGCCTACAGCAAGCCACAGGCTTACAGCCAGCAAGCCCACAGCCTGCCAGTCGCAGCCAGCAAGCCACAGCCTGCCAGCCGCAGCCTGCCAGCCGCAGTCAGCAAGCCCACAGCCTGCTGGCAGTAGCCAGCAAGCCCACAGCCTGCCAGCCGCAGTAAGCAAGCCCACAGACTGCCAGCCAGCAACAGTAATTAAGGTAAGAGGAGCCAACTTGGCCTAGGTATCAGCGAGCTATGTTGTGTTGCTATATTGTGAATAGGAACCAGAGTGTTGGAGAGACCACCCTCCAGGCCCCATTAGACTCCATTGTAGTCTAATGGGGCCTGGAGGAGATTCTTTCTGACACACTCTTTAAAGGACACTGAGAGCCTCTGCTAGAAATCCCCTCCATGGCCCATTATCCCTCAATTGTAGTCTCTACTGGGGCCTGGAGGCGACTGTTTCCAGCAGGGGATATCTAATGGACGCTGAGATGGCCTCTGTTAGAAAGACCCCCTTCCAAGCCTATTAGACTCCATTGTAGTCTCTAATGGGGCTTGGAGGGGATTCTTTCTGACACTCTCTCTAAAGGACACTGAGATAGCCTCCGCTAGAAAGACCCCCCTCCATGGCCCATTAGCCCTCAATTGTAGTCTCTGCTGGGGCCTCTAAGGGCTTATTGCCCTTTTGTTCCTTGTGTCTAAAAATTGTGTAGGGTGTGGCTGGAGGCGGTGCATTGAGGCGGGACAAGGGTGGCGCTTGCTGCAGAGTATGGGTGGGGCCTGTAAGGGGGCCCTTGATTTATTTTGCCCTGGGGCCCTGAGGGTTCTCAGTCCGCCCCTGGTAGTAGAGTTTCTTCTCAAAGTATATTGTAACGATATGTTTGTTATGCTAACAGAAAACTGTCACTTCCTAGGCTTTTTAATATAAGGTTTACTTACCCCATATATTTAACATATGTGTCTGTGATGTCTGGCAATTAAAATTAAATGTACTAATCAACACTGCACTATTTACCTATATCATGAAAATCAATACTTCCATTTGGCTCGCTGCTTACTCTTGCTATAAGCTGCGCATTTTGTTTCTCATTCTACAATGCAATGCCTTTGTTGTCACTGGATTCTGTAGGACAGTCCCAATTTGTCCCTGTATCATCTTCCTCCATTTGCTCATGTTGATATTTTGGGGCTTTGGTCTCTGGTGTCCCCAGAAGTGTAAAACCAGAGACAAAGTCCCAAGAAAGTGCATAATTGGATGAACAAAGTAAACCTCAGGGCATTCATTCCCTGGAAGAGTATTTCAGAATTGTTCTGTACCTAGGAAGCGCTGAGTTGTGCTGGACAATTCGGCTGTCTGTATGCATATCTGGCTTATATACTCTTTTTCCAGATGTATCTACACAGGGCCAGATTAATAGCCCATTGGACCTGGTGCTGACAATTATGATGGGCCTAATTACAGAATCTTATCGACCATGAGAGACATGGGGACAAAGTGAGACCCAGGGACACAGAGACTTGGGGACACTGGGAGACATGAAATGGGGACACAGAGACATGGGGACACTGATACATTTATGGACACTAAGACACTAGGGACACTGGGAGACATGGGGACACTGAGGCACCTGGGGACACTGGGAGACATGGGGGAACTTGTGGACAGAGACATGGGGACACTGAGACACTAGTGACACTGGCTGGGAGACATAGGGACACTGGGAGACATGGGGACACTGAGACACTAGGGACACTGACTGGGAGACATGTAAACACTGGGAGACATGTAAACACTGGGAGACATGGGGACACTGGGAGTCATGGGTACACTGAGAGACATGGGGACACAGACACTGGGAGACCAGGGGACACTGGGAGACCAGGGGACACTGGGAGACATGGGGACACTGAGACATTAGGGACACTGGCTGGGAGACATGGGGACACTGGGACATTGGGGACACTGGCTGGGAGACATGGGGACACTGGGAGACATGGAGACACTGTGTCCCTAGTGTCTCAATGTCCCAATGTGTGTGTCAATGTCCCTGCGTCTCACAGCGTCCCCATGTGTCTCAGCGCTCCCATGTCTCCCAGTGTCCCCATGTCTCCCTGCTGCTTTTCCCCTCATCCCTCACTTCCCTGAGCTGAAGTCTGTCTCTGCAGGCTGGGAGCTGCTGTCTGAACTCTCTGTGCTGTGTAGCTGCTCCCCCGCGGATAGGGGGGTAGAAAGAGGCAGGGAGGGATATGCTGTAACTTCCTATCCCTGCCTCTCTCCACACACAGTGACCCCTACTGGCTGGTACTGGTATTGCAGAGTAATCTCGGTTTAAACTGAGAAAAATATCTGCATTTGTATTGCCGGTATTACTGCAATACCGGCACAGCCAGGCAGCCTCAAATACCGGCTGTGCTGGTAAAATACCAGTCAGGTGGCAAACCTAAGAGTAGTGTGTGTGTGTTAAAAAAAAATAAAAAAAAAATAAAAAAAATGGGCATATGCTGCAGCTCCATCAGCCCCTATGTTAATCCGGCCCTGAATCTACACTCTTGTTGCCTGCTCAGTCCACTCCCAAAGTTGAGAGGTATAAATATGCCAATGTGTGGCTGTGCTGTAGGAGAAGTATCTGTTCCAACTCTAGCATCTCTGCTGGTACTGAGATGTATAGTTAACAATGGATATATTTTGGGGCTTTGTGTAGCATTTATTATTTAAATAGTCTGTACGTGTCATGGTTTTATCGGGAATGGGTGCTGACCACAGCAGCAACCACAATAGGTAACCCATAAAGAAAGTAAACCAGAATTCACACAAATGAAAGGGAAAAAAAAAAGTATTGTTATATGCAAGAAACACAAAAGAATAACAAATGCAGAACAGATAACTCAATATAATGAAGGGGACAGGGCCTCTGGAGGTTTGCACAGGAAAACAGCTAGCACTGGAACACAGAGTTTGCACAGGAAACAGCCTGCTCTGGAACACTGAGTTTGCACTGGAAGGCAGCCTGTTCTGGAACACTGAGCGTTTGCACAGGAAGGCAGCTTGCTCTGTAACACTGGGTTTTGCATAGGAAAGCATTCTTCTCTGGAACACGGAGGGTAACACAGGATAGCAGCAAGCTGTGAAACACTGAAGATAACACAGGATACAGAGACCAGACCTAACACAATATTAATGAATGGGCAAGCAAGAATGGCAAATAAATAGGGAGTAGATAAGTGCAAAGTAGGGCCAGCTAGGAAGAGAGTCAGATCTCTTTAGTCTGGCTTCGGCAGCCTACAACTGCACCACAGAAAGGTAGTGGCAATGTGAGGTACTGCACCAGACTGAATAGAAAACCTAGAACTGTGACAGTATGTTTGCAGTCTATGTGCCATACCTCAAATTTTAATGCTTTGTAAGTGTGTTTGAGCAGGGACTTCTTCACCTCTTAATATCTATTCTCAATAATTGCAAAGCACTGCAGAATATGTTTGCCCTATATAACTTCTTAAAGTGAAATCCAATATGCATGAGATATAAAGCCATACTGGGCCTCTGGAGACCTACTTTAAATTATTTAACCTTTGTTTTAGAACTTCTCTTCTTTCGTGACCACTTGATGGTATTGTTCTTCGTAATACAACAGTTCACCATTTTCAGCTTGTGTGTAGCAACTGGGGATTTAAGTTGTGGTTGAGCCTTTTGAGAAAAGAAACAAGAGATGATAAAAATATGCAGTGATAAGGTTACACATCAGAGCTGAACCATATCACTAACGACAAACTGAACATCAATGATTTTCCTTTCTTGTATTTTAGCATACAGACATATCCATCTAGTTATAAATTAGGTTTTAGTTTGGTCTGTGGAAATAGTTTCATGGTTGCAAAACGCAAGTTGAGTTCTGTTACAAAGACCATATTGAAATCTCGTGGCCTTGCTCTAAACGGTTTCTAATGTACAGAATAAAGTTCAATAAATTAATTCACATTTGAGGTTGAAGCATTTTAATTTAGAGAATAGACCAAAAGAAGCCTGAGCTTAGAGAATAATTGATCCTATCTCCTTTATATCATTTAAAGAATGCATCAGTGAAAAGGACTTCCAGAAATTTCTGGGTAATTGTCATCAGATTTCAGAGATATTGTATCCTTTGGCAAGGACAAAGCCCAGTAAAAACTTGTATTGATGGGAGATACTCATCTCCTTAGATCTTCTGCAAATTGTATGGATTTATCTCGGAATGTTCTCTGCACGTGCACCAGAGCTTCATGGCAAAAGTGTGTATTATTGTGTTATGGGAATGGTAATATGTATGGGAAGCCTACTCGTGGTTACACAAACTGATTACATATTCCTGCCCAGCTTTGACCTGTACCAGCTAGCAGTTATGTTATGCCACGTTAGTCCAGACTCTTATTCATATGTGACTATGGCAGATGTTCTCAGTTTCAATAAACACCAATAGTTCAGGTTTTGTCAGTATCCACGCTTGAAAAGAATTGGAAAATGATGAAATCCTGAGGTCTAAATCCTTCTGAAGATGAGAGCGAAATATGCTGGGTCACTGCTGCATGCACCTTAATAGCACATTCATAGACCTATTTTGAGATATAGATGTAGTCTATAAGATCTGGAGTGTCGAAGGTTGCCTACCCCTGGTGTAGAAAGAAACCGAAGCAGAAAGATATTTCACTATATTTACACTTTACACACCCTTATTAGAATCTACTTATTTTATACTTTTCAATTAAATTGATTAGAAAATCATTTTTTTTTGTTTGTCTTTTTGTTCTCATTGTATTACACCTTTATAAAGATTATAAACATATTTTTGTATACATTGTTAAATGATGATGGAATGATAATGTAACAACTAGTTAAACTTGGTGTTTCTCAAAGAGATTCTGTGACATAAATTTGTGTTGTTTGAAGAACTGTTTGCATCACTTGATGTCTCAAACATGGATTTATTTTGGTAACCCTCTATTGCACAATGGTAATTCTGAATGTTTCAGTATTATTGATGTACAAGAAAAATTCAAGATGTTTAAAATGAAGTTTCATGTGTTGTAAATAAGAAGCTTAATTTCATCTTTATATTTTTTTCTTTTAGATTCCTGAAGACAACACTGATGCAATAGTGAGCAAAGCAATAGATTTATGGCACAAGCACTGTGGGGTACCTGCCCATTCTGTATGAACCTATTCAATGAATAATTGCTGACGTGATTAGAAATTGTCCTAAATTTCTTTTTATTTGACTTTTTTTTTTTTCTTATTTAAAACCGTACCTATGAAGCGATTTGTACATGAAAAGTTAATGATTCAATTTATTGGATCAATCAAACTAATTTTGCCCAATGATGGTTGATATGTATCCTCATTACTTTACTCACAATGTTTTTTTTCTAGTGAACTATAAAACAGATTGAGGTTTTCATGTCATCTGGAATGGAAAGGGATGAAAGATTAAATATTTTGCTATTCAGAGCCTGTCATTGTCAGTCTGTACTGAATTGCCATTGATAATATAAAAGTATGCATTCTACAATGTCAGTGTGTTAGTGGTGCTGGTTGTGGGCGGTTTAGAGGTTCTTCCATTGACTAACGGTTTGACATAAAACTGTGCGGCGTCAACTGCAGGCCTTTTGTATCATAACCACTGTAGTGGTTATAGTGCACTAAGTCCAGGGCTCGAGTCCTGCAGGAACGCATGGGAACGGCGTTCCTGCACTTTTTCCAAAAAAACCGGCCCTGCTACCTGCACAGAGGGGCCAGCACACGCTGTGTTCCTTCTCCAGCTATAACTCTCGCGAGACCCGCGGCTGTTACCATGGCAACGCTCCGCACAGGCGAGTCTCGCGAGAGTTAGAGCTGGAGAGGGAACACAGCGTGTGATGGCCCCTCTGTGCAGCGGCTGGCTCCCTCCAGCATACCACCGGACCACCAGGCGATCTCCCCCCTCCCTGACAAGGTAAGAAGCAGGGAGGGGGGATAAAATAAAAAATATACATAAAGTAAAAAAATGCTTCCCCCCCCCACACATCATCCAGCACTCACACACCCATCATCCAGCACACACACACCCATCATCCAGCACACACACACACCCATCATCCAGCACACACACACACCCATCATCCAGCACTCACACACCCATCATCCAGCACACACACACACCATCCAGCACACACACACACCATCCAGCACACACACACCCATCATCCAGCACACACACACCCATCATCCAGCACACACACACACCCATCATCCAGCACACACACACCCACATCATCCAGCACACACACACCCATCATCCAGCACACACACACACACCCATCATCCAGCACACACACACACACACACCATCATCCAGCACACACACCCATCATCCAGCACACACACACACACACACCCATCATCCAGCACTGGCACACACACACATCATCCAGCACACACACACATCATCCAGCAACGGCGCACACACACACACACACACATCATCAGCACACACACACATCATCCAGCACTCACACACCCATCATCCAGCACTCACTCACACACCATCATCCAGCACTCACACACACCCATCATCCAGCACTCACACACACATTATCCAGCACTCACACACACATCATCCAGCACACACACACCCATCCGGCACACACACACACATCATCATCCAGCACTCCACACACACCCATCATCCAGCACACACACACATCATCCAGCACTCACCCATCATCAGCACTCACACCACATCATCCAGCAACAGCACACACACATCATCCACACACCCATCATCCAGCACACACACACACCCATCATCCAGCACACACACACACCCATCATCCAGCACACACACACACCCATCATCCAGCACACACACATCATCCAGCACACACACACACTGCATTCATTATACACACTCTGCATTCATTATGCCCATTCTGCACTAACTACACACTACATTCACTATACACACTCTACATTCACTACAAACACACTACATACACTGCATTCATTGTACACACTCTGCACTCACTACAAACACACTAAATTCATTATACACACTCTGCACTCACTACAAAAACACTACATTCACTATACACACTGCACTCACTACAAATACACTACATTTATTATACACACTGCACTCCCTACAAATACACTACATTCATTATACACACTCTGCACTCACTAAAAACACACTGCATTCATTATACACACTCTGCACTCACTACAAATACACTACAATTATTATTCACACTGCATTCACTACAAACACACTACATTCATTATACACGCACTGCACTATAAGCATAGGAGTGTAAATTTTTTTTTTTTTTTTTAATGGGGGGGTGGGGGAGGAGACGGGTATCTTGGGTGAGTTCCCACACTTTTTTCCCCAGGACTTGACCCCTGACTAAGTCCAATGATAAAAATGAAACATCCCCTTTTTATTTAGTGACTGGTAATCTGTAGAAAAATCTGCTCATCTGATATAAGAATGAATATCCAGGCTGGGCTAAAGCCCCGAGAAAAAAAAACTGCTGGTGATGATGAAATGAAAGTAATTGATTCTTTTAAGAGGATTCTGAACATCCTAAAACCTTAAGGAAAATAAGACAACTGTCAAATTGTATTTCATTTTAAAGTTTGGTGCCTTTCATTTGTAATTTAGTTTTTTTATTTCTGGTGGGAAAATCATGAATGATTCCTGATGAATTTGGCCCCAAATTCAGATTTTTCTTTTCTTTCTTTATTCAGTTTGATATCAATCATGAATTCAGTTCAAATCAAACAAGCCTAATCACTCTGAATTTTATATTAGCTGCTTCCTATTGTAATGCCTTTTAAGGATGTAATACAGGTATTTTAAACACCATTTTAAAATATAGCAAATTAAATTGGATCACTGTTTTCATTAAGATCAAGTTGCCTTGACATGTATAAAGAACAGCAAATTAAAGCAGTACTGTCATGCCGAATTTACCTTTCTCCTATTGTTTCCTCTTCTCTTTCTCTCTCGGAATCTGCTCTTCTGATCTAGTTTTCTTTAAAACATTAGACAAAGTAGGGACTGTCTTGTCTTATGTAATTTTCCTACTCTTGACTTTGTTTGATTTTCCCACAATATTTACGTCTCCTCCTGTGTTCTTGCGTTGCCTCATTCACCGTTCAAACGGCCTGTCATATAGACAGGGCGCCTAGAATAATGTGAGTAGGGGCATGTCTACTAAACAGTGAGTAGCCTGAAAAACTCAATGTACCTGTGCGAGCACTCTGATTAATCGGCTTAAACCAACCAATCAGACAGCTCTGAGTAATATGGTAGGGGGTGGGAAGGCTTTATAAGCCTTTTCCCACCCTGCAGAGCTCAGTATGAACGGATCCCTTGCTTAGTGAAGATGGATTATTTTTTTGGCATCAGGAATATTTTTTTTTTCAGCGTTTCATTTATTTGGCAATCGGGTCTGTTTTATTTTATAATTTTGACGGCATTAATGGATTTTTATTTGGCCTTTAGTGAGGCTGAAAAAAAGATTTTCAAAAAAAGAAGCCATCTAATTGTAAGTATGATTAATTTTAAAATTTTGTTTATAACTAGTTTATTGTAGGCAGTAGTAGTAGTAGGTAGAATTTAATTTTATGGGGGAGGGGGTGACAAGGGGCTTGGGCACCCCTTGGCACTGTGGGAGGGGTGGGGGTGGCATGGGACTTGGGGAAACCTAGCCACTTGGGGGTGGAATTTCTTTTTACAATTAGCTCCATCTGTTGCTCATTGTTGAGGCTAGGGGGGAAGACAGTAGGTTTTCCTTCAGCCCCCATTTTGTCCTGTAAGTGCCCGCACCTGCCACTCATGGGGCACGAGTTGTGGCTCGGGGGGGCTAGGGAGGGGAACGGGACACTGTTAGATTTGTTGGTTTTTTTTTCGTTTTTTTTTTCTTCCAACAACTGCTCATTAATAGACATGACCCTACTTGCGGCATAGTGAGTAGGAGCTTTAGGAAGACTTTAACCTCCCGAATGCTAAAATGGGGGTCATATTGACCCCATAGAGTAAGGGGGTGCTAGGAAGTGGCATTATGATGTTATTTTTACATAATACAAGGAGGGAGTTGCGAGGCGGTACCTCCCTCCTTGTAATAAACTGAATGAACGGTCTTCGTTTGTCTGAAGACAGTTCGTTCTTTGTAATTTTTATTCGTTCATTGGTCTTTCTGACGAATGAACGAATAGCCGAAATTACCATCCAAATTTTGGACAATAGCGAATGCGCAAGTTAAACTGAGCATGCGCTGGAATTTCACTGGGTTTATAGTGTGGGCAGGTGACATGTCCCACAGGGCTTTTATCTGCCCACACTAAGATGGCGGCACCCATGACCTAGCTCCAGGCAAGAAATCAACCGTTAAAAAAGGGTGAAATGGGTGACCTGGGGCATTTGGGGGTGACTAGGGAGACAATTAGATGTAGTGGAGTCGGGGGGAGGTTAAAAAACAAAACAAAAAACTGATGTGGCCATGACATTGCCGCTTTAAGGTTACATGCAGTTATATAGTGAAATATAGGACATAATGTTGTAGAAGAAGTCTACTACTCAAGTTATATTACCTAAGGTGGGTATGAAATAATTTACTAATTGTATTTACATTTAATTGTAATTGATTTTGTAGATTAATGCTGTTTTAATTCAGTTACATGTAGATCAGATCACGAGTGGATAAAAGTTACACATTCAGCTATATATCTACACATACAAGTTGTCAAAGCATCATGAGATTTATCATTTATTTGGTTTACTGCTTTGTGACCTCACCTGCTCCAGATAATATGTGAATAATTATGATTATTGGCAATATCCAATATGTACTCTGTGTACAGATGGTGAGAATTTCTCAGAAGCACCAGAATGCATCTGATAAATTAAGCATCTCTATGACTAAGATGGCTTTGGGGTAACAGTTATCTAGGGAAGATGCTGTTTGACCAAACTTCATCTATGAGCAGTTAAACCAGACACATTTTATATTCTCCAAAGATCACTGCCTACAAAAAAAATTAATGTTTGGTTCATCAGTTCTTCTAGTTTATACTTTCTATTCCTGGTGATCAATAATAAATATATTCATTGGAGAATTTCATGGAAGTCTGATACTGGCTTTATTGCTTGACTTAAATTATTAACTTTTCCCTGGATATGATGGCAGGCATCCCACATATCGCAGTATCCCTGAGGGGAAATGATGATAGTGTATTGGATTATGAGTCACTGAACCAGAGCTATAATCATGGAAGTGCACACAATGAGTAAACATGCATTTCATCCCAGGTGGAATGAATCCAATCACTGACTAAATCTGAGTGCAGACAGGTCAGAGTGCAGTCTCTTTATTCTGCACATTCACTGATTAAACTTGAATGCATGTCAGTGTGCAGTCAATTTATTCTGCATATTCCAACCCCAAATGACATTATCTTGGATATGGGAACAACTCTTGAAAGGGTTATTGCTGCTACATATATGAAAATGTTTAGATGTGATGAAAAATGTATTAGGTGGTAAAAAATTAGCCATGTGCCCAGACTCCCATCACTCTTACACAGCTGCACTAAATAATGTATGAGCAAAAAAAACAACTTTTTTTTATTTTTATTTTTATATCTTGGCTCTATTCCAACCCTTTTTTTACACTTTTGAATAACAGAGGGCGTTAAGAAGGTGACTGCACAGGAACAAGGCTGTGGAATACAGAAAAACAGTTAAAAACACATTTATTAGGCCTGTGCTCAAACTCCTATCATCCTTGCCTGGCAGCATCGGCTGTATGATTTATCTCCCTAGGTTTAAACAAAACAAACCACTAAGACATTTCTCTGCACCCGATGGAAAAACCCAATTGATAATTTTGGTTAGATTTTAAGCAGTATGTAAGCAAATGTTAGTAGACAAACTGAAGAGGTTTGTCTGGTCATTGGCAGGTATATTTACACTTGGTCATAAGGTGGTACTAAAAACCTCTATCATTTAAAAGTGTACTTTTGGAATAGTGCTAAGTTAACTTGTTTTCGATTTGTAGGTAAATCATTCTATCATCGTGGAAACCATCATTCCCAACAGCTGTCATGACGAAGATTAGGCCTCACTGCTCTAGATTTTAGCCTCTAGGTGGCAGCAAATAGCAATTAATTGATCAGAATTCTAAATCAACCCCTTAGAGGGATACTATAGTGCCAGGATACAAAGCTGTATTCCTGACACCATCACTCCCTCTGCCTCCCCACTCCACTGCGCCCCGCCGCCCAGGTGAGTAAAGGGTTAAAAACTCTTTATTTACTTACCTTGTCCCAGCACCGATCAACGCGACAAGTGGCGCTAATGCGAAGGCTCGTCAAATGCCACGTGTGTATTAAACCTCCCCATAGGAAAGCATTGAATCAATGCTTTCTTATGGGGGAAAATCTGACGCTGGATATACCTATGCAGCGTCCATTTCGATCTGGTAGACAGCCACTGGAATGTAGCACTAAGTTCAATAGGGACACTGCACTCAGACCATTTCAATGAGCTAAAGTGGTCTGGGTGCCTATCGTGTCCCTTCAAGGATGGAGGCAATTGTACATGTTCTAATCAAAACAAAACTTGGAATGTTGCCTTGGCAGCCCAGGAATGAAAATTACCCCCATTATTGCTTACCATTTGAAAAAGTAGACAACCAAGGGTATTTAAATACCTAGTCACAAGCGCTGGCCAAAGTTAGTGTTCCGATAATTTTTTTTTGCATTTTTCACACAAAAACTGCACTTTTACTGATGATATAGTTGTGATATGTTTTACGTTTTTGAAACACTAATATTTGTGTTCAGTGAGGTCTCTCGAGTGCAACAGAAACCTCAATGTACAAGTTTTATGGTGTCTTGGAAAGTTTATCTAATTTAAAAATATATATATATTTTTGGTATTTACATGTTTTTAAAATTATTAATTATTTAATTAAGGCCTGAGGTTATTGATATTCTGGTTGCTTCCAAAGTTTATGAGCAAGGTTTATTCCAGAATTTGGAAAATGTTTTCTTCATGATTCCTTAAATTTTATGTAATTCCTATAACAGCTTCTATACCAAATATTCAGAGTTTTCGTCAATTAGCTTATGTTCAGCATCTTTGAAAGTTCTGGTGTCTGCTATCATTTTCTATACCATCAGGGATTTGGCATCAGATCCTCTTATATCCAGATTTTTTTTTTTCTGGGCAGTCTCTAATTTCCATCCTACTACCAGAGAAATTGTTTTTTGGGGGTAAGTGGTGCTCTCGAAGGCACTAATATAAACTCAGTTATAGAAAGCTATTAGACTCTATACTCAGCTCTCCCTATTCCCCTTCTCCCTGTAAATATCACTTGCTTGCTGAAACAGTTGACTCACAGCACAAACTTTGCAACAGTATGTGTAGATGGTTCCAGCACAAAATTGTACTTTTCTTAACATTGATACATATTAACTATAGTATCAAGAGTCTCCCTGACACAAGTGCTAAGTGAAATATTGGTAACACTAAGAACCCTCAACTCACAGTGAAACAACAAAAAAAAGTCATACCATTTGAATTGTTTGTACATACTGAAACTTCACTTGTCTCATATTTCACTTTTTAGCTGAGTGCTCCCCATTTTTGCTACAACAGGCCAAATAGAATCTACCACAATACAGTCTGACCAGTAGAGGACAGCATCGTTCTGTTCCATCTACCTGACATAACTGTCAAGACTTGTAGAGCATTGAAGCTCTTACTTTTTAATTTTTATTTTATTGATTAATTATTTACACATGGTGAAAATTTTGGTATGATGGGCGTTTGAACAAACAATTTTATTTGCATTGATTCTCAAACGTTATGTTTTAACGATCTCTATTGTAAGGACTCCTGACAACTAGGGATGACATGACCTTACCCTCACAAACTCCTGACTTATCCCCCACACAGGAGTTTACACTTCTATTTGAAAAACGTTTTGGTTGGCCAAAAGACACGGATGATTACTTGCTTTGGCTGATAACTCTCCTTATCTTGTTTTTCATCTCGATAAGGTTGTTTTGAAGCTTCACCCTTCATTTCTGCCTAAATAATCTTGAATTGGACAATACTAATCAATAAATTGTGTCCCCAACATTCTCTCAGAACTTGAAAGAAAGTAAATAACATTGCCTGGATGTTTAGTCTTTTTCAGATATACGAAAGATCTTGTGGCGTCCAAGGGATCCTTAGCTAGATGGATAAATAAAGCTATTACTCTAGCTTATAACTCTTCTCATGTTACTCTACCTCTTAACTTGAAAGCTCATTCCACCAGAGCAGTTGCTACATTCAGCACAGATCTACAAGGCTGGCACCTTGTCCTTCTCCAAGCATTACAAATTAGACATACAGGCCTCTGCATCAGTGGTGTACTTTGGATCTGTGCTGCCCTAGGCATGACGGAACTCGGGCACCCCCTAACTTACATTTGCCACAGGCACACATTAACAACATACACTCACTCAGACACACACTGACAGACCTACAGACACACTGACAGATATGCGCACACACACACACATATCCCCCCCCCCCTCCAAACACTCACAGCTTATTTTTTAATTTAAATCCACCCAGCATCCCTACTTTTAGGAGAGCTGGGTGGATTTTTTTTTACCTGGGGTCCAGTAGGGCAGCTTGGGCAGGGAGGGAGACAGGTGGGCAGGCAGTTGGATGGCTAGCTGAACTCCAAGGCGGGCGGTTAGGGAGCGCAGATTTTTGAGCTCTCTCTGATCAACTCCCTCGCGCACCGCAGAGTGATGCTGGGAGCCGGAATAGGGGAGCTAAACAGAGAGAGCTCAAAAATCAGCGCTTCCTCGCCGCCCACTTGGAACTCAGCTAGCCGCCTGCCACAGGCTAACAAGGTATTTGCCTAGGCATTTGGGGGCGGCATTTTTTGCCGCCCCATGGAAAGTCCCACCCAAAGCAAATGCCTCGTTTGCCTCACGGCAAATACGTCACCGCTCTGTTTTTGGATGTAAGGTGCTTCAAGGTATGGTGAAATGAAGCCTGCCCACCCTCAGGGGTTGCTTATTTATCCCTGTTTTCACTGCCTCTAATCTGGAGGGAAAAGACCAAATTTTACTTACCATAATTATTTTGATTAATTGCCCTTGATTAATTGAACATCAACAAATGTGACCACCTCTAGAAGACAAAGTTTTAGCAGTTTTCATGTTTGAAGCATTCAGGTGTGTTTTAACACAATGCCAAAGAGGAAAGATATCGGCAATGATCTTAAAGAAGCAATTGTTGCTGCCCATCAAACGGGGAAAGGTTATAAGGCCATTTTCAAACCATTTAAAGTCCATCATTCTACAGTGAGAAAGATTATTCAAAAGTGGAAAACATTCAAGACTGAAACCAATCTTCCCAGGAGTGAACGTCCCAGCAAATTAACCCCATGGTTAAATTGCAAAATTTGCAAAAAAAAATTCAGACTCTACAGGCCTCAGTTACCATTTAAAGTTTAATGTAAAATTTTACGTCCATAACAGCACAAGTAGAAAAAGACTGAACAAGTATGGTTTGTTTGGAATGGATAAAGCCTCTACTCTCTAAAAAAAAAACAAACAAACATGACAGCGTGGCTTAGGTTTTCAAAGTTGCATCTGAACAAACCACAAAACTTCTAGAACAATGTTCTTTGGACAGATGAGACCAAAGTGGAGATGTTTGACCATAGTGCACAGCTCACATTTGGTGAAAACCTCCTCATATGAGCACAAACACCTTATACCAACTGTCATGCATGGTGGGGTGATGAATTTGGGCTTGTTTTCAAAGCCACAGGACCTGAAAACCTTGCAGTCATTGAGTCATCCATGAATTCCTCAGTACACCAAAGTATTCTATAGTCAAATCTGAGGACATCTCATGGAAAGGGCCTGATACTAAAGCTTGGATGGAATTGGGTCATGCAATAGGAGAATGATTTCAAGCATACCAGCAAATCTACAGAAAAACATAATGGCTGAAAAAGAAAAGAATCAAGAATCAATGGCCCAGTCAAAGTCCAGACCTCAACCTGATTGAAATGCTGTGGCGCACCTTAAGAGAGTTGTGCATAAAGAAATGACAGCAAACCTCAATGAACTGAATTAACGTTGTAAACAAGAATGGGTGAAAATTCCTCCACAACACTGTGAGATACTAATAAAGTCACACAGAATATGATTACTTCAAGTTATTGCCGCTAAAGGTGGTTCTACAAGGTATTGAATCATAAGGTATACTAATAAAGACACAGAATATGATTACTTCAAGTTATTGCCGCTAAAGGTGGTTCTACAAGGTATTGAATCATAAGGTATACTTAGTTTTTCACACATGGCATTTCCATTTTGACTTTATTATTGTTAAGTAAATCATGACACCGTGTAATCTGTCTTTTGTTGTATTTACCAATTTGAAGACCTGCTAAGAAACATGGTTATTATATCCTGATATGTAAAACTATAGAATTCATAAAGGGTGTACTTTATTTTACCTATGACTGGATGAGCTGTAATCGTCCACAACTTGTCAGGATTGGTTGTCACCTAACATACTGTCAGAGTACCTCTAGTTGTGGTCTCTTCAGGGTGGTGATGTGGGCCTCTGGAAGGAGGCCATGATCTCCCTCATGATGGCTCTGTATCCTCATCTGGCAATCCAGACACACTGGATGCTGTTACTCTGCCACCTTTTATGACATGTCAATGGTGCGTCTACGTCATTGTACAAATGGCACTGATTTGTGTCATTTTCGATTGACCCTCCCATTTTGGGGGCCTGCATATAAGCCTAAAAAGCCACACTTTAAATAGACTGTCTGGGCTTTGTTCTGTGCCATGCTGTGGTTCCTATTCTAGTCCCAATGGTTCATTCCTATATTTGTACTGTCTTTTCTGATTTTAGCTACTCCTGAATACACTGTTTTCTAATACCCTTAGCCCAACTTTTGTCTCTCATTCTCCTGATTTCTGGCTCCCATATTATCTGTCATGTCATGGCTATTCTCTGTCCTTTACTTATAGCCTGACCACTCTAAGGACCGGTAATGCGTTTTTGTAATTACCAGCTTGGGTTACACTCTGCATATTGGGTAGTTTTATCATAACATTACAACACTGCTAATGGACACTGCAGGTGTTAACCCGCAAATGGCCACTTGTGAGGCACACATTGAATATCTTGATCACCACATGGACCAGTTTGCCCATGCATTGCAGTAGTTGTTGAATTGTACTGCAACTATGCAAACTGAGCAGCTCCTCTAGCCACTGTCACTACATTTGGGTTAGAAGCATTTTCCTTTGGTGCTTCTCATATGCGTTATGGTGGGGAACCAAACACTTGTAGAGGCTTCTTAAATCAGATAAGCATACAGTTCAAGCTACAGCCTAGAGCATATCACACTGATAGAGCCAAAACAGGCGTTATGATTAACTTGTTAGTGGACAATGCCCTAATTTGGTCTAACCAGTTGTGGCAAAAAGATAGTCCTTTAGTACACAAATATGTAGCCTTTATGGAAGCTTTTAAAGGACCTTTTATTCTCCAGGCAGAAAAACTAATGCAGCAAAATCACTTCTACTTTTAAATCAGCACATCCATTCTTTAGGGGAGTATGCTTTAGAATTGTGTACCCTTAATGCTTAAATTCAATGGAACAATCAAGCATTCGTAGACTTATTTATGGACGGCTTATTTGATATCCCCCTTGATGAAGTAGCCGCTAGGGACCTACCAGAGAATTTAGAAGATCTAAATTCTTACTTGACTCATATTGATGAACTCCTTAAACAGAGACAGAACACCAGAGACAGACATAGAAGGACCATTATAAGTAAATAAGTAATTTACATATGGAATATAACAAAGACAAGGGGTGAAGAAGGCCCTGGTCAAATGAGTTTACAATCTGTGAGTTGGGACTGACCCATTTGTCTTAAGCCGAAAAACAATACAGAAGATGAGAGGGGTTATGTTGGTATTGCAGAAAGAAGAGACATCTCAATTTAACCAGTTCCAGTAGGCCTGGAAAACTGCCACACCTAAAATCTACCCTGCTTGATAGATATCACATTATTAAAAAGTTGTCAGAGCACAGATTTTTCTGTAAACTTGAAAAGTGTCTCTTTGATCAGACTTAAGTCAGCTTCTTGCGTTATGTAATAACAAGCACAGGGTTTCAAATTGATCAGAAGGAGTTAGAAGTTATACTTGAATGGCTCCTACCTAATTATTTGAAAGTGATATAGCGTTTCATAGACTTTTCCAACTATTATAGGAGATTCATGAGGTATTTTGTGGGTTTGTGGCACCCTTTATGAGTATGACTAAGAAAGGGAAAGACCACCGGCAGTCGTCACCGGAGGCTCTTACAGAATTTGATACTTTTAAAAATACTTTCACTTCAGCACCACTCTTAGCCTATTGTTATGTATTTGATAGGAGGAGCCCAGGAAGCAGGCATGAGGCAAGGCAAGGTACCAAAGGAATAGACAAAGTCATAGTCTAGACAAGCCAAGGGTCAGGATAGGTACCACAGGTTCAGAGACAATTAAACAGGCGGAGGGTCAGATACCTAATAAGTCAAACAAGGCAGGATAGGTACACTGAAGTTAACACCACAGTAAGCACAGTATTACTGAGCACTGGGAACATGTGATGAGATTTTATAGGAGAGAGGTTTACACCTCTCCTATTTCGTTGGTTAAACTGATTTGAGGCATCTGACACTTTAAGAGGCAGTTCTCTAGGCATGCGGGCGCATCGGATTGTTTGGTGTGATTAGCAGCGGATCGCGGCAAGATCAGAAAAGCCGCGGCACTGCTGTACTATTACTGTCGGATGCCTGGTTTCCCCCCTCGATGGTCAACACGTCGTAGGGTCTGGCGTGCCGGCTGCCAGGAGAGACATGGCATGGGAGTAACCCTGACAGTACCCCCCCTTCTAGGATGCTGTCTCCGGAGGCATATGGGTGCTGGACTATTAGGGTGTGTAGAATGAAATGTTCTATTAAGATGAGGGGTTCTCCTCAGGAACATAACCCTTCCAATGGGTGAGGTATTCCAAAGTCCCTCTTTGTTTTTGCTAATCTGTGATTTCTTCTACTTAATATTCTGATTCACTGTCTATTCTGATGGGAACAGGTGGTGGTAGGTCTCGGGAAGGAAAAGGGTTTTCCTTGGCAGGTTTAAATAGTGAAACATAATAAGAAGGATGAATGTGATACTAATGTGGTAGTTCCAATCGTACCACGACAGGTGAAATCAGTCTGAAAATACGGAAAGGTCCTATGTATTTGGGACCTAACTTTTTAGTCAGACAAGACAATTTGAGATGGTTCATGGATAACCAGATAAGTTGATTCTCCTTTTATACAGGGGTTGTTCTTTTTTTGAGATCAGCATACGTTTTGTATAATTGTTGGCTTTCTTGTTATATCTGCTGAGCTTGTTGAAACCCTGTGTCAGTTGCTGTAAATGTGTAGCGACATCTGGAACTGGTGTGAGTGAGGGAATCCCGGGAAGGGTATTTGGATGGAAACCATAATTTAACATAAAAGGGGAACTGTGGGTGGAATCATGTTGCTTGGAGTTGTACTTGGCTGTAGTAAGAAAATATTTCCAATCAGATTGCAAATGGGTACAATAGCAGTGGAGATATGTTTCTAGGGTTTGATTTGTCCTTTCAGTTTGTCCATTGGATTGGGGATGAAAGGCAGTCGAAAGATCTACCGAAATCTTGAGAGATTGACAAAACGCTCTCCAGAAACGGGAAATAAATTGTGTTCCCCTATCCAAGAGAATAGATTTGGGTATCCCACGCAGTCGGAAGATGTTATCAAGGAAAAAAGAAGCAGTTTGCTTAGCAATATCTAGTCCTTTAACAGGAATACAGTGTGACCATAACAGTATCATAGCATTGTGATGGTGGCAGCTCTACAATAAAATCAGTTGTAATGTGGCTCCAAGGTCTGGATGGCTATTACCCCCAAACCAGAGTCTCTCTTGTCTGGTAGTTGATATGGAGTAGAGGAAATAAAAACCTAGGAGAAACACCTTGGAGGAGTCAGTGTAGGGAGCTATATCTTAGCTCTAGATGAAGAACATGGGTAGTACAATCTCTGGCTATGGATATAATGATGAAACCTTGGTCCGACCAAATCAAGCATTCATACGTAACATAAACACAAGAGCAAAAAATAGTGCAATATGTCAGAAAACCAAAAATGTATAAATAGTATATAAATGCACATTCACATTTCTTAGAGCCTTCTAATGACTCCTTGCATATGGCCTGTAGGGGAATAATCCCCACTCTTGGGATATAGGTGCAGACTTTTTAAAATTCTCGTCGTAGATAAAAAAATTTTTTAAAATATAGTGCACACTGTGTGGCTATAAGAGCATATAAAATATGAGATGTGCTCACTTTTTTGAGAGCAAAACGAAGGTTTTGCGCGATACAAAATGCTTGGCTTGTATATTCCCCACCAACGAAGATGATGGATTATTGTCAGGAGAATCAGGAAGTCCAGGAGTATAATATAGATTAAACTTTATTATTACTTCCATAAATAAAAGCATATATAAGAACAAGTATACAAATCATAACGCGAGTACACCTCCTATTTTTATATGCTCTTCTAGCCACATGGTGTGCACTATATTTTTTATTTTGGTTTTTATATCTACGGCAAGGATTTTACCCACCCATAGAAAGAAAAAAGTCTGCATCTATATCCCAAGATTATTCCACTCCAGGCCAAAGGAAAGGAGCCATTAGAGGGCTCTTATAAATATGAGTGTGCATTTTTATACTATTCATTAATTTTTGGTTTCCTGACATATTGCACTATTTTTTGCTCTTGTGTTTATGCATATCTGATTTGGTCGTACCAAGATTTCATAATTATATCCATAGGCGGGGATTGTACTGACCAGGTGCTTCATCTGGAGTTAAGAGAGAGCTCCCTAAACTGACCCCTCCAAAGCACTTCTCCCAGTTTTTCATCTCCTCGATTTAAGATGTGCGACCTTTAGCACGAGCACAAGTTGTGCATGATCCAACATCTTTGATGTCCTGTTGAAGAGAGGGCCACCAGAATTGTCGTTGGATGCTTTGAAACGTCTTTCCTTGTCCTCCATGACCATCCAAAAGGGAGTCATGAAAGTGGTACAGTACTTTCAGACGTGTTTTCTCTGGTACGTAGATTTTTTTTTCTTGTGACAAAGTATAGCCTTCAGGTGATGTGGGAAGTTTATTGGGTGGTGCAGCATTCTGGATCTCTTGTAAGATATGAGACAAACAAAACAGCTGTAATATTACTGTCGGATGCTTGGTCTCCACCCTCAGCAGTGAACACGTCGGAGGGTCCAGGATGCACTGAGGAGGGACTGTGCCGGCCGCCAGGAGAGACGCAGTGCGTAACAGGTGAGTGCCCTGACACATATCTTGATCCTACATGTCTATTTTTGTTAAAGTGGATGCCTTTGAAACAGTAGTACCGGCTTTCTCAATGCAAGTTTCCAGATCAACCCCTACATACTCGAAGGTTCTTTTTCAAGAAATTGTCAGAAACAGAAAAAAATAGAGGGGGTATGAGTATTGTGGCCAACAGAACTTCGCCAGCCTCCTGCCAAAAGACTATGGGCCAGATCAGCGACTGTAAAGACCCATATTTAATTTCCCCTGGTTCGGCACTTTCCATAGAACTGAATGTTAGCTCACTGGCGGCCGTTCGTATGGACCAAAACCGCGAATAGACTTAAGAGGGACTTAGCCACGAATGCCGTGGAACTATTCACGGCATGAAAACTTTGTGGTTCCCGGTCGGTACCCAGCGGCACTTAGCCGCGATTCTATGGACCAGTTTTGGACTTGGGACCATGCGTGTGGTTGGCCAAAACTATGACTTCCAGGAAATTCCTGAACCGATATGGGTGATGTTTGGATATGCTGTTCACCTAGATCAGGGCTATCAGGGGATGTAACTTTGGGGGTTTTGTATGTTTTAATGGTACTTTTGAGATTTTATAAAAATGTGTGTTTTTTGTGAGATAAGTTCCTGACTCAATTATCTCAGGCAGAGGGGAGGGATTGTATGATTATGTATGGGAGTGTCCTGTACTTGAACAAACTTTGTCATTGGTCTGTAACTTTGTACTGTAGTCTTCCATCAGGTCCAGGTGGGAGTACCCCTTGCATGGGGATTGTCATAAAAGGCCAAGTGTGGTCCCATTAAAATCAGTTCACTTCACCCTCAACACGCAGCCTCGTCTGGTGATTGTAGGGAACAGCTATACCTGCTTTGGATTGCTATACTGGCTATAATCACTAGCTCTTGTAAGAGCTACACAGCTATACCTGCTAGACTCTGTGGAATAGGAGAGGTCCCGAGACCCCAGCCAAAATACGACTGCTAAGGGGCTACGGTGCTTATGGTGTCCGGTGCAGTGCTTCTAGGAAGGCTACTAGGAAGCAGCGATTGGCAGAGGTACCCAGTCATGGTGCCAGGCGGTCCATCACAATTATCTTATTTGGGGGATTTTGTCCTAAAGAAGAAAACCTGTCCCAGACCTATAACTTTTCTTCCAGAGACCGTACGGAATTTGCTAATTTAAATGTTCTTCGTACCACTCAATCAACCCAGCGGCTTTAGGGTGATAGGCATGTGTTGGTTGTTGACAGATAGAGGTAGGAAACCGCACCCTAGAAAGTGTAGTACAAAAATGTATACCTACACAGGTATATATGCGATGGTCTATATACAATTGACCTCAAAAGAAAAAAAAACATAAAAGGAATAATGGTGCAGTATCGCAAGTATAATGAACGGATTTACGAGTGCTTTAGAAATGGTCTCACTCACATTTCCCAGAGCTAACACAGAGCTCAGCTATTGGTATGCATGGACGGTACAATCCCCGTCTCGGGATATTAACAGCAAAGCACGTCTTGATGATTTCAAGCAGGATACAGATTATATGTGAAGAGACATAGAGAAACTCCAACAGTGCAATATATACTGTTACAATGAATAAAAAGGTAAAAGAATAATATAGTACTCACATTTACTAGAGCACAACTTGCTCTAGTCAGTATAGCATAGGTGGTATCATCCCCACCAGGGAATATGATGGTAACCAGGAACTGGATGGAATAGGAAATCCAAAGCAAATAAAAGCGTTTAGAAAGTAATGTAAAAACTATATACTATTTATTAACAAGAAAATAATGAAAGCATAACATATATAATTGCTAAAAAGTCCCACTTGATGCGTTTCACCTTGAAAGGCTTCCTCAGAAGTGTGGGTGAAGTCCTAGTTCCGTCCGTTTATATAGATCGTCTAAAATCACACCGGAAGTGACGCGGCACATAAACCGGTGGTAATATATTGCATAGTAATCTCCTGGTGTAGTGCAGGTTTCCTTGCTATATCCACTGGTGAAACGCACGCGTCACAACGGAAGTGCCGCGGCGCATAGACCATTGGTGATGTGTTGCGTTCCACTAGTGGAACGCAAGCGGTACCAGGCTGGCATGGCTACGTCCACAATGCTGAATAGAAAAATTATAAGTCCCAGAAGGTGGACGACTATAAATAACATCCATATGGTGGATAGAAGTGATAGAGAACGACTTTTTGAGTATCGGTCTGTATGGACTGATACTCCCATCCGGCAGAGATGCGTCGGCACGATCTTTTTTGTATCAAACAGTAGTTCCGGACGTTTTTTTGTCAGTGCAAAACATATATTAAACAAGAAAAAAAGAACTTATATAGTATATTTTAATAGCACATTATAGATAGCTGGCAGTGTTAAATTCCAATATAAAGGAGCATGATGTGCCCAAAGTCTATACACTTAAGAAAATTATAAAAGACCACTATAATCCAAATGAAATAAATCCAAATGAAATAATAATAGCATAGACAAAAAATACATTAGGGGTCTGAAATTCAAAATTTTATACCATAAACGATCTAGAAAAAGAAAAATTGGAATTTAAAAGGCACATACAGTGTCCAGCAGCATTTGTATACACAAAGTGTATACCTTTTTATTAATTGTAACAGTATATTATGCACTGTTGGAGTTTCTCTATGTCTCTTCACATATAACCTGTATCCTGCTTGAAGTCATCAAGACGTGCTTTGCTGTATATATACCAAGACGGGGATTGTACCGTCCATGCATACCAACAGCTGAGCTCTGTGTTAGCTCTGGGAAATGTGAGTGAGACCATTTCTAAAGCACTCATAAATCCATTCATTATACTTGCGATACTGCACCATTATTCCTTTTATGTTTTTTTTCTTTTGAGGTGAATTGTATATAGACCATCGCATATATGCCTGTTTACGTATACATTTTTGTACTACACTCTCTAGGGTGCGGTTTCCTACCTCTATCTGTCCGCACTATTTTTATCACAAGGTTGGAAATCCTTGTATTGGTGACTGCTGCCCAATACTATTGTTTCACTTACAACTATAGTGAGCGCCTTATCTCTTTGTTCCTATGTGGTGGTTGTTGTCCAACTTGCTCAATGACATTCATGCTTTTATTTCATATGTGCCTCAATTCTTGAATCTAGTCATTTAGTCATATAAATATGAATATAGCTATAGCTATAAAGCAGGGATGGGGAACCATTTATCTATAGTCATATAGATATGAATATAGCTATAGTCATAGCTATAAAGCAGGGGTGGGGAACCTTTTATCTTCCAAGGGCCATTTGGATATTCAAAACATCATTCGCGGGCCATACAAAATGATCAGCTTAAAAATTAGCCTGCTGTGTTTGGTCAAACATTTAATTAACTCACTCCTAGATGGCTGGAACTGATTCTCTTTGGTGTGATGTTAGCTGGTATTGATGATGATGCTGCTACTCGCAGTGTGTATGAGAGGCTTGTAGTGTGCGTGGCGTGCATTGTGTGTATGAAGGGTTCAGAGTGTGTGAGTGAGGGATGCTGTGTGTGTGTGTGTGGGGGGGGTGCAGTGTGTTTGTGCGAGGGGTGTATTTGTGAGGGGGTGTAGTGTGTTTGTGCAAGGGGTTCTGTGTGTGTGGGGGTGTGTTGTGTGAGAGGGGGTGCAGTGTGTTTGTGTGAGGGGTTCTGTGTGTGTGGGATGCAGTATGTGTATGTGAGGGAATCTATATGTGTGAGGGGGTGCAATGTGTGTTTGTGCGAGGGGTTCTGTGTTTGCGTGAGGGGTGCTGTGTGTTTGTGTGAGGGGTTATGTGCGTGAGGGGTGCAGTATGTTTGCGTGAGGGGTGCTGTGTGTGTCAAGGGAGTGCAGTGTGTTTGTGTGAAGGGTTTTCTGTGTGTATGTGGCGGTGGGGGGGTGCAGTGTGTTTGTGTGAGGGGTTCTGTGTGTGTGAGGGGGTGCAGTTTGTTTGTGTGAGGGTTCTGTGTGTGCGAGGCAGGGGTGCAGTGTGCTTGTGTGAGGGGTTGTGTGTGAGGTGGTGTAGTTTGTGTCAGGGATCTGTGTTGTGGTGGGGGGGATCAGGGAGAAAATCTATATATATTTTTTATAAATACAAATAGGAAAGAAAATGTATGTACCCCCCTCCTTCTTACCTCTAGCCTGGAAGTAGAGGACATATCACTGCAATCCCTGGTGGTCCAGTGGTTTCACGTGCACCTTAACCTGCAGCTCCTCCGGCTGCTGGCTGACTTCACTATTTTCTTCCCACGAGCACAGCATTGTCAGAGCGTTGCCATAGTAATACGCAGCAATGCTCCGACCTATCTCTTTCCCTCCCCTTTAACAATCTCCCCGGAGACCGGTGAGGGAGATCTTTGATCTCCCCACTGGCCCGAAAAAAGCAGATAGCAGGGCTGGCTCTCCATGGGCCAGGCCAAATGATTTTGCGGGCCTTATACAGCGACAGACGTTCCCCACCCCTGCTCTAAAGGAATGGTGACATGTGTTGGAAGGAACTCCTACTCCTATTACAATATCGACAGACCACAAGAATCTTTCTTGCATTGGCAAGGCAAAGAGACTAACAGCAAGCAAAGCTCATAGGTCCTTTTTTTGTCACAATATAGTTTTATTATGGCTTACAGGCCAGGTACTAAAAACACAAAAGAAGAACTCTTTCATGTCAGTTTGAACCTCAATAACCTTCACTACAGGTTCTCTTTACTATTATTCCTAAACAACGTATCATTGCCACCACTAAAACTGTTTTATTTCGATCTTTTGTTAATTGAGAAATAAAATCAAGCACCCGAAACTGATACCTTATGGTAGACTACATGCTCCTCCAGAACATCAAGAAGCTATACTCACAATCTTCTATGCGAGTAAAATTACTGATCATCTAGGAATACAGAAGACTGGTTCCTTCATTGCTATAAACTTCTGGTGGCGTTCTTTCAGACAAGACATGAAAGATTTTTTTCAGGCTGGTGAAGAATGTGCTTTACCCTTACTTACCTTGTGGTTTGTTGCAACCTGTGGTACCAACCAAACCATGTTCAAGTCTACCCATTGACTTTGTAGTTGATTTAGCTGTGTCTAATAACAACACCATCATCTTACCTGTAGTAGATAGATTCTCTAAGATGGTCTACTTCAGTTCAAAGTTAAATTTATTTAGCCAAAAGACAGAGCTGGCAATGTTTTGACCTGACAAAAACTTTTCTAGGTTAAAATGTTGCTGTGTTATTCTTTTTTCTTTTTGGTAATCCAAATGGTGCCTTTATCAGCCAGGCCTCATTCTCATCTGGCCTTTTGTAGAAGTGTTGGGAGGTATGGTTATATGATGATATTTGCATATTTATTAAAAATCCAGAGAACAACAAGATCTTATTTTCATTTTCCTTTATTTTCAGAGCACTTATTTTCCATCTCTGATTAAGTAGCATGAACCTGTATAAATCTTACTAAAATACACTCCAAAGAGCTCTCTGTTCCATTTCAGCACTGTTTTGAGACACACAGAACCAACCATCTAAGAAACTAGACTATAATATTCTACATGAATTAAAAAGGAAAATATACAGTGTAATCCAAAGGAAGAACGGAGGAATCAAATTAAATGTTGACCCCTCTTCCCCCAAAAATATTTCTTGAAGGAATATTGCTTTGAAAAAAATCTTTTGCTCTTCATTAATTCCCGTACTGTGAATTAAGCATATAATTATCAGTACAATATATAATTCTTTACTATCTATTGCAATCATCTCCCCATCTTACCTCTGAAGAACAAGTAAGTGCTTGGCATTACCAAGATTAACACCCAAATTCAGGAGAAGTTCAATCACAGGACTTGCAAAATTCCACCTCATGTAAAGTAATTCCAGTTAATGCTATGGTGATAATGAAATAAACTACTGATGAATAAAAACTAGGTTATTCACTAAAAAATGTACTTATAATTTTGGGCCTAAATTGCTGAACAGTAAAAATTCTTCAAAATCTGCAATGTTTTTATTTCTGCTACCATAAGTAACATGTAATAAAACAATAAACATTGTTCATCGTCAGGAAATAAGATACGTTTATACGAAATTCTGTGCCTCCACTCCTTTAATACAGGAAATAGACTCCCATACTTTAATAATTTCCTTATCTTACTTTAAAAGAAAACTGTCACTTCTCTGATTAAACAATTAAATAATAAATTAAAAATCATCTTAATCTTTTATTTTTTTTAGGAGATACTCACTTTACTTTTAAATTTATATTCAAGATTTAGCAAATAACATCATATTCCAGATCAGGCACTGCAAAGGCAGGGCAAATATTGCAAATGAAGAGGACTAATTTAATTTCTCCACTTCTCTCTCACTCTCTGCTTTCTGTATGCTGGCTGCTAGGTGCAAATGACAGAGCTTCTAACAATGATTGACAAGGAGCTAACATGAAGTCACCCAGTTACAGGATGAAGAGGTGTCGATTTCTACATTTAAAATGGCACTGAAATGTAAAATGGCATCGTCTATGGCCTTTGCATTATTTGCAAAGATTCGTGATGGTGACATCGACGTTAGTAACCGGGGAGGAGGTGGGGCAGGGAAAGGTGAGATTTTCTTACCTACACCTTCTTTTGACCGATTCTCTTCTGCCCTGGCGCCAGGGACAACGTTACTGCTGTAGTTTCACGTATGCGTGAGATTACAGCATTGAGATCTATGGAGATTACATAGATACATCTAATATCTCTGCAACCATCACTGTTGATGACTGGGAGATTGAGGGCAGCAGCTCCGCCCAGTGTCTAGAAGTGCCCCTACTTTCTCTCGTATATATTTTGAGTTGGTTGACATTTCAATGAAATTCCAGCACAGTCAGTGTGAATTTTTCATTAAGATTTTCTCTTTATGAAATCCTCATTTTGCAGGGGGGCTACAGTGCTGCTTTAATTTTATTCTTCATAAGTACATATTTATTACATTTAGGGATAAGTAAACATAAAAACCTGGAAAATGACAGTTACTGTAAAAGACAATCTCCCATCAACTTTTTAATATACAATATAAACAGAATGTTACGTAAAATATCAGTAATCTTGCACAGTTATAGTGACATTCAGAGTAACAAGTACCTTTTTCAAAAAACAGCCACCAACACAATTTTTATGTGTTTTGGAGCTTTTGGCATAAATAATTTATCTGTGTTTTTGCATGCTTTTTGTTTAGATTTTCTAGTACAACTGTTTTGCAGCATCTTAACCCTGATTCCCCTGTCTCACAGCCCATACACTAAAATACTTCCTTCTTGCTGGTTAATGCAAACTCACATCATTATTAAAAACTACTAATGTTTATTTTTATGTTTCCCTTTTATCACAATATCAGTTGATCCACCCCCCATTGGCATCCAGAGAAGCAGAGTGCTGGTGTTATGGGGGTAAAGCAGTCGAACCAGTTCACTGGTTCCACCCAAAAGGGGTGAGTTGAGTTACTGGCAGGTCAGCCTGGCTTGAATAAATGCCAAACAAGCAGGCCAGCCCACTGTTTCACTAATACAGGAGCACATTATGTCTAAAATTTTAGCTAAATTCTGAGCAAAGCTCTCTTGTATGCACTTTAATAAATCTTTAGCCCATTGGTAGCCAGCAGGTAGACCTCAGGCTGTTGTAGAATTAAAATCTCTATGTGCTTTGCCATCCTATAGACCTATTCTCAAAGGAATAGCTGGGTAGACAACGGGATGCCTTTTAGCTGGAAGGCCAACTTTCAGGAAGACCTGCTGTAGGCAACGACTCACATGAAATCACCTTATAGGAATACACATTTCCTATTTAACCTAAAGCAAACTGAAAACTCTCTTGTGTTTAAAGTTATAATAATTATTTATAGAACCCCAGACAGAAATGGGATACGGCTGTACAATCTGTAGAGGGAACATATAAAGGAAAAAACACAATAGTGTGATACAGTAAATACAGTGAATAGTGCGCTTAAATGGATGCACTCACAAGATGATGAAGATGAAAAAGCATTCATAGGGTGCCTCCCCAGATAGCATAGGGGGCTAGTGGTTTCCCCTATCCGATGTAAAGCGACCAATGGAACACGGGACTCCAGGTAAGTAATAGTAGAAAAGCAATACTTTTATTTTCTTAAAAGGTGAACAAGCACCATAAGAATAAAGGTTTAAAAGTGCAGCAATAGGTCCTATTGCTGCACTTTTAAACCTTTATTCTTATGGTGCTTGTTCACCTTTTAAGAAAATAAAAGTATTGCTTTTCTACTATTACTTACCTGGAGTCCCGTGTTCCATTGGTCGCTTTACATCGGATAGGGGAAACCACTAGCCCCCTATGCTATCTGGGGAGGCACCCTATGAATGCTTTTTCATCTTCATCATCTTGTGAGTGCATCCATTTAAGCGCACTATTCACTGTATTTACTGTATCACACTATTGTGTTTTTTCCTTTATATGTTCCCTCTATAGATTGTACAGCCGTATCCCATTTCTGTCTGGGGTTCTATGCATATGTTAAGATCGTTTGTTGTGGATAACGATCCTGGGAGGCTGCATATTGATTGAAGTTAAGTAATTTATTTAATTAGAACACTTATCTAAAGGTGTTCGTTTGTTTGTTTTCTATAATAATTATTTGTATGGCAGGAACAATATTATGATGATATGGAATTTCTATAGTAATTATCAGTTGTGAGTTAACAAACATCTTGCAAACTTTTGTTCCAAACCACAATGTAACAGTAAAATCTGTAGTTTGGCTCTTATACACAATTTTGTATATGATTTGATTACGCTTACCCCTTGTCCCACTTCATTCCACTCCATCTAGAATGTAAGCTTGTTTTAGCAGGGTCCTCTACACCCTCTGTTCCTGTGCGTCCAATTTGTCTTGTTACAAATACTTATCTCTTAGTCCGTACAGTACTACGGAATTTGTTGGCGCTTTATAAATAATAATAATCGTCACTTCATTAGTCACTCTTTAGATAATGTAAATATGGAATGATAATGACTTTATAGGAATTGTGGCTATATAACCATGAACCCACAGGTTGTCCTCCAACTAGCATAGTGAAGCCTTCATGGTGCTTTATCTGTATATAAAAACATTTACAACTTGCCATCTACTTTAGAAAATGTTTTCAGAGCAGTTGTTTTGAATCTAGAACTGGTCTAATTCTGGTTTTACTAATCAATTCTGTTTTTCAATAATTAGGGGATAATAGTAAAGTAGATAAACCTATACCGTATCTGGTATAATTATATGGACCCGGTAGCTCTGCACTCATTGAATTGGTGGCAGTCTCAGCTGACATATATTTCTCCACTTTGTTTTCTTGCTAGTCTGCACTCACTGCACAGTGAGTGAGGACACATGGGTCAGCCTGATGCCCTCAGTTGTTGACACAGATGGGCTATGTTAGTCAGCAAGTAAAACCAGTGCCACCACAGACAACCACCTACCTGCTAACCTCACACCACTCCCATGTTGCTCCACAAAAGATGAACTTAGCTACTGGCAGACTAATGACTGATTATATATCCTTGGCAATGAAGATCAAGTAAAGCAGATTTGTACAATTCTTAGACATCTGTTCCCCCTACATTAAATGTGTCTGAGATGACTAAAGACAGGCTGAGATTGTCTTCAATGAATTCTCTCTAACTGGGCTATAATTAGATTTAAAAAAAAAAGCACAATTTACCTGAATATCTTCTCCAAAACATTGTGATGTGGAAATTACACCTGTTTATCAGATCTATCTATGTCAGATTGTTTGGTTCAAGTATATACTAGCAAGCACAGAACAACCTAACTTCCAACCATCCAGTAAAATGGTATAGATGACTACATTGATTGTTAAAGCACAATGTAGTCAGATTGAAGTAACATCTAGGCACACATACTTTATCCCTGCCATTTATTAAAAAGGGGAAGGGTAAAAAAAAAAGGCAAAAATATAATACCTGTTGATCTCCCATACCATCTCTACAATTAATTACTACTGCAGCAGTATCTTATGGTAAATTAATGTCTGACTAGTGTCTGACCCACACTATCTGGCTCTGATGACCTACAGACAACATTTTTTATTTTATACATACAAAAGTAACAAAAGTTTTAAAAGGAATAAAAAAAAAATGATCTTGTAAAACAAGATACATTAATCATTGTTTTACATTTATTAGATCTATTCTGTATTTGTGGGGTGTGAATCTATTTAGTGTTTTATTAATTTTCTTTATTAAAATAATCCCTTTAAAGTGTAATCCTGAAAAACAGCACAATTCATTTTGCTTGTGTTTTTCTGTACTTTGATCACTGTACAGTGGATCCAATTTACACATTAAATGAGCCATTTTATTCGCATAAACAGAATGCAGATTTTGAAAAATAGTTTGGCTTGTTACATTTAGAAGGTATTATCATTATACCGTGGACAGGCTCTTTCACCAATGATGTCAGTTAAGATTTTTCAATGCTGAAATGTATAAATGGATGAAGCATATTTGCTGGAAACAGCCCCTCTGCACCGAAACCTTTTGCATATTTACATAACAAGCACAATATAATGACACCACATTTCCAAAGGACAAGAACAACCCATATTTGTCTTTGGGAATATTCTTTCAAGAATGGTTGGTGTGTACCTAAAACTCATTTTGTCTGCAACTGCTTTTACAAAACCATAGTAAGAAAACAATAAAGTCACCCAACTAAAATCTCATTACACTGAATAACGTGACATAAAATGCACAGTGCAAATATCGTGTCTTCGGATGCATCTGACTCTCATTGCTGCTTAGAGATCCTTGACACTTCAGATTTACAATTTTATAAATGTTTGCTTCAAAAATGAAAGGTTGGCTTTTCTGTATTCTTGTATGAACTAACCCTGATTAATCTATGGAGATGAAAACTAAAATGATTGTGTTGGTACCCTTAACCAATCGTACAGCTGCATGTTGCTAGCTCTTAGTGACATAATAACTAAACACTTGTACTTTCTCTGCATGACACGATGCTCAGAAAGATGCTCATTGAGTAACTGGCAAGGTAGATGTGATACATGAAAACAGGAATGCTTCACAGATGAAAAAAGTGCAACTCTCTCGTTTTCCTGCTTATCAAGTCCACATAGATTTGGCTAAAATGTATGAAGAAAATCTGACATATGATTCACAGGTTTCCTTCATTTAAACCAGGTCAGGACACCTCCCTGCATTTTCTTTCTTTAGAACCACTAACAACAGCGATACAGAAGATGTTGATGTCCAAAGACCCAAGGAAGGACAACATCCGCTGAGTTTGTATAGACGAAACAGATCCACAGGCTGGCTGATGACAAGTCTTCACATGTTGGAAGTCATGTGAAGGTGGAAACCATCTATGAAGGTGATGCAAATGCCATTTTCTTCCCTTGGAAAAAAAAGAAGGCAGTTCCGAATGTTTACATTTAAGTAAAAGAGAAAGGAATTATCCCAGCACTTGTGGTTCCCTTTTTTTGAAAACAGTAAAGTATTCAAGCAGAACTTTAATGCTAGGGCCGGTGAAACCTGCAAAACACAAGCAAAGAAAATATTATACAGCAGATTGTAAACTGGGTATTAATTGTCCTATATCCAAAAGCAATGCTTATAAAAAAAAAAAAAAAGGATATCCTCTTACTTTGTCTGATTGACGACGCTATATGTGTCCCTTAAACCTACCAACAAAGGTCATTTTGGTTGATTATATAAACAGTACTGCTTTTGCAAGAATGTTTTTGAGTGTTACAACTCTCTATACACATAACTGTACATTGAACAGTAACTATTTCTGTTACTGTTAAATACTTCTTTATGGAAAAATAAAGATTTTAATGAATTAATAAATAAATAATAAAAGATCTCCAATAAAGTAATACAAACCTTGTTAAATGCCTACTTAATTCATGGACTTCCATCTCTGTACTTTTAAATTCGTTCAACTCTTTTCGGATGGCTGCCTGAAATTAATTGATTAGAGAATATTGTAAACATGTGGGTTTCACTTTATTTGGACATTAAACAAAAGAAATAAAATATAAAATATACAAATCAGTGAGCAGTGCCTGTAAATATAAATATGGTAGGTTAGGATTTAACAGTCATAGATTCCTATGTGCTCTGTTTGTGTGCTATTCAAATCTATAGATAATGTCTGTAAGATGTTATAACTTTTAGAAGCAGACCATACATAATCATTAAATGAACATTATAGTGTTAGGAATGCAAACATGTATGTTGTTACCTATCTAGATGTGTGCCCCACCCCCAACCTCAACGCTTTGAAAGGTGAGCTTTACTTACCTTTCAGCCCTTCTATGATGCTCTTTATTCTCCCTGCCTGAGATCATCAGGACTGATGCTCTCAGACAATCTGATGCTTCCCCATAGGAAAGTATTGGGAAGCTAGAGTGCATAAGTGGCAAAACACTGTGCTGCGCCAATCACATGGTCTCTATGTGTAGCATTTAATTTATAAACAAATTTTTGGTTATAGCAGTAGTAGCATCCTCTAGAGGCGTGTTAAGCCTGCAAATTGAAACATTAATGTTGCTACAGAACGGCAATGTGTAACATTTCAGTCTTCAAAAGACACGTGCACTGCATCCAGACCACTTCATTGAGTGGTCTTTAGTGCCCTTTTAAAGTTTACACTGTAAACTTTAGGTGCATCCATTCTCGTTCTCACATTACAACAAAATATACTCTTTATGTATCTAATATCATTGTACATTTATTAACCATTTTATAATTGAAAAATTAGCTTAGTGCCATGTTCTTAACGTACACACACACACACGCTCAAATAAATAAATAGTTTAATAGCTGGACTTTTCACTTTATGAATGGGGTCTCCACGGCGCTGGGGAATGCAGTGATGCATTAGTGAGGAGATGACTGAGGCCTGATAAAATACACATTAAGAAACAGCGCATGCAAAAAAATCATTTACATTTTTACAAGGCTAATTAAAATCACCTATCTCAGCAAACAAATATGGGGATTCAGTTACACCATATGGTCATATCGTCACAGTACACAGATAGTAATGTCACCCCAACAATATTTATTTGATATAGAGAAGATTTATTATATGCATTGTTATTATGTACATAAAATCACTGCCACCTTACTTATTTAGTTATGATACTATTTTTTTAATTGTGTTTTTCCCATATATTTTGTTATTTTGTTATGATATATAGATTTGAATGCACTTTAGTTTGTTATATTCATTTAGCACTGTCGCTATTTTAGTTGTCTCCCATGTTACAAGTAGTGTAGAATCCATTGATATTGGGGTACTGTGATGTAGTGATGGGTTTAACACGATATATGGTCGAACTGAATCCCCATATTTGTTTGCTGAAATTAGGTTATTTTAAGTAGCCTTATAAATGTTAAAACTGTATTTTTTTGTGTGTGCACGCTGCTCCTTTATCTGTATTTTGTATACATGTTGGTCTTTGTGGCAGAAATGTAGGTTCTGGTTTTACTCCCAATTCCTTTAATTCTATGAGGCCTGATGAAAATGATGTGCAAACTGTTGGGGACACTATAAAACACCATACGGACCCAATTTTTAACCCAGGGATTAAGAACCAATAATGTAAAGCAACATACTGAATACATTATTCACTTTGTATAGACAGCTCAGTACTAATGTTTATCAACTAACAAAGGGCATCATCTTCTCTAATGTGCTTTTATGGACTGAGCTATCATTATAAACATATTGTATATTTGTTAGTGCATCTCAACGTAAGCAAATACTCTATTCAGTGCAGGCTGTAAGCTGGCGGAGGTTATATCTCTATTTGTTCCAGGTGTGTACTGCTATGTACTTGTACACCTACAATCAGAGGCGGCTCTAGACTTTATGAGGCCTTAGGCGAAACTCAAACATGAGGCCCCACTAACAAAAAAGTGTGCACACTGTCACATATACACATTGATGCACAGTTTACCTGTGTATGTGCCTGAGAGTGTGTCTGACAGAGTATCCGTGTGTGTGTGTGTGTGTGAATGTATGTCTCTGTGAGCAGGGAGGAGGGTGATGAGAGGAAGAGGGGGGGTGATGAGAGGGAGGGTGATAAAAGGGAGGGAGAGGGGGTGATGAGAGGGGGTGATGATGACAGGGAGATGGAGAGGGGGTGATGGTGAGATGGAGAGGGGGTGATGCTGATGGAGGGGGTTGGGGTGATGGTGAGGGAGGGGTGATGCTGAGGAAGGAGGAGGGTTAATGGTGAGGGAGGGCAGGTTGATGCTGGGGAGGGGGTGATGCTGAGGAGGGTTGATGGTGAGAGAGGGGTGATGCTGAGGGAGGGCTGATGCTGATGGAGGTTGGGGTGCTGGTGAGTGAGGGGGTGATGCTGAGGGAGGGGTGATGCTGATTGAGGGGGGTTGGGGTGATGGTGGGGGTGATGCTGTGGGAGGGGGGCTGATGCTGAGGGAGGGGGGTTGATGCTGCGGAGCTGCAGACCAGTGTCTGCCGTGGCTGGCCGGGCAGCCAGGAGGGGCCTAGCACCCGGCGGCATACCGGGCAAGCCGTCGGGCCCCCTCCTGGTGTCAGGTCATCAGTCACTGACCGAGGACCCGACACAGTCTGCCCACAGGCGGTTTAGACGGCCGCCTAAACCGCATAATTAGAGAGCTGCCTCTGCCTACAATGTATGTGTAACTGTGTTTTAATGTGTGTTAGTATATCTATTTGCTTCAATATGTTCATATTTCTATGTGCTTCAGTTTGTGTGTATATCTCCATGTGTGTCAGTGTTTATTTATCTAACTGCTTCAGCAAACTTCCCAAAAATCAGGAGAGGAGAATTGGCAAGGGTGGGCGGGGCCCTGAGGGTGACCCATGTCACTAGGGATGCCCATATATAGGCAGGCCAGCCCAGAAAAGAGACAGGTCAACCCACTGCCAGCCTGGACCCCAGACTTCAGGACCATGCAGCAAGCGCTGCTGAAGTTTCCATACACACACGCAAAAACATGTAAAAACATATGTTTACATAAAGATGCACAACTCTGTACAAATGTTTTCATACAGACAAAAACTCTACACAGACACTTGCATTTGTAACAAGCATCTAACTTTGCAGACACACATATTTGAACGAATACAGACACGTAATACTCACTAAGGTACATAGAAACATAGAATGGGACGGCAAATAAGGGCTATTCGGCCCATCTAGTTTGCCCAATTTTCTAAATACTTGCATTAGTCTCTTATAGCTCGGACAGCCTTATGCCTATCCCACGAACCCTTAAACTCCCTCACTGTGTTAACCTCTACCACTTCAGCTGGAAGGCTATTCCATGCATCCACTAGTAAAGTAATACAACCTGATATTATTTTTAAACCTTTGCCCTCTAATTTAATACTTTGCCCTCTTGTTGTGGTAGTTTTTCTTCTTGTAAAAATAATCTCCTCCTTTACTGTGTTGATTCCCTTGTGTATTTAAATGTTTTAATCATATCCCCCCCGTCTCGTCTTTCCTCCAAGCTATACATGTTAAGATCCTTTAACCTTTCCTTGTAAGTTTTATCCTGCAATCCATGAACCAGTTTAGTAGCCCTTCTCTGAACTCTTTCCAAAGTATCACTATCTGGAGATATGGTCTCCAGTACTGTGTACAATACTCCAAGTGAGGTCTTACTAGAGTTCTGTATAATGGTATGAGCACTTTATTCTTTCTATACATAAATACTTTTAAATGTAGGCTTGTCTGTCAGTGTGCAGACATACCTAATTAAAAAAAACACACACAGCACCACAAAATATTTACACACAACCGCGCAAAATTGGACATAAATATAACTTCACGCATATCCATACATACTTACTCATAATCCTCATATACAACAACACATAAACAAAATTAAAGATATTGCTTCAAACTATTACATTTAAAAAGAAAAAAAGATAGTGAATATTGATGATTGTGAAAATAGGGGTCCCAAATGTGTACTCTGCCTGGGACTCTATGACAAGTCAATCTGGCTCTGGCTTTATATGTTTTAAAAGTTTTAAAAGTAAAGTAGAAGAAACACAAACTTTGTCAGCAGCTGTAAGTCGAGTCCATGGTTTGTCTGCCCTCCTGTCATAATCTTGTGCATCTGCCACTTCCACATAATCACTGAAACGTATAAGGATCTTCTTTTCACGCAGTTCTTCTACTGTTGGTCTTTGACTGAGCTGTAGATATAAACAAATAAAGGAAGCTCAGTGTGACTCAGATGACTTCTTCATAGTGGTCAGGCTTTGGTAAAGGGTCTTGACCTATTTTAGCTGACTGGTATGGTATCTCTGATAGGGCAAGCACGTAACCAACACCCTGTTGGCATAACATTTTGAAGTGTTGGGAGAGTTTGATCCTAGCCAACTCTAGAAGGCAAGGGATAACAATAGAGGATGGGTCAACTAACTACCTTAACTATGTGCAAATGGGGGTAAAACAGGAGTAGACTAGATCAGAACATAATCCTTGGGATAAATTTGATGGTAAGGTGGCATACCTTTCCAAGAATAAGATATCTCAGGGTGAACCTCAGAGCAGCAGTCTAGCCATAATTATTTTGTGAAAAAGAGCAGAGATACACAAGTCAAGGAGGCATCAAGGCTCCATCTAAACTGAGTATCAACTTACATATATATGAAAGGCAGCAGCCTCACATGTAAATTATCAGCACTTATTCATAGGCTAATTGTACTATGCCTAATCGCACATTAACTCACACAATGAATGGGTAGCCGCTTTAAAAAAAAGAAATAAATAAAAAAGGTAACTTTTTTTTTCTTTTTTAATTTCAAAATCTAAAGTTGCACCTTATACAAAACTCACCTTACGTGTCAGCCTTCTCTTAATCTCCCTCTTTTCTTCCTGCTCCTCCTGCTCATTACGTGCTGAAAATGAAACAGACACATTATGATCTAAGCAGGCTAGTTAATACTTATAAGCATATTTATCCCATCCAAGTACTTACATCTTTATGCATAACTAACTGCATCACTACACTAAGATGAGGTTCTGCATTCTCCTACTATTCATTATTTCAGTATGGAGAGTTCAGTAATCTGATCACAACCAAATTGTAAAACAACTCTGGTATTTCCAACTCTGGTATTTCAGTATATATTTGCAAACTGGTTGTTGAGTGAATAGAGC
>OW240915.1:200495505-200514553 GCA_933207985.1 Pelobates cultripes | reverse complement strand
AGATATATATCTCCTCCTCTGACCTTTCCCCTGCTGACCTACAATGTGTCACCAATTTATTTATTTATAAAATATTTTACCAGGATGGATACATTGAGATTTCTCTCGTTTTCAAGTATGTCTTTTCTTTCATCTATGACTGGATGTCCTTCTGCTTTCTGAAGCTCAATCTCTCTAAAACTGAGCACTTTGTCTTCTCTCCTCCTATTACTGATCTTCCTCTTTCGCTCTCCTTTCAAGTTAGTGGTACACACACTGTCTTCAAATTATACTTGACTCTGGCCTTACCTTTGAGCCTCACATCCAGTCTGTCACCAAATTCTGTCAATTCCACCTTAAAAACATTGCCCACATCCGCCCCTTTCTTACGCAAGAAACTTCTGCGGAGTTTGTCCATGCTCTAGTAATCTCTCGCATGGATTATTGTAACTCCTTTCCTCTCCAGTCGCTCCTCTCACACCTCACTTCTCTGTCAGTCCTTATATTGGCTTCCTGTATCCTATAGGAGTCAATGCGAAGTACTAATCTGCACCTATAAAGCACTGATTCTAACCCCTCCTATATCTCTTCACTGATCCATAAGTATGCCCCTTCTCTCGGCTCTGTCCATAACCTTCTCCTGTCAGCTGCTCGCACCCGTACAGCCAACTCATGGTTGCAGGACTTCTCGTGGGCGGCTCCTTTCCTTTGGAATAGCCTACCTACCACCATCAGACTCTCCACTAATATTCAATCATTTAAAAAGTGCTTTAAAACCCATCTCTTTATCAAAGCTTATGGCCCCCAGAGTAACCTTCACCTCACGTACCTGTCCCTTGCTCTCTCCTAAAGGGCAGCACTCTACTGTCTCCTCCTGCCTCACTCCCACCTTGCTTGATTGCTATCTCCTGTCCTACTGTGTTTTATACCACACCACCTCTAAACTGTAAGCTCGTTTGAGCAGGGTCCTCTTCAACCTATTGTTCCCGTAAGTTTTTTTAATTGTCTAATTAGGTGTTAAATCTCCCCCTCCTATAATATTGTAAAGTGCTATGGAATTTGTTGGCGCTATATAAATATCAATAATAATAATAATAAAATATACATGCTCATCACTTTTCATTAAAGAAAGTTGTAAATTAAAAACACTTAAGCAATTGAATAGTATTTAAATTGGTCTTCCATTCACTCCCAGATATGCTTTGTGCACAAGGTTATGGGGTACACTAAACATTGTGCTCCTGTCCTGCTGAAAGCAAAACTCTCATATCTGTGTTTTTTGTATAAATGGGGGCTATTAGAGTTAGGTATTCTTTTTGTTTTTGGTAATTTTTGAAGCCGTTTTGTAATTCTCTGTGGATTACCCGCAGGGGAGGGCTGGCAGCCTTAGGCCAGGGGGGCAAATCCAGTCAAGTGGCCCATTGCACCAAGAGGAGAGTAAAAATACCTTTTTGTAGTATGAGGGTATGTAATTGGGGGATTAGGAGATGTAGCTGGGGGATACGGGCTGAATTAGGTTGATGGCTACAATTTGGGAAAGGGGCTGTGGTCTGAGTGATATGCATTGCAATTGGGGGAGAGGCGCTGAGAGGGGGGCTGTGGTCGCTGAGAGCTGTGGTGGGGGGAGTGGGGCTGAGGAAGGGGGACAGAAGCTGAGAGGGGGGGACAGGAGCTGAGGGGGGGCAGGAGCTGTGGGGGACAGTGGCTGAGGAAGGGGATAGGGGCTGAGGAAGGGGATAGGAACTGAGGAAAGGGGACAGGGCTGAGGAAAGGGGACAGGGTTGAGCAAGGGAACAGGGTCTGAGCAAGGGGACAGGGGCTGAGCAAAAGGACAGGGGCTGAGCAAAGGGACAGGGGCTGAGCAAAAGGACAGGGGCTGAGCAAGGGGACAGGGGCTGAGCAAGGGGGCAGGGGCTGAGGAGGGGGACACGGGCTGAGGAGGGGGACAGGTGCTGAGGAAAGTGATAGGGGCTGAGGAAGGGGAACAGGAACTGAGGAAAGGAGACAGGAGCTGAGTAGGGGGACAGGGGCTGAGTAGGGGGACAGGGGCTGAGGAAAGGGACAGGGGCTGAGGAAGAGGGACAGGGGCTAAGGAAAGGGGATAGGGGCTGGGGAAGGGGGACAGGGCTGAGCAAGGACACAGGGGCTGAGCAAAGCAACGGGGGGCTGAGCAAAATAACAGGAGCTGAGCAAGAGGACAGGGCTGAGGAATGGGACAGGGCTGAGCAAGGGGACAGGGCTGAGGAAAGGGACAAGGCTGAGGAAGGGGGACAAGACTGAGGAAGAGGGACAGGGGCTAAGGAAAGGGGATAGGGGCTGAGGAAGGGGGACAGGGCTGAGCAAGGACACAGGGGCTGAGCAAAGCGACGGGGGCTGAGCAAAATAACAGGAGCTGAGCAAGAGGACAGGGCTGAGCAAGAGGACAGGGCTGAGGAATGGGACAGGGCTGAGCAAGGGGACAGGGCTGAGGAAAGGGACAAGGCTGAGGAAGGGGGACAAGGCTGAGGACGGGGATAAAAAAACTAAAGTGTATTTCCCCCCTCCCTGAGTCTTACCTTAGGCCAGGGAGGGGTGTGCAGGAGCCAGCAGCAGACAGCATACAGCAGCCAGTGTAGTCGGCCTTCCTGATGATGTCAGGAGGAGGGGGCGTGACTTCCTGTGCTCTTATCCAAGACTCCCCAGCGGTCCTGGGAGAAGAGCAGTGAAAGTCACGCCCCCTCTTCCAGACATCATCCGGAGAGGCCGGCTGACTCCACTGGCTGCAGGCTGCAGGGAGAGCGCTAAGTCGAAAAATCCGAGTACCCAGTCAGAGGCAGGGGATTCGGATTTTTCCTATTTTTGCTGGATGCGGATGGCCCTGGATTTAGGACGGCTTGTGGGGGGCAATCGCCGCCCTCCCCTGTTCCCCTGTTTACCTGGAGTATGCCTTTAAACAAGGCACATACAGTCAGTCAATAACTATGCTATTCTCTACCCAACAACGGAATATCTGTTATGAAACATTGCGGATTTACTGGTACAAGAAAATTCTAAAGTGTCAATTTTAAGTTCACCATCAAAATATCTTAATTTAATTTTTATAGCAACAAAATTACCAAGAAATGATTTACCCTCTATGTTTGTTCCAAGGCAAAAACACATTTATCAGTTTATGACAAGCTAGAGGTCACAAACAGCATGTCAAAATGTTCCCTCTTCAGCTGACATCTAGGGAGCCTTGTCTTTGTGAGAAAATGAATCTATTTTCTACAAATACGCATTTACAAAAAATAAATATTGAATTCCAGTAGACCAAAAAAGAGCACATAACATTTTGCTTTCATGACTCTAGAACAGCAGAAGATACCTTCAAAAGTAAGATAACATTCTATTCCTATCAGTTAGGTAAGTGTTACCAACCTTGTGCATTTTCACTATTTGTATAATGTATGGTAGTTTGTCCTGCAGATCCTCTCATACCTTCAATTCTGTATGGCCGTACCCTAGTATCTGCATTTTAATTTATTTTTCCAAGTCACATAAACACAATATGTCTAGGGAGTTTAAAAAAAAATAAATCCTTTAAATAAATCATTTTATTTTGTCATTTAGATTTGCGAGCAGCTAAGGGGGAACTGTCACTTTTCTGGAATTTACATAATTTATAAAACAATATACATATAAGAGTTCATAAATGTGTAACATGCCCTCAGTTTGTTTAGCTCAGTGAAAGTGAATTTAAAGACACACTTTGTGTTTGCTGGTGACTTGTATCTGGTTTCCCAATTATTTCAGAGGACAAAATAACAGGGCTGAGGGAGGGTGTTGTATATGCCGTGTGTGAGTAGGCTGTTCGTGGGCTTGAGAATGGGGCAGTTTGAAGTGTAGTGTATGTAGAGAGGCCTTTTAGTGGTGTATGTGTTGAGAGGGGGTTGTAGTGTGTTTTTGTGTGGGGGATTTGGGATGTAGTGTATGTGGGGTGATTTTAGCTGCAGTTTGTGGTGGATGGAGGTTGAAGTACACAGTGTATTGGCCGGATAGGAGTTGTAGTGTATGAGGATATATGGATTGTAGTATAAGAGGAGTTGAGATCTGTAGTGCATGGGAGAGATTCGGTCTGTAGTATATGGTGGTATAGGGCCTGTAGTGTACAATGGAGATTCGGTCTGTAGTATATGGGGACATAGGAGCTGCAGTATGTGTGGGTGATAGAGGCGGTGGTGTGGGGGATAAGAGCTAATGGGGGGGTGGATAAACGTGATGGAGGGATAGGTGCTGTCATGGGATGTATGGAATGTGATAGGGAATACGGGCAATAGTGAAGTAGTTAGGTGCTCTAATGGGAGTTGGAGCTGTGATGGTGGCATAGGGGCAGTAGTGGGGGGATAGTTTTCCCTCCTTCACCTACGCATTAGTGTGGCCTAGCTAGTGGAGGAGATCTTATCTGGGTTGCTGCTTGAGCGGGGTATGCAGGGCATGGCTGGGAGACCCCTTGATCTCCCTTGTTGACCTTGGAAAATAGCCATCGTGGCCCATTGGTAATTTGCCCAGTTAGCCTAATGGACAGTCAGCTCACTAGCCAGGACGTTTGCAGACAGGGAGTCCACGCAGATCTAAAATGGGCTCTATGGACAGGCACACTTTTACTTGGAGAGAGGGCAGAGGCACTCTAGCAGAGAACGCCTGCCACTTCCTTAGCTCTGTGGAGCTAACAGACAGGGAAGATAACCACCCTGAACCCTCTTACTGGCTGCCAGGGAGATTCAATTATTTACAAAAGTGCCGATTTCAAACAGATACACTTTTACTTGGGGAGAAGGCAGACGTGCTCAAATATAATTTGTCACTTTTATGAACTGCAATTGCAATGAGAAGTTCCTGACACATAAAGCACTTCAGAAACTTAAAGGGATCTATGTATGTAGAGTGGTCATTTAACTGCTATTAATGAGTCATAAAAATTCAAAAAAATATGAGTGGAGCAAATAGTCCATCATAGTATGCCAGGTTACAATACCCACAAAACTAGTTTGACATGCTTCTTGCCTCAAAGATGCTAATTCATAGCATTTAGTCGGATACATTATTATGAGATGAGAGTACTGATATTCCAAAAATGGAATATTAAGAAGAGAGGGAGTCTGACTATCAAAGAGCTGCTCACACTGGAAATAATAGGGATCCACCAAAACCTATAGCTAGAATAGCAGAGATGGCACCTTGGAGTATGGTGCGTAAAATCCAGGAGCTAGCTTGTGGAAAATGGCTCAAATAAGATAAAAGTAATGATAATGTAGATGGATACTGTGTCTTTAAGAAATAAGTACAATAAAGTGCATTAGCACCACAAATATGTACGGTGTTAATATCCTTATCCCTGATAAAATACAGGATAAATGATACTATCACCAGATATTATACTTTTGAGGATAAAGATATAAATCATAAATTATAGAGCAAACCAGCATATGAAACTGGTTGCTATAAGGCAATACTCGCAGTGTATCGCTAAAACCACTAAAAAACATGTAAAACTGGAGATGTAATAAAAAACAGTTTATTAAACAAAATTAAAAAATAATGGTCAGGGACAGTTCATAAAGGTTTTCCCCACCCCCCCCTTCCCCCCAGAAAACTCTAGTACTCTGCAGTGCCTCCAGCAACTATAAAGAACCCCACATCCATGGTTTAGCCCCTAAAGCACCCAGTACAGCAAGGCCTCTGCAAAAAGACACTACATTTTAAAGTTTAAATAGCAAAGCCAATGTTTAAATGGAAATTAGACCAAGTCCAAAAAATACAGAAAAACATAAATCTGCCAAGTTTTGAAATGTTAAAGAACTGGATTCAACCTTTAGGATTTAATGTACAAAATCTGCAAACTTCATTTGAAAGTGGAATATACAGTAATATTGTTCCTGTCCTGTAAAGTATAATTGAGATTTTTATTCCCCAAAAAAAGACATACAGACTCACACACACAACTTCATTAGTTTAGACCCTAACATAATTATAGAAAGCAAATGAAATATGGGTTGTGATTTCCCTCTGACTTACATTGTCTATATTTCTCAGAAATAGTACAAACAGTTAATTTGGTTTGGGCTGGCAGTAGAATAGATTTAGTAAAATATCCTTTCCACAAAAGTCATTATTATTATTATTATTATTATGATGATGATGATGATATTTATAGAGCTCCGTCAAATTCCGCAGCGCTTTACAATGGGTGGACGAACAGACATGTAGTTGTAACCAGACGAGTTGGACACACAGGAACAGAGGGGTTGATGGCCCTGCTCAATGAGCTTATATTCTAGAGGGAGTGGGGTAAAGTGACACAAAAAGGTAAGGGTAGTATTAGACTAGTGACAGTTGCAGAAGAGGAATCAGTCAGGAGCTATTAACAGTTTAATTGATACGCTTTAATGAAGAAGTGGGTTTTTAACGATTTTTTTGAAGGCGTGGAGACTGGGTGAGCATCTAACGGAGGAGGGAAGCGAGTTCCACAGGAACGGTGCAGCCCTCGAGAAATCTTGAAGGCGAGCATCAGAGGTGGGAGTACGGACAGAAGATAGACGTAAGTCTTCAGCAGATTGTAAGGGCTTAGACGGGACATACTTGTGTATAAGGGAGGATAGATAGGTGGTCATAATTTTATAATACAAAACAATGATTAGTTCCACAAGTACAGCAGAGAAAGTTCTCAGAAAATTAAGTGAAAAGTTATCTGTGCAATTTTGTTTCCAGTGACCCTGTATATAATATAACCCTTTAAAAAATATCAGCTATTGGTTTATTTATTTTTTTCAACCTTCTTGCTTTGACCTTCTCACATGATATGTAAAAATAAAAGTTACCAATACTTGTAAAACCAAAGCATAGTTACTATGGACTAAATGAGAAGCATTTCGAGAATAAATTGTTACATTATTTTGGTTGATGCTAACAAAGAACAATTTGTTGGAAACATGGAAACACACATACATAAACCAAGAAAGTTATGGTGGGGGAAACTTTGATTAAAAACCCCTTCCACCTAAAGTCAGTGGATAGTTAATACATTATTAAACAAAGATCTGAACACCTGACAAGCCATAAGATTTGCTTTTCCCACAGAAATCTCAAATGATATTACTACTGCAAGGGATTCTGGGTGGACATTTGCAAATTAGTTCAACAAAGAATCACTTTTTTGCCTCGTTATTCCATTTTAAATATGGATTCCTTGGAGTTTAGGTTTGCTGTATACAACAGCTTGGAAACACAGATTCTGTGTTGAGATTTCAGTGGGAAAAGCAAGTTTTATGACTTGACTGGTGTGTGCAGATCTGTGTTTAACACTATATAAATATATATATAGAATCCAAAGAGGGAAAGAGAGAGAGAGCACTCAGGGGTCTTATAAACATGCAAAAAAAAAATCGTTTTATTGCCATAAGTAGCTTAACAGTTCAGTCCACAACAAGGACGTTTATCAAGTTAACACTTTCTTAACAAACATGTTTATAATAGGTAAAATCCAACCCAAAATCAGGCAATGAGCCTTCCCTAACACATGTGTCTTGCCTTGCCTCGTTTCGGATTGGGTTTTATCTATTTATATACATATTTGTTAAGAATATGATAAAGAAACTTGGTAAGGGTCCTTATTGTGGATCGAAACCTTGATTTGCTGATAGTATAAACCAGAAAAAAAAAATATTCTTGTATGTTTATAAGACCAGTGAGTGCTCTTTGTCTTTGGATTGGATGCATAGCTGGAATTGCACTGGGGAAGATTTATCTATTTAAAGATCCGAAATTGCTATCTTAAAATGTCAAAGTAACTTAAGGTTTAATACAGTAAAGCTTACTTTCTGTGAAGTACAAAATAAATAAAAGTGTTCCTCATGTTTAGTTTTACATATTTAAAGTGATTGTCTAGTGCCAGGAAACCAAAACAGTTTTCCTGGCACTGTAGAATTCTACGGTGCCCCCTTGCCTCGTGCCCCCCTTCCCACGTCACTGAAGGGGTTAAAACCCCTTCAGTCACTCACCTGAATCCAGTGCTGATGTCCCTCGGTGCTGGGTCAGGCTACGCCCACACTCCTCCCCCGCCGGCTTCAGCAGGGTTAAGTCCACCTCTAGTGTCTCTAGACAGCCACTACACTAGAGGAGGATTTAACCCTGCAAGGTAATTATTGCCGTTTCTCAGAAACTTTGAAATTTGTCCAAATGTACATTTGGAATGAAACAAATTGCATATGTTTAATTGAAGCCTCAGAGATTGATTTCACAAAAATATATGCAGGTCCTATTACCTTTATCCAATCCATTCTCTTAGGGATAGACACACCATTCTGTTTCAGATGAAAACATATGTGTCCATTCACTTAGTGTATCCACAGTAATCCTTAAGTCAGAAGGCCACACTGTGTCTCTCCCTAGTCATGCTTGTATTTACTTATTGAATGCTGTTGTTTATCCTACTAATAGAAAGAACAAATGATTCACAGCAGTGCCAAAAAAAATAAAAATACTTTTTTTGACAATTGTGTTGATAGGGACATTTTTCTTAAAGGGACACTCTAAACAACATCTATTGGCTTGATCCGCCATTTTAATGTCAAACTATTTTGGACCAGTTTTACAAATGGCTCTCCATGGCACCCATAGATAATCCTCCTCTTCAGCTGCTGCCTTGATAATGTGGAATTTACACTTCTGTTAGCCCAGTGCAAACAGCGTATCACTGTTACAGTCAGTTACAAGTGATGATTGTTTTATTGCTAAAAAATTTTGATCATCCAGGCTTCACTATGTTTTGCTGCATACGGGATTAATACTCTAATATCCATGTTAAAATCCAAATTTTGTTGTTACTGTGATAAGTGAAAAGAGGACAAAGAGCATGGCCTACTGGGAATCTTACAAGATTAAATTTACTGCTTTATGTTGTTAAATTGATGTAAGATTGATTAGCAACCATGCTCTGTGGGAATTTGGCTATGATGACGAGTTCTTAAAATACTAAACATATGTGTGTTATTGTCATAGCCTACAATTGTTGGAAGGTCTGATACCAGATGGCTTGGGGTCATTAAGGGCAAAATCATTAAGTCCAGTTTCAAATGAACTCATTCAGATAGATCTCTAAGACACTAAGCTTTTTCTGTTGTACTCGTTCAGCGTACTTCTTCCCTATGTAATTGTGTTTTTGACATGCCATCCAAATAAATAATCATTTATTGTTAATATATCTGAAAAAGGTATCACTGATGACTAAATGCGATGCTAATGTGGATTGTGCCCTGTATCATTTTCTTTTCTGCACAATGGCTCAGTAGAAGGACAGGTATTGTGGCAGGCTGGTGTGTGCAAGTCTGCCAAGGTCAATGTGAGCAAGAAAATAAGCCTATAAAACTTGCCACAAGTGGATTGGAATCTGTCAGAGGTACTTCAGTCATTAACGAGATGCATACCTAAAGTTATCACAAGGTCAGTATTGAGAGAGAATGGCAATGTAAATGTATTTATGTGTTTGTTTCATTGTCTAGCATTTCTTATTTTGCTATATGAATATGCAGTACACATGGTTTTAAATTGTAACAAGAGATCTGAGTTATTTTGTGAATATTGTATGCATGAAACAAACAGCTTTTTAGAATATAGACCTTGATTTAATCATTTTGAATAAGCTTTACAAATGAGTTAATATATCAAAAACTATATTTTATATAAAAATTTATATTACTATATAAAAAATATTAAAATATATATATATATAAAAAAATCCTTCTAAAGGTTTATTAAAAAGTATGAAGTCAAGGCCAAAGCTGGAAATTTGAATCTCAGGTCATAAGGAATGCTAACCCATCAAATTTCAAAGTATCACATGACCATAACCATAACATAACCATAAACACCACAATTGGAAGACTACAATGTTCCAAAAGACTTAAAAAAACAACACATTAGTAAAGTAATAAAAAAATATGATTTTCTTTAATCCTATCAGTAATGTGTGTAACTATGTATGTATATAGTGTGCTCCCTCTCCTTATTTGTTTTATGTATACTACACGGGATGCACCTAGGCACTGAAGTATTTTGCTTTCAGCAATTTCACAGGAAGGAGGAGTGCCTTGCTATTTGATTTGTATATATATATACATACATTTATGAAATGCATGATCATATACTGTAACTATATCCCCATTATTTTTGCCAGTCCGGTGTTTTAATAAAAACTATAACATTTTGAGAGCTTTAAAGTTGGTGATTAGCACCGAAATAATGTATGCATGTTCAGGTGAATGCAGCCCTCTTGGTTTTATTTATGTATATATTTGGGCATCCAGGCCAACTTCCCGGTTTTCCACCTCTCCCTGTCTCAGGTGCCTCATTCCAGAGCCCTATTTAACCTTGCACTGCAGAAAGTCCCAAGAAGAAGCATTGCCCAAGTAAGTGGATTCAGGAGAGCAGGCATTAGTTTGCCAGGTGTGCAGCCCAGTCAACAGACCTGAACCCCACTAAAAACATGTGGAATGTGATCACGGGGAAGATGGATGGTCACAAGCCATCAAAAAAAGTAAAGCTGCCTGAATGTTTTTGCCAGGAGTGGCTATGTGAAATATTGTTTGAGAGCAAGACAAAATGCTTGAAAGCTGTGATTGAAAATCAGGGTTATTCCACCAAATATGGATTTTAGAAGTAAAAACATTACTATTGTGTAGTTTACAAATGAATAAGAATGTATTTTCTTTGCATAATTTAAAGTCTGAAAACACTGCATCTTTTTTTTATTAAATAATTTTTCATAGTTTTTATGAAATACCTATGCTGCTTGTGTGGGAATTTCACTTAAAGGACCACTCTAGGCACACAGACCACTTCAGCTAAATGAAGTGGTCTGGGTGCCAGGTCCAGCTAGGGTTAACCCATTTTTTCATAAACATAGCAGTTTCAGAGAAACTGCTATGTTTATGAATGGGTTAAGCCTTCCCCCTAATCCTCTAGTGGCTGTCTCATTGACAGCCACTAGAGGCGCTTGCATGCCTCTCACTGTGATTTTCACAGTGAGAGCACGCAAGCGTCCATAGAAAAGCATTGAGAATGCTTTCCTATGTGACTGGCTGAATGCGCGCGCAGCTCTTGCCGCGCGTGCACATTCAGCCGACTGGGAGGAGAGAAGGAGGATCGGAGGAGGAGAGCTCTCCGACCAGCGCTGGAAAAAGGTAAGTTTTAACCCCTTTCCCCTTTCCAGAGCCAGACGGGAGGGGGTCCCTGAGGGTGGGGGTACCCTCAGGGCACTATAGTGCCAGTAAAACGAGTATGTTTTCCTGGCACTATAGTGGTCCTTTAAATTCCAACACAGTCCAAAGATACCATAATTTAATAGTAGAAGTAAAAATGACTGGGCACAAATTCAGGAATTATTGAAGAATAAGTACAATGTTTCGGCTCACAGTAGAGCCTTTGTCAATCTTGAAAAAGGCCCTAATGTGAGCCAAAGCATTGTACTTATTTCTTAAATAAATTTGTCTTAGATTGCAATCCTAAACTTTTGCCCAGTCCTTTTTACTATTGGATTAACAAAGGGAACATACCCTGGACTGTAGGCAGTCGGGAGTCCCTTTTACGAGTCTGCCTTCTCATTACTAGATTTGTGTGCTCATATCCCAAAGATACCATAAGAAAAAGTATGGAATACTTTGTCTGATGGTAAAGCCTGGGATTGACAAACAGCGACAAAAGGCAGAGCACTGCCTTCAACTTTTGTCCATTCCCAGCAGTTGTTGCAATGATGGCCATGTGATACATGCATTGTCTTATTCATTTTGAGATGTGAACTATGGAGGTTACAACAGTTGTAGGATCCTACACAGATCTCAGTGTTATACTCTTGTGGATACTTGAGAGTACAAAGCTGACACAGCTCCTAGCAGGTGAAGTGCCAGTAGCTGAAAGGGCTCTCTGAAAGAAGATGGCGGCAGCTTCAAGGGTCAACTGCAGGTAAGTATACCTACTTCCCACCCCGCCCATGGCTACTGCACCCTAACTGGAGATGTCACCTTTGGGGGTCTTTGCAAAATATGCAAATACCCGAGAAAGTAAAAATCCACTATAACTGTATGTCAAAGGCCCAGTTTCCTCGATCAGAATATAATTTTAGTATATTTAGTTGTTCAAGAACAAAGACAATAACAGACATGCATACTAGATTCCTGTTCATGGCATGCCACCAAGTTACTGCTAATAAAAGTCCTTGACATAGAAATTTTTTAGCAAAAAACGCAGGAATGCTAAACAATAACAATGCTTTTCTTTTCAAACTTTTTTATCATGACTTTGTACAACTTTTTACTATTTTTGCACACACATCAAACTGTAATAATTTCATTGTGAATATCTTTACGTGATAAAGTAAAGTCCTCTTATACAAATGTTAAACCCTATATCCCCTTCAACCAGCAGCAAAAATAGACTGACCCCAAGAACTGCTGAGTTGCATTTTGTTCCAAGTATTTATTGATCTCAGCTTATGAGCCCAGGCACGCATTAAAACTTCAATCTGCTAAAAGATATCTGGCGAATGTTACTGTACTTCATCCTTAGATTTTTCTGTTTTCTTTTTCTTTTAATCCCCATGTGAATTCATCAGTGCCAAGACCAGATCTGCTGCAGTTTACATAAGCATAGAAACTAAATCCATTTTACCTGACTGTTAATAATCTTTATGTACAATAACTGCATACAGTTATGTCATTTATAGTGCAGCATGGCTTTTATCATCTTTCTTAAACATCTCCACTGCCTTCTTGATGTATTGCAGAACAACACCCACAAATGCCATCTTTATTAATTTTTTTCTGTAAAATGCATTATTAATTTATGAAAGAGGTGAAATTGTTTTAGTGAGGAGAAAGAAGGCTAGTGCTGACTGACTATTTCCAGTAATTCTGCTGTGAACTATGTGTCCTATGTGTAGGAACTTAAGAGGAGAGCTTCCTGCTTTCCTGTAAATAGAAGGATCCAGGCCTCAATGCAATCCACCAGTGGAATGTTCTGGTGGTAGGATCCTTCATTCCGGGAAGGCCACAGTCTTCAGCAATGTCTTAAACTGTTAATCGAATAATAGTTAGACATGTCAATAATGGACAGTTTCCAAGATCTTCCTTGCTTCACCACCTGCAGGAAAGAGGTGGTTTTTAAACACCGAGTTACCCAAGGTATACTCAAGTTAGAAATGAGTTTATCCTATTTTTTACATATACTTCATTAAAAAATATATTTAATTTCAATACCTTATGAAAGGATTACTATATGAACCAATATTTTTGAGGGTATAGTTGTCCATTAAATATATGATTCCAAAATTGGCTTATTGTCAGGCAAGACCACCAAATATGGGCAAAATCCACCCTAGAAGAGCCGCATCTCCAACATGTATGTTGTGTAGCTGGATACATTCTTGTTAGTTTAGCGGGGACATAGTGCCATCTGTTGATGATCTTATAGTGACTCTCAGTTAAGTTTAAACAGTGTATAGCCTTAATTACAGCATTATTTGCACTTATCCATTCTTTTCTCGTAATACTAGTCTGTAAATCCTTAATGCTGGGAATGCAAGAATTATTTTATATAAATTATATATTTTAGCACACTTTGATACCAAATTGTTTTTGTTTTTAGTATTTATTATATTCATAAAAAGTTACAGTCCCTCAGATGGCTCCAGTACATTATATTTATTTAGGAAATGCTTTATCCTCAGATATGTAAATTTCTCTCTATATGGGAGGGAAAATATTTGTCTAATTTTCTCAAAAGTCATAGTCTGGTTCTGTTGCATTATCTGATCTTATCTGATTCTATTGATGCCATTAGCCATCCAAGTTTTGACGTTTATATCTTCAATATTAGCTATCAGAATACTCATTGGTAAGTCATTAATAATTTTATCGGATATCTTAAGTCTATTTTTCCAGTTTTTCCACTGTGAAAATAAATTATTTATAATTAAGCCCATATTTACTTTATCCCTCTTGTGTATTCTCCAAAATAGGGCTAATAAGTCTGGGACTTCCAATCTTGCGGCTTCTATTTTTGCCCATGCTTCCTCTGCAGAGCCCTCTTTCAGAGTTATTACTATATGTGCCAATGGACATGTCTCATATATCGCTGTAATATCTGGTATACCCAACCCTCCATTTTTTTGGTTTCAATTCTAATATTTTTTTAATAACCGTAGGTTTTTTATTCAACCAAATAAACTTTTCTAGAGCTGTTTGGATCATCGTAAACCATGGTTTTGGCATTTTCAAAGGTAGCATACAAAATATATAACTCCATCTAAGCATTAAATATGATTTTACAATGTTTATCCTACCCATCCATGGTAACTCTGCAGTTATCAAATCTTTAAGTTGTTTATTTATTTGTTTCATTAAGGATTTTTATACCTAAATATTGCATTTTTTTCCCCCAATCAAAATTATATTTTGACTTAATCATCGCTTTCTCTTCCTTACTTAGATTTTTTTGCTAGTAAAATTGTTTTATCTACATTGAACTTAAGATTCGAATTCTGTCCAAATTCAATTATGACCTTCAGCAGTTCTTCTATTGATGTTTCAGGGTCTGAAATGGTGACTAGGATATCGTCCGCATATATGATATCTTATATTCTTGTTAACCTATTCTAATTCCTTTGATCTTTAAATTCTCCCTGATTTCGCAGGCCAGGGGTTCAATATATAGCAAATATAGTAGTGGGGAGAGTACCGTTGCCTATTTTAAACCAGTCTGATATTATACCTCTCCCTATGGTTCTTGCCATTGGGCAAGCATAAGTGGCGTCCATTATCCAACCTTCAAAGCCAAAAGCTTTCATAGATGCTCTCAGGAAGTCCCATCTGACCCTGTCAAATGCCTTCTCTTCGTCCAGTGACAGGGCCAGAAATGGGACACCTGAGTCATGAGTGCTATCTAAGATGTTAACTATCATTCTCACGCTATTATTAGAATATCTATCTTTAATAAAACCAACCTGGTCTTTATGGATCAAATACGGTAGTACATTTTGCATCCTGTTTGCTCAAATGCTTGCGCAAATTTTTAAATCAGAATTTAGCAATGCAATAGGCCAGTAATTCTTTACATAATCTGTTGGTTTATCTGGCTTGTGTATAGGGATAATATTTGCATATAGCATTTCTTTAGGAATAGACTTTTCCTCAACTATATTTTTAAACAAATCTTTAAGGTGTACCACCAGATCATCCTTAAACTGTTGATAAAATAAATTGGGGTAGCCATCTGGGCCAGGAGTTTTTTGTTTTTCTTTAACATATCTATTGCCTTCCTAATCTCTATTTCCGAGATAGGCTTATTAATAAAATGTAATTGTTCTATCGATAATTGTTTAATCTTTTTATTTTTGAAATATGTTTCTGGGTTGTTTAGTTGGTTAGGCATGTTATATCGCTTTTGATAAAAAATAATTAAATGCTTTGCCAATTTTTTCTGGGGTCAATTGTGGCCCTTCTTCGGTAATAATTTTCTGTATCACCATAGTCATTTTTTAACCCTTAACTTTATTCGTAAGCATTTTACTTGCCTGGTTACCTTTTATAGTACCATTTTATTTTTAGGCATTCTAGTTTTTTGGAGGTTTGCTGTAATAATATTTTATTAATTCTATCCTTTATTTTTGCTATTTTCTCGCTTATTTTTATGGAGGGTTTATTCTTATTAGATCTTGTTATATCGTATAACAAAATATATAAATCTATCAAGGAAGATGCTCTATTCTTATTTCTAATTGAGCCCATTTTGATAAAATGCCCCCATAGTACAGCCTTATAGGTGCACCAAACTACTGCATCTGATGAACCTTTATTTTTATTATCTTAAAAAAAAAGTTTTGTTAGTTCTTTTATATTTTCTATATCTTGGAATTTTTTTAATAGGCTATCGTTTAATCTCCAGCTATTCCTTATTTTATTATCCTTATAGTAAGGTGCAATATGACCGGGTTATGATCTGACCAAGTAACTTCCTAGATCAGGACCTTCTTTGCCTTATATGATATCCACACTGACCTCAAAAGCAAATCTAATCTAGAGTATGTGTAATGTGCTTTAGAAAAGCAGGTGAAATCCTTTTCTTGGGGATGGTAAATCTTCCATAAGTCCAATAAGCCATATTTATATACTAAGTGTGAAAGTTGTTTTGACATAATTTTTTTACTTTTTTTTATCTTGGATAACCTCTGCCAATGAGTTTCTATCCAGCATTCCATCCATAATATAATTGAAGACTCCCCCTATAAGAACCTTTCCTTTTTTAAGATTATCTATTTTATTTAATATTCTTTGTATTTAAACAGATAGTATTAACATTAGGTGCATAGATATTAGCGATCGTAAACTCTTTATTTTGTATTTTACATACTACTAAAATATATCTTCCATTTTTATCTATGTCTTGATATGTGATTTGTATATCTAGATCGTTGGTCACTAAGAGGGTGACCCCACATTTCTTTTTATCTTCTAATGATGAACATAATTTGATGTTAAATCTATTTGGAATTAAACGTTTTGTGTCTTTCTTTAACCAGTGGGTCTCTTGTATCAATATAATTTTCGCTCGTTTTCTTTTAATATAATAAAATATCATAGCTCTTTTATTTGGGTTATTTAACCCCTGTACATTAAGCATCATAACTTTAACCACTGAATATCATCGTATGCATAACAATTTTCCCTCTTGGCACACTCACTACACAAAAAGAAACAGAAATAAACATGGACCATATGCCGATTAAAAACACGTTTCCTCATGTACCAAACACATGAGGCACTCCGTCTCCACAGCCCCTTGTTGGGGACCGAATACCACATCCTATTTTCCTGTATGTGAAAACCAAACTCCGACTAAAGTGGAGTTAGTTGGGGATTAAGACACCTGCCTCAGACCAGCAGGCTAGAATATTAACAATGAGCCAATAGAGGGGAGTAGGATATAAAAATGGAAGGGAAAAAAAGGCTACCAACAGAATATCTCAGAGAACATTTTTGTTCCTTATATATTAAATTAGCTTAGTAACTTAGTATAAAACATTATTATCTACCTATATCTTCTTTTCAAAGTGAATTTTTTTTATAGTGAATATCTAGTCATCTTCTTCTAAACCTGTGTCGGTTGTTGTGTTAGTCTTTTCCCCTCCCCCTTTTTATCCTTGTGTATTTATCCTTTCATTTTGTAATGTGCTATATGTATGTGAAGAGAGTGTGTCACACCATCTTAATATACATTTTTTCTCTCTTTCTTCCCTTCCTTCACCTTTTTCTCCCCTTTCTATGTATAATTCATTCTTCTTCAAATTATATCACATCCTTCTTAATCTGTGTCAATTATTGTATTAAACCTTTTTATTTCTCATTCTCTAGTGAGTATATTTTTTCCTATTTTTGTGTATATAATTTATCCAAAAAGAAAAGAAAAAAAGAATAAATAAAAATAAATAAAAAGGGAGTGATCAAAAAAGATTATTTTACTGCACTCTGAATGTGTCTTCTTGCGCTATCCCACTCTCCCTCACCCATCTCTATTCCTATCCATTGATCATTTTTCTAAATATCTTCTCCCTTGATAATCCTTATTTTAATTTTAAAGCCCTCTCTTGTATCCATATATTAGCAGAACCAACGTTATCGAAGACTACAGTTTTTGCTTCATGTACTACTATCAATCTCGATGGGAAACCCCAGTAATATTTAACATTGTTTTTTCTTAATATCTCAGTCACTGATGCAAAGGAACGTCTTTTTTTCCTTGTTTCATATGATAAGTCTGCAAACACCTTAATATTTATATATTCTTCTTTCTTGCTTCCTTGCCTTGATGCCTTTCTTACTTCCTCCTTAAATAGATAGGAGTTGCAACCCATCATTACGTCCTTTGGAGTTTCTGAGGTCAAATTACTTGGCTTTGTGATTCTATGATGTCTTTCCAGGAATTTAGATTTATCATCCATCTGGATCCCCAACTCCAGTTCATCTTGGCTTATACTTTCTAGTATGTTTCTTAGCCTCAGGTTTTTTTGCCTGGATCGATCTTCCAAGTTGTTGATCTTCAACTCAATTTCTTGAATTTTCTGTTGCAGTTTTTCCTGATTTTCTTTTTTGCTTTTAATCACAAATTCGGTGTGATCCATTTTTTCTTTGACTAATTTAACCCCTTAAGGACCAAACTTCTGGAATAAAAGGGAATCATGATATGTCACACATGTCATGTGTCCTTAAGGGGTTAATCTTTTGTCTTATTTTCTTTATATCCTTTTTTAAATCATAACTATTATTCATGATCTCTTGTTTTATGGCTAATAGTTGTTAATCAAGACAGCTTTTAAGATAGTCCGGAGTTATACCGATGAGATATCATTCTCTTTTACAGTCTCCGTCTGGGCTGCATTTTTCTCCTCATTGGTGGGGCTGGTTTCCTTTGACGGTATTTTTGTTAAAGATTTATCAGTTTGGACTATAAAAAAATTTGATAGCCTCTTTTCTATGTTATGTTCCCTTCTCTCTCCCTTGTCTTTATTCTCCTTTTCTTTACTGGAGGTAGTCTTCTGTTCTTGGTTCCTCCTAGTTGACATTTTTATTTATAAATAAAACAATAAAAGGAAAAAAGCAAAAAAAAAAGCAGGAGGCAATACACTTCCGAGGCTTTTATACTTCATTTCATTTAAGTTATACTTAGGTTTATTTCTCCCCAATTTGACTCTTATATCTCTGTCTCCAATGTCTGGCGTGCAATGTCCCTTTAAGGCAGACAGAATATAGTAAAAAAAAAGAAGATAGGACTTGAGTTTCCACTTTATGCCTCAACCAGCCCTTTGTCGCTTCAGATTATTTCTCAATCAAGTGTGGAGCCCTTTTTTTTTTTTTTGTCAGCGTCTCTCACAAGCCCTTGATATTATGCAGAATGTATGTTTGCTGATTTGTATATATGAGAGGGCAGAAAGCTTCATGGGAGGTATAGTCCAAGACATCTGGAGTGTCGAAGGATGCCAGCACTGCTCGTCTTTCGGTGGGCT
>OW240915.1:200067243-200495405 GCA_933207985.1 Pelobates cultripes | reverse complement strand
ATGCACTAGAAATTTTATCACCGGCCACCGTTAAAATCTAAAACATTATTTTTTTTTTTTCTCAAATTGCTTTCTTTTACCCCAATTTGGGAATGTAGCAAAAACTGCATTTTTAATCATAATCCCCATCATAATAGGAAAAGTACATTTATATTATTGAGCTTTTTCTTTAAAACCTACAAAATGTAAAGATTGAGGAAAGGTTTCTTTACTGTTCCTGAAATGAAACTACGGTGTATATATAATTATGTCAAAGGGGACAGGGTAACATAAAAAAATAGAACACTTAGGCATGTTCCTAATTTGGAAAGTAGCTCCACTTTGCTCAAAAACCATACCTGACAAAATGTTAACCTTTTATGTGACATGTAGAGATTAGAGAAAAAAAAGGTTGTGTTCATAGTGTGAAGAAAGGATAAATATATACTACATCCTTTTCTTATAACAATGCAAATAAGTGAGGTATTAATATTAATATATATTTTATTTAAGGGATCCTGCCCCAACATCAGGAAACTCATTCAGTAGTTATGGTGCACAGGAGGGAACAGTACCATGATGTGCACAATGCCCTAGAAGTTATACGCTTCATTGATGAGTCAACACCTAAAAGCGAAGTCTTCCTGCACATGTATCATTTGGAGATGGGAAATCTGTCTCACAGTCAGGCCTATCCTCTGGTAAGGATGTTCTATGTGCAGAAGGTTTAGTCTGAATACACAGAAATGGCTGATTTATTAAAGCTTGTTAATTATTAATAATTGGCTTTGTATTCAAATTATCCTAGAATTCTTTTTCCAGTCTTATGTGAAATAACTTTTTTCTTTTGGTGTTTTTAGCATTATATTGGGTAATGGGACAAGATGTCTAGTATTATTATTATTATTATTATTATTATTATTATTATTATTATTATTAAAAAAAAATTATGTTAGTGGGGGGCACCTCTGTCGAGCTTTTCTTCACTGTTCTTTACAGGTTTTGACTTGCTGCCTCCATCATCCCCACACTCCTCAGTTCCAATTGATAGAATGCATGAGATAGTGGCTGTTTAAACCTCAGATAGTTGGGATAAACGTCATCCCGGGAGACAAGAATCCCCTGAGTCCAATCTGTCTATGTGAAAATGTTAGTCTTCATCCTTATATTATTTTTCTTCTTTTTTTCTTCTTCTCGTATAACTCATCTGAGACATTTAAAATCTTTCCTAAAATCTGTTTAAGTAGAATGCAGGGACCATTGGAACCATTCATTCATCTCTCAAGATCCTGTTATCCTATAAGAATTGGTAATGGGAATTTGGACTCCTTGCCTAAAATGGATGTAGTTGTATCTTATTTAAGAATACTAAAATATCAATTGATACCTCTCACGATTAAAGAAAACAGAGACCTCCTCCACTAAAACTGCTCAGATTATTGTGCCTCTGTTGCTAAAATACAGAATTTATTACTACAGTCTTTGGATGCAGCCATTTTCCGAGATTTGTAAACTGATCTCATATCAAGAAGATTCAAATAGATTTCTATGTGACTTTCTGGATAAAACTGTAAAGGTAGCAGCCAGAACCATTGCTTTTTTAACCATACACCACAGGAATTATCTGTGATTTTTCCTTTGAATAAGGCAGGTTATTTGGTTTGGTCTTTCCCAGAACAAGAGAAAAAGGGTAGTGAAATAAAGGTCTGCTTTTCTTAGATATTTGTAAGAAAGGATTACATTTGAAAAAGCTTGTTCCATTCATCCTGAAGACAGGCTAAACCTTGATGAAGCATTGACAGGTCTCAACACGTTAAAAAAGCCTTGAAAAAAGTGCATGACTATTTCTACACACCATTGTATAATTCTGCCATGGTTTTTTTTATTATTTGTACAACCTTTTTGAAATCTACTATAAATATAAAAAAAAAAAAAAGAAAAAGCTGGGAAGTGTCCATCAGTGTCTCTTGAGTGTTTTGGACCATATGTATAGGATACTGAGTAAAATCTTCTGAGCCGCCTCCTTCGAGTTATCATTTCTCACCTTTTCATTTTGAAGTTCCAAAACTGTTCACAAGGAAGTCCTACAAACTGTTTATCCAGCAGAAGATATCATATCGACTTTAGCTTAATGAAGTTTTGGTATATAGACTGCTCCTGCAGTCTCACTGCTTAATGTTCTGCCATTTAGGACTTAAGTCACTTTTGCTTCTGTTTATGCAACCCTTGCCACATCTCCCCTGGCTGTGACTCGCACAGCCTGCATGAAATCAGATGTTTACTTGCTTTAGAAGTTTTTATCTCCTGCTCTGCAAATTGAATTTTAGTCACACGCGTGATACTCCTGCAGGCTTTAACAGGCTATTAACAAAGCAGGATATAAGAAATTCTACATTAAACATATGTGTAATAAAGGAAGTTTAAACATTAGATCTCTCTTTACAGGAAGTGTATTGCCCAGTTAAAAAGCAAACATAAAAAGCATGATTTTCAGCATCTCAAAGAAGAGGAATTATTCAGTCTGAAAACGTTGTCAAGATTATTGGGCTATCGTTTTTTTCCATTTCTGAAGTAGATTTGGCAAGTGGTTGTATAGCTTCTTCAGGAAAGCATTCTCAGAGAGTGCGTTTGACCCATCAAGTTTCTAGCTTCCCAGGTGTAAATCGACAGACTATTCCTTAGCTACAGTGACGAAGATCAGTATCTTTTTTTTCCAGGAGTGACCTTCTATTTCATTATCTTCTTTGGGTAAAAATTAAAATGTTCAGCTCAAAAGACGGTCGGGGCAATATTTTGGATTCTGAGTGCATGAAGGGAAATGAAAACAGGAAGAAAGAAGATTTTCTTCACATTATAGTGGGAGTCTGTCTTGCCCTGAATTTTTTAAGTCCTCAGATCTATAACCTATTGGTTTAAATTCTGTCCAATAACAAAGCTATATTCACCTATTTTCTAGACACCAATCTATCCTTTGGCCTTTACATTGAAAAAATCTCTTCAAAACTAGGTGCCCTATACAGAAACAAATCCTGCCAAAGCCCTACAGTAACGAAACAGTGCAACAAATGCTAATGCCGGTCATTGATTATGGGGATGTTGTTTATGCACCTGCATTGCAAACCCACCTTAATAAACTTATAATACGTTATATAATTAATTCTGCCACTTTGTACTAGAATGCAGTTACTTTACCTGCCATTCTGACCTGTTAAAATAACTAAACTGGCTATCGCTGGAATCCCGACGCACTATTCATCTGTACAGCCTTATGCAAAAGAGCTTTTCTGGGAAGCGTCCACCCTTCCTGAGTAGAATGCTCTCCCCAGCTGTTCCGACCTTCTATAACATCCAATCCAGTACTAGCACGATATTTAGCATACCGCAATACAAAAATAAAGTGGCTCGATCCTCCTTTTCTTACAGAGCACCGCAATTATGGAATAACCTCAGGAACACAGTCAAATCTATTAACCTCCAGCAGCTGTCAGCTGACTGATTCACAACTGCTATCCATCCCTTCCTGTCCCTCACTGGCCATCTCCACATATAACACTACCCTCACATCTGCTTTGAACGCTGCAGTCCCGCTCCAAACATGCACCTCGAGGAGGACACGACCTCAACCTTGGCATAATAAATCAACACGCTATCTGCAGAGTTGCTCCTGTTGTGCTGAACGCTCCTGGAGGAAGTCCCGCACCCAGGCAGACTTTCTCCATTATAGATTCATGTTGCTTTCATACAGCGCAGCCCTCGCCCTCGCCAAACAGTCATACTTTTCCTCTCTCATTAGTTCATGCTCCCGCAATCCCAGACGTCTCTTTGACACCTTTAATTCCCTTCTCCGCCCTGCTGTGGCCACCCCCCAAACTAACCTTACAGCTGATAGCTTTGCATGCTACTTTACCGACAAGATTGAACAGCTAAGGAAACAATTCTCCCCTCCTTGCCGTTCTCTTTCTCAACCACATGTAAATCTTGCTTTCCCTACCCTCCAGACTTTCTACCCGGCTACTGAACAAGAGGTGGCTGCGCTTCTCCATTCCTCTCGCCCCACCACTTGCCCGCTCGATCCTGTCCCATCTCACCTCATCAGATCTCTCTCCCCTTGTCTTGTGCCTACCCTAACACACATCTTTAACTGCTCTCTCTCTTCTGGCACTGTTCCTGCTGACCTTAAACATGCCACTGTAATACCTATCCTGAAAAAACCATCTCTTGACCCATCCTCCCCTTCTAACTATCGTCCCATATCCCCGCTCCCTTTCTCATCAAAGCTTTTGGAAAGTCTTGTCTTTACCCATGTGTCCCGCTTCCTTAATTCCAACTCTCTCCTTGACCCTCTTCAGTCTGGCCTCCGCCCTCTCCACTCTACCGAGACTGCTCTTATCAAAGTGACTAATGACCTAATCTCCGCTAAATCCAAAGGTCACTACTCCATATTAATTCTCTTTGACCTCTCTGCTGCCTTTGACACCGTTGACCATGCTCTCCTCCTTCAAACTCTTCAATCGCTCGGTCTCTGTGACTCTGTCTTCTCTTGGTTTTCCTCCTATCTCTCCCAACGCTCATTCAGTGTCTCCTTTTCCAAGGACACCTCCTCCCCTCGTCCTGTCTCGGTTGGAGTTCCCCAAGGGTCTGTCCTTGGTCCCCTTCTATTTTCTCTTTATACTGCCTCTCTTGGGAAACTTATTGCCTCTTTTGGATTCCACTACCACCTGTACGCTGATGACACTCAGATATACCTCTCCTCCCCGGACCTCTCCCCTGCCGTCCTGCAGCATTCAATCTAAAATCTTTTAAGAGATCTATGGCTATATACCTCAGCACAGAATGCACCGGTCATGGCTGAATATATTTATTACCTGTTATGTGCTAAATAAATATAAATATATATATATATATATGTGTATATATATATATATGTATATTGTTTGTATATTGTATTTTTCTGTAATATTGTATCCTATTGTAACAATGCAATGCTTTGTGGACCCAGGACATACTTGAAAACAAGATAAATCTCAATGTACCCATCCTGGTAAAATATTTTATAAATAAATAATTTTGGTCATCTGTTAGGCACTGAAGTTCCTTTCCAATCCCATCTGTGCAATCTGCTTATAATGGGCAGAGAAACAGCTGATGAATGTGTCCTCTATACATCAAAAGATCAGTAAAACAATTTGGCAGATTACTTTATCAGCAGGAGATAGTTAAGGCAACTGGAAACTGAACTTTTCTAAATTGAATGCCAGTCATATATCTGATGACTTCCCACTAGATTCAGACAGCCCCTATTTTTGTCACCCCTTTAGCTGCCCTATTTGTTTCCTCCTGTGGTTTTAATTCCCCAGTTTGTACAAAAGATTAGACAGGGCAATAGTGATTTCCATCATGCTGTTCTGACTCAGGAGCATTTGGGCAGCTGCTCGTTCTTGCAAAGATCCAAACTCCATTTCAAACATTGCAAACCTTTTTTTTTTTTAAACTGCCTGGTTTCTGAAACAATGTTTTTGGAGTAAATGCCTGCCTGAAGGAATGTTTAATACCTTGTTAAATGTAAGAAATATTTGATTTACCACAGAATATGGAGTTGATTTGTATTTATTGTGATTCTGCCAGAGTCTCACCTTGAAAACATTCTGTCTCTCAGATTTTGAAATTCTTGCATGCTGGCCTTAGGAAAAGTCCTTTATCTTTAAACAGGCAAATATCCGCTTTTGTCTGAACCTATGTTAGCATTTGGCTTCTGATCGTTTCACCAGGCCTTTCTTTAAAGCAGCAGTCTGTCCCCCTTCCTGGGATTTGAATCTGACTCTGGATTCCTTATTCAGAACTCAATATGACTCTCAAGAAGAATGCTCTCTGAATCTTCTAATGACAAAAACTGTATTCTTGGTGCCTATAAACTCCTGCTACATTATATGGATAGCAGGAAGACTAAAATAGATAACTGGAGAGAAAAGGAGATGGATGGCTGCTTTCTATGATGTAAGGTGACATGAAAGATGGGAGGCAGCACTAAGTCTGCCTTCAGTGTCTCTACCAGGTTTGCTGGAATGTTAACTTTTTTTATTTGGTACCTTGAAATAAAGGATCACAAGACAAAGATTTGTGCTGGATAATTTTTCATGAGATGTGGAAGTACAGTGCCACTGTTGTCTCCAAAGAGTAACTGGCATGGAATTAGACTTTAGTTTTGTTATCATAAATGTGTCATAGTCTGAACATTTTTAAACATTTATATTAACCCCTTAAGGACCAAACTTCTGGAATAAAAGGGAATCATGACATGTCATGTGTCCTTAAGGGGTTACATGTGACATGTCATGATTCCCTTTTATTCCAGAAGTTTGGTCCTTAAGGGGTTAAATTATAATAAATTAGTAAAAATCTGCATTATTTCATGGTATTATAACATGCTGAGCAAATTCTTATTCTCATTGTAATCAGAAATTCTTAGTTCCTTTGTTCTTTCTTTTTACCCTATTAATCACTTAAGATATTATATGTGTTATATGTTTAAGACTCTGATTAAATCTATGGCATGTGCTGAAAGTCCTTAACCAAGTATTCTATTGTTTCAGGAGTCGGAAGATGAGTTATTTCTAGCTATAGCCAGCGCTATGGAAGATATGATAGATGATGATGTGGACTGCTATTGGCTTATCAAAAGCTTTGTTAGTCACATAGAGTCAAAGTTTAGAGCTTCCCATATTCAGATGGTAAGAGCATGTGTTTGTGTGTTGTGTCATGAAGCATATTCCAATGAGTCAAGCATGGTTGTTTATGAAAGAGAACTTCTCAATGCACATAGTGTAGCAACGACATAGCAACAAGTAGTGCTACGGAGATACCCGTACACAGCTCCCCTCCCCTTTAAAATAGTATTATAATGTGTGGTTTTATCTTCTCCTTTAACCTTTATCCTGTCATGCCAACAGTGACTGTACGCATTCACCAATAGCCATAATAGCTTTTAAAGGAGCTGAGGAACTCTGTAGGCACCATAACTTGTTACACTGATGTGGTTATGGTGTCTGGCGTTTTTGGGTAAAAGGTCGCACATCCCTACTAAACAGATTACTCACTGTTTAGCAGAGATGTTCGGCCCCCACCAGTCTGCTACGCAGCCTCAAATTACAATATACTGGATTCTTCATCTTCGCACCATACCAATTTATACCAAGAATTGGACAATTAGTGGCTGATAGCGATGTCCTGGTGCGTGCGAACTACAGGCACCATAACCACCTCAACCAATTGAAGTGCTTATGGTGCCTACATATTACCATTAACAAAGGTTACTCAATATGATTGTTTCAGGGAGTAACAAATGTAATAGAATGCCAAACATGGCAATTCTGTTCCTTTTGTGATTGCTTACTCACGGCAAATCTGTTTGTAACACAGGGATTTTTACAGCAGAATTGTACCATAAAAAAAACTTTAGATCTGTAAGAAGAATTTCAGATTTCAGTGTGGTAAGCTAGATATATTAAAACCCAAAGTGAGGGGGAACCCCCCCCCCCCAAATAACTTGCCCTTTCATGCCCCAATGAAGAAAGAGTAAAAGCTTTCTCAAACCTAAATGTTCTGTATGCATGCTATACTTATTGTCTAAATGGGAAAAAAAGGACTGAAACACAATCTTCCAAATATAAATCTCAGTCTGAAAGTGAAACTTTCAGCGATCCAGAGCATTACATTAGTACTTAAGTTCTAAGTCTAAGTAACAAAAATGTGCAAACTATTTGGAAGTGTACATGTGCCTTGTAATGTGACCTAGAGATCAGTTTGTGGTCCTAGGAGCTAGTATCATACTGAACTGACAACATCTGTATAAATAAAAATAGTTGTGCTACATGGCACAAAGATGGCCACCAAATGCCAACTGTCCAAATACAAAATAAATAAAAATCAATGTTCTCTTGTTTTCACTTATTCAAACAGTCTTTCTGTGGCTGTTCAATCACAGACTTCCCAATACAGCTCAATGAGAAGTCTTTGCAAGGCAGATGCTCTGGGCAATTGCTACATCTTGAGTTTAGCTCCACTGAGCTAACCAAACCAGGAAGTAACAGAACCTGTTGTCTGCTTGACAGTCAGGGGGTGTAACAAGGTTAATTTATAAAAGTGTCAATTTCTGTTGAATTCTGCAATTTTTGCAAAATGAAAAAAGAGGACACACTGTTCACACATCAAGCCTTTCAGCAAGCAATAGTGCTTTATGGGTCTGGAGATTCCATTTAACCAAGTAAAATACAAAACTGGTGTTTTTGCAATAGCAATACATAGAGGTTATTGGTCCCAAAAATTAGGAAAATTAAGAATGGTCAAACAACCAAATTTACATCTATTGGGCTAGTTGATTTGACTAGTTTAGATGCAATAACCTTTCAATTTTATTTTTTTTTATTATGTTTTGGTGTAGCAGCACAATCGTTTTTTCTTTTCTCCCAAGCTATGTTTGTTTAAACTGGAAAGCATTATATCCACTCGGCGAATATGTGTGCTGTTTTTGCAAAACACTTTAAACCTTCCTGAATCTGACCCTACCATTTACATATTGTGATGATAACAAATTTGTTTTAATAGAGATACTCTTATTTTTTTTATTTTTATTTTCTTTTACAGTAGTAATTTACTTGTGGTTGTAAAGATAGTTTTACATATCCACTGCAAAATGTATGTTTTTTTTTTTTTTTTTTATACATCACATTTTTTTTTGTCTTCCCATTTCTAGCAAAAATCATTTGAGCACTACTTAAATCTAGAAGATAACAGACTTGTAACACATCTAAAGACAGGCAACACATTAGACAAACTTCCTTATGATCTGTGGTTCAAGAAGTGCTTTGCAGGCTGTTTACCTGCCTCCAGTCTACAAAGGTAATTTACTATCAAGCTGGTCATTACAAAATTATATATATATATATATACAGTACACCCCTCACATTTTTGTAAATATTTTATATCTTTTCAGGTGACAACACTGAAGAAATGACACTCTGCTACAATGTAAAGTAGTAAGTGTACAGCCTGTATAACAGTGTAAATTTGCTGTCCCCTCAAAATAACTCAACACACAGCCATTAATGTCTAAACCGTTGGCAACAAAAGTGAGTGCACCCCTAAGGGGAAATGTCCAAATTGGGCACAAAGTGTCAATATTTTGTGTGGCCACCATTATTTTCCAGCACTGCCTTAACCCTCATGGGCATGGAGGTCACCAGAGCTTCACAGGTTGCCACTGGAGTCCTCTTCCACTCCTCCATGACAACTTCACGGAGCTGATGGATGTTAGAGACCTTGCGCTACCCCACCTTCCATTTGAGGATGCCCCACAGATGCTCAATAGGGTTTAGGTCTGGAGACAAGCTTGGCAAGTCCATCACCTTTACCATCAGCTTCTTTAGCAAGGCAGTGGTCGTCTTGGAGGTGTGCTTGGGGTCATTATCATGTTGGAATACTGCCCTGCGGCCCAGCCTCTGAAGGGAGGGGATCATGCTCTACTTCAGTATGTCACAGTACATGTTGGCATTCGTGGTTCCCTCAATGAACTGCAGCACTCATGCAGGCCCAGACCATGACATGCCCACCACCATGCTTGACTGTAGGCAAGACACACTTGTCTTTGTACTCCTCACCTGGTCGCCACGACACACGCTTGACACCATCTGAACCAAATAAGTTTATCTTGGTCTCATCGGACCACAGGACATGGTTCCAGTAATCCGTGTCCTTAGTCTTCCTGTCTTCAGCAAACCGTTTGCGGGCTTTCTTGTGCATCATCTTTAGAAGAGGCTTCCTTCTGGGACAACAGCTATGAAGACCAATTTGATGCAGTGTGCGCCGTATGGTCTGAGCACTGACAGGCTGACTCCCCCACCCCTTCAACCTCTGCAGCAATTCTGGCAGCACTCATACGTCTATTTCCCAAAGACAACCTCTGGATATGACGCTGAGCACGTGCAGTCAACTTCTTTGGTAAACCATGGCGAGGCCTGTTCTGAGTGAAACCTGTGAAACCGCTGTATGGTCTTGCCCACCGTTCTGCAGCTCAGTTTAAGGGTCTTGGCAATCTTCTTCTAGCCTATGCCATCTTTATGTAGAGCAACAAATCTTTTTTTCAGATCCTCAGAGTTTTTTTCAGAGTTTTCCAGTGTGAGAGAGTGTGAGAGTGATAATACCAAATTTAACACTCCTGCACCCCATTCACACCTGAGACCTTGTAGCACTGACTCACATGACACCGGGGGGGGTGGGGGGGGAATGGCTAATTGGGCCCAATTTGGACATTTCCACTTAGAGGTGTACTCACGTTTGTTGCCAACGGTTTAGACATTAAAGGATGTGTGTTGTTGTTTTGAGGGGACAGCAAATTTATACTGTTATACAGGCTGGACACTTACTACTTTACTTTGTAGCAGAGTGTCATTTCTTCACTGTTGTCACATGAAAAGATATAATAAAATATTTACAAAAATCTGAGGGTTGTACTCACTTTTGAAAGATACTGTATGTGTGTGTGTGTGTGTGTGTGTATATATATATATATATTTAATTTTTTTTAAATCTTACTCTTTTCATTGTTATATTTTTACTTTTAATGTAGCTTTCTATTATTTTGTTTTTTAAATGTCATATTAACAAAGCTAAATAGCTTAGGACACCTACAACTAGTGGTGTTGTGAAGTGGGATTGGTGCAGAGATCATGTCAATGCAGTTTTATACCACTTTATTTCTCCAACCCTAGGATGAAGCAGGATTTAGGTCACAAGATCGCTTAAATATTGGTTTCTCGTGCTGCGTGCGACCATTCAGCTTCGCATCTAGGCCCCACGTCCCACCCCCAAACCTTTTTGAGGGTATTTACATTGGAAAATGGGACAGGTATTACAAAACATCTGTCATTCTTTACTCTTCATTAAGGTTTGAGGATCTCACAAGCGCCGCAGAGTGATACCGGGAGCCGGAATATGATGTCATATTCCGGCTCCCAGTCTCACTCTGCGGGCGGCGTGCGAGGGAGCTGAGCAGACAGCTCAGGGAAAGTGCTCCCTCGCCAGCGCCGCCCGCCCAGCAGCCAGCCCATCAGCCCGACTGGCAGCCCCAGGGAGAGGGAGAACCCCCTCCCCCCCCCAGCATTCCTAAAGGTAAGGAGGATGGGGGGGGGTTAAATAAAAAAAAAAAAATGTTAATGTGAGTGAATGTGTTTGTCTGCGAGTGTGTGTGTGTCTGTTAGTGTGTGTGTGTGTCTGTTAGTGTGTGTGTGTGTCTGTTAGTGTGTGTGTGTGTCTGTTAGTGAGTGTGTGTGTCTGTTAGTGAATATGTGTTTTTGTCAGTGAATGTGTGTTTGTATTTAGAATGCGGGGCAGGGGGGAAGGGTTGGGTGGGGGTGACACGTGGGGGGGGAGAGGGAGGTGCCTGAGTTTTGTCCTGCCTAGGGTAGCACAAAACCAGGATACACAACTGACCAAGTATACACATCAGACTGTGTGAGCGCTGCTCATAGCCCTTTACATTGTTTTGAATGCTGTGTAAACATTATTTTGGACCAACACAGTCTGACAGTGTCCCCCAGGTTCTGAAAAGATCCTGGGGAGATCTCCCTGCTCTGCCAACTACCGATCTCTGTGTGAGAAGCTGCAGCAAGAGTGTGAGCTGTCCCTCTCATGATGCAATCACACCATACAGAGGGATCACAGTACAGAGGGAATTTTTTTATAGGTAGGATTATGAATATGATTATAGATATGATTATATGTAGGATATGGATTGGATTGTGGATCGGATTAGAGGTTGATTTATGGGTAGGAAAGGGGGTTAGATTATAGGTAGGATTATAGGTTGGATTAAGGGTTGTATTAGGTGCAGGATTCGGGTAAAAAATACAAATGTTTATCATTGTACTCAAGATCTGTAGCAGAATACAAATATGGGGTGTTTACAGTAGTGTGACGTGTGTGTGTGTGTGGTATGTGAATTTCCCCCAAATACATGTGTGGAACAAAAACATAACCAACTAATGTGACCTAGGTTTGTGATAGAATGTTTAAATGAAAAGTGTCATAATGCTCTTAGTAACATAGCCTTGGGGATGTACTTTCTACAAATATATACTTTTGTATAAAGGTTTTGGATTCTGTGACGACCGTAACATTTGTAATTTCAGCATACCAAATTCTGGAAAGTGTCAGCTTTCAAACTGTCATTCAATCCATGCAGTATTTGTTTTATATCTTTTAAAAATGTATTGAAATCCTAGACATATTGGGCATTTTAACAATCTGGACTTTTTTTTTGTGTTTTTCTCACTTGTTCTTTATTCATTACATGATTTATTTCTCTTTAGAGTATGGGACAAACTTGTGAGTGGATCGTGTAAAATTCTTGTGTTTGTTGCAGTGGAGATTCTACTTACTTTTAAGATGAAAATAATGGCATTGAATAATGCTGATAGTTTAAGTAAATTTCTGGAAAAGGTAAGTGCATAGATTTAAGGTATTCTAGCATATTGGAGAAAGAACATTAAGCACAGAATACTATTTAGCAAAGCATCTGTATGAAATATGTATTTACATTAAATTTATTGGAAAAAGAACTGTGGAGAATTGAAATTTGCATTGTGAAAATTGGTTACATGAGTGACTGAATTGGAGAAATAAATGCACCGTTGTCAGCTCATGTCCCACACAACACGTTAAGCAGGACTAATACTAATTTACTTTGTGTGCACCCACACCATCATCCCATTCCCTATATCTCTCTACTAAGCATATGCCATGTCCTAAGCTTGAACTGATGTTTTCCAACAATTCTCAGGATGCTTACACAGTGTGGTATAATCAGGACCGGTGCAATGATTTTTGCCGCCCTAGGCAAAAAAATTTTTTGTCCTGCCCACCATGTGACATCACAATGCCCCGCCCATATTCTCTGCCATATGGGCCAACGCCAGTCTTCACAAAGTGTCTTTTATCTGAAAAGACAGTGTGTTTACATTAAAAAGCCTACAGGCACAGGCTGTAGACACCATAACCACTACATTATGCTGTAGTGCTTCTGGTGACTATAGTATCCATTTAATGTGAGGTAAATTAGAGATTAGTGCCACTAATAATATATTGGATTGCCTACTTACCACCAGATGAGGACAAGAGGCTGATGATGGGCTCTGTCTGGCTCCACAGGTCTGGTGTAGAAGAGGCTCTCAACAATTAACGAACAGGAAGCAGCTCCATTTTTTAGGGCCCCTTACACAGCTCAAGGTCTGGGCCCCCAGGGCTTGACCGTGAGTATGCCTACAATGCCCACCCATATATCCACCTACATGGCCCACCCATGAGTTCTCTCACAGGAAGTGGAGTGTATGTGTGTAGGGGATGTTTTATGTGTTATTGTAGAGGATGCAATGTGTGTGTGTTCTTATAGAATGTAGTGTATAGGGATACCAATTTCTGTAAGGGATGTAGTGTGTTTATAGGGGATGCAGTGTGTGTTTGCGTGTAAGGAATGTATTGTATGTTTCTGGGTGTGTGTGTGTGTATGTAAGGGGTGCAAGGTGTGTTTCTGTGTATTCAATTGAATGCAGTGTGTGTCTCTAAGGGGTGCATTGATCGTGTAAGAGATGCATTTTGTTTCTGTGTGTAAGAGAATGAGTGTTTGTGTGAACGTAAGGGATGCATTGTGTATTTCGGGTGTGTCTGTGTGTAAGTAGGAATGCATTGGATGTTTCTGTGTGTGTGTGGGGGGGGGGCTGCATTGTGTGTGTGTGTGTGTAGTGTAAAAGAGAGGGTTTGTGGGGTAGGATAGAGACTGAGAGGGGAGCAGCTCTTTATTTTTTTTTTATTTTTTTCATAGTGCTCTCCCCCCTGTCAATTATTGATTTCCCCTTCCCTCCTGTCCCTCCGTGTTCTCCCCTTCTGTCCCTTAGTGCTCTCCCTTGGCCCCCTGTAGTCCCCCCTTGGTGGTCTTCTCACTCCCCCCTTCCCCCTTAGTGGCCCTCCCTCTCCCAAACCCCTTAGTAGACATTCCCCTCCTCCCCCAATCTCCCCTCTCTCCAAGTGGTCCTTTCCCCTTAGTGGTCCTCCCCTCTCCAAACCCTTAGTGGACCTCCCCCCTCCCTCAGTGGTCCTTACTCCACTCACCCTCCCTCCCCTGTGTTCCTTCACCCCCTTCCCAGTGGTCCTTACTCCCCCCCTCCTCCCCTAGTGGTCCTTACTACCCCCATCCCTCTCCTCCCCCAGTGGTCCTTACTCGCCCCATCTCTCTCCTCCACCTGTGGTCCTTACTCCCCCCCTTCCTCAGTGGTCCTTACTCCCCAGCTCATCCCCTGGTCTCCCCCTCCCCGGTGGCCCTTACCCCCGCCCCTCCACCTCTGGTCCTTACCCCCTCCACCCCTGGTCCTTACCTCCCCCACCTTCCCCTGGTCCCCTCCACGCCCCCTCCCTGGTGGTCCTACTCACCCTCCCCCCTGGTGGTCCTTACTCCCCCCTCCTGGTCCTTACTCCCTCCCCTGGTGGTCCTACCCTCCCTCCCTGGTGTTCCTTACCCCCTCCCCTGGTGGTCCCTCATCCTCCCTCCCAGGTCCTTACTCATCCTCCCCTCCCTGGTGGTCCCTACACCTCCTCCCAGGTTCCTACCCCTCCCCTGGTCCTTAATCGCACCCCCCCTCTTGCCTATGTAGCGTGACCGGGCGGCGCGGAACGCGGGACAGGAACTTCTGTTTCCTGTTCCCGGCCGCCGGCGGACTGAATGGAAGTGCTCACTCAGTGAGCACTTCCTGTCAGTCTGCCGGCGGCCGAGTACAGGAAACAGAGGTTCCTGTCCCGCGTTCCGCGCCGCCCGGCCACGCTACATTGAGAGACCGGCGGGAGGGAGCGCTCTGCGCTTCCCTCCTGCCGGTCACTCAAATCCGCAGTGACTCCGGGCGCAGGGATCCGGCGCCCCCTGTTAAGATGCGCCCTAGGCGGCTGCCTAGGTCGCCTTACAGGTAGCGCCGGCCCTGGGTATAATAACAGTACCCAGTCCAGAACCTTTTTGTAGTACCGTCTATTATTGCAACACAACATAGGTGACAATGTTTCAACTAGATTGGCTTTATGAACATGACACAAACCTGCTTTCTGGTCGAAATGCCATCTATCCTGTAATTCTGGACTGTGGATCCAGGGTCATTGTGGATCCTTCTGAATGTTACACTAGCCATGTAGTGCTTATCCCCTTTATTCAATTACTTATTGACTGCATCATAGAGTATGTAGTGTATGTAGTAGTAGTACAGTTTCTTCTCAAAGTATATTGTAACGATATGTTTGTTATGCTAACAGAAAACTGTCACTTCCTAGGCTTTTTAATATAAGGTTTACTTACCCCATATATTTAACATATGTGTCTGTGATGTCTGACAATTAAAATTAAATGTACTAATCAACACTGCACTATTTACCTATATCCTGAAAATCAATACTTCCATTTGGCTCGCTGCTTACTCTTGCTATAAGCTGCGCATTTTGTTTCTCATTCTACAATGCAATGCCTTTGTTGTCCCTGGATTCTGTAGGACAGTCCCAATTTGTCCCTGTATCATCTTCCTCCATTTGCTCATGTTGATATTTTGGGGCTTTGGTCTCTGGTGTCCCCAGAAGTGTAAAACCAGAGACAAAGTCCCAAGAAAGTGCATAATTGGATGAACAAAGTAAACCTCAGGGCATTCATTCCCTGGAAGAGTACTTCAGAATTGTTCTGTACCTAGGAAGCGCTGAGTTGTGCTGGACAATTCAGCTGTCTGTATGCATATCTGGCTTATATACTCCTTTTCCAGATGGATCTACACAGGGCCAGATTAATAGCCCATTGGACCTGGTGCTGACAATTATGATGGGCCTAATTACAGAATCTTATCGACCCTGAGAGACATGGGGACAAAGTGAGACCCAGGGACACAGAGACTTGGGGACACTGGGAGACATGAAATGGAGACACAGAGACATGGGGACACTGATACATTTATGGACACTAAGACACTAGGGACACTGGGAGTCATGGGGACACTGAGGCACCTGGGGACACTGGGCGACATGGGGGCACTTGTGGACATAGACATGGGGACACTAGGGACACAGAGACATGGGGACACTGAGACACTAGTGACACTGGCTGGGAGACATAGGGACACTGGGAGACATGGGGACACTGAGACACTAGGGACACTGGCTGGGAGACATGCGAACACTGGGAGACATGAGGACACTGGGAGCCATGGGGACATTGAGATACTTAGAGACATGGGGACACAGACACTGGGAGACTAGGGGACACTGGGAGCCATGGGGACACTGAGACACTAGGGACACTGACTGGGAGACATGTAAACACTGGGAGACATGGGGACACAGACATTTGGGGACACTGGGAGCCATGGGTACACGGAGAGACATGGGGACACAGACACTGGGAGACCAGGGGACACTGGGAGACCAGGGGACACTGGGAGACCAGGGGACACTGGGAGACCAGGGGACACTGGCTGGGAGACATGGGGACACTGGGACATTAGGGACACTGGCTGGGAGACATGGGGACACTGGGAGACATGGAGACACTGTGTCCCTAGTGTCTCAATGTCCCAATGTGTCTCTCAATGTCCCTGTGTCTCAGCGCTCCCATGTCTCCCAGTGTCCCCTAGTGTCTGTGTCCCCATGTCTCCCTGCTGCTTTTTCCCTCATCCCTCACTTCCCTGAGCTGAAGTCTGTCTCTGCAGGCTGGGAACTGCTGTCCGGACTCTCTGTGCTGTGTAGCTGCTCCCCCGCGGATAGGGGGGTAGAGAGAGGCAGGGAGGGATATGCTGTAACTTCCTATCCCTGCCTCTCTCCTCTCTCCCTACTGGCTGGTACTGGTATTGCAGAGTAATCTCGGTTTAAACGGAGAAAAATATCTGCATTTGTATTGCCGGTATTACTGCAATACCGGCACAGCCAGGCAGCCTCAAATACCGGCTGTGCTGGTAAAATACCAGTCAGGTGGCAAACCTAAGAGTAGTGTGTGTGTAAAAAAAAAAAAAATGGGCATATGCTGCAGCTCCATCAGCCCCTATGTTAATCCGGCCCTGAATCTACACTCTTGTTGCCTGCTCAGTCCACTCCCAAAGTTGAGAGGTATAAATATGCCAATGTGTGGCTGTGCTGTAGGAGAAGTATCTGTTCCAACTCTAGCATCTCTGCTGGTACTGAGACGTATAGTTAACAATGGATATATTTTGGGGCTTTGTGTAGCATTTATTATTTAAATAGTCTGTACGTGTCATGGTTTTATCGGGAATGGGTGCTGACCACAGCAGCAACCACAATAGGTAACCCATAAAGAAAGTAAACCAGAATTCACACAAATGAAAGGGGGAAAAAAAAGTATTGTTATATGCAAGAAACACAAAAGAATAACAAATGCAGAACAGATAACTCAATATAATGAAGGGGACAGGGCCTCTGGAGGTTTGCACAGGAAAACAGCTAGCACTGGAACACTTGGGTTTGCACAGGAAAACCGCTAGCTCTGGAACACAGAGTTTGCACAGGAAACAGCCTGCTCTGGAACACAGTTTGCACAGGAAAGTAGCCTGCTCTGGAACACTGAGTTTGCACTGGAAGGCAGCCTGTTCTGGAACACTGAGAGTTTGCACTGGAAGGCAGCCTGTTCTGGAACACTGGGTTTTGCATAGGAAAGCATTCTTCTCTGGAACACGGAGGGTAACACAGGATAGCAGCAAGCTGTGAAACACTGAAGATAACACAGGATACAGAGACCAGACCTAACACAATATTAATGAATGGGCAAGCAAGAATGGCAAATAAATAGGGAGTAGATAAGTGCAAAGTAGGGCCAGCTAGGAAGAGAGTCAGATCTCTTTAGTCTGGCTTCGGCAGCCTACAACTGCACCACAGAAAGGTAGTGGCAATGTGAGTTACTGCACCAGACTGAATAGAAAACCTAGAACTGTGACAGTATGTTTGCAGTCTATGTGCCATACCTCAAATTTTAATGCTTTGTAAGTGTGTTTGAGCAGGGACTTCTTCACCTCTTAATATCTATTCTCAATAATTGCAAAGCACTGCAGAATATGTTTGCCCTATATAACTTCTTAAAGTGAAATCCAATATGCATGAGATATAAAGCCATACTGGGCCTCTGGAGACCTACTTTAAATTACTTAACCTTTGTTTTAGAACTTCTCTTCTTTCGTGACCACTTGATGGTATTGTTCTTCGTAATACAACAGTTCACCATTTTCAGCTTGTGTGTAGCAACTGGGGATAAGTTAAGTTGTGGTTGAGCCTTTTGAGAAAAGAAACAAGAGATGATAAAAATATGCAGTGATAAGGTTACACATCAGAGCTGAACCATATCACTAACGACAAACTGAACATCAATGATTTTCCTCTCTTGTATTTTAGCATACAGACATATCCATCTAGTTATAAATTAGGTTTTAGTATGGTCTGTGGAAATAGTTTCATGGTTGCAAAACGCAAGTTGAGTTCTGTTACAAAGACCATATTGAAATCTCGTGGCCTTGCTCTAAACGGTTTCTAATGTACAGAATAAAGTTCAATAAATTAATTCACATTTGAGGTTGAAGCATTTTAATTTAGAGAATAGACCAAAAGAAGCCTGAGCTTAGAGAATAATTGATCCTATCTCCTTTATATCATTTAAAGAATGCATCAGTGAAAAGGACTTCCAGAAATTTCTGGGTAATTGTCATCAGATTTCAGAGATATTGTATCCTTGGGCAAGGACAAAGCCCAGTAAAAACTTGTATTGATGGGAGATACTCATCTCCTTAGATCTTCTGCAAATTGTTTGGATTTATCTCGGAATTTTCTCTGCACGTGCACCAGAGCTTCATGGCAAAAGTGTGTATTATTGTGTTATGGGAATGGTAATATGTATGGGAAGCCTACTCGTGGTTACACAAACTGATTACATATTCCTGCCCAGCTTTGACCTGTACCAGCTAGCAGTTATGTTATGCCACGTTAGTCCAGACTCTTATTCATATGTGACTATGGCAGATGTTCTCAGTTTCAATAAACACCAATAGTTCAGGTTTTGTCAGTATCCACGCTTGAAAAGAATTGGAAAATGATGAAATCCTGAGGTCTAAATCCTTCTGAAGATGAGAGCGAAATATGCTGGGTCACTGCTGCATGCACCTTAATAGCACATTCATAGACCTATTTTGAGATATAGATGTAGTCTATAAGATCTGGAGTGTCGAAGGTTGCCTACCCCTGGTGTAGAAAGAAACCAAAGCAGAAAGATATTTCACTATATTTACACTTTACACACCCTTATTAGAATTTACTTATTTTATACTTTTCAATTAAATTGATTAGAATTTTTTTTAATTTTTTTTGTCTTTTTGTTCTCATTGTATTACACCTTTATAAAGATTATAAACATATTTATGTATACATTGTTAAATGATGATGGGATGATAATGTAACAACTAGTTAAAACTTGGTGTTTCTCAAAGAGATTCTGTGACATAAATTTGTGTTGTTTGAAGAACTGTTTGCGTCACTTGATGTCACAAACATGGATTTATTTTGGTAACCCTCTATTGCACAATGGTAATTCCGAATGTTTCAGTATTATTGATGTACAAGAAAAATTCAAGATGTTTAAAATGAAGTTTCATGTGTTGTAAATGGGAAGCTTAATTTCATCTTTATATTTTTTTTCTTTTAGATTCCTGAAGACAACACTGATGCAATAGTGAGCAAAGCAATAGATTTATGGCACAAGCACTGTGGGGTACCTGCCCATTCTGTATGAACCTATTCAATGAATAATTGCTGACGTGATTAGAAATTGTCCTAAATTTTTTTATTTATGACTTTTTTTTTTTCCTATTTAAAACCGAACCTATGAAGCGATTTGTCCATGAAACGTTAATGATTCAATTTATTGGATCAATCAAACTAATTTTGCCCAATGATGGTTGATATGTATCCTCATTACTTTACTCACAATGGTTTTTTTTCTAGTGAACTATAAAACAGATTGAGGTTTTCATGTCATCTGGAATGCAAAGGGATGAAAGATTAAATATTTTGCTATTCAGAGCCTGTCATTGTCAGTCTGTACTGAATTGCCATTGATAATATAAAAGTATGCATTCTACAATGTCAGTGTGTTAGTGGTGCTGGTTGTGGGCGGTTTAGAGGTTCTTCCATTGACTAACGGTTTGACATAAAACTGTGCGGCGTCAACTGCAGGCCTTTTGTATCATAACCACTGTAGTGGTTATAGTGCACTAAGTCCAATGATAAAAATGAAACATCCCCTTTTTATTTAGTGACTGGTAATCTGTAGAAAAATCTGCTCATCTGATATAAGAATGAATATCCAGGCTGGGCTAAAGCCCCGAGAAAAAAAACCTGCTGGTGATGATGAAATGAAAGTAATTGATTCTTTTAAGAGGATTCTGAACATCCTAAAACCTTAAGGAAAATAAGACAACTGTCAAATTGTATTTCATTTTAAAGTTTGGTGCCTTTCATTTGTAATTTAGTTTTTTTATTTCTGGTGGGAAAATCATGAATGATTCCTGATGAATTTGGCCCCAAATTCAGATTTTTCTTTTCTTTCTTTATTCAGTTTGATATCAATCATGAATTCAGTTCAAATCAAACAAGCCTAATCACTCTGAATTTTATATTAGCTGCTTCCTATTGTAATGCCTTTTAAGGATGTAATACAGGTATTTTAAACACCATTTTAAAATATAGTAAATTAAATTGGATCACTGTTTTCATTAAGATCAAGTTGCCTTGACATGTATAAAGAACAGCACATTAAAGCAGTACTGTCATGCCGAATTTACCTTTCTCCTATTGTTTCCTCTTCTCTTTCTCTCTCGGAATCTGCTCTTCTGATCTAGTTTTCTTTAAAACATTAGACAAAGTAGGGACTGTCTTGTCTTATGTAATTTTCCTACTCTTGACTTTGTTTGATTTTCCCACAATATTTACGTCTCCTCCTGTGTTCTTGCGTTGCCTCATTCACCGTTCAAACGGCCTGTCATATAGACAGGGTGCCTAGAATAATGTGAGTAGGGGCATGTCTACTAAACAGTGAGTAGCCTGAAAAACTCAAAATGTACCTTGCGAGCACTCTGATTAATTGGCTTAAACCAACCAATCAGACAGCTCTGAGTAATATGGTAGGGGGTGGGAAGGCTTTATAAACCTTTTCCCACCCTGCAGAGCTCAGTATGAACGGATCCCTTGCTTAGTGAAGATGGATTATTTTTTTGGCATCAGGAATATTTTTTTTTTCAGCGTTTCATTTATTTGGCAATCGGGTCTGTTTTATTTTATAATTTTGACGGCATTAATGGATTTTTATTTGGCCTTTAGTGAGGCTGAAAAAAAGATTTTCAAAAAAAGAAGCCATCTAATTGTAAGTATGATTAATTTTAAAATTTAGTTTATAACTAGTTTATTGTAGGCAGTAGTAGTAGTAGGTAGAATTTAATTTTATGGGGGAGGGAGTGACAAGGGGCTTGGGCACCCCTTGGCACTGTGGGAGGGGTGGGGGTGGCATGGGACTTGGGGAAACCTAGCCACTTGGGGGTGGAATTTCTTTTTACAATTAGCTCCATCTGTTGCTCATTGTTGAGGCTAGGGGGGAAGACAGTAGGTTTTCCTTCAGCCCCCATTTTGTCCTGTAAGTGCCCGCACCTGCCACTCATGGGGCACGAGTTGTGGCTCGGGGGGGCTAGGGAGGGGAACGGGACACTGTTAGATTTGTTGGTTTTTTTTTCGTTTTTTTTTTCTTCCAACAACTGCTCATTAATAGACATGACCCTACTTGCGGCATAGTGAGTAGGAGCTTTAGGAAGACTTTAACCTCCCGAATGCTAAAATGGGGGTCATATTGACCCCATAGAGTAAGGGGGTGCTAGGAAGTGGCATTATGATGTTATTTTTACATAATACAAGGAGGGAGTTGCGAGGCGGTACCTCCCTCCTTGTAATAAACTGAATGAACGGTCTTCGTTTGTCTGAAGACCGTTCGTTCTTTGTAATTTTTATTCGTTCATTGGTCTTTCTGACGAATGAACGAATAGCCGAAATTACCATCCAAATTTTGGACAATAGCGAATGCGCAAGTTAAACTGAGCATGCGCTGGAATTTCACTAGGTTTATAGTGTGGGCAGGTGACATGTCCCACAGGGCTTTTATCTGCCCACACTAAGATGGCGGCACCCATGACCTAGCTCCAGGCAAGAAATCAACCGTTAAAAAAGGGTGAAATGGGTGACCTGGGGCATTTGGGGGTGACTAGGGAGACAATTAGATGTAGTGGAGTCGGGGGGAGGTTAAAAAACAAAACAAAAAACTGATGTGGCCATGACATTGCCGCTTTAAGGTTACATGCAGTTATATAGTGAAATATAGGACATAATGTTGTAGAAGAAGTCTACTACTCAAGTTATATTACCTAAGGTGGGTATGAAATAATTTACTAATTGTATTTACATTTAATTGTAATTGATTTTGTAGATTAATGCTGTTTTAATTCAGTTACATGTAGATCAGATCACGAGTGGATAAAAGTTACACATTCAGCTATATATCTACACATACAAGTTGTCAAAGCATCATGAGATTTATCATTTATTTGGTTTACTGTTTTGTGACCTCACCTGTTCCAGATAATATGTGAATAATTATGATTATTGGAAATATCCAATATGTACTCTGTGTACAGATGGTGAGAATTTCTCAGAAGCACCAGAATGCATCTGATAAATTAAGCATCTCTATGACTAAGATGGCTTTGGGGTAACAGTTATCTAGGGAAGATGCTGTTTGACCAAACTTCATCTATGAGCAGTTAAACCAGACACATTTTATATTCTCCAAAGATCACTGCCTACAAAAAAAATTAATGTTTGGTTCATCAGTTCTTCTAGTTTATACTTTCTATTCCTGGTGATCAATAATAAATATATTCATTGGAGAATTTCATGGAAGTCTGATACTGGCTTTATTGCTTGCCTTAAATTATTAACTTTTCCCTGGATATGATGGCAGGCATCCCACATATCGCAGTATCCCTGAGGGGAAATGATGATAGTGTATTGGATTATGAGTCACTGAACCAGAGCTATAATCATGGAAGTGCACACAATGAGTAAACATGCATTTCATCCCAGGTGGAATGAATCCAATCACTGACTAAATCTGAGTGCAGACAGGTCAGAGTGCAGTCTCTTTATTCTGCACATTCACTGATTAAACTTGAATTCATGTCAGTGTGCAGTCAATTTATTCTGCATATTCCAACCCCAAATGACATTATCTTAGATATGGGAACAACTCTTGAAAGGGTTATTGCTGCTACATATATGAAAATGTTTAGATGTGATGAAAAATGTATTAGGTGGTAAAAAATTATCCATGTGCCCAGACTCCCATCACTCTTACACAGCTGCACTAAATAATGTATTGGCAAAAAAAACAACTTTTTTTTATTTTTATATCTTGGCTCTATTCCAACCCTTTTTTTACACTTTTGAATAACAGAGGGTGTTAAGAAGGTGACTGCACAGGAACAAGGCTGTGGAATACAGAAAAACAGTTAAAAACACATTTATTAGGCCTGTGCTCAAACTCCTATCATCCTTGCCTGGCAGCATCGGCTGTATGATTTATCTCCCTAGGTTTAAACAAAACAAACCACTAAGACATTTCTCTGCACCCGATGGAAAAACCCAATTGATAATTTTGGTTAGATTTTAAGCGGTTTGTAAGCAGCAAATGTTAGTAGACAAACTGAAGAGGTTTGTCTGGTCATTGGCAGGTATATTTACACTTGGTGATAAGGTGGTACTAAAAACCTCTATCATTTAAAAGTGTACTTTTGGAATAGTGCTAAGTTAACTTGTTTTCGATTTGTAGGTAAATCATTCTATCATCGTGGAAACCATCATTCCCAACAGCTGTCATGACGAAGATTAGGCCTCACTGCTCTAGATTTTAGCCTCTAGGTGGCAGCAAATAGCAATTAATTGATCAGAATTCTAAATCAACCCCTTAGAGGGATACTATAGTGCCAGGATACAAAGCTGTATTCCTGACACCATCACTCCCTCTGCCTCCCCACTCCACTGCGCCCCGCCGCCCAGGTGAGTAAAGGGTTAAAAACTCTTTATTTACTTACCTTGTCCCAGCACCGATCAACGCGACAAGTGGCGCTAATGCGAAGGCTCGTCAAATGCCACGTGTGTATTAAACCTCCCCATAGGAAAGCATTGAATCAATGCTTTCTTATGGGGGAAAATCTGACGCTGGATATACCTATGCAGCGTCCATTTCGATCTGGTAGACAGCCACTGGAATGTAGCACTAAGTTCAATAGGGACACTGCACTCAGACCATTTCAATGAGCTAAAGTGGTCTGGGTGCCTATCGTGTCCCTTCAAGGATGGAGGCAATTGTACATGTTCTAATCAAAACAAAACTTGGAATGTTGCCTTGGCAGCCCAGGAATGAAAATTACCCCCATTATTGCTTACCATTTGAAAAAGTAGACAACCAAGGGTATTTAAATACCTAGTCACAAGCGCTGGCCAAAGTTAGTGTTCCGATAATTTTTTTTTGCATTTTTCACACAAAAACTGCACTTTTACTGATGATATAGTTGTGATATGTTTTACGTTTTTGAAACACTAATATTTGTGTTCAGTGAGGTCTCTCGAGTGCAACAGAAACCTCAATGTACAAGTTTTATGGTGTCTTGGAAAGTTTATCTAATTTAAAAAAATATATATATTTTTGGTATTTACATGTTTTTAAAATTATTAATTATTTAATTAAGGCCTGAGGTTATTGATATTCTGGTTGCTTCCAAAGTTTATGAGCAAGGTTTATTCCAGAATTTGGAAAATGTTTTCTTCATGATTCCTTAAATTTTATGTAATTCCTATAACAGCTTCTATACCAAATATTCAGAGTTTTCGTCAATTAGCTTATGTTCAGCATCTTTGAAAGTTCTGGTGTCTGCTATCATTTTCTATACCATCAGGGATTTGGCATCAGATCCTCTTATATCCAGATTTTTTTTTTTTCTGGGCAGTCTCTAATTTCCATCCTACTACCAGAGAAATTGTTTTTTGGGGGTAAGTGGTGCTCTCGAAGGCACTAAAATAAACTCAGTTATAGAAAGCTATTAGACTCTATACTCAGCTCTCCCTATTCCCCTTCTCCCTGTAAATATCACTTGCTTGCTGAAACAGTTGACTCACAGCACAAACTTTGCAACAGTATGTGTAGATGGTTCCAGCACAAAATTGTACTTTTCTTAACATTGATACATATTAACTATAGTATCAAGAGTCTCCCTGACACAAGTGCTAAGTGAAATATTGGTAACACTAAGAACCCTCAACTCACAGTGAAACAACAAAAAAAAGTCATACCATTTGAATTGTTTGTACATACTGAAACTTCACTTGTCTCATATTTCACTGTTTAGCTGAGTGCTCCCCATTTTTGCTACAACAGGCCAAATAGAATCTACCACAATACAGTCTGACCAGTAGAGGACAGCATCGTTCTGTTCCATCTACCTGACATAACTGTCAAGACTTGTAGAGCATTGAAGCTCTTACTTTTTATTTTTTATTTTATTGATTAATTATTTACACATGGTGAAAATTTTGGTATGATGGGCGTTTGAACAAACAATTTTATTTGCATTGATTCTCAAACGTTATGTTTTAACGATCTCTATTGTAAGGACTCCTGACAACTAGGGATGACATGACCTTACCCTCACAAACTCCTGACTTATCCCCCACACAGGAGTTTACACTTCTATTTGAAAAACGTTTTGGTTGGCCAAAAGACACGGATGATTACTTGCTTTGGCTGATAACTCTCCTTATCTTGTTTTTCATCTCGATAAGGTTGTTTTGAAGCTTCACCCTTCATTTCTGCCTAAATAATCTTGAATTGGACAATACTAATCAATAAATTGTGTCCCCAACATTCTCTCAGAACTTGAAAGAAAGTAAATAACATTGCCTGGATGTTTAGTCTTTTTCAGATATACGAAAGATCTTGTGGCGTCCAAGGGATCCTTAGCTAGATGGATAAATAAAGCTATTACTCTAGCTTATAACTCTTCTCATGTTACTCTACCTCTTAACTTGAAAGCTCATTCCACCAGAGCAGTTGCTACATTCAGCACAGATCTACAAGGCTGGCACCTTGTCCTTCTCCAAGCATTACAAATTAGACATACAGGCCTCTGCATCAGTGGTGTACTTTGGATCTGTGCTGCCCTAGGCATGACGGAACTCGGGCACCCCCTAACTTACATTTGCCACAGGCACACATTAACAACATACACTCACTCAGACACACACTGACAGACCTACAGACACACTGACAGATATGCGCACACACACACACATATCCCCCCCCCCCTCCAAACACTCACAGCTTATTTTTTAATTTAAATCCACCCAGCATCCCTACTTTTAGGAGAGCTGGGTGGATTTTTTTTTACCTGGGGTCCAGTAGGGCAGCTTGGGCAGGGAGGGAGACAGGTGGGCAGGCAGTTGGATGGCTAGCTGAACTCCAAGGCGGGCGGTTAGGGAGCGCAGATTTTTGAGCTCTTTCTGATCAACTCCCTCGCGCACCGCAGAGTGATGCTGGGAGCTAAACAGAGAGAGCTCAAAAATCAGCGCTTCCTCGCCGCCCACCTTGGAACTCAGCTAGCCGCCTGCCACAGGCTAACAAGGTATTTGCCTAGGCATTTGGGGGTGGCATTTTTTGCCGCCCCATGGAAAGTCCCACCCAAAGCAAATGCCTCGTTTGCCTCACGGCAAATACGTCACCGCTCTGTTTTTGGATGTAAGGTGCTTCAAGGTATGGTGAAATGAAGCCTGCCCACCCTCAGGGGTTGCTTATTTATCCCTGTTTTCACTGCCTCTAATCTGGAGGGAAAAGACCAAATTTTACTTACCATAATTATTTTGATTAATTGCCCTTGATTAATTGAACATCAACAAATGTGACCACCTCTAGAAGACAAAGTTTTAGCAGTTTTCATGTTTGAAGCATTCAGGTGTGTTTTAACACAATGCCAAAGAGGAAAGATATCGGCAATGATCTTAAAGAAGCAATTGTTGCTGCCCATCAAACGGGAAAAGGTTATAAGGCCATTTTCAAACCATTTAAAGTCCATCATTCTACAGTGAGAAAGATTATTCAAAAGTGGAAAACATTCAAGACTGAAACCAATCTTCCCAGGAGTGAACGTCCCAGCAAATTAACCCCATGGTTAAATTGCAAAATTTGCAAAAAAAAATTCAGACTCTACAGGCCTCAGTTACCATTTAAAGTTTAATGTAAAATTTTACGTCCATAACAGCACAAGTAGAAAAAGACTGAACAAGTATGGTTTGTTTGGAATGGATAAAGCCTCTACTCTCTAAAAAAAAAACAAACAAACATGACAGCGTGGCTTAGGTTTTCAAAGTTGCATCTGAACAAACCACAAAACTTCTAGAACAATGTTCTTTGGACAGATGAGACCAAAGTGGAGATGTTTGACCATAGTGCACAGCTCACATTTGGTGAAAACCTCCTCATATGAGCACAAACACCTTATACCAACTGTCATGCATGGTGGGGTGATGAATTTGGGCTTGTTTTCAAAGCCACAGGACCTGAAAACCTTGCAGTCATTGAGTCATCCATGAATTCCTCAGTACACCAAAGTATTCTATAGTCAAATCTGAGGACATCTCATGGAAAGGGCCTGATACTAAAGCTTGGATGGAATTGGGTCATGCAATAGGAGAATGATTTCAAGCATACCAGCAAATCTACAGAAAAACATAATGGCTGAAAAAGAAAAGAATCAAGAATCAATGGCCCAGTCAAAGTCCAGACCTCAACCTGATTGAAATGCTGTGGCGCACCTTAAGAGAGTTGTGCATAAAGAAATGACAGCAAACCTCAATGAACTGAATTAACGTTGTAAACAAGAATGGGTGAAAATTCCTCCACAACACTGTGAGATACTAATAAAGTCACACAGAATATGATTACTTCAAGTTATTGCCGCTAAAGGTGGTTCTACAAGGTATTGAATCATAAGGTATACTTAGTTTTTCACACATGGCATTTCCATTTGGACTTTATTATTGTTAAGTAAATCATGACACCGTGTAATCTGTCCTTTGTTGTATTTACCAATTTGAAGACCTGCTAAGAAACATGGTTATTATATCCTGATATGTAAAACTATAGAATTCATAAAGGGTGTACTTTATTTTACCTATGACTGGATGAGCTGTAATCGTCCACAACTTGTCAGGATTGGTTGTCACCTAACATACTGTCAGAGTACCTCTAGTTGTGGTCTCTTCAGGGTGGTGATGTGGGCCTCTGGAAGGAGGCCATGATCTCCCTCATGATGGCTCTGTATCCTCATCTGGCAATCCGGACACACTGGATGCTGTTACTCTGCCACCTTTTATGACATGTCAATGGTGCGTCTACGTCATTGTACAAATGCCACTGATTTGTGTCATTTTCGATTGACCCACCCATTTTGGGGGCCTGCATATAAGCCTAAAAAGCCACACTTTAAATAGACTGTCTGGGCTTTGTTCTATGCCATGCTGTGGTTCCTATTCTAGTCCCAATGGTTCATTCCTATATTTGTACTGTCTTTTCTGATTTTAGCTACTCCTGAATACACTGTTTTCTAATACCCTTAGCCCAACTTTTGTCTCTCATTCTCCTGATTTCTGGCTCCCATATTATCTGTCATGTCATGGCTATTCTCTGTCCTTTACTTATAGCCTGACCACTCTAAGGACCGGTAATGCGTTTTTGTAATTACCAGCTTGGGTTACACTCTGCATATTGGGTAGTTTTATCATAACATTACAACACTGCTAATGGACACTGCAGGTGTTAACCCGCAAATGGCCACTTGTGAGGCACACATTGAATATCTTGATCACCACATGGACCAGTTTGCCCATGCATTGCAGTAGTTGTTGAATTGTACTGCAACTATGCAAACTGAGCAGCTCCTCTAGCCACTGTCACTACATTTGGGTTAGAAGCATTTTCCTTTGGTGCTTCTCATATGCGTTATGGTGGGGAACCAAACACTTGTAGAGGCTTCTTAAATCAGATAAGCATACAGTTCAAGCTACAGCCTAGAGCATATCACACTGATAGAGCCAAAACAGGCGTTATGATTAACTTGTTAGTGGACAATGCCCTAATTTGGTCTAACCAGTTGTGGCAAAAAGATAGTCCTTTAGTACACAAATATGTAGCCTTTATGGAAGCTTTTAAAGGACCTTTTATTCTCCAGGCAGAAAAACTAATGCAGCAAAATCACTTCTACTTTTAAATCAGCACATCCATTCTTTAGGGGAGTATGATTTAGAATTGTGTACCCTTAATGCTTAAATTCAATGGAACAATCAAGCATTCGTAGACTTATTTATGGACGGCTAATTTGATATCCCCCTTGATGAAGTAGCCGCTAGGGACCTACCAGAGAATTTAGAAGATCTAAATTCTTACTTGACTCATATTGATGAACTCCTTAAACAGAGACAGAACACCAGAGACAGACATAGAAGGACCATTATAAGTAAATAAGTAATTTACATATGGAATATAACAAAGACAAGGGGTGAAGAAGGCCCTGGTCAAATGAGTTTACAATCTGTGAGTTGGGACTGACCCATTTGTCTTAAGCCGAAAAACAATACAGAAGATGAGAGGGGTTATGTTGGTATTGCAGAAAGAAGATACATCTCAATTTAACCAGTTCCAGTAGGCCTGGAAAACTGCCACACCTAAAATCTACCCTGCTTGATAGATCTCACATTATTAAAAAGTTGTCAGAGCACAGATTTTTCTGTAAACTTGAAAAGTGTTTCTTTGATCAGACTTAAGTCAGCTTCTTGTGTTATGTAATAACTAGCACAGGGTTTCAAATTGATCAGAAGGAGTTAGAAGTTATACTTGAATGGCTCCTACCTAATTATTTGAAAGTGATATAGCGTTTCATAGACTTTTCCAACTATTATAGGAGATTCATGAGGTATTTTGTGGGTTTGTGGCACCCTTTATGAGTATGACTAAGAAAGGGAAAGACCACCGGCAGTCGTCACCGGAGGCTCTTACAGAATTTGATACTTTTAAAAATACTTTCACTTCAGCACCACTCTTAGCCTATTGTTATGTATTTGATAGGAGGAGCCCAGGAAGCAGGCATGAGGCAAGGCAAGGTACCAAAGGAATAGACAAAGTCATAGTCTAGACAAGCCAAGGGTCAGGATAGGTACCACAGGTTCAGAGACAATTAAACAGGCGGAGGGTCAGATACCTAATAAGTCAAACAAGGCAGGATAGGTACACTGAAGTTAACACCACAGTAAGCACAGTATTACTGAGCACTGGGAACATGTGATGAGATTTTATAGGAGAGAGGTTTACACCTCTCCTATTTCGTTGGTTAAACTGATTTGAGGCATCTGACACTTTAAGAGGCAGTTCTCTAGGCATGCGTGCGCATCGGATTGTTTGGTGTGATTAGCAGCGGATCGCGGCAAGATCAGAAAAGCCGCGGCACTGCTGTACTATTACTGTCGGATGCCTGGTTTCCCCCCTCGATGGTCAACACGTCGTAGGGTCTGGCGTGCCGGCCGCCAGGAGAGACATGGCACGGGAGTAACCCTGACAGTACCCCCCCTTCTAGGATGCTGTCTCCGGAGGCATATGGGTGCTGGACTATTAGGGTGTGTAGAATGAAATGTTCTATTAAGATGAGGGGTTCTCCTCAGGAACATAACCCTTCCAATGGGTGAGGTATTCCAAAGTCCCTCTTTGTTTTTGCTAATCTGTGATTTCTTCTACTTAATATTCTGATTCACTGTCTATTCTGATGGGAACAGGTGGTGGTAGGTCTCGGGAAGGAAAAGGGTTTTCCTTGGCAGGTTTAAATAGTGAAACATAATAAGAAGGATGAATGTGATACTAATGTGGTAGTTCCAATCGTACCACGACAGGTGAAATCAGTCTGAAAATACGGAAAGGTCCTATGTATTTGGGACCTAACTTTTTAGTCAGACAAGACAATTTGAGATGGTTCATGGATAACCAGATAAGTTGATTCTCCTTTTATACAGGGGTTGTTCTTTTTTTGAGATCAGCATACGTTTTGTATAATTGTTGGCTTTCTTGTTATATCTGCTGAGCTTGTTGAAACCCTGTGTCAGTTGCTGTAAATGTGTAGCGACATCTGGAACTGGTGTGAGTGAGGGAATCCCGGGAAGGGTATTTGGATGGAAACCATAATTTAACATAAAAGGGGAACTGTGGGTGGAATCATGTTGCTTGGAGTTGTACTTGGCTGTAGTAAGAAAATATTTCCAATCAGATTGCAAATGGGTACAATAGCAGTGGAGATATGTTTCTAGGGTTTGATTTGTCCTTTCAGTTTGTCCATTGGATTGGGGATGAAAGGCAGTCGAAAGATCTACCGAAATCTTGAGAGATTGACAAAACGCTCTCCAGAAACGGGAAATAAATTGTGTTCCCCTATCCAAGAGAATAGATTTGGGTATCCCATGCAGTCAGAAGATGTTATCAAGGAAAAAAGAAGCAGTTTGCTTAGCAATATCTAGTCCTTTAACAGGAATACAGTGTGACCATAACAGTATCATAGCATTGTGATGGTGGCAGCTCTACAATAAAATCAGTTGTAATGTGGCTCCAAGGTCTGGATGGCTATTACCCCCAAACCAGAGTCTCTCTTGTCTGGTAGTTGATATGGAGTAGAGGAAATAAAAACCTAGGAGAAACACCTTGGAGGGGTCAGTGTAGGGAGCTATATCTTAGCTCTAGATGAAGAACATGGGTAGTACAATCTCTGGCTATGGATATAATGATGAAACCTTGGTCCGACCAAATCAAGCATTCATACGTAACATAAACACAAGAGCAAAAAATAGTGCAATATGTCAGAAAACCAAAAATGTATAAATAGTATATAAATGCACATTCACATTTCTTAGAGCCTTCTAATGACTCCTTGCATATGGCCTGTAGGGGAATAATCCCCACTCTTGGGATATAGGTGCAGACTTTTTAAAATCCTCGTCGTAGATAAAAAATTTTTTTTAAATATAGTGCACACTGTGTGGCTATAAGAGCATATAAAATATGAGATGTGCTCACTTTTTTGAGAGCAAAACGAAGGTTTTGCGCGATACAAAATGCTTGGCTTCTATATTCCCCACCAACGAAGATGATGGATTATTGTCAGGAGAATCAGGAAGTCCAGGAGTATAATATAGATTAAACTTTATTATTACTTCCATAAATAAAAGCATATATAAGAACAAGTATACATATCATAACGCGAGTACACCTCCTATTTTTATATGCTCTTCTAGCCACATGGTGTGCACTATATTTTATATTTTGGTTTTTATATCTACGGCAAGGATTTTACCCACCCATAGAAAGAAAAAAGTCTGCATCTATATCCCAAGATTATTCCACTCCAGGCCAAAGGAAAGGAGCCATTAGAGGGCTCTTATAAATATGAGTGTGCATTTTTATACTATTCATTAATTTTTGGTTTCCTGACATATTGCACTATTTTTTGCTCTTGTGTTTATGCATATCTGATTTGGTCGTACCAAGATTTCATAATTATATCCATAGGCGGGGATTGTACTGACCAGGTGCTTCATCTGGAGTTAAGAGAGAGCTCCCTAAACTGACCCCTCCAAAGCACTTCTCCCAGTTTTTCCTCTCCTCAATTTAAGATGTGCGACCTTTAGCACGAGCACAAGTTGTGCATGATCCAACATCTTTGACGTCCTGTTGAAGAGAGGGCCACCAGAATTGTCGTTGGATGCTTTGAAACGTCTTTCCTTGTCCTCCATGACCATCCAAAAGGGAGTCATGAAAGTGGTACAGTACTTTCAGACGTGTTTTCTCTGGTACGTAGATTTTTTTTCTTGTGACAAAGTATAGCCTTCAGGTGATGTGGGAAGTTTATTGGGTGGTGCAGCATTCTGGATCTCTTGTAAGATATGAGACAAACAAAACAGCTGTAATATTACTGTCGGATGCTTGGTCTCCACCCTCAGCAGTGAACACGTCGGAGGGTCCAGGATGCACTGAGGAGGGACTGTGCTGGCCGCCAGGAGAGACGCAGTGCGTAACAGGTGAGTGCCCTGACACATATCTTGATCCTACATGTCTATTTTTGTTAAAGTGGATGCCTTTGAAACAGTAGTACCAGCTTTCTCAATGCAAGTTTCCAGATCAACCCCTACATACTCGAAGGTTCTTTTTCAAGAAATTGTCAGAAATTGTCAGAAACAGAAAAAAATAGAGGGGGTATGAGTATTGTGCCCAACAGAACTTCACACTCTCATAGAGGAGGGAAAAGAACGTAACATTCTAAATGAAAAAGAGTATGCGTTTCTAAACATGACACAGCCTATAATACCGGTCTTTTACCACCTCCCCAAAATCCATAAAGATAGGATAAAACCTCCAGGGAGACCTATTGTATCTGGGATTGGGTCTATTTCCAGCAGACTATCCCAGTACGTAGATAGGTGTCTCCAACCAGTGGTTACCAAATGTCCTAGTTACCTGAAGGACACCTCCAATATCCTCCAAGTTTTAACAGATCATAAGTGGAAGGAAAATAGCTTTTTGGTGACAGCTGACGTTAGTTCGCTGTACACCATTATTTCTCACGATAAAGGGTGTCAAGCGACAGAACATTTTTTACAGCAGTCAGGAACATTTCCAAGTGGACAAATTGATTTTTTAGTTAAAAGTATCAGATGGATACTGAATAACAATTATTTTTGGTTTAACGATCTTTTCTACTTACAGATATGTGGAACTGCGATGGGCACGAGGTTCGCGCCAAGCTATGCAAATTTATTCATGGCTTTGTGGGAACAAGAATTTATTTACCAAGATGGTAGTTGGAGCGCGAACCTCGTTGCCTATCGCCGTTACATAGACGACATATTTTTCATTTGGCAAGGGGACGAGACATCCCTGATATCTTTTTTGGACCATCTGAATAATAACGATTGGGGAATTAAATTAGTCTGGAATTATAGCAAGATTCTAGTGGAATTTCTGGACCTCCAAATTTATGTTGAGGATGCATGTTTGAAGACATGTACTTTTTTCAAACCTGTGGATGTTAACAGCTACATTAGGGAGAATAGCTGCCATTTCTCCCCATGGTTGCTGAATGCACCCAAAGCGCAACTGCTCAGGATAAGGAGGAATTGCACGGAGGAATGTAAATTCCAAGAACAATCCCACAAAATTCTGAAAGATTTTAGAGAAAAGGGATATAACGAGACATTGTTGGGGAAAGCCCTTGAAGAAGTCAAAATAAAGGACAGAAAAGATCTAATTAAATATAACACTAAAAATAAAGTTGAACCACAAACAATAGGACTTATATGTGACTTTAACTGTAAAAGTAAAGAATTTAGAAAAATAGTTTCAAAGTATTGGCCAATTTTAAGAAATGACCCCCTCCTTAATAGTATTCTTCCGGAGAAGCCTAAGATTGTTTATAGAGGAGTAAAGAATTTAAGAAACACTTTAACATCTAACCATATACCCCTAAAAAGATGTAATAGGGACTTTTTCAACGAAACAAAAGGGTTTTATGGTTGTGGACACTGTGGTGCGTGCAAGAACTCAAAAAGTAAGAAGAGACTAGTAAAAGAATTCTCACACCCTCAAAATAAAAAAGTCATGTTTAAGATCAACGAGCTAATTACTTGTCAGTCCACGAGAGTTATTTATCTCTTGATATGCCCATGTGGACTTGTATATGTAGGGCGCACCAAAAGAAAGTTGCACATTAGAGTACAGGAACACATTAGGAATATTAGGAACAACTATGAAAAGCACAGTGTCTCCTTACATTTTAAAAATAAACATAATAGCGATCCCACCCAGTTAGAATTCCATGCAATTCAGAGGGTATCACCCGATTGGAGAGGGGGAGATTTTATTAAAAAATTAGGCCAAAGGGAGATGCAATGGATTTTTAACCTGAATACCATGCAGCCTAATGGTCTCAATGATGATTTTGAGTTATGCCATTTTTTAACTTAAATTATTTTTTTATTAGTATGTTTCATACATTTTAAATATTTGCTCTATGGCCATACCAGTCTGAAAATGCCTGATCTCGTCAGATCTCAGAAGCCATCCAGGCTTAGGCCTGGTTAGTACTTGTATGGGAGACCAGCTAGGAACCTACTATATATTTATATGTTTTTTATATATATATTTTAATATTGATATCATCATTGAAGATAAGCTGCTGACACAATTGAGACCTATTCAATAATAATCAGCATTTCTCCTAAAAGAGCACACTCCTATTCACCACCTATCTTTATGCATGTACTGTCACTTTGAATGAAAAACAATAGATGTCTTTATATTTTTTTTGATATGTAAATTTTATGAATTAACTTGTAAGCAATATACAATAATACTATCCCCCTTTCTCCCTTCATTTTTTCGTTTATATATCGCTCAAATTGAGCATCTGGCTTGTAAATAGGAACGGACTTGGTTGAAGGAAGGGCATTTTGCCCAACTTAAAAATGGACGATATGGAACTGTGAGCCCTACATTGAAAACACGCCCAATTTGTGATGCGGCACGTGATGCTTCGGGTCACATGACTTGTTCCGAGACCGGAGCATTCTCATTACTAACACAGCACAGCTGTTCATGAAAAAGGACGCCAGCGGATTGGAGGGAGGGAAGTTTGAAGGACTACACAGGAGGAAGTACAAAGTATTTAAACAAGTAACAGCAGCAACTATATTACCGATTGAAAAAGCTGTCTGGGTACAGTGAAACATGTTTCGGCTGGAGGATTGAAGATTCCACATTTTATAATTTCTCACAATTTTGTTTATATTTTACTTGTAAGTTTTTACTACTTTATTTAATAAATTTTGTTTTATATTTGGAATCCACCCTCCATTGTTGCTGCTTAAAGAAGGGCAGTTGCCCCCTTCAAAGGCACAGACACCTACACACCAGGAGCCAGGTATAGGGCTCCACATCAGGTGAGAAGCCACTTTTTCTGCACTATTTGACATTGTACATTGGGATTGACCGCACTAGGGGTTCTCCTCTTCCCCTTGTTCTCTCTTTCTCTCTCTCTCATATATGCATAAGGATCTCCAGACGCCTAGAGGACCGATTGGGTACTGTGTCACCATAAGCACACGCAGGCCATTGAGATCTGAGCCTATCCTATAGGGCTCTGCTACATGTGAGTGAGACCATATAGAATATTCCCTCACTGCACTTATTGAAAACGTTATCTGCACTATTTCTTGCATTTACATTTGTTTCAGATATATCGCTATGAGTCACGTTTTCCATACATATGTATGTTAACCCATATGGGTGAGTCAACAAATTTGTAAGCGCTCCATATGCACACCAGTGGTGGTTTTTATCATTAATTTCCAATACTGAGTGTACACCTAATCTTTTTTGTACTAATCTATAGGGTAGAGAGTCCCTATTTGTGTGGTAGCTGCTGTCATTTTATTCAATTATTAACTGAAAGCGCCTTGAAAACACACAAATTCTTATTTCTGAGAACTTCACCAGCCTCCTGCCAAAAGACTATGGGCCAGATCAGCGACTGTAAAGACCCATATTTAATTTCCCCTGGTTCGGCACTTTCCATAGAACTGAATGTTAGCTCACTGGCGGCCGTTCACATGGACCAAAACCGCGAATAGACTTAAGAGGGACTTAGCCACGAATGCTGTGGAACTATTCACGGCATGAAAACTTTGTGGTTCCCGGTCGGTACCCAGCGGCACTTAGCCGCGATTCTATGAACCAGTTTTGGACTTGGGACCATGCGTGTGGTTGGCCAAAACTATGACTTCCAGGAAATTCCTGAACCAATCTGGGTGATGTTTGGATATGCACCTAGATCAGGGCTATCAGGGGATGTAACTTTGGGGGTTTTGTATGTTTTAATGGTACTTTTGAGATTTTATAAAAATGTGTGTTTTTTGTGAGATAAGTTCCTGACTCAATTATCTCAGGCAGAGGGGAGGGATTGTATGATTATGTATGGGAGTGTCCTGTACTTGAACAAACTTTGTCATTGGTCTGTAACTTTGTACTGTAGTCTTCCATCAGGTCCAGGTGGGAGTACCCCTTGCATGGGGATTGTCATAAAAGGCCAAGTGTGGTCCCATTAAAATCAGTTCACTTCACCCTCAACACGCAGCCTCGTCTGGTGATTGTAGGGAACAGCTATACCTGCTTCGGATTGCTATACTGGCTATAATCACTAGCTCTTGTAAGAGCTACACAGCTATACCTGCTAGACTCTGTGGAATAGGAGAGGTCCCGAGACCCCAGCCAAAATACGACTGCTAAGGGGCTACGGTGCTTATGGTGTCCGGTGCAGTGCTTCTAGGAAGGCTACTAGGAAGCAGCGATTGGCAGAGGTACCCAGTCATGGTGCCAGGCGGTCCATCACAATTATCTTATTTGGGGGATTTTGTCCTAAAGAAGAAAACCTGTCCCAGACCTATAACTTTTCTTCCAGAGACCGTACGGAATTTGCTAATTTAAATGTTCTTCGTACCACTCAATCAACCCAGCGGCTTTAGGGTGATAGGCATGTGTTGGTTGTTGACAGATAGAGGTAGGAAACCGCACCCTAGAAAGTGTAGTACAAAAATGTATACCTACACAGGTATATATGCGATGGTCTATATACAATTGACCTCAAAAGAAAAAAAAACATAAAAGGAATAATGGTGCAGTATCGCAAGTATAATGAACGGATTTATGAGTGCTTTAGAAATGGTCTCACTCACATTTCCCAGAGCTAACACAGAGCTCAGCTGTTGGTATGCATGGACGGTACAATCCCCGTCTCGTTATATTAACAGCAAAGCACGTCTTGATGATTTCAAGCAGGATACAGATTATATGTGAAGAGACATAGAGAAACTCCAACAGTGCAATATATACTGTTACAATGAATAAAAAGGTAAAAGAATAATATCGTACTCACATTTACTAGAGCACAACTTGCTCTAGTCAGTATAGCATAGGTGGTATCATCCCCACCAGGGAATATGATGGTAACCAGGAACTGGATGGAATAGGAAATCCAAAGCAAATAAAAGCGTTTAGAAAGTAATGTAAAAACTATATACTATTTATTAACAAGAAAATAATGAAAGCATAACATATATAATTGCTAAAAAGTCCCACTTGATGCGTTTCACCTTGAAAGGCTTCCTCAGAAGTGTGGGTGAAGTCCTAGTTCCGTCCGTTTATATAGATCGTCTAAAATCACACCGGAAGTGACGCGGCACATAAACCGGTGGTAATATATTGCATAGTAATCTCCTGGTGTAGTGCAGGTTTCCTTGCTATATCCACTGGTGAAACGCACGCGTCACAACGGAAGTGCCGCGGCGCATAGACCATTGGTGATGTGTTGCGTTCCACTAGTGGAACGCAAGCGGTACCAGGCTGGCATGGCTACGTCCACAATGCTGAATAGAAAAATTATAAGTCCCAGAAGGTGGACAACTATAAATAACATCCATATGGTGGATAGAAGTGATAGAGAACGACTTTTTGAGTATCGGTCTGTATGGACTGATACTCCCATCCGGCAGAGATGCGTCGGCACGATCTTTTTTGTATCAAACAGTAGTTCCGGACGTTTTTTTGTCAGTGCAAAACATATATTAAACAAGAAAAAAAGAACTTATATAGTATATTTTAATAGCACATTATAGATAGCTGGCAGTGTTAAATTCCAATATAAAGGAGCATGATGTGCCCAAAGTCTATACACTTAAGAAAATTATAAAAGACCACTATAATCCAAATGAAATAAATCCAAATGAAATAATAATAGCATAGACAAAAAATACATTAGGGGTCTGAAATTCAAAATTTTATACCATAAATGATCTAGAAAAAGAAAAATTGGAATTTAAAAGGCACATACAGTGTCCAGCAGCATTTGTATACACAAAGTGTATACCTTTTTATTAATTGTAACAGTATATTATGCACTGTTGGAGTTTCTCTATGTCTCTTCACATATAACCTGTATCCTGCTTGAAGTCATCAAGACGTGCTTTGCTGTATATATACCAAGACGGGGATTGTACCGTCCATGCATACCAACAGCTGAGCTCTGTGTTAGCTCTGGGAAATGTGAGTGAGACCATTTCTAAAGCACTCATAAATCCATTCATTATACTTGCGATACTGCACCATTATTCCTTTTATGTTTTTTTCTTTTGAGGTGAATTGTATATAGACCATCGCATATATACCTGTTTACGTATACATTTTTGTACTACACTCTCTAGGGTGCGGTTTCCTACCTCTATCTGTCCGCACTATTTTTATCACAAGGTTGGAAATCCTTGTATTGGTGACTGCTGCCCAATACTATTGTTTCACTTACAACTATAGTGAGCGCCTTATCTCTTTGTTCCTATGTGTTGGTTGTTGTCCAACTTGCTCAATGACATTCATGCTTTTTTTTTTTTCATATGTGCCTCAATTCTTGAATCTAGTCATTTAGTCATATAAATATGAATATAGCTATAGCTATAAAGCAGGGATGGGGAACCATTTATCTATAGTCATATAGATATGAATATAGCTATAGTCATAGCTATAAAGCAGGGGTGGGGAACCTTTTATCTTCCAAGGGCCATTTGGATATTCAAAACATCATTCGCGGGCCATACAAAATGATCAGCTTAAAAATTAGCCTGCTGTGTTTGGTCAAACATTTAATTAACTCACTCCTAGATGGCTGGAACTGATTCTCTTTGGTGTGATGTTAGCTGGTATTGATGATGATGCTGCTACTCGCAGTGTGTATGAGAGGCTTGTAGTGTGCGTGGCGTGCATTGTGTGTATGAAGGGTTCAGAGTGTGTGAGTGAGGGATGCTGTGTGTGTGTGTGTGGGGGGGGTGCAGTGTGTTTGTGCGAGGGGTGTATTTGTGAGGGGGTGTAGTGTGTTTGTGCAAGGGGTTCTGTGTGTGTGGGGGTGTGTTGTGTGAGAGGGGGTGCAGTGTGTTTGTGTGAGGGGTTCTGTGTGTGTGGGATGCAGTATGTGTATGTGAGGGAATCTATATGTGTGAGGGGGTGCAGTGTGTGTGTGTGTGTGAGGGGTGCTGTGTGTTTGTGCGAGGGGTTCTGTGTTTGCGTGAGGGGTGCAGTATGTTTGCGTGAGGGGTGCTGTGTGTGTCAAGGGAGTGCAGTGTGTTTGTGTGAAGGGTTTTCTGTGTGTATGTGGGGGTGGGGGGGTGCAGTGTGTTTGTGTGAGGGGTTCTGTGTGTGTGAGGGGGTGCAGTTTGTGTGAGGGTTCTGTGTGTGCGAGGCAGGGGTGCAGTGTGCTTGTGTGAGGGGTTGTGTGTGAGGTGGTGTAGTTTGTGTCAGGGATCTGTGTTGTGGTGGGGGGGATCAGGGAGAAAATCTATATATATTTTTTATAAATACAAATAGGAAAGAAAATGTATGTACCCCTCCTTCTTACCTCTAGCCTGGAAGTAGAGGACATATCACTGCAATCCCTGGTGGTCCAGTGGTTTCACGTGCACCTTAACCTGCAGCTCCTCCGGCTGCAGGCTGACTTCACTATTTTCTTCCCACGAGCACAGCATTGTCAGAGCGTTGCCATAGTAATACGCAGCAATGCTCCGACCTATCTCTTTCCCTCCCCTTTAACAATCTCCCCGGAGACCGGTGAGGGAGATCTTTGATCTCCCCACTGGCCCGAAAAAAGCAGATAGCAGGGCTGGCTCTCCATGGGCCAGGCCAAATGATTTTGCGGGCCTTATACAGCGACAGACGTTCCCCACCCCTGCTCTAAAGGAATGGTGACATGTGTTGGAAGGAACTCCTACTCCTATTACAATATCGACAGACCACAAGAATCTTTCTTGCATTGGCAAGGCAAAGAGACTAACAGCAAGCAAAGCTCATAGGTCCTTTTTTTGTTACAATATAGTTTTATTATGGCTTACAGGCCAGGTACTAAAAACACAAAAGAAGAACTCTTTCATGTCAGTTTGAACCTCAATAACCTTCACTACAGGTTCTCTTTACTATTATTCCTAAACAACGTATCATTGCCACCACTAAAACTGTTTTATTTCGATCTTTTGTTAATTGAGAAATAAAATCAAGAACCCGAAACTGATACCTTATGGTAGACTATATGCTCCTCCAGAACATCAAGAAGCTATACTCACAATCTTCTATGCGAGTAAAATTACTGATCATCTAGGAATACAGAAGACTGGTTCCTTCATTGCTATAAACTTCTGGTGGCATTCTTTCAGACAAGACATGAAAGATTTTTTTCAGGCTGGTGAAGAATGTGCTTTACCCTTACTTACCTTGTGGTTTGTTGCAACCTGTGGTACCAACCAAACCATGTTCAAGTCTACCCATTGACTTTGTAGTTGATTTAGCTGTGTCTAATAACAACACCATCATCTTACCTGTAGTAGATAGATTCTCTAAGATGGTCTACTTCAGTTCAAAGTAAAATTTATTTAGCCAAAAGACAGAGCTGGCAATGTTTTGACCTTGAGAGGTCTTTGTCAAGAACCTGACAAACTTTTCTAGGTTAAAATGTTGCTGTGTTATTCTTTTTTCTTTTTGGTAATCCAAATGGTGCCTTTATCAGCCAGGCCTCATTCTCATCTGGCCTTTTGTAGAAGTGTTGGGAGGTATGGTTATATGATATTTGCATATTTATTAAAAATCCAGAGAACAACAAGATCTTATTTTCATTTTCCTTTATTTTCAGAGCACTTATTTTCCATCTCTGATTAAGTAGCATGAACCTGTATAAATCTTACTAAAATACACTCCAAAGAGCTCTCTGTTCCATTTCAGCACTGTTTTGAGACACACAGAACCAACCATCTAAGAAACTAGACTATAATATTCTACATGAATTAAAAAGGAAAATATACAGTGTAATCCAAAGGAAGAACGGAGGAATCAAATTAAATGTTGACCCCTCTTCCCCCAAAAATATTTCTTGAAGGAATATTGCTTTGAAAAAAATCTTTTGCTCTTCATTAATTCCCGTACTGTGAATTAAGCATATAATTATCAGTACAATATATAATTCTTTACTATCTATTGCAATCATCTCCCCATCTTACCTCTGAAGAACAAGTAAGTGCTTGGCATTACCAAGATTAACACCCAAATTCAGGAGAAGTTCAATCACAGGACTTGCAAAATTCCACCTCATGTAAAGTAATTCCAGTTAATGCTATGGTGATAATGAAATAAACTGATGACTAAAAACTAGGTTATTCACTAAAAAATGTACTTATAATTTTGGGCCTAAATTGCTGAACAGTAAAAATTCTTCAAAATCTGCAATGTTTTTATTTCTGCTACCATAAGTAACATGTAATAAAACCATAAACATTGTCAGGAAATAAGATACGTTTATACGAAATTCTGTGCCTCCACTCCTTTAATACAGGAAATAGACTCCCATACTTTAATAATTTCCTTATCTTACTTTAAAAGAAAACTGTCACTTCTCTGATTAAACAATTAAATAATAAATTAAAAATCATCTTAATCTTTTATTTTTTTTAGGAGATACTCACTTTACTTTTAAATTTATATTCAAGATTTAGCAAATAACATCATATTCCAGATCAGGCACTGCAAAGGCAGGGCAAATATTGCAAATGAAGAGGACTAATTTAATTTCTCCACTTCTCTCTCACTCTCTCTCTCTGCCTCTGCTTTCTGTATGCTGGCTGCTAGGTGCAAATGACAGAGCTTCTAACAATGATTGACAAGGACCTAACATGAAGTCACCCAGTTACAGGATGAAGAGGTGTCGATTTCTACATTTAAAATGGCACTGAAATGTAAAATGGCATCGTCTATGGCCTTTGCATTATTTGCAAAGATTCTTGATGGTGACATCGACGTTAGTAGCCGGGGAGGAGGGGGGGCAGGGAAAGGTGAGATTTTCTTACCTACACCTTCTTTTGACCGATTCTCTTCTGCCCTGGCGCCAGGGACAACGTTACTGCTGTAGTTTCACGTATGCGTGAGATTACAGCATTGAGATCTATGGAGATTACATAGATACATCTAATATCTCTGCAACCATCACTGTTGATGACTGGGAGACTGAGGGCAGCAGCTCCCCCCAGTGTCTAGAAGTGCCCCTACTTTCTCTCGTATATATTTTGAGTTGGTTGACATTTCAATGAAATTCCAGCACAGTCAGTGTGAATTTTTCATAAAGATTTTCTCTTTATGAAATCCTCATTTTGCAGGGGGGCTACAGTGCTGCTTTAATTTTATTCTTCATAAGTACATATATATTACATTTAGGGATAAGTAAACATAAAAACCTGGAAAATGACAGTTACTGTAAAAGACAATCTCCCATCAACTTTTTAATATACAATATAAACAGAATGTTACGTAAAATATCAGTAATCTTGCACAGTTATAGTGACATTCAGAGTAACAAGTACCTTTTTCAAAAAACAGCAACCAAAACAATTTTTATGTGTTTTGGAGCTTTTGGCATAAATAATTTATCTGTGTTTTTGCATGCTCAATTTTGTTTAGATTTTCTAGTACAACTGTTTTGCAGCATCTTAACCCTGATTCCCCTTTCTCACAGCCCATACACTAAAATACTTCCTTCTTGCTGGTTAATGCAAACTCACATCATTATTAAAAACTACTAATGTTTATTTTTATGTTTCCCTTTTATCACAATATCAGTCGATCCACCCCCCATTGGCATCCAGAGAAGCAGAGTGCTGGTGTTATGGGGGTAAAGAAGTCGAACCAGTTCACTGGTTCCACCCAAAAGGGGTGAGTTGAGTTACTGGCAGGTCAGCCTGGCTTGAATAAATGCCAAACAAGCAGGCCAGCCCACTGTTTCACTAATACAGGAGCACATTATGTCTAAAATTTTAGCTAAATTCTGAGCAAAGCTCTCTTATATGCACTTTAATAAATCTTTAGCCCATTGGTAGCCAGCAGGTAGACCTCAGGCTGTTGTAGAATTAAAATCTCTATGTGCTTTGCCAGCCTATAGACCTATTCTCAAAGGAATAGCTGGGTAGACAACGGGATACCTTTTAGCTGGAAGGCCAACTCTCAGGAAGACCTGCAGTAGGCAACAACTCCCATGAAATCACCTTATAGGAATACACATTTCCTATTTAACCTAAAGCAAACTGAAAACTCTCTTGTGTGTAAAGTTATAATAATTATTTGTATGGCAGGAACAATATTATGATGATATGGAATTTCTATAGTAATTATCAGTTGTGAGTTAACAAACATCTTGCAAACTTTTGTTCCAAACCACAATGTAACAGTAAAATCTGTAGTTTGGCTCTTATAGACAATTTTGTATATGATTTGATTACGCTTACCCCTTGTCCCACTTCATTCTACTCCATCTAGAATGTAAGCTTGTTTTAGCAGGGTCCTCTACACCCTCTGTTCCTGTGCGTCCAATTTGTCTTGTTACAAATACTTATCTCTTAGTCCGTACAGTACTACGGAATTTGTTGGCGCTTTATAAATAATAATAATCGTCACTTCATTAGTCACTCTTTAGATAATGTAAATATGGAATGATAATGACTTTATAGGAATTGTGGCTATATAACAATGAACCCACAGGTTGTCCTCCAACTAGCATAGTGAAGCCTTCATGGTGCTTTATCTGTATATAAAGACATTTACAACTTGCCATCTACTTTAGAAAATGTTTTCAGAGCAGTTGTTTTGAATCTAGCACTGGTCTAATTCTGGTTTTACTAATAAAAGGGCTGTTTTTCAATAATTAGGGGATAATAGTAAAGCAGATAAATCTATACCGTATCTGGTATAATTATATGGACCCGGTAGCTCTGCACTCATTGAATTGGTGGCAGTCTCAGCTGACATATATTTCTCCACTTTGTTTTCTTGCTAGTCTGCACTCACTGCACAGTGAGTGAGGACACATGGGTCAGCCTGATGCCCTCAGTTGTTGACACAGATGGGCTATGTTAGTCAGCAAGTAAAACCAGTGCCACCACAGACAACCACCTACCTGCTAACCTCACACCACTCCCATGTTGCTCCACAAAAGATGAACTTAGCTACTGGCAGACTAATGACTGATTATATATCCTTGGCAATGAAGATCAAGTAAAGCAGATTTGTACAATTCTTAGACATCTGTTCCCCCTACATTAAATGTGTCTGAGATGACTAAAGACAGGCTGAGATTGTCTTCAATGAATTCTCTCTAACTGGGCTATAATTAGATTTTTTTTAAAAAGCACAATTTACCTGAATATCTTCTCCAAAACATTGTGATGTGGAAATTACACCTGTTTATCAGATCTATCTATGTCAGATTGTTTGGTTCAAGTATATACTAGCAAGCACAGAACAACCTCACTTCCAACCATCCAGTAAAATGGTATAGATGACTACATTGATTGTTAAAGCACAATGTAGTCAGATTGAAGTAACATCTAGGCACACATACTTTATCCCTGCCATTTATTAAAAAGGGGAAGGGTAAAAAAAAATGCAAAAATATAATACCTGTTGGTCTCCCATACCATCCCTACAATTATTACTACTGCAGCAGTATCTTATGGTAAATTAATGTCTGACTAGTGTCTGACCCACACTATCTGGCTCTGATGACCTACAGACAACATTTTTTATTTTATACATACAAAAGTAACAAAAGTTTTAAAAGGAATAAAAAAAAACGATCTTGTAAAACAAGATACATTAATCATTGTTTTACATTTATTAGATCTATTCTGTATTTGTGGGGTGTGAATCTATTTAGTGTTTTATTAATTTTCTTTATTAAAATAATCCCTTTAAAGTGTAATCCTGAAAAACAGCACAATTCATTTTGCTTGTGTTTTTCTGTACTTTGATCACTGTACAGTGGATCCAATTTACACATTAAATGAGCCATTTTATTCGCATAAACAGAATGCAGATTTTGAAAAATAGTTTGGCTTGTTACATTTAGAAGGTATTATCATTATACTGTGGACAGGCTCTTTCACCAATGATGTCAGTTAAGATTTTTCAATGCTGAAATGTATAAATGGGTGAAGCATATTTGCTGGAAACAGCCCCTCTGCACCAAAACCTTTTGCATATTTACATACAGGGCCGTCTTTAACGCGGGGCAAACGGGGCAGCTGCCCCGGGCCCAGTTACTCCTTGGGGGCCCAAAGCAGCTGCCCTATTTGCCCCGCCGCCCATAGCCTGCATAAGAAAAATCACCCCCCCATGGGCCCGCGGTGCTGGTACTGCGGCTGCACCGGGGCCCATACTCTAAGGAGGCTCAGCGGGTGGCCAATACATTTAGGGCCACCCGGTGAGCACGTTTCAGCAGGGGCCCGGTCGGGTGCTGTGACCCTTTAACAGCACGACCGGGCCCCTTGCTTTACAGCAGCACTGGGAGGAAGTGACGTCCGCAAGTCACTTCCTCCCTCAGAGATGATGAGCCGCGCGGGAGGGAGCCTGTGCCAGGACGCAGTGAGGAGGCGGACTGAGCAAAGAGACCAAGTCCCCAACTCCCAACCACCCAAGCCAGCACACTGGACCCCAGGGAAGGTAGGAAACTGGAGGGGGGCTTTAAAGTTTGCATAGGTGTATTTCAGTATGTCTGTGGGTCAGTATGTCTGTGTGTGTGTGTGTCTGTCAGTAGGTCTATGTGTGTGTCTGTCAGTAGGTCTATGTGTGTGTCTGTCAGTAGGTCTATGTGTGTCAGAAGGTCTGACTGTGTGCCAGTATGTCTGTGTGCCAGTATGTCTGTGTGCCAGTGTGTGTCTGTCAGTAGGTCTGTGTGTCTGTCAGTAGGTCTGACTGTGTGTATGTCAGTATGTCTGTGTGCCAGTATGTCTGTGTGCCAGTATGTCTACCTGGGTGTGCCACTATGTCTGTCTGTGTGTGCCACTATGTCTGTGTGTGTGTGTCAGTATGTGTCTGTGTATGCCAGTATGTCTGTCTGCCAGTATGTCTGTGTGTCTGTGTGCCAGTATGTCTACCTGGGTGTGCCACTATGTCTGTCTGTGTGTGCCACTATGTCTGTCTGTGTGTGCCACTATGTCTGTGTGTGTGTGTCAGTATGTGTCTGTGTATGCCAGTATGTCTGTCTGGGTGTGTGTCAGTATGTCTGTCTGGGTGTGTGTCAGTATGTCTGTCTGGGTGTGTGTCAGTATGTCTGTGAGTGTGTCTGTCAGTAGGTCTGTGTGTGTGTCTGTCAGTAGGTCTGTGTGTTTGTCAGTAGGGCTATGTGTGTGTGTGTGTCTGTCAGTAGGTCTGTGTGTGTGTCTGTCAGTAGGTCTGTGTGTGTATGTGTGTCTGTCAGTAGGTCTGTGTGTGTGTAGTATGTCTGTGTGTGTCTGTCAGTAGGTCCCTGTCTGTCAGTAGGTCTGACTGTGTGTGTGTCAGTATGTCTGTGTACCAGTATGTCTGTCTGTGTGTGCCATAAATATATATATATCGATATATGTGTGTGTGTATATGTGCATACATCTCAGCATTCACACACTAACATCACATACAAATACACACTGGCATTCAAACTCCAAAACACACGTCTTAGTTACACACCAAAATTATATGTAAACACACCCCTGCATTCAAAAACCAACACTACACATAAATACATGCTTGCACGTACGCCAACACCACATACAAACATATTCCATACAAAAACCTGCTAACATTCAAACACACAACAGCTTAGTGCTAAATACAAACCTTCAAACATGGGTAAATGGAAGAGCCCCAGCTGTCAGTGCATTGCTGGAGTTGCACGACAGATGGGGATCTACCTTCTAATCACCCGTGCGATAGGGAGGCTCAAAAAAATTCTTGCACCTCTCTACTTTAGGTCTGCCACTTCGTTAGGGTGGAGGACGTGATTGCACGCCTGGTGAGGGGGGACAGGTTCCAGGGGCCCAAGCAAATGCTTTGCCCAGGGTCCAATCAATATTAAAGACGGCCCTGTTTACATAACAAGCACAATATAATGACACCACATTTCCAAAGGACAAGAACAACCCATATTTGTCTTTGGGAATATTCTTTCAAGAATGGTTGGTGTGTACCTAAAACTCATTTTGTCTGCAACTGCTTTTACAAAACCATAGTAAGAAAACAATAAAGTCACCCAACTAAAATCTCATTACACTGAATAACGTGACATAAAATGCACAGTGCAAATATCGTGTCTTCGGATGCATCTGACTCTCATTGCTGCTTAGAGATCCTTGACACTTCAGATTTACAATTTTATAAATGTTTGCTTCAAAAATGAAAGGTTGGCTTTTCTGTATTCTTGTATGAACTAACCCTGATTAATCTATGGAGATGAAAACTAAAATGATTGTGTTGGTACCCTTAACCAATTGTACAGCTGCATGTTGCTAGCTCTTAGTGACATAATAACTAAACACTTGTACTTTCTCTGCATGACACGATGCTCAGAAAGATGCTCATTGAGTAACTGGCAAGGTAGATGTGATACATGAAAACAGGAATGCTTCACAGATGAAAAAAGTGCAACTCTCTCGTTTTCCTGCTTATCAAGTCCACATAGATTTGGCTAAAATGTATGAAGAAAATCTGACATATGATTCACAGGTTTCCTTCATTTAAACCAGGTCAGGACACCTCCCTGCATTTTCTTTCTTTAGAACCACTAACAACAGCGATACAGAAGATGTTGATGTCCAAAGACCCAAGGAAGGACAACATCCGCTGAGTTTGTATAGACGAAACAGATCCACAGGCTGGCTGATGACAAGTCTTCACATGTTGGAAGTCATGTGAAGGTGGAAACCATCTATGAAGGTGATGCAAATGCCATTTTCTTCCCTTGGAAAAAAAAGAAGGCAGTTCCGAATGTTTACATTTAAGTAAAAGAGAAAGGAATTATCCCAGCACTTGTGGTTCCCTTTTTTTGAAAACAGTAAAGTATTCAAGCAGAACTTTAATGCTAGGGCCGGTGAAACCTGCAAAACACAAGCAAAGAAAATATTATACAGCAGATTGTAAACTGGGTATTAATTGTCCTATATCCAAAAGCAATGCTTATTTAAAAAAAAAAAAAAAAAAAAAGGATATCCTCTTACTTTGTCTAATTGACGACGCTATATGTGTCCCTTAAACCTACCAACAAAGGTCATTTTGGTTGATTATATAAACAGTACTGCTTTTGCAAGAATGTTTTTGAGTGTTACAACTCTCTATACACATAACTGTACATTGAACAGTAACTATTTCTATTACTGTTAAATACTTCTTTATGGATTTTAATGAATTAATAAATAAATAATAAAAGATCTCCAATAAAGTAATACAAACCTTGTTAAATGCCTACTTAATTCATGGACTTCCATCTCTGTACTTTTAAATTCGTTCAACTCTTTTCGGATGGCTGCCTGAAATTAATTGATTAGAGAATATTGTAAACATGTGGGTTTCACTTTATTTGGACATTAAACAAAAGAAATAAAATATAAAATATACAAATCAGTGAACAGTGCCTGTAAATATAAATATGGTAGGTTAGGATTTAACAGTCGTAGATTCCTATGTGCTCTGTTTGTGTGCTATTCAAATCTATAGATAATGTCTGTAAGATGTTATAACTTTTAGAAGCAGACCATACATAATCATTAAATGAACATTATAGTGTTAGGAATGCAAACATGTATTTCTAATGCTACAGTTTCTTGTTACCTATCTAGATGTGTGCCCCACCCCAAACCTCAACGCTTTGAAAGGTGAGCTTTACTTACCTTTCAGCCCTTCCATTATGCTCTTTATTCTCCCTGCCTGAGATCATCAGGACTGATGCTCTCAGACAATCTGATGCTTCCCCATAGGAAAGCATTGGGAAGCTAGAGTGCATGAGTGGCAAAACACTGTGCTGCGCCAATCACATGGTCTCTATGTGTAGCATTTAATCTAAATGTTTGGTTATAGCAGTAGTAGCATCCTCTAGAGGCGTGTTAAGCCTGCAAATGAAAACATTAATGTTGCTACAGAACGGCAATGTGTAACATTGCAGTCTTCAAAAGACACATGCACTGCATCCAGACCACTTCATTGTAAACTTTAGGTGCATCCATTCTCGTTCTCACATTACAACAAAATATACTCTTTATGTATCTAATATCATTGTACATTTATTAACCATTTTATAATTGAAAAATTAGCTTAGTGCCATGTTCTTAACGTACACACACACACACGCACAAATAAATAAATAGTTTAATAGCTGGACTTTTCACTTTATGAATGGGGTCTCCACGGCGCTGGGGAATGCAGTGATGCATTAGTAAACATTTTACTGTGAGGAGATGACTGAGGCCTGATAAAATACACATTAAGAAACAGCGCATGCAAAAAAATCGTTTACATTTTTACAAGGCTAATTAAAATCACCTATCTCAGCAAACAAATATGGGGATTCAGTTACACCATATGGTCATATCGTCACAGTACACAGATAGTAATGTCACCCCAACAATATTTATTTGATATAGAGAAGATTTATTATATGCATTGTTATGTACATAAAATCACTGCCACCTTACTTATTTAGTTATGATACTATTTTTTTAATTGTGTTTTTCCCATATATTTTATTATTTTGTTATGATATATAGATTTGAATGCACTTTAGTTTGTTATATTCATTTAGCACTGTCGCTATTTTAGTTGTCTCCCATGTTACAAGTAGTGTAGAATCCATTGATATTGGGGTACTGTGATGTAGTGATGGGTTTAACACGATATATGGTCGAACTGAATCCCCATATTTGTTTGCTGAAATTAGGTTATTTTAAGTAGCCTTATAAATGTTAAAACTGTATTTTTTTGTGTGTGCACGCTGCTCCTTTATCTGTATTTTGTATACATGTTGGTCTTTGTGGCAGAAATGTAGGTTCTGGTTGTACTCCCAATTTCTTTTATTCTATGAGGCCTGATGAAAATGATGTGCAAACTGTTGGGGACACTATAAAACACCATACGGACCCAATTTTTAACCCAGGGATTAAGAACCAATAATGTAAAGCAACATACTGAATACATTATTCACTTTGTATAGACAGCTCAGTACTAATGTTTATCAACTAACAAAGGGCATCATCTTCTCTAATGTGCTTTTATGGACTGAGCTATCATTATAAACATATTGTATATTTGTTAGTGCATCTCAACGTAAGCAAATACTCTATTCAGTGCAGGCTGTAAGCTGGCGGAGGTTATAGCTCTATCTGTTCCAGGTGTGTACTGCTATGTACTTGTACACCTACAATCAGAGGCGGCTCTAGACTTTATGAGGCCTTAGGCGAAACTCAAACATGAGGCCCCACTAACAAAAAAGTGTGCACACTGTCACATATACACATTGATGCACAGTTTACCTGTGTATGTGCCTGAGAGTGTGTCTGACAGAGTATCCTTGTGTGTGTGAATGTATGTCTCTGTGAGCAGGGAGGAGGGTGATGAGAGGAAGAGGGGGGTGATGAGAGGGAGGGTGATAAAAGGGAGGGAGAGGGGGTGATGAGAGGGGGATGATGACAGGGAGATGGAGAGGGGGGTGATGGTGAGATGGAGAGGGGGTGATGCTGATGGAGGGGGTTGGGGTGATGGTGAGGAAGGGGGTGATGCTGAGGAAGGAGGCTTGATGCTGAGGGAGAGGGGTTGATGGTGAGGGAGGGCAGGTTGATGCTGAGGGAGGGGGCTGATGGTGAGAGAGGGGGCTGATGGAGGGGGTTGGGGTGAGTGAGGGGGTGATGCTGAGGGAGGGGTGATGCTGATTGAGGGGGGTTGGGGTGATGGTGGGGGTGATGCTGTGGGAGGGGGGCTGATGCTGAGGGAGGGGGGTTGATGCTGCGCAGCTGCAGACCAGTGTCTGCCGTGGCTGGCCGGGCAGCCAGGAGGGGCCTAGCACCCGGCGGCATACCGGGCAAGCCGTCGGGCCCCCTCCTGGTGTCAGGTCATCAGTCACTGACCGAGGACCCGACACAGTCTGCCCACAGGCAGTTTAGACGGCCGCCTAAACCGCATAATTAGAGAGCTGCCTCTGCCTACAATGTATGTGTAACTATGTGTTTTAATGTGTGTTAGTATATCTATTTGCTTCAATATGTTCATATTTCTATGTGCTTCAGTTTGTGTGTATATCTCCATGTGTGTCAGTCTTTATTTATCTAACTGCTTCAGCAAACTTCCCAAAAATCAGAAGAGGAGAATCGGCAAGGGTGGGCGGGGCCCAGAGGGTGACCCATGTCACTAGGGATGCCCATATATAGGCAGGCCAACCCAGAAAAGAGACAGGTCAACCCACTGCCAGCCTGGACCCCAGACTTCAGGACCATGCAGCAAGCGCTGCTGAAGTTTCCATACACACACGCAAAAACATGTAAAAACATATGTTTACATAAAGATGCACAACTCTGTACAAATGTTTTCATACAGACAAAAACTCTACACAGACACTTGCATTTGTAACAAGCATCTAACTTTGCAGACACACATATTTGAACTAATACAGACACGTAATACTCACTAAGGTACATAGAAACATAGAATGGGACGGCAAATAAGGGCTATTCGGCCCATTTAGTTTGCCCAATTTTCTAAATACTTGCATTAGTCTCCTATAACTAGGACAGCCTTATGCCTATCCCACGAACCCTTAAACTCCCTCACTGTGTTAACCTCTACCACTTCAGCTGGAAGGCTATTCCATGCATCCACTAGTAAAGTAATACAACCTGATATTATTTTTAAACCTTTGTCCCTCTAATTTAATACTTAGCCCTCTTGTTGTGGTAGTTTTTCTTCTTGTAAAAATAATCTCCTCCTTTACTGTGTTGATTCCCTTTGTGTATTTAAATGTTTTAATCATATCCCCCCCGTCTCGTCTTTCCTCCAAGCTATACATGTTAAGATCCTTTAACCTTTCCTTGTAAGTTTTATCCTGCAATCCATGAACCAGTTTAGTAGCCCTTCTCTGAACTCTTTCCAAAGTATCAATATCCTTCTGAAGATACGGTCTCCAGTACTGTGTACAATACTCCAAGTGAGGTCATACTAGAGTTCTGTATAATGGTATGAGCACTTTATTCTTCCTATACATAAATACTTTTAAATGTAGGCTTGTCTGTCAGTGTGCAGACATACCTAATTAAAAAAAACACACACAGCACCACAAAATATTTACACACAACCGCGCAAAATTGGACATAAATATAACTTCACGCATATCCATACATACTTACTCATAATCCTCATATACAACAACACATAAACAAAATTAAAGATATTGCCTCAAACTATTACATTTAAAAAGAAAAAAAAGATAGTGAATATTGATGATTGTGAAAATAGGGGTCCCAAATGTGTACTCTGCCTGGGACTCTATGACAAGTCAATCTGGCTCTGGCTTTATATGTTTTAAAAGTTTTAAAAGTAAAGTAGAAGAAACACAAACTTTGTCAGCAGCTGTAAGTCGAGTCCATGGTTTGTCTGCCCTCCTGTCATAATCTTGTGCATCTGCCACTTCCACATAATCACTGAAACGTATAAGGATCTTCTTTTCACGCAGTTCTTCTACTGTTGGTCTTTGACTGAGCTGTAGATATAAACAAATAAAGGAAGCTCAGTGTGACTCAGATGACTTCTTCATAGTGGTCAGGCTTTGGTAAAGGGTCTTGACCTATTTTAGCTGACTGGTATGGTATCTCTGATAGGGCAAGCACGTAACCAACACCCTGTTGGCATAACATTTTGAAGTGTTGGGAGAGTTTGATCCTAGTCAACTCTAGAAGGCAAGGGATAACAATAGAGGATGGGTCAACTAACTACCTTAACTATGTGCAAATGGGGGTAAAACAGGAGTAGACTAGATCAGAACATAATCCTTGGGATAAATTTGATGGTAAGGTGGCATACCTTTCCAAGAATAAGATATCTCAGGGTGAACCTCAGAGCAGCAGTCTAGCCATAATTATTTTGTGAAAAAGAGCAGAGATACACAAGTCAAGGAGGCATCAAGGCTCCATCTAAACTGAGTATCAACTTACATATATATGAAAGGCAGCAGCCTCACATGTAAATTATCAGCACTTATTCATAGGCTAATTGTACTATGCCTAATCACACATTAACTCACACAATGAATGGGTAGCCGCTTTAAAAAAAAAGAAATAAATAAAAAAGGTAACTTTTTTTTCTTTTTTAATTTCAAAATCTAAAGTTGCACCTTATACAAAACTCACCTTACGTGTCAGCCTTCTCTTAATCTCCCTCTTTTCTTCCTGCTCCTCCTGCTCATTACGTGCTGAAAATGAAACAGACACATTATGATCTAAGCAGGCTAGTTAATACTTATAAGCATATTTATCCCATCCAAGTACTTACATCTTTATGCATAACTAACTGCATCACTACACTAAGATGAGGTTCTGCATTCTCCTACTATTCATTATTTCAGTATGGAGAGTTCAGTAATCTGATCACAACCAAATTGTAAAACAACTCTGGTATTTCCAACTCTGGTATTTCAGTATATATTTGCAAACTGGTTGTTGAGTGAATAGAGCATGTATATTAGAAACCTTACATGCCAGCTGTTAAGGACATACCCCAACACCTCACATATAGATGGCTGAAGCATTAGATAAGTCCAGTCTAATTGGCTATAGCTAATACCCAGTGTAGGGGTAGCCTCCCTAACAACTAATGACACCACAGAGTTTGGAATTCATCTCAGTTAACCTTGAGGAAACTGGCAACATATTTTCCAATGCCTAAAACCAGTCCTCAGAACCGAGCAACAGTCCAGGTTTTGTCAGTATCGCCATTGGATTAAAATAGGGAAATACATAAATCCTGGATTATTGATGGCCCATGAGGACTGGTTTGGGAACCACTGGCCTAAGGTATAAGATGTGAACAGGGAACACATTTGTATATTTATTTATTTATTCAATCCTCCGTATCTTAAAAGTTATGTCAGTGATTAGACATATAATTATGTCTAATTTAATGTTCTAGATCGTCCCCATTATACTGTGCCTTGTGAGTTATATTTATTCAACATATATGAATTACGTAACAGATTAAAGCATGCCATTATTATATTAATACATTTAATGAGTTGGTAAACAAGGCATTTATCATTTCTGACACTTTACTAGGTTAGACAAGTTACTGACAGACACAGCAGTATTGCTGTTAGAACCTAGTTTAGCAAACAATGGACCAAACAAATTGTTTATAAAATTCTGTGTGGAAAAGTTATCTTTAGTCATTTTTTACAACTACATCCGAATGGATAAAACAACATAAGGTAAGATAAGGAGACGTTCTATAATATTAAACTAGACTTAATAACATAAGGTAAGCAGTTTAGCAGACATAGAACTCAATTTATATTTCTTTATTGTATGTTTCTAAAGATACCCATTAATTTTTTAGATCACCTTGGGTATTAACTACAAATTTACCCATAACAAGTTAAAGGGATCCTAAATGGCCTTATTTGGGTTTATAAATATTTTAATGAGATACTATTTTTTTTAAATATATAATATCTATATATTTCTATATAGTAGTATAATATTAACACATAAATATAAACGTAAATAAAAATGCTACACCCTGGTACTGATCAGTGGATGCTAATCCCAGTTGTCTAAGAACTACATGTCCCATGATGCTTGGCCAGCATGACAGTTGTCTCAGTGTCATGGAAATATAGTTCAGCATCTGGGGTAACAAAGTTAGCTGCCGTATAGTAAAATATAAAAGTTAATAATATTAACTCACGTTTCAGTATATTTCTTTGTTCCAATTCTTCTGCCGTTGGCCTTTGACTCAGTCGCCTACAAAAAAAGATTACAATCTTTCGAACCATGTTCAGCTTAGTGTGTAGTGTGCACTGCAATAACTGTCTGCGATATCTATGTTTCTGGTGTATCCATGAAACCTTTGCGGTTCTTCCAGTCAGGGAAACATTAATCAGATTTGTGACAGGTGTAACATTACAACATATTAAATAAAGAAGCAATACGAAAGAGTAACATGACCTTGAGATTTAATGCCTCAGCTGTGAGTACTTGTAAGGATGGAATTGCTTCACGTCCTGTATTTTAGCTTCCCCTCCTAGCTTTCGTAAGTATCATTGCTAAACATGTTAGCAATCACATAATACCACACAGTCAGACAATATATATCAGGCAGAACACAAGTGCTATTTGAGCAAAGTATTAAACAAGGAGCAATCACCATAGAAACCAGTAGAATGTCTGTAAACATTTAGAACTTTGCCCCAGAACCACTGACCCTATAATGTCACCATGCTGACTTCTTTTACACCCCCCACACCATAAGCTCTCACACATCCCATAACACATATTAAGTCCGCTCACATTCTCTCACACAACTCCAACTACACATACACTCACTAATAGACACATCCCATGACACACACAAATGACTCACACATGGAGTTACACACATGCTGCTGCCACAAATCCACACACAACTCACATCACTCCAACAAAATTTTGGAATAGGTTCTATAAGGAACAAACACAGAATAATGTCATTGGTCCTTGAGGGGTGAATTTAAAAAAACATAATAAATGTAACTGTGATGCTCTAGTTTTTGTTAGACCAAAACTACAATTATCTATTTATCCTTGGACTACATTGCAGCCGTCTCCTTCAGTCTCTTATGGTTGTGTGATTCATATTCCAATAACTGGCTAGCTGCAGCCATTCATAACAGAACAGTTCTGTGTTCCGATGGGAAATGGTCTCACTTGACTCTTTCAAGTACAATCTATTAGTAGGACTAATGGTGGTATAGGGACATGTGGAATAACAGGGCTCATTACACACCACATAAATACACCTTTACATTTACACACTGACATTCCACACAAAAATACATCTGAGTTCATTTACACTAACACTACACACAAATCTATTCTGCATTTACGTGCACACTGACAATATACATATTCCGAAATTCACACTTACACCGACAATATAGAAAAATACACTCCTGTATTCATACACTGACACAAAACACAAATACACCTCTGCATTCACCCACCAATTGACATTATGCTGAAATACACTACTGTATTCTCAAACACGGATATAGCCACACATATACATCTTTTCATTCATGCACACTGATACTATTTAAAAATACACCTTTGTATACACCCCCACACACAGTGACACTACACACAAATATGCTTCATTATTCTGAAATTCAAAAACAGAATGCTACAACCATGTGTTTTGGGTGGTTGATAGTGTTGACTGGTAGCTTAGGAAATCATGTCAATGCCATAAGAAAACAAGTCTAATCGCAGCAGGTTTTTTTCCACTCTCAATGACAAAAGTAAAACCTATTGATTCTCATTTCCAAATCTATAAGTAGTCTTTTTGTCTGCCTGCTACTAATCGAGTTTAAATGGTGGGAATAAAAGGGTTTTGTTTGGACATGTCGGTTAAACTACACAAGTATATTAAGGTCATTGGCTGGTGACATATCCCCCACTATAACTTACAGATGGGATAAGGATCATTTTTAGCAATGTAAATGCATTACATGATTAAGCATTTTGAGTCAATCTCTAGAGATATCTGTGCTTTAATACATAAGGTTTAAAATGCTAATATTCAGGGCCGTCTTTACCGCGGGGCAAACGGGGCAATTGTCCCGGGCCCAGTTACTCCTGGGGGGCCCGATGCAGCTGCACTGTGGGACCCGCTGGCCCTCAAGCATTTCTTCCACCCCCTGGTGCAGCCGCACACTAAGGTGACCCACTGGGTGGCCCATGCATAAGGGCCACCTGGTGGGTTTCTCTCTTGCTTTTCGGCAACCGGCTGGGAGGTAGTGACGGCCGCAAGTCACTTCCTGCCATAAAGAGAGGAGCCGCCCGGGAGTAGGAAGAGGCAGAGCGGAGGGGGTCTGGGCCGAGCTAGCCAGACCCCAACTCCCAACAGCTTCAGCCACCAGGCTTCGTTTTGACTTCCCTGTATTCTGGTATCCCTGACTTTTGGCTTTCCCTTATCAATGTGTCCCATTCCGTGTCCCCGACCTTGGCAAGTATTCTGACTATTCTTTGGTACGTTAAGTCCGGCCATTCTAAGGCCTGGTAAGACATTACCTTTTAGTCCTAGGTGTGATACAATTCTACGTGCTGGATCAAATAGTAATCCTGACACAGGATCTTCTACTAAATTGTGTTTTTTTTGTGAGTTTTTAATCTTATTTCTTAGGTTAACCTTAGACACTGTATTTTAGGTTTTGTTGGTGGTGGCAGCATTTGGTACTATAGATAGGTGTGGGTGGTATTAAAACAGGATTATTTAGTCATTATTTTGGGTCTAGTGCAGGCAAATAGTGATTTTAACCCTTTCACCAACAGAAGCAAGTCATGTGTCTACCTGGGAGTGGTGGTATCTGTGACACTGTCAATGGTACAGATCATTTTTCCATGGCTCCTGATTGTATTAGAGACAAAGATTGCTGGGGCTTATGATTGAAACGTATACTATTCCTTTGATATATGAATCCCTTAATTAGCACATGTAATAAAATGCAGTACCTTTGGTTTGGAATATTGTTTTTGAAGATCCTATATGTCTTCAGATTTTAATAAAAATATGTTCAAGTGACACTAAATGCTAACCTTATAAGTTTGGTCCCAATCTGTTGCCTTAATTCCAGCCTTTCCTCGTCAGTCTGCACGGGGAGGATATTCTTCTCTTCAAGTTCTCTTTTGGAGGGTCTGTTGCTTAGCTTTATAGCCAATGAATCCTTCCTGAGGACCTTCATAGCCAAAGAGCCTATAACATACAGAAAGTAGCAATGTAAAGTTACAATGTACGGAGTATGTATATGCAGTATGTTCATAGCACAGACAATAATAAAGAATGTTAGTATGTAACAGTGTATTGTGTGATTACTGTATTGTCTATTGACATACAGTTGTAGGGTTATTCATTAACGTGTGACCTGCTGGGAATAAGAACTGAATTCATACTGAATTTTAAATTATGGGCCAAAATAACCAAGCAAGAAAATTATTTCCAAGTCAGCTTTGTGCTCACGTTGGCTATTTTGCCCTAATATATGAAACTCATTTTGAATTCTCTCTCAATACCCTACAATTGACACTTTAGTGCATAACAATATGAGCAGAAAATAAATTTGGCGAATACAAGCTTCATTAGTGGGTTATTTTTATGCACGTGAATACCATTTTAAATTAATATTTAAAGAAATCTTTTAACCCAGAAGCATATAAGTATCTAAACCAACTTGAATATAGGGAGCTATCGTCATCTTCATCCTCATCCTCCTCATCGTCATCGTCATCTCTTGAGTAGAGGCATGAATTGTCGTCATAGCTTGTCTCATGAGGCACATTTTCTTTATCATCTTCACATTCAATAACAACAGTTGGCACCTGTCTCATGTCGGAATAGCCACCTAGTCCTGTTTTAGAGATGCTGTCTCCGACATGCATGCCAGAGCTAGGATAAAACCAAAAACAGTGGTAAGGTAAATGAAACTCAGGAAATGATCAAAACAGCATATTTTGGAATATAAAAAGAAATTGAGACAATTAGAGAAATAATTGAGAAAAGCAGAAAAGGAAACACAAAGGACAGTTACTCATATATCTGACATTCATTTAATTCTATCTAATTACATAAAATAAAGAAAATGGAAACAGCACAGTAAACATAGTGTTAATATTTAAACATGAAGGCATAGTGTAATGATGCCCACTCTTAATTTTAAAAGCTCTCCTAACACATCTACATAAACAGCAATTAATGATAGGTCTTCCTTCTAGATGATAAAATGTTATCTGCTTAACACTTGTTAAGGGAAGGTAGTGAGGATTCTAAATGAAAGTTTATTTTTTCCTGCAGAAGAGGTTCCAGTTTTACGAATTTAGCACCTAAAATGGATGTTTCACACTGCAGTATCACTGCAATTAAATTAAAAAGAAATAATAATAATGAAAATACATATATACATTTAAGAAGGGATTTATTTTATTAATCACTTTTATTCACTCATGGAAGCACTTGGTGTTTAGTATTTAATTTCTTTTTTTTTACTTAGAGTTTTGGCTTTTCTGGATGGTGTCTTTGGGAGGTTTCAGCTGACTACTCTGACATTAGGGACAGCATAGAAACACCCTTGAAGGTGTTGCCTTAGGAGTATTAGGGTTTCACAGTTAGAGCCTCTGCAGATTTGTTGTAGATTTATTACAAACTATACCACCTAATCTTATGGAATAATTCAGCACTCTATTTACATGCTCTGCTTATGATTATTCATTTTTGGTTATCTCAGCTTTGCATATACCTACATTATATAAGCAACTGCCCATTTTTAGCCCATTGACTTATATATATATATCTTTTTCTACAGAGGCCACTGTTACCCTTTAATCTACTGGCTCTGTCCCCAGTCTTATAGCAGCTTATCTCTATTTTTTAACATTGGCCTCCCAAACTTAGGAATGCGTTTGCCTTTCCACTACTTAGTGGACCTCCCCTAGCAGTTTATATTTACTTCTGCCTGGGTTCCATGCATGTGTTACTTTGTTGTTCAGCAGCTTTTCAATTGTATCGTATTTGTGCAGTGCCTTTATGAATAAAGCATTTATTATTTTTGGATATATTGGAACTATATACTGCTGATAACTCTGCTATCCCCCCACATTTACCTTTACTCCTAGTTATTTGTCTTTGATTACAGATTTTATTTTTTCATTTTTCCCCCTGTTGCCAAAAAACAGTATTGCTTTTTAGAGGGACTCTATTTATTTAGTTTTATTGGATAATTGGGTTCAAGCCCGTTTGGTGGATCTGGTACCACCGCACTGACCTCTGTGTTCCTACTCCCCTCTTTTTGGGACTAGGTATACACAGTCTTTTTTCTTTGTTGGTTCACACATTTAAGAAACAATTGGTTACTCAAAATTCAATGTGTAAATTGTCCTGTTTGCCATTTGAGGAAAAAATCTATCTTTACAGTTGGAAAGCAAATTGTTTTTATTTTACTCTGCAATGTTACAGTGCTACAGCTTTCCAGTTCTATCTCCCTTGAATCTGAAGTGGTAGGTAGGTGTTTTCTCTAGATAAATGGATAGTGAAAGCACTACCTTCATTCTCCCTTATGCTATTCTGCAATGTGACCACTAGATGGCATCATAAGAATCTGTGGCCTTGCCTAAAAGATTATGGGGGAGATTTAGGAAAATGTTTTGTTCTACAAAATTGTGCAAAAATTTAAAAAGGGAGGAATCACCAATATAATGTTCTTATACTGGTTTCCATGGTGATTGTCTACTTTTAGCACTTTAGACCACTTTTTAGCTTCTACTTTGAAGGATAACATAGGCTCATATACAAATTTAACTCCTAGGGTGACTAGACCAATTTTTCAACTTTTACTGTTTCACATAAATATAATATTGGTCTTATACACAACTGCCACACATTTCCATCTATGGACTGAGCTGGCCCCACACGCCGATAAGCCTCACTAAGGACAAAGTTGAGGCTGAGCAAGGGTTCGTTCATCATTTTAATAATATCCATCTGTCTGTATTAAAACGTAGCAATAAAACAATAGGAAGCAATGATAGATTATATGAGTACATTTAGTGCATATTAAAGCCTTTACTAGTTTAAATTCACTTGGTGTATCTTCAAAAAGCACCTGAAACCATGTTGCAGGTGTTTCTAAAAAATAAAGTTCTCAAAACAAAACAGCATCTGGAATCAGGATTTTCTTGGCATTGGAAAAGCACGGGAAGCTATACACACAGAAGACATGGTAAATCCAATACAGTTTTATCAATTACTAGAACATTGTTTTTGCCTTAAATAAAATTAGCTGCTACGGGTATTTTTGTGACCACTGACCTTTGATAAGAAAGGAATTGCTAATAATTTATAAGTGAAATATATCTTAGTTTATTTATTTAAGATGCTGGGTCCAATTCATACAACATACAAGATCTAGCGCACTCACTTATTCACTAAATGTCAATCTCAAGGCTCACAATTGTAGTGGCTTCAGCATATTGCAGATGGGACAGTTCTAGGAACAGCTAAGATTCTCCCTCGGGCTCCCAGGCCGCTGGTAGAGGACCCGGGAATGAGGAATACACATAAATACCACCTGGAGGGCTGAGAAAGTCAATATAGATGAAAATTTATCCATACTTACCGTAATTTTCCTTTCCTGGTCATAGGCCATGGCAGCACAACAATGGGTTAGCTCCTCCCTATCCCTAATTAGACAGGAACAGAATTAAAATCAGGGGTATAAATACCCCCTCCCACCAATGGTCCCTTAGTCTTGTTAACAGCAATATCCCAGGGCGGGATCTAAGTGCTGCCATGGCCTATGACCAGGAAAGGAAAATTACGGTAAGTATGGATAAATTTTCATCTTTCCTGGCCATATCCATGGCAGCACAACAATGGGTAATACCCAAGCAATAACCAAGGGAGGGAATAAAGAAACACAGACTCAAGAACATTTTTAAATGCTGGTGTATTAGAAATCACACGTGCAATAGAAATTAATCATGAAGAGTTGACTGCGGATAAGACTGATTTGCCAAAAGAGTCTGATTGGCTGGCTTTAACGTCAATCTGGTAATGCTTAATAAACGTGTTTGGAGAAGACCAAGTGGCTGCTTTGCAAATCAGCTCGGGTGACAAATTAGCAGCTGCTGCCCAGGATGAGGAAAGGGACCTCGTGGAGTGAGCCTTGAGCCCCTCCAGAACCTTCATCTTTGAGGCTTGGTAAGCCTGAACGATGGCGGCAACAATCCATCTACTGATGGCCATCTAAGAAGCCTGAAGGCCTCTTCTGGGGCCGTTGGGGATAACGAATAGCCTTTGAGAGATCCGCCAGGCTGAAGATCTTTGTAGATAGACAGACAGACATCGAACAAGATCCAATGGAGAAGGCAGAGATTCATCATTCTCAGTAGAAGACTCTGAATGAAGAGCCGGGAGTATTATATCTTCGTTGATGTGAAAAGCTGACACCACTTTAGGACGAAATTCGGGAACAGTTCGTAAAACAACTCTGTCCTTATGAAAAACTGTAAAGGGCTCTTTCGTAGATAAGGCATGGAGTTCAGACACTCGTCTACCTGAGGCTAAGGCCACCAATAGAACCGTCTTAATGGTGAGTACCTGAGGAGAGATGGATTCAAGAGGTTCAAAAGGAGAATTGCTCAGAGCCTTTAATACCAAGGGAAGATCCCATGGTGGAGCGAAGGGCTTGATAGGAGGCTTGATTTTCAAAACTGCTGCCATAAATCTGATCACATCTGAGTTTAAGGCCCATCTCTGGTCCGTAAGGGCCGAAAGAGCTGAAATATGTACCTTCAGGGTATTGTAGCTAAGACCCTTATCAAGACCGGATTGTAGAAATTCAAGGATCTCCTTGGTGGAGATAGACTGAATATTCCTGTGGTTGGATGCAGCCCAGGAGGAAAAAACGTCCCAGATTCTGTAGTAAGTGGAAGATGTAGAGCGTTTCCTTGCTTGCAGTAGAGTTTCAATGACAGAATGGGAAAATCCCTTGCAGTTCAACCTTTCCCTTTCAATTTCCATGCCATCAGCTTGAGGGAGGCAGGGTCTGGATGGAGGACAGGACCCTGATGTAGAAGGGACGGAATATTTGGAAGCTGCCAGGGGTCTGCGCTGCAGAGGCTCAACAATAGAGGAAACCACGGCCTGCGAGGCCAAAAGGGGGCTATGAGGATGATGGATACCTTCTCCTGCCTCAATCGTCTCAGAAGAGGAAAGATGAGGGGCGTAGGAGGAAATGCGTAGCCTAGGTGAAAATCCCAATTGATTGAAAGAGCATCCCTTCCTGATGCTTGGGGATCGATGCTTTTTGAAAAGAAGTGCTGCACCTTCCTGTTCTTGTGCGTTGCCATAAGGTCGACTTGTGGCATGCCCCATACTTGAGAAATGTCTTCGAACACCTTGTTTGACAGACTCCATTCTCCTGGATCTAATTCCACTCTGCTCAGGTAATCCGCTATGGAATTCTGGACTCCCGGAAGATGGATCGCTGATAGGCCCGCAAGATGCTTCTGGGAGAAGGACATTAGGGGCTTCATGATGGACATCATTTTCCGACTCCTTGTTCCCCCTTGATGGTTGATGTAGGCAACTACAGTGGAATTGTCTGATCTGATCTTGATCCACTTGAAGCGTATGAGGGGAAGGAAATTCTCTAGAGCCTTTAGAACTGCCAGAAGCTCTAATTGGTTGGAGGGAGTCTCTGTTACTGGAAAGGACCATTTCCCTTGGATAAACTGATCTTGTAGGTGGGCACCCCATCCCCACTGGCTTGCGTCCGTGGTAATAACTGTCCATGTGATGTTCCCCAATGGAAACCCTCTGAACAGGGATTTCTTCTGTAACCACCAAATCAGAGATTGATGGACCTGAGGGGGTATCTTGATAGGCTGAAGTGGACTTTTCGATCTGAATTGAAGGATGAAGTTCTTCTGGAAAATCCTCATCCTCCACTGGGCCCATCTTGTCAGCCCGATGGTGGAGGACATTGATCCCAATAGGCTCATGCATCTTTCTGCTGAGGTCACATTGGATGCCAACATGTCTTTGACTTTGTACATCAACTTCGTACCTCTTTCTGGAGACAGTTGCACTGTGCCTGCTAGAGTGTTGAATATGGCCCCCAAATATTTAATCTCCTGAACTGGCTGTAATTGGCTCTTGTTCTCGTTTATCTTCCAACCATGACGGCGTAGAAAACGTAGACAAACCTGTCCATGGGTCTGAAGAGTATCTGTGTCTTCTGCCAAGATGAGGATGTCGTCTAAGTAATGGTAAATGGCTATGCCCTTTTTCCTGAGTTCCGCAATCAAAACAACCAAGACCTTGGAGAATGTTCTTGGAGCTGTGCTGAGACCAAACGGCAGGGCTCGGAATTGAAAATGCCCTTCTTCCACCGCAAACCGAAGGAATTTCTGATGTTCTGGAGCGATGGGGATGTGGAAATAAGCGTCTGCCAAGTCTATAGAAATCATCCATTGGAGTGGAAAGACGACCTTTATAATGGATTGAATAGATTCCATCTTGAACTTTCGGATGAGGAGATGCCGATTCAGCCTGCTTAAGTCTAAGATAGGTCTCCAACCACCTGAAGCTTTTCTGGTGAGAAACAGGTGAGAGTAAAACCCTTGACCTTGTTGTTGCTGAGGAACTGGAATGATGACATTTCCTTCCTGGAGCGTCGAGATGAAATCTTTCAAGGCCTGTCTTTTTGCTGCGTCTCCTGGCCATTTGGTAGTTTGAAAGGAGTAAGCTGGAGGGGTTCTGAAAAATTCTAAACAATATCCCCTTCTTATGATATCCAACACCCATCTGTCTGTGGTGGATAATTCCCATACGTCTTGGAAGAGCAACAGACGTGCCCCCACACCTACTGACTGGGGGGGAAACCAGTCATAAAGATCTGGGGTTCTTGTGGAATGAGGTGCCTCTAGATTTACTGCTTCTGGATGACTGTCCACCTCTCCAAGGCTGGGATCTACCATGCTCTCTTCCTGGTTTGTAAGATCTGGCATCTCGAAAGGAAAAATTGTCTGGATATCTTTTGGATCGAAAGGAACCTCTGGGTTTACGATCCTGCGGGAGAAAAGCTCTTTTGCCTTCAGCTGCTCTTTTAATACATTCATCCAAGTTTTTCCCAAACAACATGTCGCCGTGGAAAGGTAAGGCACATAAACTAGATTTAGAAGAGGTATCTGCTATCCAGGACCTTAACCATAGAGCCCTTCTGGCTGACACAGAGAGAGCCATATTTCTGGCAAAGGCTTTAACCAGATCCACCGAAGCGTCAGACGTAAAGTCTACTGCAAGCTTTATATCTTTTAGGCTTTCTAGAAGACTGGATCTGCTCCTGCCTCTTTGGATGTCTGCCTCTAGATTTTCCATCCAGATCTTTAAAGCTCTGGAAACTGAGGTAAGAGCGACTGCTGGATGGAGGCCTGTGCCTGCAGCCACGTAAGCTTTGGTGAGGTTCAGATCCATTTTCCTATCCATGGGATCTCTGAATGAACCTGCGTCGTCAACTGGTAAAGTAGTGTGTTTGGCCAGTCTTACTATGGCCGCATCTACCTTAGGAGCCGAATCCCAACAGCTGGAGTCTTTTTTCTCAAATGGATAAAGACGAGCAACTCTGCCTTGAGATGTCAGTTTCTTACGAGTATTAGACCACTCGTCTTCAATCAGTTCCTTAATTGTCTCATGAGCTGGAAACGTAGCTCTCTTTTTCTTCAGATCAGCAAAATATCTACTAGAAGTAGAAGGTTGCTCAGAGGAAATTTCCTTGAGACTCAAGGATTTGCGCACTCTGGCTATTAAATGATCAACTTGAGCAGGCTCCATGAATTCTGGGGCATAAGATTCTTCTTCAGAGGAGGATAGCCCGTCCCTGTAGGAGTCTAAGGACTCATCTGAGGATTCTTCCTGAGAAAACCCCAAGGGTTCAGCGAATTTTGGCCTCTTGTGGGACTTGCCAGCTTCTCTGATGCCCTGGGAGACCGCTTGTTTAATAAACTCCATCATATCTGGAGTAGGGGCAGTAGTGGAAGTGCCTGCGGCTGTAGAGAGGCATTCTGCGCAGAGACGCTTGCCTTCCAGAGGTTTATTGTTGCAGGCTTCGCATCTCTTCTTCATAGGTGACTTGCCTTTGGAAGTTCTGGATGCTTTAATTCCCGTAGAGCTGACATAATAGGGAAATATAATTAAACCATGCACTCTTTTGTTTGGTCTAGATAGAGAGAGGGAAAAATAATGGCTTACCTATAACCTTTGGATTGTGACCTTTGTTTATGAATGGAAGCCTCAGAGTCTGATGAGAAAGATTTGTCCATCTTCCCTGTCATAATATAGGAAGGAATTGAAATATTTATACTCAAAAAAGCATAAAAACTCAATCTGTGAAAAAAGGGAAATGTGCCTTTAAGAAATAAACCCATACCTGAGCAACAGAAACTGATACTGCAAGAGCTCCCCAGAGTCCAGGCAACCTGAAACAGGTAAGCAAGTTCAAATTTGGCGCCTTTTTAAAGGTGGTGAGTAACGTCACCGATGACGTCACCGCGGACCCGGAAGAACACTCCGCGCATGTGCACAATACTCCGCGCATGCGCGGAAGTTCGCAAGACGTAGCTACCGGTCCGCGCATGCGCGGAAGAAGCCACAACGTGGTGGCTGGATCGCGCATGCGCGGGGGACCGGGAAAGACGCGCCCACAGTCCGCGCACGCGCAGAGCACCAAGAGGACGCCGGCAAGATGGCGGCAAGCCCGGTAAATTCAAAATTAAAGGGGAAAAGGGGAGAAAAAAAATACAAAATCTATGGCACATACAAAGGAGGTGGAAGGGGGAAAACCTGACAGCCATAAGTAAAATAATACACAATAAATGCATTAAAACTTACTGTGCCTGCCAGGTAAAGGTAAGAAGAATCTTCTGTAGATGAGGTTCTTCTGCCACTTCCTGCTACCGCTTGGTTACTGCAGGGAATGTTCCTTACTGGCAATATTTTGCTTGCTACCCCTAGGGTCACTGCAAGTGGCTCCCGGTCACTAAAGGAGCATCTCCAGGGGGATATCCTTTGCGCAGGGCCACGTACTGGAGACTTCCCAAGGAAGAGAGGCTGAACTCCCTTGAGGCCGAAGGTAAAAACCCTCAGGTAAGCCAAAGAGAAAAGAGTATGTTCACAGTCTATAATGACTGGAGTCCTATAGGGATAGGACAGGAAAAAAAAGACTAAGGGACCATTGGTGGGAGGGGGTATTTATACCCCTGATTTTAATTCTGTTCCTGTCTAATTAGGGATAGGGAGGAGCTAACCCATTGTTGTGCTGCCATGGATATGGCCAGGAAATATATATATCTGTGAGAATTGTTGGGAATTCAAAGTGGATTCAGAGTGAATTTCAAATTTAAGGTCAAAATGGAAAAATACTTCAACTCAGCTATGCTTCCAGTTCAGCTAATTTAATCTTAAATTGGAGATTTGATTTAAATCTCCATCATTTCTCACTTTGATGAATAACCCTGTATATGTTTATAGATAAACCAAGGAGCACAGCATGGTAAATTGGTAAATTGGAGAACTGCAAGTACATACTTATGGTAGTTTGAATTCATTTCATCCAAGAACACCAACATGACTAATGTATGTTCACTAATCCTGTGGATGTGTATGAAAATCTACAGAATACTATTTCCAAACATGGTACACATGTCAGGCATGATGCCATTAGCAACAGCTCAGCTAGGACGATCCAGCATTATGTGTTTGTGCCATCTGGAAATCTCTGTTTGTTTGGGCCACATTGCACAACTAAGACAAAAAGTTCAATTGAAAACCTCATACAAAGTAGGGGCCCTGGTGAGTTCAGGTGTTCACTAAAGTAAGAATTCAAAGTGAATTGCAAATATAATGCCAGATTAGCCAAAGTGATAGCATAACTGATTAACATGGTTATTCACTAAAGTTAGAATTTAAAGCGAATTCCAAACTTAAGGCCTGAGTCAGGGCCGCCATCAGGGGGTGACAACCATAACAGTTGTCACAGGCCCGGCGGTCCTGGGGGGCCAGTCGAGGGCCCCACAACTACTCTCTGCACCTATATATAGCGATGATTGCTATATATAGGTGCAACAGCGGGCCCCCGGCTCCCTATACTTGCAGAGGGGGCCCAGCGGACTGCAGCTTTCCTATGGGTGAAGGCAGAACAGGCATAACTAGACCTGGTGCTGTAATAAAGGTAAGTTTAAAGCCTTTGGACCTAAACATTGTTTTTACAGCTATAGTGTCAGGAAATTGTATTCATAACATTTTAGTGTTCCTTTAAATTTTGAAATTCACTTTGAATTTTCAGTTTAGTGGATAGCCCTATTACAGTAACAAAATGTAAATTCTGACTTTTATAGTTATTGTTTAGGTATAAGGTATTGTCTATTGACCATATTATTTTAAAGTTCGGATCACTCGGGCAAAACAGTCGTAGACCGAGGGCCAGACACAGTCAAATGGTCCGGCTAAACAGCCATGCTCTGACTGGGGAGAACCAGAAAGCCATAATTACACACACACATTCCAGTGACAGGTTGGCCCTGCCACCTATTGCACTGTATGTGACCCGCTCCCACCATCCCAGTGAGATCTGTCAGAAGTACTGCTGTTCTTGCCCGGTCTCCTCCATGAGTTCAGCACTCTGTGTGAGGGGATGAGATAGAGTCCAAATAAATTTTATTAAAGAAAAAAAAAACTGAAAATTTATTTGAAAAGGGCTCTCTAAGCACCATAACCACTACATCCCATTTTAGTAGTTATGGTACCTGCATGCTAATGGAGCCATCTCTTGGTTCTGTGTCAAATCAGTTTTGAGTGGATTAACACAATAATAATAAAGCAATGACAACATAAAAATAGTCATTTACACTTTATCATACTTACTAGTCAACTATTGGACCTTAATCTATAAGTAAACTTCAATTATGATAAACTATTGCAAATCAGAGCCAACAAATGCCTTGCAAAGGTTCATGGGGGTTGTAGTTTGCTAACTGCTGGTATTTGAATACCCCTGCTATGCCTGGGTGAAGTATCTACTATAAAAGTGATTTTAAGTGACATCCTTTGTTGACAATTTCCATTTCATAAAACAATTAACAATATGACATATTACAACTTTGATCATAACATTTATAGCACTGACTTATTTTATCCATTTTACTAGCACAAACTAATATGGATGAAAATGCTTTCGGATATCTTCAATGAAATCACCATGCAAATTGGTCAGCAGAACTTGCCAGAGGATCTATAAAAGAAGTGCTGACACAAATGAATCACATGCAATTCACCAACGTAACACACTGGCACTGCGACAACTGAATATAAGGCTTACTGATTGCTCTATAATTCAAAGATGTACAGCTCCCCACACTCCTATTGAAATGCTGAGAAACTGCAGAGCAGCCTTCTGTGCTGTAAAACCATTATATGAAGTGTCTTGTTATACACATCAAATGTTAACTCTTTCAGCGATGAAATCAATGTTACAGGCTGCTCTAATGATTTTGCAAACTAACATTGTTTTCATATCAACATAGTGGAGATGACAACATATATTAGCATTGGTCTATAAAATCCCCACCACAGCATTCGAATTTTGGATCAAAAATAAGCAAGAAAATTAAGTATATTCATATTAGGCATAAGAAGGAAAACATTAATAAAGGGCTTTGAATGCCATTTACTACTAATGCATATTTGTCAAGGAAAAGGGCAACGAAAACGTATCAGTGTAAAGTCCTTTACTGTGCTAATGTTTTGTTCCAGGCAGCCTATTTTATCCTGTCCTATTTTAACCTATCTTTTGGGTCGGAAACAACTCAACAAAAAGTTCTGAAAAAAACCAACTTAATAATTGACTGGACTGTCACAAAAAAGAAGATCAGCAATGAGTAGTAATAATCAAGCTTCTATTTCCAGTCTTTAAATATTTCCTAAAATAACGATTTACAATATAACAAGGAAAGACAGCAAAGCCATGGTGTGTGTGAACATAAATAGTTACATTGTTCATTGTCATTCCAGCAATACTATACATTTGAAAAGTGGTTCAGTCAACCTCTGCTTTGAATACAGCGCTTGAAGAACCATTGGTTTGGACATTCATTATGGAAGCAAGGCCTCCACAATGATGTCACTGATTGGCCCATTTTCACACATTTGGGTTTTTGGTACTGAAATCATACAGAGACAAACTGAAATTTCCCATTTTCAGGAGAAATGGTTTGACCAAGCAGTATTTTCTCTTCATACACAAATCTAGTTAAAACAGAAGGGATTAATGTTTGGTTGTTTAATCAGTATTTGTACAAGCAATTTTATTGTTAATGAGCACATATTTTACTTTTAATGAACTTACAAGTTTAGCAAATATTAAATAGAATGCAATCATTAAACAAATCTGCAATGTAACCATTGTATTACATTGACATTGCACAGATAACGTTTGTTTAAAGGGAATACATACTACATTACCTCTCCAACCTTTGCATGGTCATCGCAAGTGTCTTATTCAGCTCCTCTATCACCCTACACCCTGGAGGTATGGATGGGTGGATGGGTATTGAACTAGATCCTGTTGATAGATGCTGGCTGCCATACTGGAGCTGGTGTTGATGGGCTGCTAGCTGAGATGGCAGGACTGTGTGATGATGTTGGGAGCTCTTCTGGTTAGAATAGGAAGAATGGGAAAAGTCTGTCCCCCCTAATGGCACGCATATCATCACTTTCTTTGGAGGTAGAGGAGGAGACATTTTTCCCGGCATACAAGGCAATTTCACAACTCCACTGGAGTCTGGAGAAAAAAAAGGGAAAGCTGAAGTAATTGTTATGGCTCTGTGGATATCCACTATATGTACTGTACTATGTACTATATGTCACTGGTCAAAATCCAATTTCATTATTCCTCTATACCAATTACATCTGATGATCCTACTATTTCACTAGTAAGGGGCAATAACCATGTTTGAGACTTACAAAGTTACAACTCACAAAGACTTATTGGATATCTAACTCGTAACAAGACATGTATTATTTTATAGTGTATATGGCTATGCTTGCAATCTACTGCAAAATGGAGGTCAGTCAATGGCCTTTATCTAATTTTTCAAAGTTAGAACATCAATGAATGAAAAATTTGTTTGCATTTGAGTTTCCAAAATATAAGTGACATAAAAGATGACAGAAAAATAAACTCATCAGTCTTAGAAAAAGAGTTGCATAATCATGACAAGGATACCAAGCTTTAGAGAAATAACTGCATTTAATGTACCATATCCCAAAATGGATACAAATTAAACCACATATGACCATTTTAGGCAGTAACAATGACTCATGAGCTGAAAGGCATCTCTGCCGAAGACAGGTCTATTTGCCATTTGATTAAATCCTATAGTTTAAAATAAAAATAAAAAACTAGACCCCACTACCAAAAAGGGAAAATATTAAATTAGTTTTGTGCAGAATATTTTCAGGTTTGCCTCTGCAAGAACCTTCAATACAATGAACTCAAACACCACAGAGAAGACACTTCTACTAGCCTTTTGATTAAATCTTGCTGTTTCCCAATAAACAGAATCCGTGTTAGAGACTATAAAAGAGAAGGTCTTCATTTGCTTTAATTTCATTCTTACACTACAAATCATTATAAATCATTCTGACCAGGAATTTGAGATAAAAATGAGGAAGACATAAAAAATAAAGATAATAATAATAAAAAATAAAAAAAATGAAAGAAAATTAGCCCAAGGTAATATGTGGGTAAAACACCATGATGATATATAGATATTGTAAAAAAAAATACATCAGCAGTTAAACACTATTTAATCATTTTCTTAAACAAAAACCATTTAGAAATCACAGCAGTTTTTCTTTAACCGCAAGATGGGATAATTACAATATAACTTTGCTCACTTCATAAAGCCAAATTGCCTATCTGACAAAAATAAATATGCTATGAATACTTAAAATCATTACAGCTGTGATTTAGCATAGAGAAGGAGGTATGTACTAAAGTGTTCGTTATACAGTCTTCATTTAATTAATTGAGGGGTCTCCAGTTCCAAGGAAATCTCACATAGATGTTCTAAAGGGAAAGATACATTTCATGGTTGAATTTATAGACTCATTATAAAACCTGTAAGAACAGGAGAGTTGTCTCCCACTGTATGTAATATATTTCAATCTACTGACTAAAGGTTGAAACGCCTCTTGTTGGAGACATTTATAGGCAAAAAATGCTAACTCTCGACCTGGTGCTCCAGGGTGCAGTCAGTAGGTTATTTAATTTAGATTTTGGACTACTGCAGTAACCCTTCTCTATCCACTAAAGTGCAGCTGGAGTGCTAAAGGGTGCTTAATGCTTTTGTACTTGTTGCTAACACTAATAATAAACCGTGAGCTGTGTAAATTCAACATTAGTAATATGAAAAGTGTAGGGCCAGGATATCAGAGGGACCCTTGGTTTGTGTCAAACTGGTTTGATACAGAACCAAGGGGGAAATCCTCACAGCCTAAAGGAACCATAACCTGTACAACTGATTGTAGTGATTATGGTAGTTAGCCCATTTAATTCCAGTTTCTATTTTTGCGCTGATGAACTTCCGTGAAGGCATGAAAAGCTTTGGCGTATATGCTTCCCCTTCCTTGTTCCAGTCAAGTTGATTGTGGGTTTTTTTCTTCATGCAAAGTCTGGCTTTTCTTCTACATTAATTACAAACTCATCTCAATTCCCTATTAAGCCCTAACCTACCAGTCCTATATACTATATTTTATAATTTTTATGAAATTTAACCTATAAAGTTCATGTATTTCAGTCAGTTGATCTGTTTGACTCATAGGACATAGAAGTGTTAACCCTCTTCACTCTTCTCTTAATATAGAAGAGTCAATATGGCTCAAAACAGAAGACCCACAAGCTCTATATTGTGCAGCTGCCCAAGTACTTACTGAGGTGAAAAATTTCCCTCCTGCTGATATCCCTTGTGGTGGTCTGTAAGGCGTATTCTGCACTGCTTGCAGGAGGTGCCTTCTCCTTTCGTGCACTCAGCCACCCTAAGATTCAACCAACACCCAAGGGAAGAAGGAAAGCCTGGGAAGGTATCCTTGGAGAAATGCACATGGCACTCACCATGCAGGAAGGGTGTTGCACATGTGTAACCCTGACAGCTTTGCCCTGATGGGCATGTCACTTCTCCATCTTTCTATAAAGCCATCCCTGCACTCAGTTCCCTGCTCAGATATTAGCTGAGTTTGTTGTGTGCAGACCTGGGTCCTTCTGTGTTCCATCATTTAGTGATTATCCATGCAATGACTCTTGCTTGCCTTTGACTCTGAACCTGCACCTCTTGGACTTTCGATTTCCTTAGCTGTTTTGACACTTTAAGAGGATAATGGTACACACTATATGTGTGCATCATGTTCACATTCAGAGATTATGTAAACATCTTGATGGCATCTGTGGGACTCTTCTTCCCCACAAAATGTCACAGGTTTTATTACTAATACCACTATAGTATAACGTTTTTTAACATTCATATTCCAAATATTAAAGACCCATTACTTCATAACATGCTCAGATTTGGCATCCAGACTCAATTGGACAAAACCTGGATTCAGAAGTGAGGCTTGAATGTAATATTTCTATTTAGATTATCCAATTATATGCTTAGCAAGAGGAAAATGTTTGCATGTCTCTGTCAATACAATGATGAGGCATTTTGCAAAAACTATGAAACTTATTTCTATTTAAGTGAATTGTCAAAATCATTTTAATGCAGTACATTTGCAATTTAAAGCACTTCACCACAGGTTTGTATGATTTAAATTAATGTGATTTAAAACATTTTTTAAACACATCATTTTATTACATGATATTTTTTAAACACATCATTGAATTTAAATTTAACCAGGTTCATAATAAAATAAATAATGTTTAATGCATTAAAGGAACGCTATAGCTTCAGGAGCAAACATGTATTCCTGACCCTATAGTGTTAAAAACACTATCTAGCCCCCGGTCTCCCTTAATATAGTAAACTTTTATCTTTATACCAGTCTGCTGGTCCGGTCTCTGCTCCTGATCTGCCTCCTTGGCTGAGATAATCAGAAATGATGATCTCAGCCAATCACAATGCTTTCCCATAGGAAAGAATTGGATTGCCTGAGTGTGTCAATTCTGATGATCTTAGCCAAGAAGGCGGCCGGGGGGTGGAGTCAATCACCGCCCTGTCCAATAAGCATCTCCTAATAGAGATGCATTGAATCACTGCTTCTCTATGAGGAAAGTTCAGTGTCTCCATGCAAAAGGTGGAGACACTGAATGTCAGTGCTGCACACTGTGCAGTACTGCCCCAGGAAGCACCTCTAGTAGCCATCTGAGGAGGTTGTCCCTTGGCTGTAATATATATTTCAGACCCTACACTACTAGCAAGGCCTTACCTAAAAGCCTAATCACCACTTCAAGCCTGGAGTTTCCAAGGCATATTCACCAGGTGTGAATTTCTACTTGCCAGGGCAAAATTTTCACTCATTAATGACTAGTAGAAATGTTCAGCCCTGTACATATTATATAAGCTTTTGACAATTTTCAGAGTTCTCATATTCTCTGTTTTTTTTGCAATGGATTTGCTTGGGCTCTCCCTAAGCTAAAAGAGCTAATCCAGATGTGTGCTCATAGTGCCTAAAGGGATATCAGCTAGAGCTTGCTGATGAGGCCAAAGAAAGCAAATTGTACAGTTTCTTCTTGTAATGGTACAAGTGAACAGAAACATTTTTGAGACCTGAGCGGGGAATAACCCAAAGGCCACTGGCAGTTTTATTTAGGCAATTGATGTTGATGTAAAAAAAAAAAACAGAAATGTGTCTGTCATGGCTGTCACACATCTGTCTTACCTGGTCACTCTTGGCAACAATCTACACTAATCATATTGTTATGGTGAGTCATCAAAACCTGTACAGCAACAAAATCCCAGCTCTAACAGTAAATCAATGCTGCTTGAGATTTGGCTAATTTGAACAGAGATACTATTCATTTCCTCATTATTTAAATGGCAGCATTGGGCCTGGGGTTTGGGTGCGGAGAGACCCTGTTTTTTTTATTTTTGTGAAACCGCTCAAAAACAGTTGGACAAAAATGGGGGACTGACCCCATACACTTCTTGCATCATAATCAATACAATAATCTATAGTATTTCAGGGTCTCTTTGTGTACTGCTCACAGCGTTTCACATACATTCATTTATATCAGCTGGGAAGGTCATTTCAGAGAAGGCAGAATTATCTTAAAGGAATACCATGTCACAATACAACATATACAATACATTGCTGGGTTCAGTCCACCTCTAGGGCTGTCAGTATGGCAGCCATTAGTCATGCCTCTGCTGCACCGACTGAGTAAAACTGATGCAGAAGCCCCCCGTAGGAAGGCATTGATTCAATGTTTTCTTACGGGGGGATATGACTATGTGTGGCGCTCGCTGCTCATGTACATTTGGTCCCCAATGCTCTTACATGAAAAAAAATTCTATCTACTGGAGGGGAACCTGAAAAAGAGTAGGGATGGGTACAATATGGCGTTAGGAATACAGATTTGTATTGCTAATGCTATACTGTTCCTTTAAGTTAATTATTTTCTATATAATACATTTATATCACTACCTCTACCTCAGTGATACTTGTATAACTACACAAGTACTTTTTGCAGCCTTATCTCTTCATAATGTGCAGCAGATAGACTCTATTGCTCTTTTGCTATGTAGCAGGAGAACAGACTATGAACAGAGCTAGTTTTTAGCAGATAAGAAGTAAAACATGCATATGGCTGTTGATGGACCAGAAATGGTAGGTTCGAAGGACAGCAAAATCCTGAAGTTTACATAGAGTGCAGATAAACTGCAATAAATACAGCAGAAAAAAAAGGAATAATTCACAAAACATCAACAAAAAACAAATGTCATGCTATTATTAAATGCTATTTAACACAGCAATATAGTAATTGTCATTAAGAGATGCAATAGCCATTCTTTAGCAATCCTCCCAAATGAGGACTTAATTAATTCAGCAAATACAGAAGGCAGACACATATATTTTACAATCCCTTGTGTATTATTATGTGTATGGGAATTTTTAGATTTTTATGTTTTTTTTATTTTTTTATTTTTGTTGTGCAGGTAGGTACAAAATATCCACAAACACCACAACAGCGTACATCAATGTATATAAGAGCTTGACAGTGGCATGAGCAATTGCACATTTTTGGTATACATAAACAAGCTTAACTGAACTGATATGTTTCCAGAGTGAAGTTTAGTGTTTTTAATGTTTGTGAAGGAGGAATATGGTGCAAGAAAGTTATGTAGTTTAGTTCAAGCTATGTGCAAGATGAGAATGAGTATTCTGTTTGGGTGACTTTTAGCTTAGGCTAGTATAAATTATATTAACCGCATGTTAAATACACATATGATCAGGCTAAACAAGGCATCAATGCAGGTTAATGGCAGGATAACTGAAAGAAGATGAAACAAGCTTATGCGGCTTTCTTTTTTTTTCAATTTGACAATTTTTATTGTTAATGAGAACGGGGGGGGGGGGTACAGAAGACAAGAGGGTTTCCATGTTACAGTATATGTCGCTCGGTACAAGGCGACTTAGCGTAGTAGCATAGTAGCTTGGTAATACAGTAATGGTATTGACAGTGGTGTTAATAACATTGTTGTTAAAAGTAAACCGCACAAAGTTACTTAATATAGTTCTAGTCAATGTGTCCATACGTGGGCTGGAGAGTTCTGTATAGCTTGGAATGTTACTTCCCCAAGCGTAGCCTAATTCGATGCTCTCTTGCTTTGCGGACACAGTGGGTCAGTGCATTGCATACATGTTGCTATGGTACAGGAATGAATCACCTTACTCAGGGTGTGCCAATCTCCACGCGTCCCATGCATCCCATGCCATTGTCCCTATGTGAGTGGGTGGGCATATATTCGTGAAGCAACGCTCATAGAGCCTCTGCTCATCCATTTCTGAGAGTACGTTTTGTATCGTAGGAGTGGTTGGAGATTTCCAGGCCCGTGCTATAAGGCGTTGAGCCGTCAGTGTTGTGTGGAAAATTAGTTTTTGGAGGTACTTAGGAGTGTGGGGGGGAGTGTGCAGTAGCAGGCATGTGAGCGGATCTTGGGGCAGCTTAATTTTCGTGAGGTCTAGTAAGAAGGAGTGCACTGCTTCCCAAAAGGGTTTTATCAGTAAGCACGTCCACCAAATATGTAAAACTGATCCAGTGTGTTCCCGACATCTCCAGCAGGTAGATGAAGCGGCGGGGAACATTTTATGAAGCCGCTCCGGGACCATGTACCATCTGTAAATCATTTTTTTGTTCTGTTCCAGTAACGGTGCTGATTTAAGGAGGGTTTTGGGTGTTGTAGATATGGTGTTCCACTCTTTCTGAGTGAGTACAATGGCCAGATCTTCTGCCCATTGTTATGCGGCTTTCTAAGTGCACATAGTGGGTTCACATGAGAGATCCCAAGAGGTTACCATCTATATTTAGGCAATAGTCCCCCAGTACATTTTTAAATAATCCTTCTGGATAAGCTTTTCTGCCCCCACAACTTGCGGTGTCTGCTGGTATCATGAGGATCCATCTCAGCCAGAAATGGTAAGTTTTCACTGAGTTCAGCCGACGCCCTGTTGGGGGATTACAGAGTCCCGTGATAGTTCCAGGAGTGTGCCTGAGTGGGGGTGTGCATCTGGGTGATAAAGGTGGAAGAGGCTCGATGACTACCACCCGGGCCCCCTCAGTAATACCTGGTCCCAGTATGGAGTGGGATGCAGATTCTGCAGGGTCCCCTTTGCTTGCTTTGTTTGTAGGCTTAATTTTGCAGGGTGTTTGTTGCGGGAAGCGCCACCATCGGCAGCATCGTTCGCGTGGGTTTGCAGCACCGAAGGGAGCCTCGTCTTCTTTGGCGCCATTTTTGGGCTCTGGTTGCTGGAGGGAGTGTGTGCCCATATTGGGAATGTGCCAGTAACACCATGGGAATGCTTAACAGGTTTGTGTGCCTTAGCTTGCTGCTCCCTAGATGCTATTTTCTTCCAGAATTCAGCGAATAGGTCGTCTAGCTTGCTCATGAAGTCAGGTTTCTCTGCAGTTCGAGCACATGTGGCGGCGGCCATTTTGCAGGACTTCGCTTCTTCCCACGGCTCGCAGAGCTCCATCTTTGGGGCCTTAGCAGGTGGGTATCCTCTCACTATTGGACCGGGGTAAAAAAAAATATATTTTCTCACCCCTCCTGGGTGGTATTTTGTTCCTCATTCTCAGGTCCTCTACCAGAGGCCTGGGAGTTTGAGGGTTCTGCGCAGTATCTTAGCTGTTCTTAGAACTGCACTCTTCTGGACAGTGCTCTCAGATGTCCCACCTGAAATCTGTTGAAGCCACTCCCCCAACTTGGGAATCACAGCCCCGAGTGCTCCTATCACAATTGGGACTAATACTGCCTTAACTTTCCACATCCTTTTTAGTTCTTCTTTCAGTCCTTGGTATTTGTCCACCTTCTCATGTTCCTTCTTCCTGATGTTATAGTCACTGGGTATTGCCACATGCACCACGACTGTAGTCTTTCATTCCTTGTCTACCACCACGATGTCTTGTTGGCTGGCCAGCACTTGCTTCTCTGTCTGGATCTTGAAGTCCCACAGGATCTTAGCCTTGTTATTCTCAACTACCCTTGTGGTATCTCCCATCTTGACTTAGGCAGGTCCAATCCATATTCTGTGCAGATGTTTCGGTACACAATCCCAGCAACTTGGTTGTGTCTCTCCGTGCATGCTGTTCCTGTTAACATCTTGCATCCGGCTACTAGGTGCTGGACTGTCTAAGAGGCCTCTTTGCACAGTCTGCACCTTGGGTCTTGCCTGGTGTGGTAGACTCCAGCTTCTATTGATCTGGTGCTGAGTGCCTGCCCCTGTGCTGCTAGGATTAGTGCATCAGTGCTGTCTTTCAGTCCGGACTTTTCCAACCACTGGTGGGATTTTGTCATGTGAGCCACATCCACTATCTTCCAGTGGTACACCCCATAGAGAGGTTTGTCTTGCCAAGGAACCTCCTTTTTTTCTGCATCCTCGATCTGTGGAAGTCTCAGGCATTCCCTTAGCAGTACATCTTTGGGAGTCATCTTCGTGATATACTTGTGGATGCTCTGTGTTTCATCCAGGACTGTGCCCTTGATACTCATCAGGCCCCGACCTCCTTCCTTCTGGCAGGTGTACATTCTCTGGGTGCTGGAGTCCGGGTGGAATCCTCCATTCAGAGTGAGTAGTTTCTTGACATCCATGGTGACCAGTTCTTCTCTTGGCCAGGTTATTATTCTAGTGGGGTACCTGATAACCGGTCGGGCATATGTGTTGATGGCTTGGATCTTGTTCTTTTCATTGAGCTGGGACTTCAGGGCCTGTCTGACTCTTTGGAGGTACTTGGATGTTGCTATCCTCCTTGCCTCTTCCTCAAGGTTGCCATGCGTTTGTGGTACCCCCAGGTACTTGTAGCTGTTCTCTACATCTTCTATTTGGCCTTCTTGAACATCAACTCATTAAGTCCTGATCACCTTCTCTTTTTCTGCTATCATCCGCCCGCACTTCTCTAGTCCGAATGACATTCCGATGTCTTAGCTGTAAATCCTTGTTAGGTGGATCAGTGAGTCAATGTCACATTCATTCTTGGCATACAGCTTGATGTCATCCATGTAGAGTAGGTGGCTGATGGTAGTTTCACTCTTGAACTTGTATCCATATCCACTCTTCTTGATGATCTGGCTAGTGCATCACCTTGGTATATATAATTATCTGTTTCTTAGCAGGTTTTAAAATGAGATAAATACAACCTCAGATGAACAAAAATACATGACATTACATCGTGTCATGATTTATTTACCAAAAATAAAGCCAAAATGTGTGAAAAACTAGGTACATATTATAATGCAATAGTATATAGAACCACATTTAGCAGCAATAACTTGCAGTAATCATTTTCTATATTACTTTATCAGACTCTCACATTGTTGTGGAGGAATTTTGGCCCACTCTTCTTTACAACTTTGCTTCAGTTCATTGAGGTTTGCTAGCATTTGTTTAGGCACAGTTTTTTAAGATTCCGCCATTTATACCAGGTTGAGGTCTGGACTTTACCACACCTTGATCATTTTCATTTTCTGCCACTCTGTTGTAGATTTGCTTGTGCGGGTAGAATCATTGTCCTGTTGCATGACCCAGTTTGGCCAAGCTTTAGATATCGGACAGATGGCATCACATTTGACTCTAGAATACTTTGGTATACAGAGGAGTCCATGGTCAACTCAATGACTGAAAGGTTCTCAGGTTCAGTGGCTGCAATACAAGCCCAAATTATCACCCCTCTACCACTGTGCTTAACAGCTGGTATGAGGTGTTTGTGCTTATATGCTGTGTTTGGTTTTTGCCAAACACCTCCACTTTGGTCTCCTCTGTCAAGAGGACATTGTTCCAGTAGGCTTGTGGTTTGTTCAGATGCAACACTGCAAACCTAAGCTGTGCTGCCATGTTCTTTTTAGAGAGAAGAGGCTTTCTCCTGGCAACTCTTCCAAACAACCATACTTGTTCAATCATTGTACTGTCACAAACTTTAATTTTTTTCCAATTTTTATTTGTATTTAGAACTTGACAAAAAAACATTTGTGTCAAAATGTTGCTGAAAACTGTGTTTCAATAAAATATGCCCGTTTGAGCAAAATATGCCAGTTTCTTCTACTTGACATCTGCAGGAATCTCCTTGGACATTTGTTTTTTAATGTTATTAGATCTGTAAAATCTCAGAAACTTTTTCTTTAATTTTATTGTTACTATGTCGGGTTACTTTCCTCAAGAGACAATCTTTCAGTCTGAAAAACCCTGTCACATGCCCACTAACTACTAAGTTAACTATTATGGCATTTGGTACTTCTGCAAGATAATTTTTCCTCTCTAGTGGTGAGGTAGCTTTGCACTAGCTACAGAAGCTTTATTTCATACTTTGCACAATAACATGTGGCCCAATCTCTCACACTCTCTTTTCAAGTCACAACATCTCTTTTTGCTCTCTTTTTCAGTTTATATTTTTTATCCCATTGATCCTGGTTCTTCTATGTTTGTTATTTTATTTGTTGGAGCACAAAATATATCCTTTACATTAAGGAAGAAACAATTCAGGAAGGTTATTAGCTCTCTTACCTGCTATATGATTGGCAATTCTGGAAATAGGTTTAGGAGGCAGGGCAGGGGGTTGCTTGTGGTGAGTAAGCGGTTTCACAGGAGTATCCTCAAGGTCTACAGGGAAGCCTGCAGATTTTTTGGGGGGTAGTATCTGGGTTGGCTTGTATGATTGATCCTGGGACATGGAACCTGGCTCAGACGTCAGATCTTCAGACACTAAAGGACATAAATCACATCACAGACACAACACTGTTACATGTGACAGCAACAAACAATGGACTTGTTACATATATAATTACACAGAGATCAAGTGTTAACACAATACTAACTTTATTTATTTAAAACTTTATTAATGGTTATAATAGTTTATATCAATGAAATAAAACGTAGAATTTTATTTTTTCGCTACATTGCAAATACATTGCAGTGGGTATGTCACAAAACAAGCTCTTGGAACTCCACCTATTATTGAATGATTGTGCAACAACCAAAATAACAAAATTACGAAAAAATCCAGTAGCTTTATGAACACATTTAAACTCTAGTGAACATCTCTATAACTATGCTAAGGAATTCATACACCCTTCTCGCAGATAGCATGATGAATTATTTGGTCAAACACAGCTTTTCAGTCTGAGTCTAACAAACATCTCTCACAAATTCAATCCACTGACATCAGTCCACACACACACACACACACACACACACACACAAAAAATTAACTTAATAAATAGGGAGGGCTCGAAGATGTGTCTCTCTTTCAAAGCAAATGAGTTCCTAGGTCTACCTATATAAGGAAGGGTGAAAGAAGGTTCAATTAACAATCATATAACTCTTTCCTACTTCCTCTGGAGTAATATATACATACATACAATATATACATGAATGTGCTACAATGGATCCCCAAGAAAATTTATGAACCTTTCAATTGAACAAAAAGTTAAAGAAAAGCTTAAATATTTACCAGTCCTCTATGGGGAATTGAGGGTTCTCAAACCAACAATCATTTACTTACAACCTTGTTGTGCCATCACCAGGTAATTTGGAATCATGAATTAAAGAATAGAAATTACAAAAAAACTGCCTTACTAGAATGCAGCCAATAGGAAAGGAACCAGTCCAATCTCAAAAAAAGTATAAATAATACCAAAAAATAATAAAACTTTATTAGGATATAGTAAAAACCTAAGACTACACAAAGATGTCTAAGGTCTAGTACTAGGAGGGGTATAGCATATAGAAAAGCCTGACAAACTGCCAAAAGAAAAGGGGCAGTAAACTAAGCTTGTATTGCATATACCTTAGTGAATAGCAGCATAGAGGACCTAAGTAGGAGAGAGAGGATACATATGTAGTATATAGTATGAGGAAACCCAAAAAGAAGGGTAAAAATGCCCCGATTATAACATAAAGGGAACCAGTTAAAATACTAATACCCAAAATCAAAAACCCCCCTTCCCAAATCGAAAGGACAAATCCTACAGTTAAACCATCACTCTAAGCTAATACACTATCTCCTAAATAACACCTTCGTGGGTGTTCTAATCTAATATCTAAACCTAGACATCTGTGGTCAAATTAATATTGTGCCCAGTGCTCGGGCACAATATTAATTTGACCACAGATGTCTAGGTTTAGATATTAGATTAGAACACCCACGAAGGTGTTATTTAGGAGATAGTGTATTAGCTTAGAGTGATGGTTTAACTGTAGGATTTGTCCTTTCGATTTGGGAAGGGGGGTTTTTGATTTTGGGTATTAGTATTTTAACTGGTTCCCTTTTTGTTATAATCGGGGCATTTTTACCCCTCTTTTTGGGTTTCCTCATACTATATACAACATATGTATCCTCTCTCTCCTACTTAGGTCCTCTATGCTGCTATTCACTAAGGTATATGCAATACAAGCTTAGTTTACTGCCCCCTTTCTTTTGGCAGTTTGTCAGGCTTTTCTATATGCTATACCCCTCCTAGTACTAGACCTTAGACATCTTTGTGTAGTCTTAGGTTTTTACTATAGCCTAATAAAGTTTTATTATTTTTTGGTATTATTTATACTTTTTTTGAGATTGGACTGGGTTCCTTTCCTATTGGCTGCATTCTAGTAAGGCAGCTTTTTTGGAATTTCTATTCTTTAATTCATTATTTCTTGGGTTACCCCCTATTACCCAGTTTAGGTGACCATATCTACCCAGGGGAAGGGAGGGGGGCAAGGGATTTTCTCTGTCCCTACCTTCCGGTCCCTTGTGTATGTTTTCTTATTATTTTTTTTGGATTAATTTGGAATCATACTTGTGTGGGCTATCATTAGAGCATTGAGTGAGGGATTAAAGAACCATTGAGCTCTCTCATCGCTAATGTTTATTGCAGTGTAATGGCATTGTTTTATTGCCCTTTCTGCATTACATTCTCTGATGTGGCTCTGTTTATGTAGAAGAGTTATTTCTGGAGATGGGAGGGAGAAAATATCAATGACAGAGCTTTGGGGATTATACAGTTGGTGTAGTGGTTGTAGTGAAGGAAAAGGCTGACGTTCTTTTCCAAATGTATAAAAATAATTTGATGAGTAATGTTTCACAAAATAGTTTTATTTTTATTTTTATCAAATCTCGCAATGTAACAGGCTCTGGAAAACAATTTACCCTAAATCCTTTGGGGTGATGGGAAATAGCATCTATGGTTTGTGGCATGGTGTGCACATTTTATGGATTAAGAATAGTCATGTGTGTCCCTCCAGGAAATCCACTTTAAAATATATCATCTGGTTTAGTATCCAACTGCATTATGGAATTGCTTGTATCCCTTTACAGGAGCAATTAATTGCAACATCTGCTTTATTAATTCTTCTATATCCATCATAGATCATTTGAGGTGAACAGTCCACCTTCAGTTTAGTATAGAGATAAATGTAAAAAAAAATAAAAAATGAATAACACATTTTTAAAATTGTGCAACATTAGCATAGTGTGTACTACACGATTGGATTTATAAATATATACATATATTGAAATTTCATAATTGTTATATACACACAAACACACACACACACATAATTATTAAATTTCAAGTCTTACAATACTCGCCAGTCCTTTAAGGTACTCTCCACTGCAAGCCTGGGTCCATGACTAGACATAAATTTGGACTCACCAAGTGGCTAGTGGAAACTTTGAGCCCTGCAAATGTACTTATCGTCTGTTCTATACAGCCTCTTACTGTGTACTAACTTGTTATAATATAGAACATGGTAAAACACAAAAGAAAAAATTGTGCTTTCTATTAACGATTTTAACACATTTGCCCTCAAAGCTAAGTAAATGTAACTACCTCAGATGAAAAAGTGTAACAATTTATAATTATTCACAATGAAAAAAAAAGTAGCAGAATGCTTTATTTTTGAAGACGCCAAAGCATCAGCTGTGAATTAATTTGTGGAGGCAGTAAATGGGTGTTTGGATAGAGAAGACACAATCTGTCTTACTTTTTACTCTATTCCTCCCTTTATTCAAGGAGAATTATGTAGCCAAAAAGAAGTAGTAAAGAACTGCAATTATTTTGCTAAATCATGTAGCAGAAGAAAAATGTACATACATTAAAATATTCATAGAACATACTCATATATCCATGCAAAGAAAATAATACATATATGCAAGAAACAGATGTGTAGCAATGCACAGAAATATACATAACATACACATATAAACACACTACACATTTGTGCTTCCTTGTTGTAGAGAAATTAGAAATTGTCAATCTTATTTCTCTACAGCAAATTCCTTATTTTCAGCCAAACTTTGACACCCCTTTGCTTTTTCAGCTTTGTCCATTTGCACCTCCCTTCTACGCCTCATACACTTCCTTAAATCTTGGTACTCAGTTGCAGGACAATGTTAATGATTTTGTTTTTAACACAACATTACTACTCTTAACCTAATGTTACTACCCTTTCCCAATTCAATGCTATGGGCACCAAGTACGCCAATCTTTTTATGGCCCATTGGGAATCGACAAATCTGGGGTTGGAAAGTTGCTGGGAGTCAAACTTGGTGCTATACAAAAGATACATAGACGATTTAATCATGATATGGAACGGGTGTGAGGACCTTTTGAAACTTTTTATGGAAAATTTAAATTCAAATAATTGGGTAATACATTTAACCTCAATGTACAGAAACAAGGACATAAATTTTCTAGATCTATCTATCTATCTATCTATCTATCTAGCTATCTATATATATAAGAAAAGAAAATAAAGACAAAAGCCTACTTCAAACCCGTGGATGTTAACAGCTACATCCAAAACAGTAGCTGCCATTTTAGTTCATGGCTCAATAACGTCCCTATGAGCCAGCTGATTAGACTCAAAAGAAATTGAGCTGAAGAAAGTATTTTTAAAGAACAGAGTAACAAAATAATTCAGGATTTTAGAGACAAAGAGCACTGATAAAATAGAGAGGGTCCAAACATTAAAATATATAAAAAAGGAAATAAATAGAGAAAAGAATATCCCTTTCCTATGCCAATTCTCAGGTGGGCACAACAGCAAAATACGTAACATCATAAACAATTTTAAACATGATTTTAACACTTAGACCAAAAAAAGTCCACAGGGGGGTACCCAATCTAAAAAGGATTTTAACCAAAAATGTCCTAGAAAATCCAAAAGAGAGGAAAACACATTTTGTAAATATGCAGGAAGGGTTCTATAAGTGTGGTTGCTGTAATGCCTGCCCTAAGACAGGAGGTAAAAAGAGGCACTTTAAAGAGTTTACAGCAAATGGCACTTTATACAAAATTAAAGAAGGAAACACTTGTAGTTCCCACAATGTGTACATGCTCACATGCCCATGCGGACTTAATTACATAGGCCACACTACAAGACCTCTACGTACCAGAGTGTGTGAGCATGTATACAACATTAAAAGGAAATATGCACTTCATCAGGTGTCACTTCATTTTAGAGATCACCATGAGGCGGACCCCACAAAATTAGATTTTATTGGGATACAACAGGTGAAAGGTGAATGGAGAGGTGGAGATTTTAATGAGAAAATAGGACAGGCAGAAGTAATCTCCACACTATGCTTCCTCATGGACTCAACAATGACTTTGAGATCTGCCATCTTTTAAATAAATAATAAATAAATACATTTTCTTTCTTTGAATATTTTTTATTGGTTTTCAAGTTTCAAAACAATTTTCGAGTATACATTGGTTACAATAGAGACATTGACGATACAATTTCAAAAGATGAAGTAATGTAGCGATTTCTAGACATATTGATAAGCATTAAACAATAGATGACAGACAATAAACAAAGGAAGTTTCTCCTGGCTTGTTATGAGTACTGAATGAAACCTAGGGAGACGAGTTATGTAGCAAATGTATGACAAGTGTGGAAGCATAGTACAGTAGATGATAGATAAAGGACTTTGGAAATTTCTCCTGGTCTGTGCTATAAACTCTGGAGTGAGCCGGTATAACATTATGTAAGAGTAGAAGTTGTTGTCCCCGTCTCACTTGACACCCCTCAAGTAGGAAGACCAGGGTTCCCACAATTGGGTGAATGTTATGTAGTTTTTGGACAGTGCATACGTTATACCCTCCATCTGTTGGATGCTTTCTACCCTAACAGTAGGGGTCTTTTCCTGTTTCCAGTAAACTGGAATAAGGTGGTTCGCTGCCATGAGCAGTTGGGCTGTCAGATAGGTTTCTGATTTTGTGAAACCCCGGGGTGGCAACATAAACAGAATATGCTCAGGTGTAAAGGGTATTTGTTTGTGCATAATGATTTGCGTGAGTTTGTGTATACGTATCCAAAATTTCTGAATTTCCGGGCATTGCCACCAGATGTGTGTCGGGTTGGCCTCACCCTGTCCACATCTCCAGCAAACGTTTTGCGACCCTGGGAACATTTTGTGTAGTTTAGAGGGTGTGTAATGCCAGCGGGTCAGGCGCTTATAATTGCTTTCTTGGTTGGTGGTTGCAATGGACATTTTATGGGTTCTGATAAAAATTTGCTTCCATTGCTCTCCCGAGATATCTATATTCAGTTCCTCAGTCCACCTGGAGGTGAACACCAGGATATCAGTGTTTGAATTTAGCAGTAACTTATACATTGCAGACAGCAATTTTTGTTTTAAAGGGTGAGTTTTACACAAGCGTTCAAAAGTCGTCAGTTCACTATTTCCCTCCGGCAACAGTTTCTGGGTTTTCAGAAAATGTTTAATTTGCAAATAGTGTAGTTGTTGAGAACTCGTAGGTGTGTTACCGAGAGTGAGGTCATGTAAAGCCAATAATGCCTTGTCCTTTGTCATGTCTTGCAGTGTAATGGTTACCGTACCCCTGTGTATCTCGTAGGTTTGAGATGTGATCCCGGAGAGTAGTAAGGGGTTGCGTGAGATCTGATACAATGGTGATGGGTATGGGGCTATGTTCATGTTATTAGCTATTCTCGACCATATCTGCAGAGTGGTCAAGATTAGTGGGTGTTGGTCATTTTTGAGAAATGTTGTATTAAGTGTGTGCCAAGGGAGTGCATTTAGAGGTATGAGACATTGTTCCCTTTCTATGAGTGCCCACTGCTGAAGTGGAGGCTCTCTTGTCCACTCATAGACCCGGGACATATGTACTGCTTTATGATATGTCTCAATGTCCGGGACACCCATACCCCCCCTCTCTCTTGGCTGGGTTAGAAGTTTTAGAGGTAATCTAGGTTTGGATTGTGACCAGATAAAAGAGGTCAGTGCCCTCTTGATTGTAGCGAAGAAACTGGCTGGTAGCTTAATTGGAAGAGTTTGTAGAGTATACAAGATGCGTGGTAGTACCACCATTTTTATGATACTTATTCTGCAAAACCAACCATAACACGGCCTATGCCAGGCCTTCAAATCTTTCGATATGGTTTCCAAGAGTGGAATGAAGTTTAAGTCATATAGTTGTCTAATTTGGTGTGGAAGATGTATTCCTAGATATTTTATTGATTTCGTTGCCCAAGTAAAATGGAAAGTATCCTGTATTTGCCTATCTATATCTGGTGTTGTGTGTAAGGGGAGGATCTCACATTTTGCAAGGTTTGCTTGGAAGTTCGAAATATCACTGTATGCCCTCATTTCTGTCAGTATATGTGGGAGGGAGTGTAACGGGTTTGAGATCGTGAAAAGCAGGTCATCTGCGAAAGCAGAGACTTTGTACTCTATACCTCCTATTTTGATACCATGGATCAGTGGGTTATTCCGGATCCCCTGTATAAATGGTTCTAGAACTAGGATAAATATTAGTGGGGAAAGGGGACATCCCTGTCTAGTCCCATTCCTTATGTACACCGTTTCTGAGAGCTGGCCGTTTATTCGTATTCGGGCAGTGGGTGAGGAATAAAGTCTCCCCAGCCATTCTAACCACTGGGTTCCGAATCCGAGGTGTTCCATTGTGGCTGTCATGAGGGACCAGTTGACCCTATCGAAAGCCTTTTCAGCATCGATAGCCAGTAAAACACTCCTGATTTTATTTGTTTTTGCCCAATGCATGATATTAATGAGTTTCGTGGTATTATGTTTCGCTTCCCTGCCCGGCACAAATCCTGCCTGATCCTGATGTATGAGATCAGGGAGTAATGGTTTTAGACAGTTAGCTAGAATTTTTGTGAATAGTTTTAGATCCACATTCATTAGGGATATGGGCCTTTAACTCCCACAGTTGGTTGTGTCCTTGCCTGGTTTAGGTAATAATGTTATGGTGGCATTCAACGCATCCCGCGGTGCCTTGCTCGGATCACGGGTATAGATGAACGCTTGCACAAACAGTTCTGCCAAGATCTGGGCCATGGTTTTATAATACTTGCCTGTATAACCGTCTGGTCCAGGACTTTTTCCTAATGGTAGCTGTTTAACTACTGCGTGAAACTCCTCAGTGGTAATTGGGCTATCTAGAAATTCTGCCAAATTATGCGGAATGGTGGCTGTAATTCGGTTTTGAAAGAATTCCTGGATCTTATATGTGTCTGGTGGTCTGTCCCTTATATTGTATAAGGAGGAATAGTAGGAATGGAACGCCGACATAATTTTCGGCATTAATTGTGTCAACTCACCGTCCGGTGACTTAATGTTTGAGATTAATGTTGCTTGTCTTTGTTGTTGTAAGGATTGTGCTAGTAGCTTCCCGCATTTACCTCCTTGTGTATAGTATGAATGTCTTGTCCTCTGTACCGCTCATGAGGCCTGTAAATTGAGAATGGTTTTGAGTTCTGCTCGTTTAGCAAGGAGGATATTATAACTTTGTATTGTAGTGTCCTTAGTGTGTTGTAGTTCTAGATGTTGTATTTCCCTGGTTAAGAATTTTATTGTAGCTTCTTTTAGTTTTTTCTGTGCGGATGCTAATTTAATGATCTCTCCTCTAAGGACGCACTTGTGAGCCTCCCATATTGTGTCCGGTCTAGTATCTTGGCTCAGATTAGTTGCGAAGTAATCCTCCTCACATGTTTTAATTTTCCTTATGACTTCCTCACTGTTCAAAGGAAGATCATTTAGATTCCACTGCGGAAAACCTCTTGTTAAGGAGGGTATCGTTAAATCCAGTGACAGAGGTGCATGATCCGACCACGTGATAGGACCGTACGAGGCTGCCTTAATCAGATTGAGGTAATTATGAGGTAGTAGTAGTATGTCTATTCTAGTGTATGAGCCTGAGGCCATAGAGTGAAATGAGTATTCCCTGCCTGAGGGGTGTAATGCCCACCAGCCGTCATACAGTCTGGCCTTATATAGGATGTCGAGTATACGTCTGCGGGTGGGCTCTAGGTATTCACTGCTAGAAGCGGATGTGTCCAGACTGCTGTCTAATGAGATATTTAAATCCCCTCCCGCTACTAATAGGCCTTCCTGGAATTCGAGTAGTTTGTTTAGGATTTTTCTTAGGGCCACACTTTGTTTTTTGTTAGGAAGGTAAATATTATCCAGTGTTATCATGGTATTACCAAGTTTTCCTTTAATGAATATATTTCTACCTGCATCGTCGTGGAGTTGTCCCGTGAGCATAAAAGGGACCTGTCTCTCAAACAGAATTGCTACTCCCCTGGCTTTAGCTTCCGTGTAGTGGCTAAAGTAGCCTAGAGGGTATTTGCGATTTCTAAACGATGGGGCAGAGTGTTTGCGTAAGTGTGTTTCCTGCACAAACACAATATCTGCTTTGTATCTATAGAAATCTGCGAGTGTGAGTGATCTTTTTTCAGGGGTATTCAGTCCCTTTGCGTTCTGAGAATGTATACGTAAAAAAGATTTGGGCTTCATGGTAGGTGTAGGGGTGGGGGAGGTGGCGCTGTTAGTCTGTGAGGTTGTCATCTGTGTGCGTTCAGTTGTCATAATGTCCCCTGGAACGTAGGGCTTGTTAATCACTTATCAATCAACACTTATATATTATCAATAACGTACAAAAACTGTGAAACCAATTTAACAGAGTGAAGTGGGGAAGCCCAGTAAAGACCACTGGTAGGTCACCTGGGTTCCCCAGACGTTCAACCCCTTGCGAAGAGGGGGTGAGCTGGGATTATATCCCAATAAAACACTAGTAGTACCTTCTGTTGTTTCTTATTCTGTCTCCGTGCAAGAGTCAGAACAGTACAAACGTGGGTGTGGTGAATGACTAGAACTCGAGTCATACAATCAAATACATTTTCTGTTGAAGTTGGTGGAGGGTCCGAGGAATGGGGGGGGGAGGGGAGTGCGGAAAGGAGGTGGTGGAGGGGGGGTATGGTTGGATGGGGAGAGAAGGGAGGGATGAGAAGGGGGGGCAAAAGGTGGTGGGGGCATTCATGAGAATAATAGCTATTTGAGAGTTATATCGCTCTGTTTCCTATGCGAGACACAACCGCAATTCAGTGTTAGGAATATATCATGGGTCACAAATAGTAACCCAGTAGGGAGACAATAGTAACCCAGAGGTAAGTATAGGTGTTCCGGTTAACATAAAGTAACATAATGCAATATAGTGCAGTATACAACCTTATACCAGTATAATCGAGTCAGATAGTCCGGGGCTCGGCATCTCTAGGCCGGAGTGTTAGGGAGGGGTCAAGCCCCTGGAGTTTCCGTTCAGAGTTGTTCCCCGTACTATCAATGTCCGTTTACTCCGGGCTCAGTCTTTGGAGTGGGGATGTGAGTGTGTCTTGTGGTTTCCATAGTCCCAAACCTTCAATGAAGAAGTCCTTGCGGTGCGCTGTTCCAAACCGTGTCCCTGAGTGTCCCTTTTGGTCTGTGAGTCTCTCTTTGAAATATATCCATAAAGTTCATGTGCCTGTACAAAATGATGACTGCAGGCAAGAAACGTGGCGTTCTCCGTGCCCATAAACCATAATTATGCTCCCGTCTTTATGTTGTGTTGTCGCAATTAAGTGAGTTGTCTTAGCGGGTATCATCCCTGTGGTCCCCGATCAATCTGCCCCTAGTGGAGAAGAGCCTTTGATCCGCCCTTCGTTTCTTGGCCGGTGTGGACCATCTGTGTCTTTGGGGGAGGGAACGTGGGTCCTGGATAGGCTGTGGGGCGTACCAATCCACAGTGGTAGTGTCCGGTAAGTCTAGAGCCCGTAAGAACGGCTTCACATCCAGGTGTGTTGTTATTGAATGCATTGTTCCCTTGTGGTGGACGATCAGAGCAAAGGGGTACCCCCATCTATATTTCATATTACGATTACGCAGAAGCTCTGTAATCGGTTTAAGTGCACGTCTGGCTTGTAATGTGAACCAAGATAGGTCCGGAAAAACTTGTATGTGGTTATCGTGGAACAGGAGAGGTTGAGATGTGTCTCTAAGGGCTTTGAGTATGTTGTCCTTTACGGAAAAGTAATGTAGCCTACAGATGACATCCCGAGGGGCTTCTGCTGCTGCTCCTCGTGGGCGTAAAGACCTGTGCACCCTGTCCATTAAGATGGGAGCGTCTATGGGGTCTCCCAAGATTAGATTGAATAATTCTCTTAATGTGGACATCACATCTTCCCCCTGTATGTCAGGAAGGCCTCTAATCCGCAAATTATTCCTTCTGCTCCTATTATCTAGGTCATCTAGTTGTCTCTACATAGAGGACATGGTCAATGCGTGTGTGTTTAATGTGGATGAATTTTTAGCGATCTGGACCTGCATGACTAGGTCCTCCTCTAGGTCTGTAACTTTAAGACTTACTTGCTGTATGACCGCGTCCATTGCATCGATTTTAGTCTGGCGCTGCTTCCAATCTTCCGATCATATTGGCCATGTCTGCTTTGGAAGGTAAGTTCTTCAGTAATTCTTTTATGTCAGAAGCAGCTGTCTGTGCCTGTGTAATACCGGAGCCTTCCGACGCTTCTGGGCTAGGTGGCGCGGAGTCCGCCGCCATATTGGAATTCGCGGCCTCGTCTTCGCGGTTTGCCGTGTCTTTAAAATAGCGTGTAAAAGTGCTTGTTTTTGAGGCCGGTGTTTTGCTGGATGTCCCCTGAGCGTTATTATGCTTTTTTGGGTTCCCCATGATTCCACCAGACCTCCAATTGCTTTAGATTGTACCTCGTTGTTCTATATTCCCCTTTTTCTATATGGAGAATTAAAAAATTTTATTTAAAAAAATACTTTTATTCAGCGTGCAAAATATTTTCTCTGGAACTCCATCAATCCACACACCTTGCCATGATTTGCGCAGGTTGCTTATACCTCTATCTTTATGTATCTGTTTCTACACCTGATTTATGAAAGTCTAACACTCCCTGTTTTCTTTCCAATCTGTATAGGAATGTCATGCGCATTCAACCAAAGAGGAGGAGGAGAGCTCTCCGCACGGCGCTGGAGAAAGAGGTAAGTTTAACCCCTTCCTCACCCTAGAGCCCGGCGGGAGGGGGACCCTGAGGGTGGGGGCACCCTGAGGGTGGGGGCACCCTCAGGGCACTATAGTGCCAAGAAAACGAGTATGTTTTCCTGGCACTATAGTGGTCCTTTAAATGCTGTTTCTAAATGCACATTTAAACTTACGGTACTCATCTTTTCTAAAATATGGTGTCTATGTAACACCATTTTAGACTGGATCAGTCTTATTATCTTGCATGTAAAACCAAGATACAATAAATGCCACTTTATGCTTTTAATCTCTATATTTATTAATTGTTTTCTATGAAATGTCACTTTTAGTTTTTTTGCATATGAAATTTTTTATGTCATTACAAGTTAATATAATATCAATGAATCATATCAATGGACTATATTTTTCGGACTTCTATATATGGGCAACGAAAATATTAGGCAATTTAAGTGGAAATTCAACCATGAAATATGCAAACAAAGGAATCCAGGAACCACCAATGAGGACTCCGTTATTTGCCCTTAAATGCCCTCTTTCAAGATGGAGCTAACAACATGCCCCGAGGAAACCGTCACTTTACGGCGAAACGCGTAGACGTCATTCGGAGGGGGCGGAGCTTGCCAATCTGAATCGCACGGCAGATGCTGGGAACCCTGTCAAGGAAGCCTTGCAAATAGTTTGTTCCACATACAGAGGACGCCCGCCACCCACTATATTGAGCCTGTTTGTGAGTACCGGTATACGCTGTGGTTACTCACCATCTGTTCTCGAAAGGGAAAGTATTTTATTTCACTTGATTTCATTGAATTTGACTGATTTTCTTTTTATTCTGGGTATATCATAAATTTTTTAAACTTGTCATTACTGCATAATTTGAATAATAAACTTGCACTGTAAATATAAATAATCTTGGCTTCTTACAGAAGCAAAAAGAATTTATTGAATTTATTGAATACAAAGTGTGTTTATAATCGGTGGTACAACAAAAAATTATCTGCCATTTCATTTTCTCATTCTATGTATATTAATTGAACGCCACATACTGGAGGATCCTTATACTACGGTTGTATGTGTTTTATATTATCACCGTTACCACCGTTCACAGTATATTCCGTCTGTTACCTGGCCCAGACATATTGTGCACATACTACTGTGCACAGCCATCCATTTCTCACTCACTATACAAGAAATGTACCTCATCATCTCCTGTCTTTACTAATGACATCTCCTTATCAGCCATAATCCAAATAGTTTGACTGAACTCACTCGGCTCATATTCATTTTATATTATTCAACTTCTTTGCCACTCCGCAAAGTACTTTCCTATCTCCCCATCTAATCACAAATCCAATTTATACTCCCAACCCTAATTTACAATAACACTCTTGCTTGCATGTCTGCTTTTGTTACTAATTATGCCCCAACTTGGCCAGTCCGCACTTCTCGTGAGAGTAGACTGTCCACATTTCTCATTACACCTCCAGATTACAAGACTTTTGTAAACTTGCAAGCGTTGATCTTGGAACCTTGTACATCTATCTGTTTCTTTTTTTTTTTTTAAATACTAAAAAACTATATTCCATTCCGAGGACTTTGTTGGCAGTTTATAAACAAAGGTAATAATAACACACTATGTACTCTACACTTCCCATTTCTCACTTCAGATTTCTAAATGAACAAAATATGCCTCAGATACTGCAGACTGGCAAGGAATCTGACAGCCATGGACTACTCACTACTCAGTTTGTCTGGACACATAGCTTTTCTTTACTGTCACAGTTTCTTAGAACAGTCTTTGAAATATATTGAAATATTAAGGGCGCCTTGAACCTAAAAAGTTTGGGAACCACTGGTTTAATCTAATGCATTTACCATGACAGTTATATAAAAAAGGGAAAAAACTTTGTTGTGATGATCTATTAATGGAGCTGGGCAACAAAATAACTATCTATGTTGATTTATCCACCAGATGTCGCCATTGATTAGGAAAGTTGCAGGAACCGATTAATATTCCTTTAAAACTGTCAGTGCAGACTGAATATTTAGGAATGCTGTGCGCCATAAACCATACTTTAAAGAAATATGATTGTGGAGTGTTTTCTCAAGTCCTTTCAGTCCTAACTTGGGTGAAAAAAAACAACATTTTAAAGCAATCTCCAGAGACACATCTTTATTCAATAGATCAGTTTCTTAGGTCCATACTTAAGGGAATTTTGTAACTTATCTTTTAACCTGAGAATGAAGAAAAACAAACAACGCATGCATGCACACACGCACGCACGCACAGAATCTCTAATGCCCTGACATTTGTAATGAAAAAAAATTAGACAAATGCTGCCATGGTTTTAAAGTGGACACTCCAGACCCCTAAAGCACTACAGATTGCTGTCAATTACAGGTCCTGCAATAGTCCCGATCTAAGCGGAACAATCCCAATTTTGTTGTCTTGTCCTGCCATCCTGATCTAATTCCCTGGTGTCGCACATCTAGAGACGCCAGGGAACTATCCTCAGGAAGCACAGCATGAGCACATCATTAGATGTGCTCACAGTGTGTGTGGGCACCATGACCATGCATAGAGCACTTCAATAGCGTTCTCTGCAAAGTTCTGCAGCTGGGGTCCGGCTAGAGATACCCCTTCAGTCCTACACTGCCTCTTTTCTGGTTGGTCCTTCTCATTATGGCCATCACTTGTTATGTTACCCCATCTTAGGCCCATCCTGACTTAAATTTTGCAAATGTTGGGAGGTATGCAGACAACCCGTCTATCATGCCCCGTGGGCATAATTTTGTCCCAGCATTGCATCTGGATATTCCTTGGTCTCTAGCAGGAAATTGAACAATTGTGATCACAGAGCATTTCTGTGTCTGTATGAATTGGCACCGCCACCTTCCCATAAACTCCCATCCCCATTGTCAGAATTTGGTAATAAAACTTTGGTAATAAAACCTAAAAGTTAAGAATCGAGTGCTTTGGGTCAAATAACTGAGTGCACATCAGCAATCTAAATTAACTAGGTATCCTAAACTAGACATGGCTTTGATCAAAACATAAAAAAGAGATATGCAATATGCTAGACTTAACTGGGAGCTTCCATGGGCCTAGTGTAAGACTTTGACATTTACACTAGTGTAGGTTCATTTTTTTTTTTTTTTAAAGGAACACCATAGTGTTAGTTAACAAATATTTATAGAGCCCAGTCACCATTTAGACTACCAGGCCCAGACTGCTAGGGTTAAAATAAGTATGTACTTATATAGCACTCCACTGGGTTTATGGTAGTGTCTTTATACCATTCAGTTCACCTTTTTCTGTTTTACATGTATTTGTTATAAGTGTGAGGTCACTTACACTTGTGTTGTAGATGCTTTGAGAGTTTAGTTAGTTCACTGTATAAGTGCCTTTTGCCAGGGGTCAAGTCCTGGGAATAAAGTGTGGGAACTCACCCAAGATCCACCCCACTCCCAAATAATATACACTCGTATACAGGGCCAGATTAACAGCCCAGTTGGCCTGGTGCTGACAATTATGATGGGCCTAATTACAGAATCTTATCGACCTAAAACACTCCCAAGCATCATGTATCTGATGGAGATGGTGCTGGAGGGAAAGAAGACAGCAGCTATTAGAAAACACATACTCTATGCTAATCTCTTTCTAATGTATGTTTTTGTCTTTCAAGTAAATCCATAACCCCTAACAGCAGTGTCCAGTGAAGCAGGAAGTCAATGGGGGCAGTAAAAGGGTGTGCCACTGACGCAAATCACGTAACCTGCCAAAAGGGGCAAACATGCTTAAAAAGGGGGTATGTAGTGAGTGTAGAAAAAAGGGAACATGCCACAGTATTAGAGAGACCAAAGTCAGCATTACCTTAACTATATTCATTGTCAGCCAGTCCACACAGGTTTTGTTCCTATACATCCATCTTAAGTTTCAATACTTAAGCAAGAGTATGTGAAAAGTAGTTAGGGTTGCCACCTTTCTTGGGAAAACATACTGGCCTAATTAATTATGTATGGGTGACATTACTTGATGTAAATCACAAGGAATGACATAAGAGAAAATGCTGTAAAATCACCAAAAAAACTACTTGGTTTGATTCTGCTGTATAGATGGTTTGCTCCCAGTGCCCTCATGACTCAGTGTCCCCATGTGTCGATTACCCCAGGTCATGTATCAGTGTCTCAGTGCCCCATGTCTCCCAGGGACTCTATGTATCAGTGTCTCAATGCCCCCATGTCTTCCTGTGTCCCCCAGTATTCCCATGTGTCTATGTCCCCATGTCTCCCAGGGTCCCTATGTCACTAGGACACTAGGAACATGGGGAGACCTGGGGACACGGAGACACCAGAGACATTGAGACTAGGGCATACTGGCTGGGACACTGGGAAAATAGGGGACACAGACACTAGAGACACTGGCTGGGGGACATTGAGACAGCAGGGCCACAGACACTAAGGACACTGGCTGGGAGACATGGAGACATTGAGACACTTGGGACACAGAGACATGGGGGCACTGGGAGACTAGCGGGCACTGAGACACCAGGAACACTGGCTGGGAGACATGGGGACACTGTGTCCCCATGTGTCTGTGTCCCCAAGTGTTTGTGTTATAATGTCTCCCAATGTCCCTTAGTGTCTCAGTGTATGTCTCCTTGCAGCCTTTCCCATCATCTCTCACTTTCCTGAGCTGTAGGCTGTCTCTGCATGGGGGGAGTTGCTGTCTGGACTCTCTCTAGCTGCTCCCCTGCAAATCAGTGAGTAGAGATAGGCAGGAAGAGATATGCTGGTACTTCCTATCCCTGCCTCTCTACACACACAGCGACCCTTACTGGCCAGTGCTGGTATTGCATCGTAATCTCTGTTTATACTGAGAAAAATACCAGCTGTGCCAAGAAAATAAAAGCCAGGTGGAATCCCTAAGAGGTGTGTGTGTGTATATATATATATATATATATATATATATATTTTTTTTTTTTAAACCAATGGGCCTATTCCATGGAGCTCCATCAGCCCCTATGTTAATCTGGCTCTGCTCGTATATACGCGTGCACACACACTCTCAGACACACACTCTCAGACATACATAGACACACACAAATTATTATTATTTTTTTAAATTTACAAATGTCCACCCGGCCTCCCTACCTGGAGAGCTGGCGTGGACCTGTCCCTGGGGTCCAGTGGGGCTTCAGTGCGGCGGGCAGCTGTCTCCCAGTCAGACTGTGTTCTCTCTGTTCCCTCTCACCGCGCAGGCTGTCTACTGATGCTGAGAGAGAACACAGCTCCCTCGCCGCGTCTGACTGGGAGACAGCCGCCAGCCGCGAGGGGGGCATCAGGCGGTGATCAGGCCACCTCTTGGGGGGGCCCCCCCATGACAGGGGGAACACGGGGGCATTTGAGTGCCTGCAGGAGCAACAGGAATGGGGTTCCTGCTGAAAAAAAGTTCCCACGCATTCCTGCAGGACACGAGCCCTGCCTTTTGCACAGCTTCCTCAGCTGCAGAGGTAAAGCAGGGGGGAGGGGAAGAGAGGACACGGTACCCAGACCACTTAATTGAGATGAAGTGGTGTAGGTGCTTATAGAGTTCTTTAACTTCCAGCTTAGTATAAGAACTGTTTTTTTTTTTGCATATGTCTATTTTTTGTTTTTGTACTTCTGTTCTATGGAAGTTGAGCACATTATGTTGAGAAAGCATCCAGTAGTGACGTAAAAATGCATTCAGTTCTCAGTTTCATTTAGTTTGTTTTTTGTTTTCCCCCCCTCTTTTTTGATACCCAGTTTAGAGATGTGTTAGCTACAACTCCTATTATTGCTTGCATGCATGCCATGTTCACAATATTGTAATAAATGTGCACTGCAAAAATACTCGTTCTAATGCGGTATTGCTTTTTTTGTGTGAGAATTTTAAGTATATTATATTTGGTTGGCAAACCCTTGTATGGACTTGCTTGGATTCTGCACCTACCGACTACTATATATTGAGTTGTACAATATTTTTTGATACCTTTCCTTAGTATACAATATTTTTTTAAGACCTTGTACTTGTAAATAAATTCAAAATCCTATGACATCATGAATGACTATCAGACCAGGGTAATACAATATAATATAAATCTGAAACATTGACACCCATGCCATTGGCTGGAAAATGAAAGGCCATCAAGTTATACACTCAAAGCAGGTCTTAGCAAAGTGTGAGCATGTGAGAACTCGGTCACCCATCAGGAGCTGTACCTTTTCTTACAAATATATTTATGCTATTTCTAGAAACATAAAGAAATAGCAAGCACACAAAGGACACAATAATTAAACAAGTTTACAGAACACAAGACAAAGATCTCTACTCTTAAACTTTTTTTGTTTTGCTGATTATAAAGTTAATTTGCCCATATGGTTGTACAGGCCAGTATGTTTACCTGTCCCATCCATGAGTTCAGAGGTCGGAAGCACTTCATATGCACAAGTCTCTCCTGACACTGAAGTCGGTTCCATCTCTGTTATAATTGGAAGTGATGATGAACCAGTGCCAACAGGTTGACCATTTTCCATCATCCCTTCTTCATTCTGTAGATCACCATCTATTAAAAGAATGGAGAAATGAGTTACTATGCTAGTTTTGTGATCAAGCAACACTGCAATTAACATGCTACTTACAGGACCATTAATTTCTGATAACTTGTTAGACAGTGTTTATTCTCTTCTCTTTAGTACAAAAGTACAAAATAAATTATCTGGGCTGCCGGCAGTTACATCTATCTAAGAACAAGATCAAACATATCCCATTTAGAGTGATCTCAAAAGGTTTAAAGGAGAACTGTCACCTTCCAGGATTTGAAATGTTTTTTTTCCCTATATTTAACAAATATAAGTTTTCAAAGTCTGAAAAAATAAATCAATATAGAAATTAAGGCTGCTGTGTTTATTTCTGTTCTAGAACTGTGTACCTTAATTTGGCTTCCTGTCAATCACTGTTATAAACTCTGCACTTTATACCTGTCAATCAGCGTACAGAAGGGAAACTTTTGATCTCTATTACTCTAAAGCAATGGGTGTCCTATCTGTGCCTGGACTAAACAGAATAGTTATGTAAACTGCTAAAATTGTAATAGACTCTGGTAAAAAGACACTCTGGTAAAAAGAGCATCACAACACAGGATTTTTTTTTTAACACAAGCTATAGCTGATTTTCACTGCTTTGTTTATTTCATTTCCAGAGAAGTGACAGTCCCCCTTTAAAAATAGCTCACACACAGTATATGCACAAATGTTACATAATTATTGTGCCATTTATTGTTTTCAGGAATGGAAACCATAATTATTTCTAAATGTTATAGCCTTTATCATGTCTATAATCTTTCAAAAGATTGCAATATTTAGTTAAAGTGTTGTTAATTTTTGGTTGTGCTGTTAATTTTTCATGTTATCCAACATTTCCTAGTAAATCTAGGTTTTATACTTGGAATAATCATATCACAAAGATACTTCTAAGTTTTAAGATACATCACTTACACATAGGTGCAGTAAAATATAAGTACTGGCAAAAAAAGTACATTACAAGAAAAGAATGCCCTCGTGGTCTGCATGGTTCTTTCTCCAGAACCATGAGATGTCATTATTGTTCCCTTATACACACTTCAGCGCTATGCATCTTTTATACTGCATGATATAAAAGAGTTAAGGCTAAAATTAGAGCTAGTGTTGGGACTATGGTTAAGGTTAAGGCAGCAGCTGCCAATTGTGACTGTTGTTCTTCATTCAGCGCCTCTCCCATTATTGATAGGGCAGAAAAAAAATCACACTTTCTCTCCCTTCCCCTGGTATATCATTAGTCTGAATGAATACTGACAGATTTAAAAAAAACAACCTCTATATAGGAATGTAACTTGCTTTTATTTCATGAAAGCCTGGACGTGGGTGTCCAACAGTGCCCATGAACTGTGGTCGCTACATTGCACAGTGTGTCACAAGTACACTATAATTTTTATTGCATGGTGTGAAATGACAAATTGTGCAGTACAATTTACATTTGAAAATATACATAGAGGAAATTACGTTTTTTTTTTCTCTTCTTCGACCTCGACTACTATAATTGTTTTCATGGTATCCCAGAAATCTAAATAATTTTTCTCCCTGTAATAGTCCTCTAAACTGATTCTTCCGTCAACTCAACATTTCCCATTTTTTTCTCATACCTGCTTTTTTCCCTTTAGAGCAAGTGAGCAACCCAATCTTTAAAAAAAAATTTCCCAATAAAAAATACAATTTATGGCATGCTCTGTCAGGGTAACTGTATGATGCAGAGCACCAACTTATGAGATACAACATAATTCACTTAGCCACGTAGGTCACCAATCGAGCACACTTTTGTTTATTCAAGGCACAGATCTCTGTTCTCGCTCCAGAAATTAAATTTCTATATATATTTATGTCCCACTGTATACCTTGATCTCTCTCTGACAGAAACAACATCATTTTGTTTATGAAACATAATGATTTTCATAAAGGTAATGAAGGTTACTTTCTACAGAGTGAAAATGTATGTAATTCATTATACTGACATAAGAACTATTTTAGATTTATACTGACATCGACTAGGAGGGTAAATGAGGATAACCTAACTCTAAACAGACACTCACACCCACACAATGCCAACACCATGCTGTGTGAGCTTATATAGAAACAGAAATCAGTACACAGTAAATTATACATGCATATGAGTACATACACTTTAAAACTAATTACAAGTAGTCAAGCGATCACTGTCTGTCCATGTAATTTCATATTATGAATAGGTCTGTATAATTAATAAAACATACAGCTGGGGCGTGGCTTGGCAGCAGAAGAAAATGGCTGCTTGACATCTTTCTCCACCAGAGCCACATGACAAAATAGTTTTTCCTGTCTGCCTCAGCAATATGGGGGTATCAATGAGATCCTCCAACTCTGGGAAGACTTCGTATCTCAAGAAGGTGCAACTCACCTCCCCTCTTCATCAATTTCTGGAGACCCCTGTGGACCTCCTTCCTTTGCCAATTTCTGGTTACCCCACTCTCAGAAAATTATACATTTCTTTAGTCACAATCCCCATGGAAAGTCCAGGGGAATGGCCATACTAAATCACAGAATAATCCCATTCCAGGCCATGTCCACTCTGATGGATCTCCTGACACCATACTCGCTGCTACACTGCTAAACTGCCACACCAAAACAAACAGCATAATACCAAACAGTTACTGATAATACTGGCAACTAGACTAAAGCCCCTCCTCCCCCAGCTGGTCTCTATGGATCCGGTGGGGATTATCATGAATAGAGAGGCCCATACAAGGCCCAATACAAGCCTTTTCTCTGTTGCATCAGGCACAGCACTCTTCATTTGATCTTCTCTCCAAGGACACAGATAAGGATTTCAATAGAGTACTTTGATACTTCTTATTTGCCCTGTTGAGGACAACTCATACAGCATTGGATACAAGCCCTGTGTTCCTCACCTACTACCAGAGTGTGCATCAGTGGGGTTTACATGGATCCCTTCCCTACATATAATGGAACTAGGGATGCCCCCTATCACCACTGCTCTTCGTCCTTGCACCTTTACCATTCTTGCAGGTTGTGTAGGTGAACCCGGGTATTAAAGGGGTGGAGGTGGCACAGGATCACCTTAAAGTGAAATCTGCTTTTTTTTTGTGTCCAACAATGAAACTTCCCTGCCAGTCATAATTTCAAAAGTCATATGGTGAATTGTTAATCCTAAAAACAAATCCACTAACTAAAATTCTAAATCCACTATCATGAATGTTAACCTACCATGGAGGTCCAACCCGTCAGAGTTTCCCATTCCAATTGAGTGATTTGGCAATTAAATATCAGGGAATCTGGCAGACTAAAGACTTACTGAAGACCTGACATGCCTGTATCAAACAAATTTCATACCCTTGCTAAATATCATCCAAAACAAGGCTGAGTGGGTTCTACCGCAAATCTCCTGGTTGGAGCAAGTGGCGGTTGCAAAAATTAGTATTTTACCAAGAATCCTGTATCTTTTCTAAACCCCTCCAATTAACACACCTGCACATCCTACTAATCAAATTTATCTGATTTATCTCCAAGAGGAGGTTTGGCTGTCCCTGACTTCAGGCTCTCCTTCCAGTCATTTACTCCATGTAGCTGAGTGGGCTAAAGATGGGGTATAGAAATCTGGAAATCAATCAAGTTGCACCAAATGGGTAGGCCACTTTCTGTGGTTGAACCCCTCATCTGCAGACAAATGTTCTTCTCACAGTCTTTTATGAAGGCCATGATAATGATATGGTACTCACAGGCCACCAAAAATGGGCCAATCGTCATGCATCTCGCCCCTTTTCTTCTGACCTGCCGCAGGACCACCATGTGGTTGCAGAGGATAAGTTTATACTGCTTACCAAACTCTTTGACCAATCAAATACTAACTTTATGGTACATTTTCAAGTCACACAAATACGTGACTACATTGCCAAAATCCCCCATCAACCTAACCTGTTTAGAGACCTCACACCCTTTGTTCTTCTATGTCAGAATGCAGTACCCTTAACCCATGACATAACTATATACCACCCTTCAAAAGAAACAGGGGCATCCTCCCCCATCCTTTTTCTCAAAATCTGAACTAACCATTGGGGAGACTGAAGCCCAGCAGCACAACATTTCCAATACATCACCGAACCCCACTCCCTCCACCATTCTACACTCATTCGCACCTGCTACAGCAGAAGAGGTTTCTGCTCTGTTCCGGTCCTGCCGCCCCACCACCTGTTCCCTCAATCCTCTTCCGTCGCATCTCATCCGCACTTTGTCTCCCTCTCACTAAAATTTTCAATCTCTCCCTTTCCTCTGGCACATTTCCCTCACCCTTCAAACATGCAACTGTAACCCCGATTCTGAAAAAGCCCAGCCTTGACCCCAACTCCCCATCCAACTACCGCCCTATCTCGCTACTGCCATTTGCCTCCAAGATCCTCGAGAGAGTTGTGTACACCAGACTGACTGACTTTTTCGGATCCAACTCTCTGCTTGACCCCTTTCAGTCTGGATTCCACACAGTCATTCTGTCGAAATGGCTGTGACCAAAGTATCCAACGATTTATTTGCTGCTAAATCTCGTGACCATTACTCTATTCTCATTCTCCTCGATCTTTCTGCTGCCTTTGACACTGTTGATCATCAACAGCTTCTTCACATTCTCTGTCCGCTCGCACCTCCCACACCTCCCCGCTCTGTCAGTCCATGCATTGGCTTCCAGTTAGATATAGGGCTCAATGTAAAATTCTGGTGATTGCTTACAAGTCCCTACATAATGCTGCTCCAACCTACCTATCCTCCCTAATACACAAGTATGTCCCGTCGAGGCCCCTACACTCTGCCAAAGACCTACGTATATCCTCTGTCCGTACGCCCACATCTAATGCTCGCCTCCAAGATTTCTCCAGGGCTGCACCTCTTCTGTGGAATTCCCTTCCCTTCTCCGTAAGACTTTCACCCAGTCTCCACTCATTCAAAAAATCATTGAAAACTCACTTCTTCAAGAAAGCATATCAATTAAACTGTTAGCAGGTTTTTATCCCTCATCCCCCATGACTCCTCTCCTGAAACTGTCAAAAATTATCTACTAAGCCCTCAATTAATACTTTTCTAAAAACCTACTTCATACCCCTACTTTTACCCTTTGCGTCACTATACCCCACTCCCTCTAGAATGTAAGCACATTGAGCAGGGCCCTCCACCTCTCTCTTCCTGTACGTCCAATTGTCTGGTAACAATTACATGTTTGTTCGTCCACTCATTGTACAGCTCTATGGAATGTGATGGAGCTATATAAATAATAAAATAATAAGAAGAATCTTAGTTCACCACTGTGCCATAGCCAGCAAGACCCAGGAATCAACTTATAAAACCCTCGCTTGGTGGTACATGTTGCCAGAGCGTCTCTAGGCTATACACCTTGAACTAGATGGTTTATGCTCAGGATACAGTACCCTTCTGTTGAAGCATTGCCACCATCATTAGCAAGTTCTCTGATAACCAACCACTATTCCTCCCAGCAGCTTACCTACTACATCACACCACAACCCCCTCATCTAGGTATAAACACTCTCTAACAATCCACATGCTCAACATAGCAAAGCAACTGATAAATCTCTTGTTGAAGCGAGACACCATACCACCTCTATCCCTTTGGCATACTAGGATTGAGGAGCTGAGAACACTGCAGGAGCTATGGTACTCTTCCCATGATAAGATGCAAAATTTGGGTACAGTGGCTGACATCAGAATTTTTAGCTGATCTCCAATAACAGTTCATTGGGGACTCGGGTCACAAGGACACTGAGAACCCTATCATAAACGACCTGGCTTACTGGAACCCAAGCTGCTGCACTTATGATGGCGGACATCCAAATTTCCACCAATCTGGCACCCTTTTTAGAACCCAAGCTGATTCACCTGTACTCCCTTCCCACATTTTTACACTCTCCTCCCCTTCCAACTTCTTCCTCGCTAATGTTCTTGTTTGATAATATTCTTATCCCTATATATCAGAACTAGGAATTAGAGGATAGCATGTACCTGAAACACTATATTATACTGTACACTATAGATACAAATGCAACTTTGTATACTCTTTCTGTATGCATATTGAAGACATTTAATAAAAATTTTTTTACAAAAAACTAAACAAAACAACAAAAAATATCCAGCTAGCCCAACATAGCAATTTAAGAGTTATTGTGGTGGTGGTGGTGGATTTATAGTGCAATCCAGGCAGGAAAATAACACTCTGCATATGTGAATGTCAAGTGACTTTTTGGTGGAGGAGCAAATGGTAAGAGGAATGGAAAAAGGAAATTCATTTAGGTAAAAGGTGAAATAAGTAGGGAATGTAGAAGGTACGTGAAAATGGCATAGAGAGGAGTAAGTTAGATTGATAGTGTTGGCAGTCCTATTTGGAAGGCGACTTGGCAAGTGACATGGAGAAAAAACTGAAAAGAGGAAATTTGATGAGGAATATGAAAATGCTGCTATTAACCCCAAGTTTTTGCAGCTACTGTAACTCTTTGCAGGCCCTTTATTGTGAGTGTATTACCTTTTTATTACTGACTATTTTATTACTCTCTGTTACCATATAACTATATTGTACTTTTCCTTCTCCGTCATATATCACTACTCACCAACATTTGAGCACCTAGCAACTCACCTCGGAATGAGATATATCCTTAAGTGGGGACTGTACCACTGCATCCTATTATAAGTAGAGCTGATCACAAGCTCCAATGCATGTGAGTGTAAAATTCACACATTCATATTTTCCCTATACTTTGAAAATACTACACCACTGGTTCCTCTCTCTCTGTCTTTCCACCTGAATCATCCAACTACCACAAAAAAAGCAATATCACCTGGCTCAAGGAGAAAATTCTTGACTGTGTCCTCTAAACTTTTTTCAACATTTTCCACTGACATGTTTTTTTGCTATATTGTTGCCTTGAGTGGGTTTTGTCTTTGCATTTTTTGTCTGTGTGTGTATTTTGAATTTCTCTCTATATCTTATGCTTTGTAACTGTGTGCATATCTTATCTTTTCTCTTCTATTATTGGAGTGTGTCTTGTTTTTTTTGTAGACAAGCATGTGTGTGTTTAACTAGTAATAAATGATAGGATAACAGCATTCAGTTCTATTGTTGAGTTTGCAGCTGTGTGTGTCAAAATTCTAAATAGCACTTTATCTTCCCTAGAAAAAGATTTACTATGACAGCATCAAAGTGCAGCTTCACAGATGGAATTTTTTGATTTGTTGTATGAGAATTACTAGGCGTTCATCCACTGACAGTAACAATGAATATATTTTAAGTTTCTTTGCAACTTGCAGACACTGTTCACTTTTTTTGGTTAGAGCATGGATCCATGAGAGGACAGTAAGTCTAATGAAAGCCTTATTCATGAAAAATACCTTAGAAAGAAGTTAATCTAAACCATCTCCTTTTAGAATTGCACCATAATTGCTCATTATGAATAACTCTATATGAGTGTGAGGAAGAGAGAATGATCTATAAGATTAGGCAGAAAGAGGCTAAGCAAGTTATAAGAGCTTCCAAATCACACACAGAAGAGAAAATAACACAGTCAGTAAAAAAAGGGGACAAAACATTTTTTAGATACAAAAATGAGAAAAGGAAAGTAAAACAAGGATTAGTTAGATTAAAAACAAAAGAAGGAAGGTATGTAGAAGAGGATAAAGGTCTAGCTGACTGCCTCAATAAATATTTTTGTTCAGTATTTACAGATGAAAATGAAGGAAAGGAGCATCAGTTAGAAAAAACGACAATGAGTCATTTATTACAGAAAGAGGTTCTATTTCAACTGTCAAAAGTAAAGACAAATAAGTCAATGGAACCTTATGGAATACACCCAAAGTTATTAAAAGAGCTTAGTGGTGTACTAGCAAAACCATTAACAGATTTATTTAACCAATCATTGTTAACAGGAGTAGTCCCAGAAGATTGGAAGTTAGCGAATGTTGTGCCCATTCACAAGAAAGGTAGTAGGGAGGAGTCGGGCAACTATAGGCCAGTAAGCCTTACTTCAGTAGTGGGGAAAGTAATGGAAACCATGATAAATGATAGGATTGTTGAACATCTAAAAACACATGGATTTCAAGATCAGAGACAATATGGGTTTACTTCAAGGAGATCATGCCAAACTAATCTTATTGATTTTTTTGATTGGGTAACTAAAATAATAGATCAGGGTGGTGAAGTAGAGATTGCTTACCTAGCTTTTAGTAAGGCTTTTGACACTGTTGCACATAGAAGGCTTATCAATAAATTGCAATCTTTAAGTTTGGATTCCAATATTGTTGAATGGGTAAGGCAGTGGCTGGGTGACATGCAACAGAGGGTTGTAGTCAATGGAGTATATTCGAAGCATGGGCTTGTCACCAGTGGGGTACCTCAGAGATCTGTACTTGGACCCATTCTCTCCAGAAGGATATTGATACTTTAGAGAGAGTTCTGAGTAGGGCTACTAAACTGGTTCATGGATTGCAGGATAAAACTTACAAGGAATGGGTAAGGAGCTTAACATGTATAGCTTGGAGGAAATACGAGACCAGCGGCGTACATACCGCCGTCGCAGCTGCGACCGGGCCTGTCACTCCAGTGGGGCCCAGCCGCCATGTGTTGCGGCCCCGGCTGCGCAGTATAATTGCAGGGGCCGCAGGTGAACGGGCCCATCAGCTGGTCCATGCTGTTAGGGCCACACAATGGAAATTAATATCATCATCAGAGTGGGCCCGGTAACAGCGTGACCGGGCCCACTCTGATGATGTCAGACGCTGGGAGGAAGTGACTGCCGTGGTCACTCCTCCCAGCAACCACCAGGTGTGGGAGGAAGGAGAGGGAGTCAGAGTGGGAACTCCCATCAACCTGAGCCACTGGACCCCAGGAAAGTCACCCTTCTGCACCTAAAAGGTAGGTAATAGGAGGGTGACTAAAATATTTTGCATGTGTGTATGTGTATGTGTCTGTATGTGTGTCTACGTATGTATCTGTGTGTATATATGTGTCTGTATGTCTGTCTGTGTCTATGTATGTGTATGTATGTATGTGTGTGTGTGTGTGTGTCTGTATGTATGTGTCTGTATGTCTGTCTGTGTCTATGTATGTGTATGTATGTGTCTTTGTGTATTTATGTGTGTATCTCTGTGTATCCGTATTGGGTGGTGGTGGGGGCCCCAAATGGGTCAGTTTTGCACCGGGGCCCCATGGATTGTGTGTACGCCACTGGACGAGACAGGGGGGATATAGTAGAAACATTTAAATACATAAAGGGAATCAACACAGTAAAGAAGGAGGATCATATTTAAAAGGAAAAAAACTACCACGACAAGAGGACATAGTCTTAAATTAGAGGGGCAAAGGCTTAAAAATAATATCAGGAAGTATTACTTTACTGAGAGGGTAGTGGATGCATGGAATAGCCTTCCAACTGAAGTGGTAGAGGTTAACATAGTAAAGGAGTTTAAGCATGCGTGGGATATGCATAAGGCTATCCTAACTATAAGATAAGGCCAGGGACTAATTAAAGTATTTAAAAAATTGGGCAAACTAGATGGGCCGAATGGTTCTTATCTGCCGTCACATTCTACGTTTCTATGCTTCTATGTTATTTTCTTAGGTTAAAAAAGAAAAGGGACATGCTAAGCTGGTGTCAACACTCATTTTGTAATTGGATAGATAATTATCTATTACATTGACCCAGTTTTTATGACACATTGCATACTACAAATATATGATAAAGCTATGATTTCATTGTGTTGTGTTCATACTAATTTCCTCTAATAATAATTTTATTTAATTATTTGAAATTACAATAAATTATTGTTTTCATCAATGACACGGTCATGCGGTATCTGTTCCGGGGTTGGCATTTCCGGTATGTGGAGCCGGCCCCGCCCCCTTTTCTTACGCTATTTAGAGAGACCGCGCCAGATACAAACTGCTTGGTGATTTTGGGACCTACTTCCGTGTTTAGACGCCGGCTACACAAGCTTCACTCGCAAGCCTTCCTTACCCTTTGAACTACTAAAAGGATTGTGCTTTACATCCTCTATTGGATCCTGGAAAACAGACTGTTTACCAATTTATACCAATTTATACTTGGACTCTAATTCCGATCTCTTGGAGGACTACTCACATAAATCTTAAGTATAATTTTCATTCTATTCTCTGAAGACTCAGTTATAACTGAATTGTTTCTTGCTTGCTAAAATCTTCACTGCTGACTGCATGCTATTCCTATGGAAGATAACTCCCATCAAGCTTAAGTATACTATTCAAATCATCTCTGAGGATTTACTTATTTATGAACTGTGTTTTGCTTGCCATAATCTACAGTTTCTTCTTATTGAATTATTACCTATATGCTATTATTCACAGTTACTAAAATTTATTGCAATCATTAAAAGTTCGTTTAATTCTCTAATTGCCTTCAATCACCTCTTTGCTTAAAGCTACAGTATTGATAATTTATAAGATCCTCCGTTTCATTTCTATTGTAATTAAGGAGTTCTACAAGCTGCAGTTGAGTTCCAATTCCAAAAACCCTTGTAGCATAACAGACACATATATAGGGTGTCCATAAATTTCCAAGAATACCACATTTATTTTTAATTAAATAATAAAAAATACACAGAGTTAGTGGATATGGTTTAATACAGATCCCTTTCCCCACGGAGCAGTTTGCTATGAGATATGGCTGGTGCTGTTAGTCTTTGCATCTCGATTCAAATATGTGTGAATAATAGTAATTTAACACTATGAAATTTATGGCACCGTTACAATTCAAGTTAAAGCAATGCAAGGCTTTTGAGTATAATAGCCATAACATATCATCAAGAAAAAAAAAAAATGTTGCACATCTAACATATTTTGTGAAGATCCTTTGTCATGGATGACTTAATGAAATAATTACATATTCAGCAAATGAAGAGAGGCAGATTTAAGAAACTGATCATGCACATTTAAAAGAAAATTTTACTAATTTTAAAGTGAAGGTGTCACATTCAACATACATAAGAGCACTGATTTTGACCTGATTTACATAATGATTCATCCTAAGTGATATAAATTTATATTCCCAAGCTGCTTAAGAAACATGATTAAGCAGACAAGATGAGAGTTCAGGAAAAGATATGAAGTATTGGAGATACGCAGTGGTAAAAATAATGTGAAATTGAAATAGCTGCGGGGAGGGGGTGTTATTACTAGATACCCTAACCCCATGGTCACATTGCAATAGCTGCCTGCAATACCTAATACATACATTGTAGAAGCCTATCATCCTGTCCACATGGTTAATTAGAGAATATAATTCAAATGCATAGGACGGGAGGTCAGATCCTATTAAATCAATATTTGACTATAATGCTTATGGCCATTTTAAAGTAGGATCAGTAAATGAGGAAACATATATATATATACATATATATATATATATTTATTTATTTTATTCAGACTGTTTTTACTCCTCTAATAACACTAACTGATTAGTGTTGAGAGTTCCTTTGTTATATATATGTATATATGTTATTAGAGGAGTAAAAACAGTCTGAAGAAATAAAATTTTAATTGGACACGTAAAAGACATTATTTCAAATATATTACTGTATAAGCTTGAAATGTCAACAGCTTTCCAACTAAATATTACACTGCACCACAAGAGGCTGTAATAAATGATTATATAAAACATTTTTGACAGATTACCTTAAATGATTCGCTATAATGGATTCCCATGGGGTTCTTTCACTCTCAGCCAGTTTAATCACCAACCCTTTTTTCTACCAATCCTTTCACTACCAATTGCTTTTTGTTAAAAAATAAATATTAGTGTAGCATTAATTTGAAACATGGAATGCATAGCTAGCACATACATGTAAAAAACATGTGCATATTAGCATCTTTTCCTGTTACCAAAGAAGGCACTATTCTATAATACAAACAGTGTACATTGTACAAAGTCTACAATTTGCAAAACAAAAGTAAAAACAAACAAAAAAAATCCACAGGATTATATTCTCACGTTCCTATATTTAATCAAAATCTTACTTCTGAAATACGTTTAGCTTGATATTAGAATGTTTTGTATAGCACTGTTTTGAAATGAATGTTTAAATCTAACCCATAATAGCGCAATTAGACAATCATTTCTTACATAATTTCCCACATTTTACTGATACCAGGCTCCTGACATTAATAAGTGTACAGCCTCTCTGTTGTGCTATTAGGATTTCCAGCTGGATAGAGTCGATTGTTGCTTTAATTAAAAAAAAAAGTCAGTGATTTCCAGAATGCTACTGTGTGTGTAGCTCGAATCAATGTTATCACTCATGTGGTCTGTGCATTTACTGCTATTACCTCAACCATTCAATGAAATTCCGTGGCCTTTAAAGGTGCTCTTCCAGCTAAACAAAAAATTACCTATTTTGTGTTAATCACTAAAAATGGAAATATTTAGATTTTTTTTGAAAGGCCGAATTAGGCTGTGCCAAAAAACGTGTTAAAAAAACCTCCAGTTCTGGAACCGCACGCTTTGAACAAATGAAACTAAGGTCAACCTGTACCAGATGGGAAGAAAAAAGTATGGAGAAGGCTTGGAATGTCTCATGATCCAAAGCATACCACATTTTCTGTAAAACGGTAAAGTATATACGGGTAAGATCTTTTCATTCAATCCTTGAATTAAAGCTGCACGTCTGCACTTTGATTAAATCTCGTATTTTTTAAATTTTCAAATCCATTGTGGTGGTGAACAATTATGAAAATTGTGTCAGTGTGCAAATATTTCCAGACCTAACTGTATACAAAATCCACAATAGAGTGCACTCTGAGGTCTTTGTTTGTATGAGTTCATAATTCTGATTTTATTGCGCAGTTAGTGTTAACAATAAGTCAACATTGCAGTCCATCACTAGAATTTTCTCAAGACCTCATGTCTTGAGAAAAGTCAAAGCATGGACAGAAATTTTGGACTTGTTATTATCAGTAATTGCACAAGAGTGCACTCCATTATAGATTTTATACTTTGGCTGGAGTTTTGCACTGAGGCAAGTACAGTCAGGGAGACTGAATGCCTGGCCCAATAAGAATATATATTAGCAATAAAGGTGAATTAGTGAAACAGCACTTTTTAAAGTGACACCATAACAACCAATGTTGACCACATATGTAAAAAGAGAAACTACTCTTACCCCATACATTTACTGGTATTATTTGTACCCAATTGGTAGGGTGATGCCTTATAAGTCAACAGCTCCTCTGGTTAGCTTTCTTATATACACTATATATGAGGAATGAGTGCCACATTTATGAAAAACATGAAAAAAAATATTAAAGGACAAACAAAAGCAAGTTAACGAGCTTGAAGGCAAATAGAAAACAAAAGAATGTAATGTCTAACATAGTCTATCTCCACATTGAGAGGTGTGATAAAAGGCTTGGTCCATTCAGAATGGGAAAGACCAACTCAGAAAAAGACAAAAAAATGTGGAGTGTCACACTGGCAAGAACATACCTCCAACCCTTTGAAATGGACAAAGAGGGACACTTTAATTTTAGGTTTTGTGAGAGGGGGTGTGGCATGGGTTGCTATTCTGAAAAAATGTAGCTGATAACATAAAAAACAAATAATAATGTATGCAGCTAAAATGTAATTTAGGACATGAACAATGTTCCTCATTTACACAGACTAATTTTTAAATATGTTTACATATTGACACTTGGGAGGAATGCGTGCCCCATGACCAGATTGCTATTCAAGGGCTCTAACATGGGCTAAATGCAATTTCCACAGTAAGAGTTTTTCTAATGATGGTGCTTGTTCTGTGCTTAGTGGGATCATTTCTTCAGCCTCCCTCAATGTCAGACACCAGAGGTTAAAACCAAAATTGTGGGACAAAATACGTGTTTCCTCTCCCCCATTTTCTACATTTAATTCTTATATTGTATACTTTGAAAACTGTCTGCTTGCGTGAATGTGGAGTATCCCTGCAATTATTTTACAAGCTGTTACTGCTTACAATGTCCCTTTAAAAGCGCAACACAATTTTTTTCCCCATACACAACCATTTCTACATGATCTACTTAAGCCACCCTACATGATAACAGCAAGAAAATTGGGAATCGTTTTTGTTGTGTTTATTGCAATCAGCTGTGCAGTCATTTTCTGAACTGATAATAAAAGCTGACAACACAGTCCAGGTGTTCAATTCCATGCTCATTTTGTTGTTATGCGACATTTAAGTATAGAGAAAATGGAGCAATCTGAGTAATAGTGACGGATTACTGAATATCTGTGACATTTATTTTAGATATTATATGAAAGATTTCACTTATAGCATATTTCCATTTCTTTTAGTTTGCTTATTTAGTGAACTCATGCATATATAATCTCTTGGATATCCTATTTCAAAGACAATTCTGAAAATGCATGCATCACCACGGTACAAATGTCAGCATTGAAATCGTGCAATATTATTTCAGCAATGCATCATTTTATTTCTGTTGGAGTTAAGGTGCATACAAGGTTAATGAGAAGACTAGTTGAAAGCTGTACTCCCAACTATCTCAATCATCAAATTTAAGATGATAAAACTGGACTTGCAATCAACACATTTCATAGCCCTATAAAGAAGAACCAATGCTATGCTTACATAACAATTAAAATAACAAACTGCTGTTAATTCATGTTTAATGATATGACCACTAGATTTAGGATGAAACTTCATGATTATTCACTAAAGTGAGAATTGTCATGAATCAAAAGTGAATTTAAAATTTAAGGCAAAAAATAGCCAAACTGTAAAATTTCTGATCAGTTATGCTTACAGCTTTGGCCTTAAATTTGAAATTAACTTGGAATAGCTATGAAGATGCTTTGTCAATGTAATTTCATTATATCTGAATAACCAAAAGTATTGTATAATTATCTATTTCACCACACAGAAACATAGAATGTGACGGCAGATAAGAACCATTCGGCCCATCTGGTCTGCCCAATTTTCTAAATACTTTCATTAGTCCCTGGCCTTACTTATAGTTAGGCTAGCCTTATGCCTATCCCACGCATGCTTAAACTCCTTCACTGTGTTAACCTCTACCACTTCAGCTGGAAGGCTATTCCATGCATCCACTACCCTCTCAGTAAAGTAATACTTCCTGATATTATTTTTAAACCTTTGCCCTCTTACTACCACAGCATAACCATTACGGTTCACAGCAGTTATGGTGCCAACAGTGCCATTTTAGTATGGTTTGACCTGTGGTCTCTGCCACTGATACAGCTTGTTTCATTAGTTTTATTTATTTGTTTTGTCTTATCTTATTATGTGTATCACTACACCATCACTTAATTTTTATAACTCAAGTCTCTCTCATGTACTTGTACTTTTGGTCTCTACATTTCTCGCCATTTGACTGCACTTCCATCAGTTTTTAATCACCTGATCTCCTATTTTTTTCATAACCTTTGAACTATAATAAAAAGTCCCCTTCCATACTGATAGTCTAACTCTATGTTATATGTATGCCAACTAATGCAGTGGTTGTCAAAATCCATCCCTAGGACGGTGTTGAGAACTAGATCTCTAGTTATGCTTTAGAATTACAGGAGTTGTAGTTCTGTATGAGCAAGAAGACTTTCTTACAAAACAATAAATTAGTTCCAGACACGTATTTTTTCTACTTAAGTGGGTTTTTGATACCCTACTAACCTCAACATCTGAGGAAAGGGATTTAGGGGTAATTATTTCAGATGACTTAAAGGTAGGCTGACAATGTAATAGAGCAGCAGGAAATGCTAGCAGAATGCTTGGTTGTATAGGGAGAGGTATTAGCAGTAGAAAGAGGGAAGTGCTAATGCCATTGTACAGAACACTGGTGAGACCTCACTTGGAGTATTGATACTTTAGAGGGAATTCAGAGAAGAGCTACTAAACTGGTTCATGGATTACAGGCAGGGCCAGATTAAGAGCCCAGTGGGCCTGGTGCTGACAATTATGACGGGCCTAATTACAGAATCATATCGACCAAAAACAGTAAAACACTCCCAAGCATCATGTATCTGATGGAGATGGTGCTGGAGAGAAAGAAAACAGCAGCTATAAGAAAACACATACCCTAGGCTAATCTCTCTCTAATTTATGTTTTCAGCTTTCAAGTAAATCCATAACCCCTAACAGCAACGTCCAATCAAGCAGGAAGTCAATGGGCACGGTAAAAGGGTTTGCCACTGACACAAATCATGTAACCTGCCAAAACGGGCAAACATGCCCAAAAAGAGGACATGTCTGCTCAAAGAATTAGAAGGCCAGCCTGACATGAATGCATGTCAGGCTTCCTGCCAATCATGCAGCTGGCCAACTAAGGGCATACTATGCAGACAGCACCCTGAGCTTGGCATAAATGCATCTAATGATGCGCTCACTCAATGCTTTCTAAGGACTGTCCCCTAGCACTTGCTGGTCCACTTGTCTCCTCACCTTCCTCCTAGCAGGCAGAAGCTCCTGGTATATGGTCTGGGACAGAGAAAAGCTGTATGTAGTGAGTGTAGAAGAAAGGGAACATGCCACAATGTTAGAGAGACCAAAGTCAGCATTACCTTAAAGGATCACTATAGGGTCAGGAACACAAACATGAATTCATGACCCTATAGTATTAACACCACCATCTAGCCCCCCCTGGACCACTCATGCCTCCATAAATATAGCAAAATCTATATTCAAGCCTGAAGCTGTAACTCTGAATGCTGTTAGACTCATAAAAACAAGCAGTCTGCTGACATCATTAGAAGTGGTGGCCTGATCCAAACACAGTGCTTCCCCATAGGATTGGCTGAGACTGACAAAGAGGCAGATCAGGGTCAGAGCCAGTATGATTCAAACACAGCCACTGGCTGTGCCTTATATAGATGAATTTCATTAATGAATCTCTATGAGGAAAGTTCAGTGTCTGCATGCAGAGGGAGGAGACACTGAATGTTTGGATGCATTTTAGGCAGCCATGACCCAGGAAGGATCTCTAACAGTCATCTAAGGAGTGGCCAGTGAAGTTATCACTAGGATGTAATGTAAAGACTGCATTTTCTCTGAAAAGACAGTGTTTACAGCAAAAAGCCTGACGGTAATGATTCTACTCACCAGAACAAATTCAATAAGCTGTAATTGTTCTGGTGACTATAGTGTCCCTTTAACTATATTCATTGTCAGCCAGTCCACACAAGTTTTGTTCCCATACAGCCCACTTAAGTTTCCATACTTAAGTAAGAGTATGTGAAAAGTAGTTAGGGTTGCCACCTTTCTTGGAAAAACATACCGGCCTTACTAATTTGCATAATTAAATATGTATGGGTGACATCACATGATGTAAATCACAAGGAGTGACATAAGAGAAAATGCTGTAAAATCACCAAAAAACTACTTAGTTTGATTCTGCTGTATAGATGGATTCCTCCCAGTGCCCCCATGTCTCCCAGTGCCCTCATGACTCAGTGCCCCCATGTGTCGATTACTCCAGGTCTCAGTGTTCCTATGTATCAGTGTCTCAGTGACCCATGTCTCCCAGTGTCCCCTAGTGTCGTGTCCCCAGGTCTCCCAGTGATCCTATGTATCACAGTGTCTCAATGCCCCATGTCTCCCTGTGTCCCCATGTATCCCAGGGTCCCCATGTCACTAGGACTCTAGGAAGACGGGGAGACCTGGGGACATGGGGAGACCTAGGGACACAAAGACACCAGTGATACTGGGAGACTAGGGGACTCTGGCTGGGACACATGGGGACAATGGGAAAATAGGGGACACTTGAAGACATGGGGATACAGACACTAGAGACACTGGCTGGGGGACATTGAGACATGGGGCACTGGGAGACATGGGGACACAGAGACACCAGGGCCACAGACACTAGGGACACTAGCTTGGAGACATGGGGACATTGTGACACTTGAGGCAATGAGAGACATGGAGGCACTAGAAGAAATGGGGACAGTGAGACACTGGCAGACTGGGGTCACTGGGAGACTAGGGGGCACTGAGACATCAGGGACACTGGCTGGGAGACATGGGGACACTGTGTCCCCATGTGTCTGTGTCATATTATCTCCCAATGTCCCTTAGTGTCTCAGTGTCTGCCATAATGTCTCCCAGTGCCCCTTAGTGTCCCAGTGTCTGCCATAATGTCTCCCAGTGTCCCTTAGTGCCTCAGTATCTGTCATAATGTCTTCCAGTGCACCTTAGTGTCTCAGTGTCTGCCATAATGTCTCCCAGTGTCCCTTAGTGTCTGCCATAATGTCTCCCAGTGTCCCTTAGTGTCCCAGTGTCTGCCATAATGTCTCCCAGTGTCCCTTAGTGCATCAGTATCTGCCATAATGTCTCCCAGTGCCCCTTAGTGTCTCAGTGTCTGCCATAATGTCTCCCAGTGTCCCTTAGTGTCTGCCATAATGTCTCCCAGTGTCCCTTAGTGTCTCAGTGTCTGCCATAATGTCTCCCATTGTCCCTTAATGTCTCAGTGTCTGCCATAATGTCTCCCAGTGTCCCTTAGTGTCTCAGTATATGTATCCTTGCAGCCTGTCCCCCCAGCCTGTCCCCCCATCCCTCACTTCCCTGAGCTGTAGGCTGTCTCTGCAGGGTGGGAGTTGCTGTCTGGACTCTCTGTAGCTGCACCCCTGCAGAGCAGTGAGTATAAATAGGCAGGGAGGGATATGCTGGAATTTCCTATCCCTGCCTGTCTCCACACACAGTGCTGGTATTGCGGAGTAATCTCTTGTTTATACTGATAAAAATACCAGCATTTGTATTGCCAGTATAACTGCAATATTGGCACCGCCAGGCAGCCCCAAATACTGGCTGTGCCAATAAAATAAAAGCCAGGTGGAATCCCTAAGAGTAGTGTGTGAAAAAAAATATATAAAAAAAAATATATATATAAAAATTTTTTTTTTTTTTTTTTTTAAATCAATGAGCCTATTCCATGGGCCTGGGCCTGGGCCTGGAGCTGCAGCTCCATCAGCCCCTATGTTAATCCGGCCCTGATTACAGGGTAAAACTTACAAGGAAAGGTTAAAGGAGCTTAACATGTATAGCTTGGAGGAAATACGAGACAGGGGGGATATGATAGAAACATTTAAATAAGTAAAGGGAATCAACACAGTAAAGGAGGAGAGTATATTTAAAAGAAGAAAAACTACCACAACAAGAGGACATAGTCTTAAATTAGAGGGACAAAGGTTTAAAAATAATATCAGGAAGTATTACTTTACAGAGAGGGTACTGGACACATGGAATAGCCTTAGAGCTGAAGTGGTAGAAGTAAACACGGTGAGGGAGTTTAGGCATGCGTGGAATAGGCATGAGGCTATCCTAGACTTAAAGGACCACTAAAGTGCCAGGAAAACAAAGTCTTTTTTTCTGGCACTATAGGGCTATTAGGCCCCCTCCCCTTCAGCCACTTACCTTAATCCAGCATCAGGGTCCCTCGGCGCTGGTAAACTCTCCTCCCCATGCCGATGTCGGCTCGCGCGCGCATTCAAACCGCCCATAGGAAAGAATTACTCGATTTTCGCATTGAGGATCGCGGAAGCAGCCTCTAGTGGCTGTCATGGAGACAGACACTAGAGGCTGGATTAATCCTCAATGTAAACATGGCAGTTTCTCTCAAACTGCTATGTTTACAGCTGCAGGATTAAAACTAGGGGGAGTTAATGGTTGGGTGGCTATAGTGGTCCTTTAAGATAAGGCCAGGGACTAATTAAAGTATTTTGAAAATTGGGCAGACTAGATGGGCCGAATGGTTCTTATCTACAGTCACATTCTGTTTCTATGTTCTTTGTTATTGCAGAAATTGTCTGTCACATTCCATGTTTCTGGCCCTGATAAACACCTGGATTTCTAAGGGTGAGTACGGTATCCTCCGTTTGTGAATTTCTTACAGAACAGACTCAAGAACGGATACAAATGTATGTGCATTAAAATCACGCAGACAAGGTAATCCATAAATGAAAATCGGATTGAGTTCAGAGTTAAACCAACATTTTGTTTAAAAATTAAGGTTTTCTGATGTTACTGTGTTATCACAGGGGAATATTAAAATCTCTGAATTTTGAAAACTTTATTTTTACTTTGCCTATGAAGTACAATGTGAAATTTACTTTTAATGTTATATAATCATAGTGGATTGAAGCTAAAGCCAGCTTTCTTTGTGAAGGTTTTTGTGAATTCACTTAGACAATCAATTTGGCAAAGTGCAAAGAAGCAATTTAAAGCCCTTAAAACATAAAAGCAAGAAATAAAAAAAAAAAATAATTCTAAACGATGTTAAGAATTTTGAATAATACATTTTAAGTAGTGGAAACAAAACATGACATTACGCAGAGATAATAAGGTGTACAGGATTATTGCAAAATTATATCAGTGTATTACTTTGGTCTCTCAGTGGGGCAAATAAAGAGCTTGAAGGTAAATTAGCCACTCCTGTTTGTTTTTATTCATGATACTGTTATGAAGAGCTACTAGAGACACATTGAAATCCAATTATTATCTTAAATTTAGCTTCTTTCAATATCTTGAGTTATCATTTATCATCACAAGGAGTCTCAAGGGCCCATGAAATGTATCGGTAACAAACACCACTGGAGTGCCTAGCCCACTTTTTAATTACAGCAAATCAAACTATTGGAATGAAATTATAATGCCACATGCCTAATTACAGGAGGGTGAGGGTGGGAATCAAGATCTAGAGACACACTCCTAAAAGGAAGTGGTGAAGAAGACCCAACTAACTGAGAGACTGGTATATTTGGACAAAATGGCTACTGAAGATCTGTACTCCATTGTATGGGCTGGTAGCATCCCAGATGTCTAACAGATGGTATTCTACATGGTTGTGAACAGCATTTCCAAAATGCTCTCTCTTCCGGTGCTATATAATGATAACAGGTTTGTATGATATAAGGCTTGTATGATATGGATTTTTAATACTCCATAAAATCCATCAAACTATATGGGAGCATACAGAATATTAGTTTGAATCTTGCAGGAGAACCCAACACTTTTACTGTTCCTCTCACACTCTTCTTCCCTGGATAGGGCTCTTCAGAAGAGATTTCCAATCAAAATTCGCTAAAAAAAAGTTCCAACATATGGCCGTTTAATATGTGTTGCGGTGCTTCAAACTTAATGACCTCACTCACTCACACATTGGAATTGTTTAAATAATTTATAAATCTTCAAAAATACTGGTCTGTTGCTGTTGCAATATCAGCAATACCAATTAGTCTATCGTGTGTAGCAGCTATTTATGATTCTAAAAGCAAAAGCGTGCGGCACAAAGTTTACTTGCAAAGCAAGCTTCTATGAATAGCCTTTTCCTCCACTCAAACAGATATAATTAAATCATGCCCAGCATACTCAACGTTAACGCCGTGTGACAGATATTGAGCTTTATCCCCTTAAGCAGCAAAGAGAAAATTAAGTTATTAGCTGTCTATAGCAGGTGCACATTATTGGGTATCACACTAGGATATACCACCAAACTAAGCTTGTATAGTACTTGTTTTCTAAATATTAACTTACCTGAAATCACTCCCATATACATTGAATACATCATATATAACAAAGATAACGATTTCCCTCAACATAGTCACCTTTTACACTGAACCGTTGTAGCGGGCTCTCCCTGCGATTTGGGGGAATGTTGCACATTAACGCGTTCACACTGAAAAGCCGAGTGCTAAGGAATGAAAATATGCTAATTTGCCACTTTTCTAATAGTGCGAAGATTGGGTTATTCTATCTCCCTTACTACTTTTGAACTATACCTGGCATTTTGTAATATGTCATATTGGTCTGGCAATGTTCTTCCTTCCTTTTGTACTCTATGACACTCTATTTCCTAATATATATATATTCTAGTTTATCTTTGTTTGTTTTTTGTAAATCTGTGTTTATTATATAATATATAATATATATATATATATATATATATATATATATATATATATAATAAACACAGATTTACAAAAAACAAACAAAGATAAACTAGAAAAGCTACAATTTCTGGGGAAACTGTGTGAAGTGTTCTTGCCTCCACCAGTAGTCTACAACTGGAGTGGGCGGAGTAACTGGGTGGAGTGGCTGGAGTAACTGTGGAAAGGTTGGAGTGTGGTTCACGCACTCTACAGCAAGGGCAGAGAAGAGCGGTTAAAAACTTATATTGTGAGAATCACAAGACCCGGACCTACATTTTGATGCATAGTATGTCTCTGAAATATTAACAATGAAGGCACAGTTGCAGTTTAGATATTGCCCTTCAAATGTGAGGTGGCTAGAGTGGAGTTTCAATGAATGTCAATGGACGGCGTGAGTTGCAAACAAATGGTCATATTGTGAAAACTATCAGGACTATGGCTTAGCCGTGGACATGTTTAGTGGCAGCAGGGATAGCTGAACGTTTTTATAAAAGATTTGTGTAGGTGGACTTGAAAATGAGGGAGTGGTGGAAGTTTAGAAATCATGTCCTGATTTTTCAGCTAACACTCTAGCTTTTGTCAGCTCCCACTCCAGTTTTGAACATTTCGCCATTCATTCCTATGGAACCAATTTTGCCACAAAAACTACGATATTTCGTGAACCATTCGGCGAAACGTTCCACAAAGTAATAGTACACCAATCGGAAAAAATCCGCACGTTTCGGTATATTACTGTCTATGTAGTGTAAAAACTGTGGGAGGAGTTAGGGTGGTAAATTTGGCTATGATAATAAGAATAGTATATATGTGAGATAACAGTTAAGTGGTCTTGCTATGCTAGAACACTTTACAATGTATTCAATGTAAAAAATAGAGATTTGTTCACCTCTCCTCTATTACAGCGCTTTGTAGGTATTACTTTTCATGTATGCGGCGGCGGGGCTCATTTTCCTGTCCACAAGCACCTCTGACGCCTCCCCGCTCTGTCAGTCCCTGCATTGGCTTCCAGTTAGATATAGGGCTCAATTTAAAATTCTGGTGCTTGCTTACAAGTCCCTACATAATGCTGCTCCAACCTACCTATCCTCCCTAATACATAAGTATGTCCCGTCGAGGCCCCTATGCTCTGCCAAAGACCTACGTATATCCTTTGTCCGTACTCCCACCTGTGGAACTCCCTTCCCTTCTCCGCAAGAATTTCACCCAGTCTCCACTCATTCAAAAAAGCATTGCAAACTCACTTCTTCAAGAAAACATATCAATTAAACTGTTAGCAGGTTTTCATCCCCCACCCTCCATGACTTCTCCCCTGCAACTGTCAAAAATTATCTACTAAGCCCTCAATTAATACTTTTCTAACAACCTACTTTGTACCCCTACTTTTACCCTTTGTGTCACTATACCCCACTCCCTCTAGAATGTACGCTCATGGAGCAGGGCCCTCCACCCCTCGGTTCCTGTACGTCCAGTTGTCTGGTTAAAATTACATGTCTGTTAGTCCACCCATTGTACAGTGCTACGGAGTCTGATGGCGCTATATAAATAATAAAATAATAATAATGTAATACCCACCCAGTCTGGGTCACCCTCCGCTCTTCAGTGCTTTGCCCTGCTTGGGAACGTCACTCCATTCCTTTACTTCCTAGACTGGGGAATTCCCATAGCAACCTCAGCACATTTGTCATGTGGAAGCACTGACTAACAGCTGGGAGAAAAGCCTATTTTTTCATAGATTTTTCTCTTAATCTATACATTTGCTAGCAAAACTGCTAGCACGATGTTTAGATAGAATTTTATGCGCAATCTAAGGAGCATAAGTTGTTTGGGGTATGACAGGACCCCTTTAATGTAACTTACAGGGCTATTCACTAAAGTGAGAATTTAAAGTGAATTTCAAGTTTAAGGCAAAAGAGCCAAACTGGAAAAAATCTCTAAGTCTGCTATGCTTTCAGTTCAGCTACCTTGGCCTAGAATTTGAAATTTACTTTGAATTCTCACTTGACTGAATAACCATGCATGTTTTCCTATAAGTGACATTTCACAGTCTGTCTATACTTGACTGTGATCTTGGATGTTGACATACGGAGTTTTACAAAATTCTCCCTGAAGAGACATATCAATACATCCCTGTGAGACAGTCCTTTAAATGGAATCCGGGGCCCACCAACATCTAGTAGATTGAAGTGAGAAATTAAATGAGGATCCTATGATATGCAGGGATTCACTACCTCTTCTAGTCTGGGAGGACACAGATGATTGATCTTACCTCTATAGAAGTTTCTATACACCTCTAGTAGCACTAATCCTTATTCTCTGTCTCCAAGGCATGCACCATTACAAAAGTTACACACAGTGTATGCCCTCTGTATTGTGTTTCTCTTCATATTCTTTGCACTCTAAATCTGTTTTGTACTGCCTATAAATAGTGAGATACTAATTAACACAATTTTCACCTTCAGTTTTGATTCCGTAAGTGCACTTAAACCATATGCTATGAATGATCCATCTTAAAACTATGTATAAGTTTTAATCAGCAGATTAAAAAGTAAGACATCCTTTACCAGCGAGGTTAGGACAAGCTCTATATTCTTATATATTAAAGCCGGTGTGATTTCAAATAAGCAAAAAAGAGGCAAAGGCAAACGATGAATGGCAGAAAAACCAGACTCAAGCCGAGACAGCAATGTTATATGGAAACCTTAAAAAAGTGCTGGTTAAGGAGGTGGTAAATTGGATTACAGCCTGCACATAGCTGGGTTAGAGGGGCAGGGAAAACAAAAAAGAATCATTAGATTGTTGGATGCTGAAAAATCATTTGTGGGATGTGAAACATGCAGCAATTCCTTTTTGTTTAGAAACAACAACATTAACTCTCTGTATTTCTTTTTGAATAATTGCAGACCAAACCTACACTGCATTAAGCATAAACTTAAACATAAACTCTTAGCCACCAAAATAACTTTTAGCTTTATGTAGCAGTATTGGTGTATATACCATGCCCCTGCAGTCTCACTGCTCAATTCCCTGCCATTTAGGAGTTAAATCACTTTTTTATACAGCCCTAGTCACACCTCCCTGCATGTGACTTACATAGTATTCCTAAACGCTTCCTGTAAAGAGTTATTTAATGCTTAAACTTCCTTTATTGCAAATTCTGTTAAATCTAGAATTCCCTATCTCCCGTTCTCTTAATAGCTTGCTAGACCCTGCATGAGCCCCAATTTAGAGAGTAGGAGAAAAAACTTCTCAAGTAATTTACTATCTAATTGAAAGTGAAGCCATTTTCTTTTCATGGAGGCGGTGTCAGTCACAGCCAGGAGTGGTGTGGCTAGAGCTGAATAAACAGAAACAAAAGTGATTTAACTTCTAAATGGCAGTGAATTGAGCAGTGAAACTTCATATGCATGATATATTCTATAGACAATAAATGCTTTGTTAAGCTAAAGATGATTTGGTGTCCCTTTAACATTTGGAAAGTTATGCATTTTAAGTAAAAGGTCTTAAGTTATGTGGCCAATATTTGAGACCATACAATTAAAATAGTCTTCAAAACTCTTTTGTAACTCAAGTCTAAAGACCATAAAGCTTACCTTTGTGACTTAAAGGGACACTATAGTCACCAGAACAACTACAGCTTATTGAATTTGTTCTAGTGAGTAGAATCATTACCTTCAGACTTTTTGCTGTAAACACTGTCTTTTCAGAGAAAATGCAGTGTTTACATTACAGCCAAGTGATAACTTCACTGGCCACTCCTTAGATGGCTGTTAGAGATCCTTGATTCAATTCATCTCTATGAGGAGATGCTGATTGGCCAGGACTGTGTTTGAATTGTGCTGGCTCTGCCCCTGATCTGCCTCCTTGTCAGTCTCAGCCAATCCTATGGGTGACTGGATCAAGCTACGACTTCTAATGATGTCAGCAGACTGCTTGTTTTTCTGAGTCAAACAGCATGCAGAGTTACAGCTTCAGGCTTGAATACAGTAAGATTTTGCTATATTTATGGAGGCATGAGGGACCCAGGGGGGCTAGATGGTGGTTTTAACACTATAGGGTCAGGAATACTTGTTTTTGTTCCTGATCTATAGTGATCCTTTTAGTGGCATTGCGGTTATAGATGGATGATTAAGCAGAAGTACAGGTCTGGAGAAAGAATTTCACAGATATTGTGATTTTCATGTAAACCACATTTTTTTTGTAAATGTTCAATAATTGTTTGAACTAAGTGTTTCTCTGTATCAAAGATATTTAAGACAAAATATTAATTTTGAAGCTTAATGAAGTGTAGATGGAAATGCTAGAGGGCAAAATAAGTGAGTGGCTTGCTTTAGCACAAGCTATCTTGTTTAACATTTTCAGTATTAAAAAAAGGAGTTTTGATCCCACAGATTCCTGACCTACTTAATCAATTATAACATTTGAAAGCCTGCAATTGGACTGCTGAATGCCTGCTGTTACGAACATATTACATTTCGCTGCCTCGTAGAAATGTAGATTTATGCAAAACATTCCTATTTCAGAGCTCACTGCGTCAGGGGATTACCTGAAGAGAGTAGAGCATCTCTAAGGTCAGAGAGATAGATTGAAAAGACAGTTTTCTTAATGGAAAACAACAGTGAAACTTAATAATGAGATTGTTAAAATTTACAGAATAAGTAACTTGAGATATTGTCATGATTTTATTCTTCGGAAAGTATGTATTTTGGCAATTCGTAGATATATATGTATATATAACTGAAGAGCACATGAGCTTAGTCAGGACGTGATTACCATTATTTTCTCCTTTTGTCTTAAACAAAGAGACTGTTGTAAAAATGTCCGGGCACACACAGAAATCATCCAAATGCAGACGTTATTTGAACAAAGACATAGGCAACGTTTCAGCTCTAAGCGAGAGCTTTTATCAAGTTACAGCATTTTCCATTTTTCCACTTACAGCTGGGGCTTGAGCCCAAAGCAATAATCAGACGGCACCTTCCTCCAAGACAGTGCCCTGGGCACATATAAACTCCCCTTGATAATTAATGCAAGTCCTGCCTTTTTATCCCATATGACTTCTCCCCCCAAGACAATACCCTAAGCACACATTAAAAAAAACCTTTAATTAACACCATCTCTGTCGTTTTGGTTTTTAAATATTTTTGTATTTTTATGATATGGACTGTAGAGGAATGCTAGCAGCATTCCCCTGCAGAGTCATACCTGTCATTAGTGAGCTTTCGGGACATCACTGCCGAGTGCTAGAACTTCAGTGATTAGCTTTTAAGAGCACTCCCTCACTGACTTACAATGTGAATGGGAGCTGACAATGGGGCAGTAGCAAAATAACACCCAGAGCTTTCCAGGAGTCCAATCAGAGATCTAGCCAAGGTAAGCTCCATAGTGGTGCCCTTGCTTGCAGGACGGTTACTGCATGGCCCATTTTAAACTCACCAGGGATGAATTTCTAGTCATTACAGTTAAATTAGCATTATATTGCATTGTAATGGCAGGATGTCGTACATGGAGTTTCATGAATAAAGCAACACTTAGCACAACACAACATAAAGGGACACCATAGTGTCAGGAATACAAACATATTTCTGACACTATAGGTTTAAATTATTCTTTAGGTTCCCGATTGACTCATCTTTTTTCCACCTCTGCACTGGACTCCTTGCAGCTGACCCTGCCCCGCCTTTTCTGCTGAAATCATTATCTCAGCCAATCCAATGCTTTTCCATAGGAAAGCATTGACCTCTTAGAGATGTATTAAGGAGCGTTCAGCATCTCCCTGCACTTTGTCTGACTTCTGTCTGAGTGACTGCCACCAGAGATATTCCTGAGCAGTAATGTAAACACCACCTTTTCTCTGAAAAAGCAGTGTTTATGTAAAATCTTGTTGGAACGATCGTGTCAGGTATAGCATGGCATGTATTTCGTCGCCGGAACCCACTTCCGGGTTCACGGCGCTCAGCCCCGCCCCTTTTTTCTGACGCGGTCCCTCCACGATACTTAGGAAGACCGCGCCAGATTCAAGGGGCTGGATTATTCGCACAGGTGCTGCAGAAAGATCAGCTGCTCTACTTTTGATCCTACCTGCTCCACTTCTAGACCTCGGCAAGTAAAACGGATTTCTACCTTCTCCACTTCTCGACCTCGGCTTGTAAACGGATTTCTACCTTCTCCACTCCTAGACCTCGGCTTGTAACACTGAATTCTACCTTCTCCACTCCCAGACCTCGGCTTGTTAAAACGGACTTCCCCACTCTCCACTCCTAGTTCTCAGCTTGTTGAAACGGACTTCTAATTTCTCCTTCATTGGGTGAATTAACCCTTCCAGTGCCAGAACTGCCTTTTAGTTAAGTAATACTCTTACCAAACAAGCCAATTCCTATTATTTATGTTACACAGTATCTAAAGCTCACTAAAGTGTCACTTTGTCTAATTATTCCTCTTATTCATAAGGGATTGCTACGAAGCCTAATTTTTCCTTCATGTGTATTTAAAGGTACAGTGACCATTGTTTCATATCAATATAAAAGGAGGTGAAACTTATTGTTGCTGCAATCAGGAAATTCTGCAGTTGAGTTCCAATTAAAGAAGTATTACAAAATACATATTACAGATCGTCAATGTTAAATCATCTTAATTTCTTCTTCTCTTCAGTTGATTGATACATATACGTCTTTTGTATATATAGTCTTGGGCCAAACTTGTTCTAAAGTACTAATACGCAATCTGACTTATGGTTTCTTCAGGTTTATTCTTAGTTACTGATACATAATAAAACAACAAAGGATGTTACCGGATAATGGATTTCAACAGCAGGTGGTAATTGCTGGACTCCTGAAAGGAGAGTTACATCTTGTACAGGAAAGAGAGCCAAGAGACAGTGGCGTACACATGACCCATGGGGCCCCGGTGCGAAAATTGATCCGTGGCCCCCCCCCCCGCGTTTACTCGGCACGGGTCGGGGCCGCAACACATTGAGGTGGGCACCTGGTCACAGGGGTTGCAGGGCTGCGACCCCGCGACCGCGGTATGCACACACACTTAAAGGACCACTACAGAAACCCAGATCACATCAGCTCAATGAAGTGGTCTGGGTGCCAGGTCCCTCTAGTTTTAACCCTGCAGCTGAAAACATAGCCGTTTCATAGAAACGGCTATGTTTCACTGAGGGTTAGTCAAGCCTCTAGTGGCTGTCTCATTGACAGCGGCTAGAGGAGCTTCCACGATTCTCACTGTGAAAATCACAGTGAGAAGACACTGAACGCCCATAGGAAAGCATTGAGTAATGCTTTCCTATGGGCGGTGTGACGAAGTGCCCTTCGCCACTTGGTCCTGGAGAGGCCTACTTGCCAGCCTCCTCCCCTGTGACTATGACTCTTTCATGTATCTGGCTTTAAAGCCCCTAGTCTACCTTCAGACAGACTATTTATGTAGGCTGCTTTATTTATCTTATGTTTTAGTCACCCTGTACCCATTATAAGTGCAGGGTGTGTGTAATGTAATTGTTTATAGTGTGTGTGTGTACTGTGAAATGTATTGCCTTCTCTCCTGTACTGCTGAGGTTTGCTACCAACTAGGTGGGTTTGGCTATGGAGCTGGTCTAGTGCCCTTTGTTGGTAGCAACAGCAATATGCACTACCTGAATTGCAAGACTGGTTCATTTGCATATTCGGGTAGATTTGCATATTGCTAATTCTGCAGGCAGGTGAGATATTTACTGTTAAATATTGTCTCCCCCCACCCATTTAAAAATGTGCCATTGTGTTGTGATAAGTCACTGTGTGTTGCTTGATATGGTTTGACTGTTTGTGATTTTATTGAGGTTTCACAACAATGTTATTGTGGTGACCCTATTGGCTGGTCCCAAGGGAAATAAAGGTTTGGACAATTCTTCTTGATCCCTCTAAACGTAGCCTTGTCTCGTTATTGGAGGGAGCTGTTATAATCACACTGGGGATTGTTATGCTCTGCATGCTCCCCTGAGCTTGAGTCACTTAGCTCTTTTAAGAGCTTGTTCCTGACACGCTCTCCTTGGAGGAGGGGTCTTCACCACACAGTCCTGGAGGACAGAAGCTGATCCAGGGTGGAAGGAAGACGGCGAGACTCCAGTCAAGATACGGCGGTTGCGGAGTCTGTGGTGGTTGTGGTGTCTGCTGCAGTGCTTGGGAGTCCTCAGGAAGCGCTAGGAGCATCCATCAACGGAGGGTACTCAGTCGGAGTACAAGGAGCTCCGTTACAGGCGGTTTAAATGCGCGCGCGCCTCTTGCCGCGCATGTGCATTCAGAGCTGAGAGGAGGAGGGATCCCCAGCGCCAAGGGAGTCCGACGCTGGAGAAAGGTAAATGCTGAAGACACACACTCTCACGAACAGACGCATACACACTAGCTAACAGACACACACATTTACTGACAGAGACACACTCAGTGACAGACATACATACACACTCACAAAACATACACTTTTACTGACAAACACACACTCACTAACAGACATCAAACACACTCAGTAACACACACACAGTAACACACTCACTAGCAGACACACACCCAATAACAGACACACTCACTGACACACACACTAACACATACACACAAACACTAACATACACACAAACACACACTAACACACACTAACACACACACACTAACACACACACATTTTTTTTTAAAAATTAAACCCCCCAGCCTCCTTACCTTTTGGAGTGCTGGGGGGGATTCCCTGGGGTCCAGTGGTGCTGCTGACCCCGGCGGGCTGGCTATCTGGGTGGCCGGTACGCGAGGGAGCACTCAGTGCTTCCTCTTCAGCTCCCTCGCGCGCCGCGTGGGGATGCCGGCGCCGGAAGATGACGTCATCTTCCGGCTCCGGTATCAGTGCGGTGCGCGAGGGAGCTGAAGAGGAAGCATTGAGTGCTCCCTCGCGTACCAGCCAGCCCGCCAGGGTCAGCAAAGCCAGCCTCGGGGGGCCCTGGGGTGGCCGGCTCCTGGGCCCCCCAGGAGAAGAGGCTGGCCCTATGGGTACATACCGGGTCGCAGGGGCGGCCGGGCCCGGTCGCAGCCGCGACCCCTGCGACCCTGGTATGTACGCCACTGCCAAGAGACCTCTTGTCTCTTTGTTCAGTTACTATATAGAAGTGCCCATACTGACGTCAGACTATAACTCTAGCCATATAAGGACAAGACCCCCAAATCCACATTCCAGAGCTCTAAGACAAAGAAAACCTTGTGACTTATTGATACCATCTGTTACTTATGTCAATCCACACATCCATATATAATCAATAGAAACATAGAATATTCAATATTCTACAGTTTACATTTAAAAGTCTGCAGGGACAGGCAGTAGACACTAGAGCAACTACATTAAGCTGCAGTTGTTCTGTTGACTATGGTGATTCTTTAAGGGTGCTTTACAAGTCCAGTGTCCATATGCATGCTGTAATTTTCCCCACATTAAAACTCTTTGGTTTTGCTAAAATGTTTTTATGCTTTCTGCAATATAACAACACACACTTAGCAATGCATCACCTTGTCAAAAAACATTATGTGGGCTGAGGTATGGTAAGACATTAATGAATGATTACGGGATTCTGGAGTCAGGCCAAGAATGAATTTACATTTGATAAACCCATTTCATATAAAGATTTGACTCTCTAATCAAAAAAAGGACAAACTGTCTGTTAAGAGTTACTGTCATCAATATAAAGATAAACGTTAACATTTCTACCGAAAATCAAAGAGAAGGTTGGCACTTACACCAGGGTCCAGTTCAGTTAACAATAAAGGCCTGCGTACTCACATATGGAAACACTCTTCATAAAAATGCTATATTGTTCAAAATAATTGTATGAACGCAGGCAGGGGTACTTGCTTTTTTAGATATAGAAAATTATGGCAATTTTATATCTCTTGTCTGAAATGCTGATTTTCATTCTGAAACACAAGTTCAGATCTGACTTATCTAAACATGTCATGAGCTCCTATAATGCCAGCATGATGGTCTATGGCTCTATGCCATCATGCAGTGCAGGGCATTAGACTGTAATGCCTTTATTGGGGATCTGTGACATAGTGGTGGGCTTAACAATATATGGCCTATGGTGGAAATTAATTCCCATATCTGTTTGAATTTTGAAAAGATAGGTGATTTTAAGTAGCCTTAAAAAATGTAAAACTGTATTTTTTTGTGTGCTCTCTTACTTAATAAGTATTTTGTATACAATATGGTCTTTACAGAAACACCACTGCTAACAAATGCATGTTTAGTGTGTACCCCCAATTTTCTTTTTTCTATGCAATTAATGTACCAGCGGGGCTAGATCACTGCTGTAATCAGGAAATCCCAGGTATCAATCAATACCTGAGGGTCCCTATTGTCAGTAGGGGCCACAATTAGTGGCCCCAAACTGACAGATGAACTGTGTGCAGCGTTCAAATTGAGTGACTTCTTTAGACTTCTTTAAAGGAACACTATAGCCACCCAGACCACTGGCTGCGGATATTGGGGTACTGTGATCTAATGATGGGATTAACACATTATGACCATATGGTGTAACTTAATCCTCATATTTCTTTGCTAAGAGGTGACCAAAGGAAAACATACATTTGAAAGCAGTTTAAGCAGGAAGTATTGCAGTTGGCATGTTCAGCTCCTATGTTAAAATTAGTGTAGGACCTATCAATATTGTGGTACTATGTGTGAATATAATTTAAAGGGACATGGTACAGCCAAGTTATACACAGAACCCCAGCAGGGGTCTCCATACAATTACACACAAACTCTAGCTGGAGTAGGGGAAAAAACTCAGTGCCTCAGCGCTTCTGCCCCTGTCACCGTGGCTTGACTGTGGTCCTGAAACCTCTCAGTCCTGAAGCAAGGACTAATTCTATCCACAACACAGTCCTTACAAGGACCTTTCCCGCGGAATCCTCCTCACTGGAACCAGCTGGAGCAGGGATTAGCCCTTTCCCCTCCCAGTAACTATATGACACGTAGTTCTGGGAGTACAACTGGAATATAATTTAATGGGACATGGTACAGCCAAGTTACACACAGACCCCAAGTAGGGGGTCTCCGTACAATTACACACAAACTCCTCCCTTGTGCCTGGGAGATAATTGAGTCAGGGACTGTACAAACTCAATCATCTCCCAAGTACAGAAAAGCATACAATTGTAAAACACCTCAAAAGTACAATTAATGAAAAAAATATCGTCTATGTACCTGCGATAGAAGGTACCATGATGGGGACCAGATTTGCGCCCAGCTATGCCAATCTTTTTATGGCACAGTGGGAAAATCTTCTTCTCTCGGAAGCACGCTGGGTGCATAATCTGGTCCTCTATCGCAGTTACATAGACAATATTTTTTTCATTTGGCAAGGAGATGAGAAATCTCTCCAATCTTTTGTCGATTTTCTTAATAAAAATAATTCCGATATACGTATCACCAGTGAACATAGTACTACTGGTATCAGCTTTTTGGATTTATTTATATACATTGAAAACCAAGCTATTCACACTAAAACATTTTTCAAAAAAGTTGATGTTAATGGATACATCAATACATCCAGTTGTCACTATAGCCCATGGCTATATAATATGCCAAATAGCCAATTTTTGCGATTATATAAAAATTGTAGCGACACAAAAATATTTGAGGAACAAGCACAATTTTTAAAAACTAGGTTAGTGGAGAAAAACTACGACTCGAAATCTTTGGATTTTTTTATTAAGAAAACTAAGGACAAAGAACGTAAAGAAATTTTAAAATCAAAAAAGAAATCTATAACAAAAAATAATGAAAAGTCTTCGATTGTTCCTATTGTTTTAAATTACAATGAAAATGCTAAGCAAGTTAAACATATTATTAATAAATACTGGCACATTCTTAGATCAGATCCAGCCCTTAAGAATATTATAGGAGAAAAACCGACTATAGTATATAGAAGTGCAAAAAATCTAAAACAACATTTAACTACTAGTTTTATCAAAGATAAAAGACAAAATAATTTTTTTTTTAACTTAGAACAAGGTTTCTATCCTTGTAAATCTTGTGTGGCGTGTAAGAAACCTCTTTTTAAAAAACAAAAAACTACCTCCTTTACTTCTTGTCACAATCATCGTCTTTTTTCCATTTGCCAGGTTTTAACTTGTCAATCGACTAATATTATATACCTCCTCTGGTGCCCATGTGGTCTGCAGTATATTGGAATGACTACTAGAGCTTTAAAAAACAGAATTATGAGCACATGGGCAATATCCAGAGGGGATATCTTAAACATAGTGTGTCAGCACATTTTGCTGAAAAACACAGAAGTGATCCATCTGTATTATCCTTCATGGCTATTTTTAAAAAAGAAAAAAATTGAGAGTTGGCTAAGATAGAAAGTAAATGGATTTTTGAAGTAGATTCATTATCCCCTGATGGACTTAATTTAGATTTTGAATTTAGCCAATTTTTAGAGTAACAACATATATTGTATATGTGTTTTATATTTTATGTTTTATATATAATTTTTATAATTTTTTACATACTTTTTTATGGCTTTTAAAGAACATATAGGGATTTTTTAATATATTTTTCATTAAATGCTATTATTGTTTCCACTTTCTAGCTATGCCAACTCTGACCACCTTTACTATATTTGTACTACCTCCCTTTTTTTCATATGCTCTCTTTTTCTCATATATTGTATGTATATATTCAATGTACTAATTTAAATGAGTTAATCATCTCCTCTTTTTAATATTCATTGTGTGTCTGTCTTGTACTCATATTTTATATATCATGAACTTTCCCATCCGGTGGTAAAAAACGGCATGGCCATGTTTTCGTTCCATCATGCGTTCCACCATGCGTTCCAAACGCCGATAACCAGAAGTGACGTCATCCGAAAATACCGTAAGTGACGAAATTGAACGGAGACTACGCACATGTGATCATCCAGTATATTTAAACAAGCTCCGAAGATCTTAATATCAGCACTTGAAGAAGGCTTTTGAGCCGAAACGCGGCTGCTGCTATTTTTTATCACACAGCTGTATTTTTATCTCTTTTGTATTTATTTTATGTGTCTGCTCTCGGTCATTATTTTGGGGTAAGTGGATATCCTTTTGTTTGTATGTTTTGGATTCCACTCCCCTAGTACCTTGAGTTTTGAAATTTAGAATTTTCTATTTTCAATAAATATATATTTTTTTTGAAAATTTCTCCATCCATTCTCTGGGAATTTCGTTTGCCTGTATTGGCACCCTTGAGCCTGCTATACAGAGCCTGGGATGGCTCTGTTAAATGTGAGTGACAGTCTGTTCTGCCCTATTTCAATTTTCTCTATACAGATTACACTATGTTGTATTTTATTTTATGCTTTTAGATATTACCTGATTATACTGACAAGTTCAGGTTGTATTTTTGCATATATTTACCACTATTTCACATTGTGTGGTTTGATATAAATTTTGTCTTTATTATTCAATGTGTAATCTCTGCCTTATCCATATCTGGTGTTAAACAACACAATAATGATTTAACACTCAATGGAGGGACAGCACCAAAGGTCATCAGGTACTATAACCAATTTAATGAGAAGAAAAGGTTATAGTGTCTACAATGTCCCTTTAATCTGAGTTTGATTTATCTGAGCAACCATAATGTAGTGGAGCAAGTCTATGCAACATGTATTAGGTTATCTCTACAGCAGTAGTTCTTCATCTAGTCCTTGTGAACCCCCAAAGCTCATTGTTTGATATTTGTATTGTAAACAAATATGGCCTTGAAGCTTCACTTCACTGCAAAAAGGTTAATAACAGATTCAATAGAGGAATATTAAGTAAACTCCAAAACACACATTACCTAATTGCTCACACAAGATCATCTAATCAGGTCATATGACTACAATGCAAATAGCTGTTAATTGTATTGTTTGAGCAGTTTAGCATTATGTAACTGTAAATTCCCGGCTCCCACACAGTCCCAGTGTCCACTTCTATGTTTTTAAAGGAACACTCCAAGCACCATAACCAATATGACTTATTATAATGGTTATTTTGACTATAAGACTATCAATGTGATCTCAACAGTGAATTCCAAACAGCTTTCACTATTTTGAAGAAATCCTTGGCACCAAAACACTAACCCTACCTTTATCTCAAGGAAGCACAGGTTCTAAAAATCTCTTATAATGGGACAGGATTTACTTGAATGAACACTCCTGGCAACATAAAAGCATAATCTAAATAAAGTTATTATTATGTTTGGAGGTCCTCTGCATCATCTTACCCTTTACAATAAATAAACACTAAAGTGCTCCAGAAGGCACCCTCTCTCCAAGTCCCTGTGTCTCCTCCTCAGGCAGCAGCTTCAAAGCAACACCCAGTCCAGGGACATCGTTAGTGAAGTCGTGGCCTAAGGAGAAACAGGGTTTCCAGCTTAAGGACAGCATTTTTGTGTCCTTCCTATAAACAAATAGAACTGGCATATGTCCAGCATAACATAGCAAGTCTTTAACTGGCACAATTTTTAAAACATGTGCAGTAATTGGGAATGAACTGTTGAAATTCTACAACCTTTATATTTTTAGACTTAAATTAAGGATATTTTCAGAAAACTACATTAAAAACCCATTACCTAGTGGGGAATGGTGATTACTCAAGAAACTCATTCATCTGACATGACAGCACTTGATACGTTAATGAGTGCCAATATTTCCAGGGATACATTTACTACGAGGAGATTCTACACAGGTTTTTTATCTAGGTAATTATCTACATCAGTGTAGGAATAAATATATCACACAAAGCTCAGAGTATACTTCCAACCATATGATTTTACACAGGCAAAATCATTCATATGGAGTTTGTGCATGGCTTTCTAACTATATTAAATGAACTTCCATCATCTGGCAATTAGTTTTTTAAACGAGCAAGCAAACACTTTTAAACAAATATAAAAACAAATAAAGCAAGAAAAACTTTGAAATGTATTTAATAAATGTTTATAAACTTACTATAAACTTGATCAGATGGCATTGTTAGGCACGCCTGTCAGTGAGGGGAGTTTGTTCTGCCTCATCTCTCCCTCCTTACACACCCTTAAACTAATAACAGAAACAAGGCATCATTGTGTAGCAAGTGGGGAGAGAAACCCGACATCAGAGCCCGCACTGCATGAGTCACACTGATCAGACTCCCTTTCTTCACCCCCGTCAGATGGTGCATGGTTTAGATGTGTTAATTCAACTGCACATGTGTTAATCGGTCATGCTCAATGCACTTTTCTAGCAGTCATAGATCAGTGTGTGTCCCTGGAGCATGTGTGGAAAGCAAACAAAAGAAGAAACAGGTAACATGCAAAAATAAATAAATCACATGTACCTGCTTTTTCAACCTGTATGATTAGGATACTTGAAAAGAAAACAATAAGCTATAGATTTTCCTTTGGTATGTGTACAGATATGCAATCTCTCAAAAAAAAATCATAAAGTGCAGTTTACCTAAAAAGGTGCAGAAATCATTAACAAAAAGTATACTACCGGTATATGTTTAAATTTTCACATAGTCCATTGTCATTGTTTTGAAAGAGATGTGAAGAAAACTAAATCCTTTAAGATATGTCTTAAATTATTTTAATCTTAAGAGTACATTCTAAGCACCATAACCAAATTATGTACAGGTGGTAAGGAATTAAAATTACACTTTATGTAGTCAGAGTCTGGGAGTGTATTTCTTCCAGGAGGCTTCCAGGATATTTGACAAAATGCAATGGACTAAACTCAGTTAGTTCTAGTGGTAGTGATGGCTCTTAAAGCATTACAATATATATGGTATCAACAGCTAGACATATCTGTCTGTTCTCAATACTGGAGTAGTTATTATGCCAGTAGTAGCTTAGGAACATCCCATTGTTAGTAGTCAAAATGTTTTCAAATGATTTGACATTTAATTGCATCCTTTGGTCCAAAGTCCTCTTCTTAGATTGTCAATGCACAAGTCATTAGTTCCACTGGTGACGAAAGTGCAAAAAAAGACGTAAACCTTTCTCAGTCTACCTGATAAAACTGTGAGCTGGTGTAAGAGTACCATAATACGTGACAGAAAAACTGAGATAGCTTTTAAGTAATAAATATACAGTTGATACTAGTGAGTACCTAAATGTGTACGGGATATTAGGCACTATTAACCAGTGAGAAAACATTATAGTTAACTAATAAAATAAAGGAGAAAATGTATAGTTTCAAATATAGTAAATCTAGTGATAAACTATATTAGATGCTTCCTTTATTGGATTAAGCAATGAGAAAAGATTACATTGTAAGAAATGTTTACATCATAGGGATTTGGGGATTTAAACAATCTATGTTTATGAAAGGCCATACTTGACTAGACTATAAATCCAGATTAACTGAGATTGGCTACAAGTACATCATTCAGTCAGTCACCAACAATGGTAAAGAATCTGTAATGCTTCATTTTAAGCTTTAAAAACACAAATATTTTTATAAATTCAAAAATACACATATAAGGTGTAGGACTTGCATATTTTTACTTTTATTGTCTCAAGAACCCTGCACTTTATAGCAGACTGTGACTCAATTCATGCATTTTCTGATCCCTGACCATGATTTGGGTTCCACCTGTTTTCTGATTGTCTGAAAGTACTAAGTAAAATATCAGAATAGAACATTAAAGGAATACTAAAGTGTCAGGAATACTTAGACTAACTGTGTTCTTTCTCTATAAACCCCCAAGTGACTGCAAGAAAAGTCACTGTTGTCAATCATGTGAGCACTTCTGGGTCTATTCACAAAACTTCAAATTTAACTTTGCTAAAAAGTAAGGTTACTCAGATATGGAATATTCATGAATTCATTGTTCACTAGGCATTATTCTGTTTACAAACTGATAGTAGGTCAGCTTTAAGAAATATTGAGAAACCTAAGCAGACATTACGTTTCCTTTTCTTGAGCAACAATGAAATCTAAATGATCCAATTGCGATTGGTGGTATGCATATTAATCTCAATGCATATACCACTGAACTTAATTGTTTGCAATGTTGCATGGGACCATGGGCCTTACTCAAGATGGGCCAACTTATTTTTACAAGATAGAACATGATGAAACTTCAGTACCTTCCCATATACCTACAGTAGGTACTGTGAGTTTATTATAAAGAATATATCTAAATCAATTAATCAGTCAATATCAATGTGAGTTTTTTGTAAAAATTCTATCTTTATGAACTACTAATTTTGAATAGGCAAGAGCAGGGCCGGCCTTAGGACTGTAGGCACCCTGTGCGACACATCTTTGCTGCACCCCTCCCTGGTCATACCCCTACATCCACGTATATTGTGTAGTGTTTGTATACGGGATTTAGAAGTAGATGGGTGCAAGGGCACTGTGGCAGTAGGGCATAGAAGGGGGGCATGCGTACTGTGGCAGTAGAAAGAGAGCTTGGGCACTGTGGAAGTGGATGGGGGCCATGGGTACTGTGGCAATAGATGAGGGGCAGCGCACTGTAGGAGTAGATTGGGGGCAGGGGTACTGTAGGAGTAAATGGGGGCAGGGGCACTGTAGGAGTAAATGGGAAAGCTGGGGCACTCTAGGGGTAGTTGGGGGACAGGGGCACTCTAGGGGTAGTTAGGGGACAGGGGCACTGTAGGAATATTTTGGGCAGTGGCACAGTAGGAGTAGTTGGGGGCAGGGACACTCTATGAGTAGTTGGGGCAGCAGGGGGCACTGTGGCAGTAGATGGGGGGCAGGGACACTCTAGGAATAGTTGGGTGATGGGGGCACAGTAGGAGTAGTTTGGGGCAGGGACACTGTAGGAGTAGCTAGGGGCTGAGGCACTGTAAGAGTAGCTGGGGACAGGGACACTCTAGGAGTAGTTGGGGGCCTGGGGCACTGCAGGAGTAGTTGGGGGCAGAGGCACTGTTAAAGTAGTTGGGGACAGGGACACTCTAGGAGTAGTTGGGGGCCTGGGGCACTGCAGGAGTAGTTGGGGGCGGAGGCACTGTTAAAGTAGTTGGGGGCAGGTGCACTGTAGGTGTAGTTGGGGGCAGGTGCACTGTAGGTGTAGTTGGGGGCAGGGCACTGTAAGAGTAGTTGGGGCAAAAGCACGGTAGGAGTAGTTGGGGGCAGAAGCACTGTAGAAGTAGTTGGGAGGAGGGGCACTGTAGGAGTAAATGGGGGCAGAGGCACTGTAAGAGTAGTTGGAGGCAGGGGTACTGTAGGAGTAGCTGGGGGTTAAGGGCACTGTAAGAGTAGCTGGGGGCAGGGACACTCTAGGAGTAGATGGGGGCTGGGGCACTGTCTGAGTTGTTGGGGGCAGGGGCACTGTAGGAGTAGCTGGGGGCAGGGGCACTGTAGGAGTAGCTGGGAGCAGTGCACTGTAAGAGTAGTTGGGGCAAAGGCACTGTAGGAGTAGTTGGGAGGCAGAGGCACTGTAGGAGTAGCTGGGGGCAGGGGCACTCTAGGAGTAGTTGGGGCAGAGGCACTCTAGGAGTAGTTGGGGGCAGAGGCACTGTTAAAGTAGTTGGGGGCAGGTGCACTGTAGGAGTAGCTGGGGGCAGGGGATCCTTGCTGCTTCTCACTTACTTACCAGGCCGCTTGCTTAGCTCCGTCCCACTGGCAGCTTAGCTCGGATCCCACTGCCATCACTGATAGACACGGGTAGAGGAAAATCCGTGAGCAGCATTATAGGAGTACTCTGTGCACTCTATCACACCTGTCACCCGGGGGATGTGTGAGCTGTGTCGGCCGCATGACGCCCCCTGCTGCCATGGCACCCTGTGCAACCACACAGCTCACATGCCCCTAAGGCTGGCCCTGGGCGAGGGTGGGAGGTGACAGTTTCACTCTAACTATAATTTTTTTAATGGTCGGGGTTGTAGATTCACTTACTGTAATTTACAGAAAACATCACGTAAAGTTCAAATGCTTTAAGTGAACAGCTGCTCACAGCTGAAGCCATAGAAATGTTAAGCCACACACTTACACACACACACACACACACATATATACAAACACAGAGTCTGGGCTGCCTAAGTCACGTGTACTAGGGATGCAACTTGCCCACAGCACATAAGTGCAAATTATTTTGGATGTGCAGTGTTTAAAGCAGAATCTCTGCACATTCAGACTTCTACTACCATGACAACTTCAAGAAGCAGAAGTAACCATGGTGGTTTGAGTAACCCTTTCATACTTAGAGAATATAGTATATTAAAATGGTCTGTGTAATCATATGCAGATATGCTTCAGAACTAGATGTGACTTCAGAAGATTCAATTAAACACATCTTACCTTTGTCATATATTTCTTTCAAGACACCTCTTTTTATGAGTTCCTCTCGACTTTGCCTCATTGATATCTTTCTTTCCAGTGCTAGAAACACACACAAAAAAAAGAAAATGAAAACCCACACTGAATTAGTTCCGTAATAATTTTTTTTAGTAATGATGAACATATTGTTACTGAATTAATATCTACAGAATGATATGGGTACTTTTTGAAAAGCACAACATATTGCACATTCTATACTGATGACATGGAATTTGCTGGTGACCTACCGTCAGCCATCTTGTTTTCTGCCAGATGTCTTGTAACCTCTAAACGGCTTTTCTAATTGTTTTTCTTTTCAGAGAATTTGTAAGTACTTTGCATTTGGAACATTTTTATTTTTTCAACAAGGCTTAGCTGGAGAAGGGAGAAGGGTGCTTGAGAAGAGAAGTGTGGGTGATTGCAATATGTCATTAGCTAGCTATATGTGATAAACTAAAGTACCACAGACAGGATAGTCAAGTGATGCAAATCTCCAAGGGCCCCACCCCTGAAGGCCAAAATAAATATGAAGAGTTAAGGGTTTGAACTCTAGAACATCACTGTCAACTCTCTGTGTAATGTTGTATTTCTTAGAAAACTGTTAAACTACTGATCACTTTAGGAAACATATTGTGGTCAGTTTGTTTTTTTGTCTAAAGAATTAATATTTGCTTTGCCAAATTCTGCTTCATGCCGGATTTACATTCTCAAGTCTCACTGCTGATTATGGTTGCTGTGTAAAGATCAACAAATGCTTTTCATTAAACCTATCGTTTTTTGTTTTATACACGAACAGTGCCAGACAAATTGTTATCAAATATATGAATCAGGATTCAAAATTTCTAACTGTACTACTACTACTATGCACTCACCCCTGCAAACATTCTTTTTTAATGCAACTGCTGGGAGCAGACAGGGCAGAAGCGACATGCTGCCATCCAGTTCCCCGATGAATAACACAGCACCTGACAATCTTACATTATCGCATTGTCAATGCTTTGATTATCCGAATTTTAACACTAAAAGAAGGCAAACATGGTGCTTTACTCTCTTCACTGTGAACCTCCAAAAGCAACAAAGTGACATAAAGAAACAACCAATAAGAATAGAAAAGATGACCTATACAAGCCAGTCCTTATACACATACTTCCACTTTATATGAGTTGAAATGACAGAAAAAAAATTAACAAAGAAAACTGTAAAACTAAAGGACAAGATCAGAGAAACATCAGAAGAATACACAGGTTCACAGGATGTGAATCTGACCCAGTCCAGAATGATGACAGCTTCACACTAGGAGAGAGAGGAGACAACATGACGGTAATTCACATAATAATCAACATAAAAGTTAAAATAATATCTGATAATAGCGCTAAAATGAAACGTAAATCCCTCTCTAAAGAAACATTAATTGGGAAGGATAGGATGGAATAATATTTGCCTTCTGACATTATTAAAATTCAGATTATCATTACACCAGGGCTGGAATAATCTACAATTTTAAGACATGATAGGAGGCTTTATAGTTTGCATTTTCAAAGAAAGCAGGGAAAAGGAAGGATGAGAAACAGGACAAGAGTAAAAAGGGACTCTCGTGTCAACAGACTGATCACTGGATGTCTAAATGGTTAGTGTGGCGAATGTAACCTGTCCATGGGCTCTTGAAGGAGCCTATTTGCAAGCCTCCTGCCTCAGGTCTATGGACCTTGCTAAAAGGCTAATAAAAGACATTGGTTCATGGGATTCCTTTGGACTGTTCAAGATCCAAGCCAAACCACGAACTGTGGACCATCTCTGAGCTTATTGACCCTTGTTAACCTCTCCTGAAACTTCAATCAGTGTGAGTTCTAATTGTGCGACTGGGTGGCCGTTGTTCGTATGCACGAACACATGGGAACTGTTGACGGCAGTCTTGTTCGCGAGAATGCAGGCAGCGGTGTTTGGGTGTCGATCGCATGGTACTAAAATCAAACACAGAAACTCCCCAACATTGCTGAACTTTGACAAACGCCTGCTCCTTCCCCACACACGTCAGAAGAGCGCCATTCACTAGGTTTGTTCGTTTGGTTCAAAAAGCCAGTATTTCTTTCACATGGTACTCCTGAAGTTGACCAGCCAAAAGCACAAAACGCCCTGGAACGGTTTTGGGCATAGGACCATGTGTGCGGCCGGTCAGAACTTCCACACAGTGGCATTTCGGCTCTGTTCGTGGGATCTGAGCGCTTTCCGGATATGTTGGGCACTCAGATCCAGGCTATCTGGGGATGTATAGACTGTGGGGGTTCCTATGTGGGAAATATGTGTTTTTAATATTTGTATTTTATGCTCAGTCACAGTGACACTGTGGGTGTGTTTAATAGTGTGTTTGGGGGCATGTCACTGTGCTCAGATTCTGTATATGTGAGCCATTTTGCTGGTATAAAGAGTTCAACCCCCCCCCCTGCAGTCAGTCTCGACTTATGTCTGTGGGGGAAAGCTATACTGCTATAATCACTTGCTATACAGCTCTTCGGATTACTATACCTGCTATACTCTCTTGGAGGATAGGTCTTCCCACTGGGAGATGGATCCAGGGTGGGAAGGGATGGCGAGACCCCAGCTAAGCTGTGGCAGCTAAGGAGACTACGGTGCTTATGGTGTCCGGAGCGATGCTTATGGTACTCGGTGATACTACAATAAAGCAGTTGGCGGAGGTACCCAGTCAGGGTGCCAGGCGGTCTGCCACAGTTAGCCCTGGACAAAATGGCACCAGAGGCCTCTGCACCATGCACTGAGTAAGGTCTGAACTCAAGCAATATACCAGCTACTAAGAAAAGCCATTGAATAAACCTAGCAATAAGCGATAAGACATGATGAAAAGGACTAACTTAAGATGGAGGCAATTGTGCTGTTACCTCAAGATGACAGTGTAATAGAAGTACTTGGGGTCTAGGCGGGTAAATTAACAAATGAGCTGCTGAAGATCTCAGAGAAGATTAATGTCTTCCATGTTAAAGTGACGATATTGAACTAAAGCATTCAGGCTTTGCAGGTTTATAATTGGACGGAAGTCCTCGGCCTTTTTCCTGACCAGGAAAATGTTGCTGAGGAATCTTTTGAAGCTGCTTTCAACCAGAGCACTCAAATTTCAGCATCGATCAAGGCGTGTTGGTGTTAACTCCCATCATCAATAACTAGCAATTCAAGTAGCTATATGTAACGGATCACCTGGCACCCCGACTGGGTACCTCCGTTGAAGGATGCTCCTAGCGCTTCCTGAGGACTCCAAGCACTGCAGCAGACACCACAACCACCAAACCGGAGGAGCATACGAATGCTCTCAAGCATATGAATGCTGTAAACAGCTGAACAGGAAAAGCATACAATCAGCTTACACTCCTGGCAATCAGCTTACAATCCAATTCCCCCAATAACACTTCGTTTTGAGGTCAAGCAGAACTGACTGTACTGGCACATACAGCCTCTTTTATTCACAATCCACAAACATAGTACTGCCCACAGGGTTTTGAAATACAACCAATCAATCCGTACAATACACACAGACACTCCCACACAAAATCCTCCCCTCTGCCTGTGATATGATTACTGAATACAATGGTAAATATAATTATCACAGGCAGAGAAATACAGTATTATAAAACATATCACAGGGACCCCAAAACATGCAATAACCCCATAAAAAACGGGGGCATCTGGGTGCACCACATATCCAAAATTCACCCAGATCCGTTCAGTAGTTTGGAAGATACAGTTTAATGCAGATTCCGCAGAACATATACAGACTATATGAAAAATAATTACTGTTAAATGTGTCCCCTGCTCTATAGTTTAAAACTACTGCACGATGTCTTTGTGCACCAAATACCGGTGAGATGGCACTGTGTAGAAAAGTCCAAACAGTGTGTGTGAGTTAAAATGGCCGCCATCCATTGTTCTCACCATGTGCTTCATCCATTGTTCTCACCACGTGCCTCTGATACATGAAATGGTGGCCACCCAGTAACTCCACAGTATGTCCCCAGATGGTTCTTAAAGGGCCAGCAGCAGCAGAACACAAATCCATTATGCCCAAATCATGTCTTTAAACGGCAATACATCCCAGGGGCCATAGTCACATGGCAGGAGGCTGGCAATCAATCTTCTCCAATGCCCAGTGGCGAGGTCGGTTTCGCCACACTATATAACCATAAAGGAGTTGCACTGAATGTATGTTACCAGCGTGCAATGCTTGCTGATGACAGACATAAAATATGCGCAGAATTTATATTTTGGTATACAGAGTTCCAGGCTGCAGAGTTACGTGTACTGGGGTTGTAACTAGCCCCTTGCACACAATTTCAAGTAATTCTGGATGCACAATGTTTCAGGCTGAACACTGCACATACAGACTCCTACAACCATAATCACTGCTAAAAGCAAAAGTAATCATGGTGGTTGGAGTAACCATTTAACTTTACACATTATTGGCCCCCTGATGCTGATTAGCACTCTGTCACCCTGTTTTTCTTCATTTACCAAACATAACCTATATTCTACCCAAACCAGCATCCAACTCCATAAGCACCCATGCATTTATACACAATGACACATACCCATTCATTAATATACAACCACATCCCCCGCTTTCATATATGTCCCAGTTCAGAACCCTTGGAGGAGAGCTCTGTTGCTCCTCAACTGTAAATCAGTTCTCAGGATACTGTGGTGCACGTATGTTGACAGTCGATTGGCAGATGGGGGAAATGTGATTTTGTTTTTATTTGAATTAGTTATTATGATTATTTTTGGGCAACTTATTTCGTAGCGTTTTTACAATATTATAAAAAGGGAAATTTTACAATAAATAAGACAACAAAATGTTACAGGAACAATAGGTTGATCAAGCTCACATTGTTGAAAAATGTGTGTGTGTGTATATATATATATATATATATATATATATATATATATATGTGCTAGTAATTGTGGTAGCACAATGTTGAGATAAAATATTATGCTTTTAAATATAAGCATATGTTGTGTGCACCGCAATAGCTATACTTTAAACTCGCATTCTAGGATGTATCTTACCACCCCTATTTTAGTCCACTACAGAGATAATTCACACACACACACAAAAAAAAAATGCAAATAAAAGAAACATAATTTATTCAAATCTGAATTCCTACCATTTCTTTTCTCATTATTATATGGCAACTGAAATAAAGTATGAGTAAGTTAATTAAATAATAACTAAATGGTGAACCGCACAATGGGCACAGGGAATTTATTATTGCAGTAGAACTACAATAATTTACTATAAAATATTATTATAAAGAAGCATTACTCTATTCAATAAAAGTATAATAATTAAAGTATATTGATCTTTGCTTATTTTGGACTTGGCAGTGCCACCTGATACCAAGAAATGTAATAAAACTAGCCACTAAATTATTTTAAAGTAAAAAGAAATGGACAGAGTCGTGGCTACAACCTGCAAGGGGCATGTACCGATGTTCCTCGTTCCTATCAATTATAATTTCACAGATCCAGCATTCTGTAAGTGCCAGACAGTGTGATCATTTCAGCATAATCATTTTTAGAGACAGGATAACTGGCTCTGTGAGATTCAGACACACCAGGAATGTTATCAGTAGCCTTTCAGTCATAGGTGCTTATTTTGAAGCCCACATTCATGATAGCTACTTCACAGAGTTGATAATCAGACAGGCATGACTGGCATAAAGCTCAGGAAAAGGCCTGATAAAGAGCCATAACAAGATTCTCGCTGGGTGCTTGTGATAAAGTATCTAACATCAGTATAAATAAGCAATGAGTTTCTGTGACACATCTGTAGGAACAGAATTAATAAGACACACCGATGATAATGATACCAGTATATCAGACAGCATCACTGCATGTTTCCCATCAATTTAAAATCTTAGATAGTATTCATTTACAAGACAGGATTAACTGCTCATCAATGTGTTACTACAAGGCAGGTGGAACTGCAAACTCTTCCTTCTAACAATAAAAGGTCACTTCAAATATAATAACAACCTAAGCTGACTGGGTGATTAAGAAACACTATAGTGAGAAATAATAATAATTTATTATTTTTTACCCCTGTGTGTCAGTAGGATTAGCATTTAGATTTCATGCCCTCCCTTTTACTAAAGAAAATACATTGAATTTAAAGTGGCATTGTCACACCTACCCCTTTGCAAAATGAATGATTGATAAAAAACAGACTCATACTGACTGATATTCCAATCTACTCAAGAGATAGAGTAGAGACTACTTTGTCTTAGAATTACTCCTATGCCTGACGCTTCTTGACACAGGGTGGAGCTATCGTGTTCAAGTAGTGTAAATCACCAGGGAATTATTCTATCTATGGAGGATCCTAACCTTAATGCTGCAGTGATGTCAGGTGCTCAAGCGCCAGGAGCAGAAAGACACGGGCAAAAGATGATGGTGCTGCCTGTGAGGGAATGGTTCAGGTGAGCAAAACTCACCTTAGCCTGCCCCCTGGCTATGACGTCACCGTCAGGCATCTTTGAATATTATGCAAAGTCCCCAGATTGTGACAGTTCCACTTCAACTCCTGTTTGCGTCCGTTTTGCCACTTTTCAGAAATCCGAAGCACTTAGGCAATTCAGCATTTCGGTTCGGCACTTTGGCACTTCCGAATGTCCGAATTGCCGAAGTTCGGAATTGCCAAAACAAAATGCTGAATTGCCGAAGTGGTGAATTTTGGAAGTACCGAACTGAATTGCCGAAGTGCTTTGTCCGAATTTAAATTCGAAACCGAAATTAATTGCACATGTCTAGTAGCTATAAACTTCACATTAGGAAACTTTTTTTGCCCCATTTACTGTACAATATTTGCAGAGCTTACTATGCAGCTCATTCAGAGGCTCGGCCAAACGCCATGCAAAACTGTAAACAGGGTTATGATAATATTTTGTGCATGATAATTATGCACATCTATGTAAAACATTAAAGTGAACCACTAACTCACACAACAATATTTATTTTCAGTGATAAAGCTGAAAAGCAAAATGATTGACAAATGACAGTTCTAACAATCTATTACTTTGTGATTGAGTTTACCTATTCTTATTTTTAAAAGATGACTATTTCATTTGGCAGGAGTTTTTGATACCAAATTGAATACTACTAGGAGGAATTAATTTCACTTGGAGAGTAAGTTGGTTATTTTCCAACATGTAACTGGTGGGCGAGTAGAAGGTGCTGCGAATCAAGTTAATGAAGCCACCGAAAGGGAAGAGACTGGCCCAGAAATGGGGTAAATCTGCCCTAAGAATAGGCAAGTCAGCCTAGTATAAATACATGTCAGGCTGTCTGCCAATCACCAAACTTGGCCTATTAAAGGGACAATATAGTACCCTGAGGGTGCCCCCACCAGCATCCTTGTCTGACGTCACCGGCACCGAATGCGCATTCAAAGTGTCCGTAGGAAAGCATTTTTCAATGTTTCATTGCCGATGCGCCTCTAGTGGCTGCCTGGAAGACAGCCACTAGAGGCTGGCTTAACCCCAGATGTAAACATAGCAGTTCATCAGAAACTGCTATGTTTACATCAGGCAGGGTTAACCACTTCATTGAGCTGGTGTTCCTTTAAGGGTACACCATGCAGAGAGCTAGAGCCCTGAGTGTTTTGCGAGTGCATGTAATGATTCGCTCAGTCTACACTTTCTGGGGACAGTTCCCTGGTGTCCCCAAAAGCAGAACACAATGGACCCTAAAATAGGGACTGTCCCTCTAAAATTGGAACTAGTGGAAGGCCTTCTATAAGTTCTATAATGACTACAATTCAATATAAAAACTGTCACATGAGCACAGAGATTTTTAAATAGTAAGTAAAATGAGGAGATTCCAAATTCAAAACCTTACATTTTCTTCAATTACCTCTCCAAATGTATAGAAAACTGCCTAACATTGCTATCTTTGCATACTCAAATACTGTACATTCAAAAACATATGTATAACATTTGTTTCAAGATTTTGCTTAGCTACGTGAAAATTAAAGACTCCTTGTACTTTGTTTTTAATCTGAGGACACAATATCAAGAAGGGAAAAGAATACAACTTTAGATTTTTCAATTGACATTTTAGGAAATAAATTAGGATATGTTTGAGAACCTGCAAGGATCTGAGGTGAGCCAACTGGTTTGTCACAAGCAATATTTACAATAGTAGGATAAAGGTAAGAAGAGCTGGACAAAGCAACCAGTGGTGACATATCAGACGAGTAGAAAATTATAGCAGTGCAAACTGTACCACTTCATATACTAGAGACATATTGGTTCTGGTACATGTGTGAGGAAAATAAATAGATAAATATGAGAATGAGTGTTACAGGAGGAGTGTAAACTATTTACATTAATTATTTATTTTTTCACATAAATATTTTACATTAATTCTGGTAACATACTCTGCAAAACCTCCCATTCCAAAGAAAAAAAAACTTAGAACAGTTTCTTAATTTGTTAATCCATCCTGGACCAGATGTCAGCTTCTGCCACTTAATCAGGTAGACTTAGTGACCACAATCCAAGTGTGTTTGTGGGAAATGTAATCACAAATTAAATCTGGTCAAATCTTTGCCTTTGGCCCAAATTTAAAGACTTCAACAAGATTAACACTGCCAGTATCTAGTTCTCAAAATGTTGTATTTAACAATATGTTCATCCTAACACAGTCTGACTGTACACTGGAATATTACATCACTACTAGAGATTTAACAAGTTTCCAATATCCAGCCATCACTACTGGAGATTTAATGTGATTTAATAATCCAATATACACATCACTACTGAAAATTTAGTATGTGTCAATAATGCAATACACATGCATCACTACTGGAAAGTTAACACATTTTAATTTCACTACCATGCTAAATTCCCTAGTTTTTACTATATTGATGAAGAAAGAGGGCTGTAAAGAATGGGATTTCTAATTCTCTAAGTCTGCCAGAATGATTAGTTTGGGAACAATATTTGATGATGATGATGCTGATAATGGAATTAATGTTCACTCATGATCTGTAGTGTAATACAATGAGTAAAGAAAACATACAAATGATATAATTGTGTGCACATGGGAACAAGTTGTGGTAAAGACCCATCTCAAAAGAAAAAGTGATCCTAGGGCAGAAATGTCCAGGATACACGGATAGGATATATCAGAGTTTTCTGTTACTGATAAAAACCATAAGTTTATTAATCATCATAAACAAAGACAAAAAAAAATAATAAAAAACATACACTACCCCAAAAATAAACACATAAAGAGGAGATAATGAAGCTCAGTAGGCTATGAAGGGGAGGCCAAATGAAGTCGCAATATCAGAGGTTAGATACTCCTAAATGGCATGCAAGCCACCTATAGAAGAAATATGAATAGCTATAGAACCTATACTGGAGACTCGGTAGATCTCCAAGTACCCCTAGTGTGAAGCCAATAAGTTGTAAAGTCCTTGAACTGATAATGTAAATATGCACTGAATAGACATTTAGCTAAACTCTCTAGCCCTATTAACCCAGATATAGCAAATCTCTAGGTATAAAATAGTGAACAGCTAATTCCAAGTGATTGTCCACACTAAACTTTTGCACCTATTGTGCTAAAAGCTATCCATTATTAATCCTGTGTATATGAAGGCTACTGTGTAATTAGGAGACAAAGTCCCTTTCTAAACAGTGCTTAAATCCGGCTTCTATTCCCCATAAATTAAATTAACACCCCAAACCGTGCTAAAATAAAAGTGCTGTGAGTTTAAAAAATCATGAGCCTAAGGCGTTTTGGCATTTAAACGAGCGCCTTTCTCAAAGGCTATCAATGAGGACACTAACCTGAGCATGTATTTGTACCTGAAGTGGCATTGTGCAGAGCCAATCCACGACACAATGGGCGGCATTACATTTACACGCCCCCAAGTCAGAGTGGTTACTAACTTCTGTCATTCATCCGTAAATGCACCAATCGGATTAATGTGGGCAGAGCTTAGTGCCGATCACAGATATATGTGTTTATTATGTTGCCATGGACACGATCTCGCCTGTGTATACCATATCACGTTCACGAGGAGATGTCATCAACAACAAAACAAGATATATACATTCTCACTGATCACAGCAGGCTCCTAATGAAGAAATAAAGATGTAACTTTCTTGTCAAATACCCCAGTGTTAAACAATATATGGTATTGTATATTACAATGTAAAGGTTCATCAGCCCTAAGGATACAGTAGCAATAGTTATAACCGACAGGAATAGGTATGACATGTCTTATTTAGAGTCTAGATTATAAAATGTCATGCACAATATCTTAAATTAAGAAGATCTAATTAGGTTAGAGTCGAAATGTTAAGTGGCTATAACAGCTTATATAGAATTGGATTATTAAAGATTTAAGGATTTTTAAACAATGTCAAACACACTTTCTTAAATTAAAGGGACACTGTAGTCACTATAAGCATTTCATCTCTTTGAATTGGTTATAGTGCCTGGAGTGCCCTGGTGTTGTCCCTCCATTCAGTGTTGAACAATGTTCGTGCAGTATGCCACAAAATAAGAGTCCCTGGCCACCCACAGTCCGGCCCCTTCAGTATGTGTAGCTAAAGCAGAGGCTGCACACTTCCTTGTTGTCATACCCATTCATACTGTCAGTTGGAACTCTGACAGGCTAAAAGCAGTCAGCTGACACTCTCAGCCAATCACAGCTGCCCATTGCTGCTCAGGCTAATACTTCCTTATTAGCCAAAGCAGCACAGAGGGGATGGATTGCCAGGGACTCTTGTTTAGCATTAAAACATTAAAACTTTAAAAACTGTTTAATGCTGAAAGAAATGATGACCAGAGGACTCCAGACACTATAACCAGTTTAATGAGATGAAGCAGATACAGTGCCTAAGGTGTCCCTTTAAGGAGAACAATACTCCAAACAGGTGTAAATGTAGACAGATATAGACTAGCACAATGAATACATATGATCCATGTAACGGTATATTGTCCTCGATGGTCCATGATTATGATACAAATCCTAAATCGGTATAGGTAGTAACAAGTTAACTGATATATACTCATTAGGGTATGGTCTAAGATTCGATAAAAGAGGCAAAAGTGAAGGCCATTTGGAAATTGAGGCCATTTGGAAATAAAGTGTCCAACTTGTGAATCCAAAAGCACTCTCTTCTTTTCAGGGTCAGATCCAGATCGCCGCCCCTTTTACCCATTTGTACTTTTTCAACACCAAAGAATTTAAAGCATCTAGGTGAATCGCTGTGATGTAACCTAGCGTGTCTATTAACAGGGGTGTCTCTTTCAGATGTTACTGAATGGATATGTTTCATCATGCGTCTTTTTAAGGGGCGTATAGTTTTCCCTACATATTTTTTGCCGCCGTACAAGTAAGAAGGTAGACTACCCCTGTTGAATTACAGTTAAAGAACTGTTTAATTGGGATCCTTAGCGTACCAGAAGAGTCGGTTACAAACCTATCAATATAGCGGCAGGCTACACACGGTCCGCATTGATAGGTACCCTGCACATTAATCCAACTCTTCTTATTCGTATTAGGTTTAGAAAAGTGACTTGGTACCAAAAGATCCTTTAGGTTTTTCCCTCTTTTAGCAGTTATGGAAACTCGCGGAGGGATTACATCTTTCAAGTGACGGTCTTGAGTAAGCAGTGGCCAAAATCTTGCCAAGATCTTTTTTGCTGTATCCCACCCTGCATCGTAATTTGCCACACCCCTAATTATTTTTGAGGGGCAGGGTTTGGGTTCGTCCCCCAAGAGGGTCTCGCGTTTGCACCGAAGTGCTCTTTGGTATGCCTGTTTAAGGCACCTATTAGGGTACCCTCTAGATTTAAATCTAGCTTTTAACAGGGCAGCCTTTTGTTTAAAGTCCTCAAGGGAGGAACAATTTATTTTTAGTCTCAGATACTGCCCCACTGGAATGCCCCTCTTAAGTGAGGTGGGATGATAACTTCCCCAACTTAACATATTGTTGGTAGATGTGGGTTTACGACATAGGGTAGTGTGAATCTGTAGTTCATCGGTAACAGTAGATGTACAGTCAAGAAAGTTCAGTGTGGGCATGCCTATCTCCATGGTCAAACGCAAGTTTAGATCATTCTCATTAAGAGCTTCCACAAATTCAGTGAAAAGTTCTTTCGTACCTGTCCATATTACTAGGATATCGTCTATGTAACGTTTCCATAAATAGACGTAGTCCATATATTGCTTCAGATGTTCTGAACATACAATATGGTTCTCCCACCAACCCAGGTGCAGGTTAGCATAGGAGGGGGCACAAGGCGTCCCCATAGCTGTGCCCCCCACCTGGTGGTAGAACTTGTTATTAAAAAGAAAGAAATTGAGGGTAAGTATAAACTGCAGTAAATCAAGGACAAAAGTAGTATGTCGCAAGTGTTGTGGACCCCTTATTTCTAGGAATGAGCCTATATGTTCTATACCACTCAAATGGGGTATAGAGGAGTACAATGCCTCCATGTCGAGGCTACACAATATAGCTCCACGTGGTACCTTTAGAGACTTTAAACATTTCAAGGTGTCTTTAGCGTCTTTCAGATAAGAGGGTAGTTTTTCTACATATGGTCGTAGAATCTTGTCCACATATACACTCCCTTTGCATATAAAATTGTTAGAACCTGACACTATTGGTCTAGCTGTCAATGTCTCATACCGCTTGTGAATTTTCGGAAGGCAGTAAAAGGTTGAAATTATAGGATTTTTAACAAAAATGCTGCCATACTCTTCCTTGGTAAGTACCCCATGATCAAATGCCCCATCCAATAGGGTTTTGTACTCGAGCATAAACTTAGATGAAGGGTTAGACGTAAGTACTTTGTATGTGTTCTCATCATTAAGTATAGTTTCAGCCATTTGAACATAGTGGGGTCTATTCATAATGACAATGTTTCCCCCCTTATCTGCTGGTTTGATGATAATATGTTCATTCTCCCTTAATTCATTTAGTGCCTTCCATTCTTTTTTCGTGAGATTTTCCCTAGGTTTTACCGTCAATGTATCAATATTAAGTTTTTTGATTGTGTTGGTAGTCGATTCAACAAACGTCAATATTTTTAAAGTCACGAAGCTTAGGAGTGAACTTACTTTTCGGATGGAGGTCTGTATAAGGTGGGGGGGAAACACTGTCATTAGATTCTAGAAGTGACACCAGGTCCAGAAGGCACTGATATTCCTTTGTATCAGAACCTAAATCTTTTGCCTTTTTCTCATCTCTCACTTTGAACAATTTATGGAGGGCAAGTCTCCTCCCAAACAAATTGATGTCTTTAATCCATTCAAATTTACTGAATGGAGGAGTTGGGACAAAAGACATTAAAAGACCCATCTCAAACAAGGTAACAGCCGAAAGCTCATTAGTCTTTGAAACATGTAACAATCTATGCCTGATTTGGAGTATATTGTAAAAGGGAAAGTACATATCTTGTTTGTACAGCAGAAATGTCTGTTTTCACTGTCTTTCAGCCTTTTTTCAATCCCTTTCAAATGAATGCTTAATTATCCAAGTGCTACTGCCCTTGGATGCAGGGTGCAGACTGATAAGCAAGTGACAGAATTAGGTCACAACTTCTTCATGGGGTTTATCTTTGTGTTTGGAGAAGCAGGTTCTGTTTTTTACTGGATATAAAATTCATGGTTGTCGGTACATTGTATTGTAAAATTAGATATTTCTTTTTCTCAGCCTCTTATTAAACTCTAATATGATGAAGTAAGAAAATATGCTTATAGTTGTTCCAACTATCATACAGATTTCATTAAAAATCACTCAAGCAAGAATTCTGGGAATGATTTACTAAACTTTAAGTTTTGAAAACAAATCAGGTTAAATACCTTGTGGAGAGTCTGTATGGGAGATTCATCTCATGCCACGTTAAAAATCTTATTCAAATAGGAGACAGGGATCTAAGCACTCCAGATGGTATTAAATGCAGACTTTAATAGGAAATCAACCACAAGAGATTATTTCTTGTGGTTGATTCCTATTAAAGTCTGCATTTTATCCCATCTGGAGTGCTTAGATCCCTGTCTCCTATTTAAATTGTATTTGAATTGAAACCTTGGATCTATTGTTGCACTGATGGGAACTTACTATGATTGATTGAGTGCACTCACTGGCTCTCTGTTAAATTTGTTTGGCAAATACACTATTTTAAAGGAACAGTAGGCACTGATATTCACCAAAGCAACATTAGCTTAATGAAGCAGTTTGGTAAAGATCATGCCCCTGCAGTCTTACTGGTCAATTATCTTGCATTTAGGAGTTAAATCACTTTGTTTATACAGCTCTAGGCACATCTCCATGCATGTGACTTACACATCATTCTAAAACACTTCCTGTAAAGAGTCATCTAATGTATGCACTTTGTTTATTGCAAATTATGTTTAATTTAGAATTTCTTATCTTATGCACTGTTAATAGCCCCTTAGGCCCTGCAGGAGCTTCCTGTGCATGATTAAAGTTAAATTTACAGAGCGGGAGATAAAAACTTTTAAAGTAGGTAACATTTGATTGAAATGAAACTATTTTGCTTTTCATGCAGGCTGTGTGAGTCACAGCCAGGGGAGCTGTTACTAGGGCTGAATACAAAAACAGAAACAAAAGTGTTTTAACTCTTTAACGGCAGAGACTTGAGCTGTGAGACTGCAGGGGCATGATCGATACACAACACCTGCTTCATTAAACTAAAGTTGTTTTGTTGATTATAGTGTTTCTTCAAATCAGAGTCAAGATTTAACTATTCATGGAGTGGTCCCTATTAACCTTAATTAAGTTCAAATTACATGGAAAATTGCAGCCCCGACTTGGCATTTAGCATTGTCTTCATGGCATTTTGCATTGTAGTCAATACTACTAAGGGATCTAAAGAAGTTAAACACCAATAGATTTATTTGCTAAAACAGGGTATGCCAGGGAATTACAAAATAGCTGAGCAGCACAAATTTTCGAGTTCAGCTATTTTGGCTTTAAGTTTGTTTATTTAGTAAAAACGTAAGTTCATATTTGTAAAGCAATATCTGGGTTCAGTGAATCAATTCCCAAGTTTAGATTGGTCTTCTTAAAAAATATCTGCAGTTTAAAACTATAACATGTATTAGTGAAGAATACTGTTTTAGCATTGTTCACTAAAACAGTATTGTTTACTAATACATGTTATAGTTGTAAAGTGCAAATAGTGTCTATTTTTTGTTTGTATTAGGCATGTGCATTGGAAAATTTTTCGATTTGGTTCGGCATTCCGAAATTCGGGACTTTCGCAATTCGGGACTTCGGCAATAAGGCACTTCAACACTTCGGAACTTCGGCACTTCAGTGTTGAAGTGCCGAATTGCTGAAGTCCCGAATTGCGAAAGTCCCGAATTGGGGAGTTATCTACCAAAAGGCTGAAAGACCTAAATTGGTCTTTCAGACAAATTTACTAATACTAAGTAAAAATTACCTAGTATTAGTAAATTTTGCACCTAATCGCTATACAGCGAGTAGGGGCATGTCTAGTAAACAGCGAACAGTCTGTGGCTGCTTACTGTTAAAAAAAAAAAAATTAGGGTCCCCCCTATTGTCCTCCCCCCTGGCCCCCACCCCTTAGTGGCGGGTGGGGACCCTAAATACTAATAAGGGAGGAGGACCTAATGTCCTCCCCCCTGGCCCCCACCCCTGAGCGGCGGGTGGGGGCCCTAAATTGGAATAAGGGGGGGACCTAATGTCCTCCCCCCTTGCCCCCACCACTGAGCTGTGGGTGGGAGCCCTAAATACTAATAAGGGGGGTCCTAAGGTCCTCCCACCTGGCCCCCGCCCCTGAGCAGTGGGTGGGGGCCCTAAATACCAATAGGGAGGGAGGACATTAGGGGGGCCCCCAAACCCCTAGTCATCCCCTCCCCCCTGAAAAAAATTAACTCCCTACCTACCCCCCTCACCCTAAAAATAATGAGGGGGGGGGACCTTTAACTAAGTACCTGTAAAAATAATAAAAATTACCATTCAATGTTTTCTTTCTTCTAAAATCTTCTTTTTTCAGCCCCCAAAAAGGCCAAATAAAAATCCATAATAACCGACGCACTTAAAAAAACAAACAAACAAAAAAAACGAGCGCAAAAAACAAAAATCCATCTTCACTGGCGAGGGCTCCGTACAGACTGAGCTCTGCAGGGCGGGGGAAGGCTTATAAAGCCTTTCCCGCCCTGCAATTAGGCTCAGAGCAATCTGATTGGTGGGTTTAAGCCATCCAATTAGAGTGCTCTGACAGGTAAATGAAAAGACTGGCAGGTAAGTCTCTACATTTACCTGTCACAGCACTCTGATTGGTTGGTTTCAAATCCAGCAATCAGAGTGCTCTGTGTCATTTTACACAGCGTCGGAAAATTCCAAAGAACTGGGAATTAGGGGGTTATCTACTTATTCATTCCTGTCATTACATTGACTGGCTAAATAACTTACATTTTATATGAATGTATGTTACTTGATTGTTGTAAGTGTTGCAAATGCTTACCGCTGAATCCTGGGTATGTTTGTATACTTTTTATTTAAAATTGTATACAATGTGACATTCTTCTTTTTTCACTGGTTAAGTATATTAGTACTTAGGCAATACTGTGCTTCGGAACTTAGGCACTTCAGCACTTTGACACCTCGGAACTTCGGCAACTTCGGAACTTCAGCACTTCGGAACTTCGGCACTTCGGACATTCGGAAGTACCCGAATGTCCGAATTGTCCGAATTTTGTCCGAATTCATATTTGGACCGAAACGAATTGCACATGTCTAGTTTGTATAAAGATGTGAAATTTTCTTATCAAATTCTGTAGTTATATTAAAAAACACATCGATGTTTTTTCTTGGAAAAACAGACTTTATAAGAATATAATTAGGGATTATTCTAGCCTTGGTGAGAGAATAATCTAAATTTTTCATATTTGCTTTACCTTCTTTACCGAAAACCTCCAGCAGCAAAGAAGCAGTTAACATAACTTTTCAGAACAACCAATCTGAACAAAACAACAGCAGTATAAAACCACTTAGCCAGACCCTCCTACTTCCTCCTTCTTTGATGAGGTTAAACAGGAGAGCATGAAGACCAAACAAATCCAACTGTAACAGGCACACTTAGGGAAACAGCCATAACTAGAATAAATCCAAATTACACTGCAAGGAAAAAGAAACATTGTGAAAGTAAACTGCCAAAGCAGAATGTCACACCATACACATTAGTACATCAGCGAATTACGACATGAGAAAAAAAGGCACACGGACAACCAAAACCATAGCACATAAAATGTATTTAGTAATCAAACTTGAGACCATACATATAATACAAATACAAATAATACAATACCCCTAATTAACACAATAGCAAAAAAACTATTTCGGGGAGGGAAACAAGGGAAGGGGGAATATTCGCCTCCTGTCTTTAATAAAATGTAGATTATTCCCTCACCGATGCTAGAATAATCCCTAATTTTAAGGCAAGATGGAGGCTTCATATTTGCAATTTTAACGCCCAGACATAAAGACAGAAGAAACACGAGTAACTCTCTAGCCATTGTTGATATGTCTGACACATCCCAGGAACCCCGGAAACGGTCCAGGCCATCAGTGACTGACGACCCTCTAATACCAACGGATGTGGATTCCCTGCTGGATCCCAGAGGAGAAACTTGGAGACAGGGAGAAGTAGCAGGTCTTCGCGTGACAATTCCAGCAGTAGAGGGAACCACGGCTGACTCTTCCAAAGCGGCGAGATCATGAGAAGCGACACCTTCAGTAGCTTGATCCGGTGCAATGTCCAGAGAATCATGGAGAAGGGGGGAAAAGCATACGCCCCCAAAGGAGGCCATTCCTGGAGGAATGAGTCCTCTGCTTTGCTGAGGGGATCCAGGAGCCAACTGAAGAAGAAATCCATCTGGTGATGTGCCCTGGATGCGGACAGATCCAGGTGGAGAGGACCTCGATGGGAGTCCAGCATCTGAAACACCAGAGGACGTGGTTGCCAAACGCTGGCGTCTCTCCAGTGTCAAGAAAAAAATAGTCTGCCATCAGATTGTCCCGGCCCGAAAGGTATTCCGTCACAAGCGATAAGTCCTTGTCCAGCCAATACTGGTAGAGATCCCTTGTCAGATCTGATAGGAGTTTGAAACGGAACCCCCCAACCGGTTTATGCAGCAGACAGCTGAGACGTTATCCATGCGTAGAAACAGCAAGCAATAACTCATCCCTTTGGTGAAACCTTGATTGGCGAATGACCCCGCAAACAGTTCCAGACAGGTGGTGTGAAGTGTCTTCTCCTCCGGAGTCCAGAGTCTTCATGTCGCCATGCCATAACAAACAGCACCCCAGCCCAGACAAGTGTCGTCCGATTTCAGGATGAAGGAGGGGAGGGGAGCGGTGGTACCCTGGATGTGCCGTGGGCGTGCACAGCGCAAGGGCCAGCAGGAGTTCCCAGGGGAAGCCCCAGGAATGTAGGCAGCCCAACCAGACCCAGACTCCAAAGCATTACAGGAGGATCCTGCACACACAATATCACATCACACAGCAATATGCATAACAGTGACTATACAAATAAGAACCAACAATAAAATACAAATAAAATAATGCAGAGCAGACACAGTCTCTGAGTTGGAAAATGCTCACCTCGAGGCAGCTGCAAAGAAAGAGGAAGTGGGAGGGTCTACCTAAGTGGTTTTATACTGCTGTTGTTTTGTTCTGATTGGTTGTTCTGAAAAGTTATGTTAACTGTTTCTTTGCTGCTGGAGGTTTTAAGTAAAGAAGGTAAAGCAAATATGAAGCCTCCTGTCTTGCCCTAAAATTAACATGTATATGACTGGGTTTTGATCCAAGGATAAATCTGATTGCCATTATGGAGTCAAGAAGGATTGTTTTCCTCCTTAGTGGCATGATCACTTCATCACTTCAAATTGTTGTTTGTTTGCCTTCTTTTGGATCAATAGTACACAAAGAAGTGTTTCAAAACTTAAGTTTGATAATCTTTAGTCATTTTTTTAGATAGCTATGTAACTAAAATTTGATTCATACTTTGCAAAATTGAGAGAAAAGTATTGAGAGAAAATTGGTTATCTAAAGCATTACTTTGTGAAGCATATGGTCCCAAGTGTTTTTATTTGTGACACACACACACACACACACAAACACACACAGTAGAATATAAGGTGCATGGCAACAAGCTAAAATTGCATGTAACTAAAAAAAATAAGGGGAAACAAATCTGAAATATGTCACAACATTACACCAACATATGTATAATGATACAAGAATCCACATTAGATTTTCTTTTAAATATTGGTTCAAAGCATTCCCTTGACTTAATTTCATACTTGAAATATAAGAATAGCCTCCAGGGCTCAGCTGAATAAAAGCTTTCTCGCAGAAGCTTCTTGATGTTCCTATCACTTCTACTGAAGCTAAACGATGGATGGGATCAGATGAAAGGCATAGTGGCCCTCTTTGCTAAATCGTAGTTTTCAAATTGTGTATTAGTCATCTCATCTCATAAAAAGAGGTCAAACAAAAGTATCAGAGTACATGTTCCCGTGGCCCCCCTTTCTTTTTAATTCTGTGTATGGGATGATGTCAGCCTATCTTAACGTGACAATCCAGAATATGACACGGATGCTAGAGATAAGTAGCATGGAAGGAACTGCACAAGGTTCTGGAAGAAAATAATATAATCTTAGTGATTTCATAATCTCAATAATGGTGAAAGGATACTCAAAATCACTAGTGTTGTAACGTTTCATGTATTGTAATATCTGAATGTTTTATGGATTATGACATTGAATGGTACTGTCAAGAAGAGGTCTATCTGCCAAAGTGTGAACAACCAAGTCTCTGACTACCTTATCCGTCTACCACTACGTGGGCATAAAGTCACACAAAATCTACTCCCAAATCCTATCTACACTGCCCAAAATTAACTCCACTGACCCACCACTCAATAACATTTGAAGGGTGTCCTGTAGTATTCAAATTATTTTCCAATAATACTTAAAGGAACACTATAGTGTTAGGAATACAAAACTATATTCCTAACACTACAGTACCCCTCTGCCCTGCCCACTTACCTGTTTCCAGCACCGAGGTCTCTTGGCGCTGTCTCCATCTCCGCCTCCTCTTTGAGTGTGCATGTGCATTACATTTTCCCCATATGAAAGTATTGAATCAGTACTCTCCTATGGGGAATTGCAAGGCACTGGAAATCCTCATGCAAAGCTTCAGTATATTCAGCGTTGTTTCTCAAAGTTAAACTCTGTAAAAGGCCAGGAAATGCATCTAGTGGCTGTCTGGTAGAAAACCCCTAGAGGCAGTCTTAACTCTGCTATGTAAACACTGCAGTTTATCTGAAACTGCAATATTTTACATTGCAGGGTTAATGGGACAGGAACACTGTGCCCAGACCACTTCAATGAGATAAATGCAAAGAGATCAACCCTTTCACAATTACCAGTCTTTTTACCTTGTCTCTAAAGCTTTGTGAATTCAGATACTAGGGCTTCAATGACAGAAATAACAAAAAGACAAATACATGTTATACAGTGCCAAACTTGCATGAAACAAATGGCATACCAAAAACACAATAAACCAATGCAAAAATCAGTTCCTGCAATAAAATGGGACTTTTATACAAGTCCTTGCCTATTATACAGTAGGCAAGTGGGAAATCCTAGTTAAGTCTTTTCCGATGTTGTTAGTCAAAGTAAAGTACAAGAGAAGTTCAACACACACACCTGGTTTATTTAGATAACTGTTCCAAACTCAACTCTTTGATTCAATAATGGGACTCCTAAGATCCTTCTCTGTTAGTTGTATTATGGAGATCAGGCTGCAAGCACAGGAGGAGTAGGGTCACTGTGGAAGTGTCTCATACAGGGACAAAAATGTTCTGTGGTCAAAACTGTTTCACTTGCTGCTGGAAAAGACTAAGAGTAGACCAACCCCTCCAATGCTGGGACAGAATCATGCTGATTGTTCATAACAGGCACTAGTAAAAAAAAAATTTTAATGAAAATGGTCTATTATCAATTTAGTGAATGGAACATCATGTTCCTTCTCTGATGTTTGTATTTGCAACCAACGCACTCAAAATATCAACTTTCAACCCACTCTGTACCAGAGAAAGCATTGCTTTAAACTGCGTCTACTAAACGATTTGTAATTGATCAATGGACCAAATTCATACCTTCTGCCTTTGAATTTTACATACTAGAACCCAGTTTCCATATACTGCATATCAACAGGTACATGTGGTGTCCAGGAAAATATGGTGGATTTTGTAAACCTAACAGGGGGTGAAGGATCAAGGGTTGTTCCAACCTAATATACAGGCAGATTTCGGAGTGACTACATACCACTGTGGGGTGCATTTATTTGGACCAAAGTTTGACTCAATTCACAGTATAATACTTGTATCCAATTCCAAGGTTCCTGGATTACCATGGAATGCATCCCCAGTCCCTTGGAAGTATTCAAGGTCAAATTCCGAAATACGTTTTATTGGAATTGTGGTAAATAAAATGATTTCCATCCAAACTAAAGTGTCCACTAAGACTCGGTTTGCCATGAATGATTTTGGCTGTATTGTGTAATGCAAATCCTGCCTTTAGTAAATAACCCATGTGACCATGTCTGAATATGACGGTAAGTAAATGAACAGTTAAATTGCATCAATGCATGCACATTTTATTCACACCTTATTTTAAGATGTCTATAATCTTGTACATGTGACAAGGCGTTTAAATGAACACTATAATGTTAGGAATACAAATTTGTATAAAGTCCCTGTCCCTACTCTTTTCCATATTCTCACAAAAAACAATGTAATCTAGTTCAGGGGTAGTCAACCTTTTAATATCTACCGCCTACTTTTGTATCTCTGTTAATGTTAACATTTCCTTACTGCCCACCAGTGCCACAGTAAGTAATTTTAAAGTGTAAGTGCGATTTTTTTAATTACTTTTTTTATTTTTAGAAAGGAGGTTTTTTTGTTGTTGTGTTTTTAAATATGTACTTAAATTGATCTATTTTTTTCCTTTTTTTCTGTTTTCTATTCTACTTTTTTTCTTTGTGTGACTGTTCTGTGTGTGTTTGTGTGCGAAGGGTGTAGTGTGTGTGTGTGAGGGGGCATTGTGTGTAAAGGGTGCAGTGTGTGTGTGAGTGGGCAGTGAGGGGTACAGTGTGTGTGAAGGGGGCTGTGTTTGTGTGAGGCGCAGTGTGTGTGTGTGTGTGAGAGGGCAGTGTGTGTGTGTGAGGGGGCAGTGTTTGTGTGAGGGGGCAGTGTTTGTACGAGGGGGCAGGGTTTGTATGAGGGGGAGGGTTTGTGTAAGGGGGCAGTGTTTGTGTGAGAGGGCAGTATATTGTGTGTGTGTGTGAGGAGAGCAGTATATTGTGTGTGTGTGTGTGTGAGAGGGGGCAGTGTGTGTGTGTGTGTGTGTGTGTGAGGGGGCAATGTTTGTGTGACGGGGCAGTGTGTAATAGGGGTGTAGTGTGTGAGGGATGTAATCTATGTGTGTGAGGGTGCAGTGTGTGTGTGAGGGGTGCAGTGTGTGAAAGGAGGCAGTCTGTGTGTGTAAAGGGGCAGTCTGTATGTGTGAGGGGAAGGACTGCGTGTGTGAGGGGGAGGTCTGTGTGTAAGGGGTGTAGTGTGTGAGGGGTGTAGTGTGTGAAGGGTGCATAGGGTCTATGCTGTGTGTTGGTGGGTGAGATGTGAAAGTCTACCTTAATGTCTTCCACTCCCTTCTTCTTAGCTTTTACCAGGGAGAGGGGACATAATGCTGCAAGCCCTGGTGGTCCAGTGGTGGCATGTTCACTTTAACCTGCAGCTCCTCCGGAGTTGACAAAGTGCCAGGGATTACAGCTAGGCTTATGAGAAGGTTTGCAGCAAGGCTGGCTCTCCATAGGCTGGCGGTGGAGATGAAAGGATCTCCCCTGCCGGCCTTGGTCCACGGCCATCGAGACCCACCGAGAGTTTTCTGCAGAACCCACCACCGCCCACTTAAAATCCCAGGGACCAGGTTGACTACCCTTGATCTAGTTAAAAGAGTTTTCTTACCTTTTTCCAGCGCCAAGGCTCCCGCCTCGCTGCTTACCTCTCTGCCTCCCTTGACATCAAGGAAGAGGAACAGCCTCCTCTTAGTGAGATAAAGTGGTCTGGATGACTATAGTGTTCCTTTAAGAAACTTATTATTAGAGATTCCTTTCAGTTTAAACTGCAATTTGGTTGATCGTTCTAATTCATGAACTCTGAGCTGAAATGTACCCAAAACACTAAACCAAAATGCGCAATGGCTGAGCATGTTTGTTTTGATTCATGATTCTGCATTCCGCCCATGGACCCCAAAAACGAGATGACTGATGAGAAAAAAAGATGATTGATGGCTAAGGGACAGTCACTAAATGTTGATTTTATTCACAGATTAAGTGAAAAGTGAGCAACAGAGGGGAAAAAAGAGGAGCTGATAAAAAAAAACCTCTATATATTATTTATTTAATAAATATAATAAATAATATATATAAATATATATATATATATAGAGAGAGAGAGAGATATTTTTTTTTTTTTTACTGTTCCTCCTCTTTTTCCTTCAATAGGTTACTTTTTGTCACTTGATCTGTGAACCAACTGGTTGGGAAAAGCTCCTATTAGTGTAATGCAAAATATATGCATAAAAATATACTATGCATATATTTTGTAATACAATTTTCCCCCCATTTTAGTTAGTCTAATTTGGTTCAGAAATCTTGCTGAGCCAAACTGAGATGTATCTGAAGTTCGGGTGTCCCGAAAAATGTAAAGTTTTCAAGAAAAATGGTTCGGCCGAGCCAAATTTTCTCATTGTACAGAAGTCAGTGTAACAGGCTCCAAAATTATGAATGAAACAGGTGCCTTGAATGTGTTACAATATCTGAGCTCAGCTCATTCCTATCATAGTCAAAGGCACAGTACTTCTAGTCATACTTCCAGATCTGAACTGTGACAGGATTTAACATGTGGCAATATAATAAACATTAACTTTCAGGAACAAGTCTCCTCTTTACACAAGATTGATGTCACTATAATTCTTAGAATGTTCCACCACTGCTTGGGAGCAGTTGTTTCACGGACTATATTTAGTGTGTAATTAGCCTACTGGTAATAACTAAGCATGAGTTAGTGTCCACATACCACTGGCTAGTGCATGCTAACATACTGTGTAACCTATCAGGAAATGGCTAGCCCTTCAATGGGTCACAACAGCTGCTGCTTGTGCATGAGAGACCTAACCCCTTATGTGCCAGACACATTGCTCACATCGCAGGCTAGAGGATTAAGTAAATGATAAGCAAAATACTGATTGTCTGCCAGCATGCCAAAGTAATGCTGCTGACTGATGCAAGGCATTAGAGACTCTTTCTTTCACAAATCATACATTTACTTAATCATGTACCTACCAGAAGGTGCCTCTTGTATGATTGCCTTCAAAAATGGATGTTAGCAACAGAACGGGCAAAAAGTTTCCCAATTAATAAGCACAGCATTCCGATAAAATGTGGAACATCTTTGTCATTTTTTTCTGTTCAAGGAGCATAGCTTTGTTCCAGGAGTACTATATTTTAATTGATTAAATGAAAAACAAGCTATAGGATGAAATTTGATTAATTATTTAAGAAGAGAAATTCAACTTTTTACAATTCACTGGCAGGCTTAGGGTGCCACTACATGTCTTCAATGGTCATCTGGTCAGAAGGAATTATATATTGTTATTTCTATTTCTTATAAGGAGAAAGACAGGCCTTGGCTTTATGGTTCTTGTTTACAGTAATCCTGAGCACTGATCTTTTCAATCTAATTATCGTTTGGCTCTGGGACAGTAAGAACACTCAACCTTTCATCAATGCATATCCTTTGGCTCTGATATGGTAAAGGCATTAAACCTTTTATTTACTGAGTATCATTTGGTTCTGGATGGTCAGGGCTCTGGCATTTTACTTGGTTTGTCCATCATGCATGTATTGGCAATACCAGACAATAAGACAAGTTATAGGTTTCTTGAGAGCCTTGTCTGCTAGCGCACAGCAGGTATTTCAGGATATTGAACATTGTTTTTTGATGCTCTGCGAGAGCCATCTAACCCACGGCCTTGAATGAAAATATGACTCTTCTATGATTATGTTGTGACAAAACTTGATATATGCCCTGCTGTGTGCTCCAGTATGAACAGAAATGTCTCGGAAAAGACTAACACTGCAAATTATGTAGAATTTTGCCTGGTGTACCAAGAAACAGGACACCAGAGGAAGGATAAAAAAGTATGAAGCAGAACTGAGGGTCATAAAATCAGAACTGCAGGATTTGTAACAGCAAAATATGCAATAGTCTTTAGGAAGATACTTCATATCAATTACTCTATCTTCCAACAACGTGTTACTGATTTCATGTGTTGTAATAGCTTAATAAACTTTTAAAAACTTTCAGCAATTCTTTATATATTGATATAAAATCTGTCCTATACTCTATAATGCCTAGTTTCCTTTTTTCTCCATTTTATTTTTATCATATCACCGGCCTAATTTCAACCCACATACAAATTGACCGTGGGTCAATACTGGAGGAGGTGGTTTGGACTTATCAATAATATTGGCTGATGTGAGCGTGTGGAAGCAAATGTCACAGTTATATTTAAAGGGTTAGGTTCAAAAACTAGTTCAAGGTTCTGCAAAGTTTACCCACATGGAAATGTAGTTGTTTAACCTGGTATTACACTTCAAGGAACAAAAACAATATCAATTAAATAAATAAGCTTTGAAAGCTTTGTAAGAATGCCTAATCTGGTCTGCAAACCATATTATTTGAGAGATGGATTTAACTGTGGCTGTTTTCCCTGTGGGTAAAGCTACTTACTTTTTTTTTTTTTTAATTCAAAACTCAAGGCTGATGTTACTGGCTTGCAACATTGTAGGTAATTATAACACTATCAACAACCTACTGGACAAAGGCCCCAGGAGCCATGATGAAATCAGATGTCAGGATAGTTGTTGTAAAGTGTGAAACTGGGATAGGATAGATTTGTGGTCACAGAGGAGGGACACCAGTGATGCAAGGAACTGTGTTAAAATAATACTGAAGTGTCAAGAATACAAATGTGTTCAGACACTATAGGTGTGAAAACACTATTTAGTTTTCCAGCCTCCCTCATCTCCTGTGAATAAGGTATTTTACTTAACTTTTTCCAGTGCTGCGCTGGTCTTGCCGTGGTGGACATGGCCAATGCTCCCCCTCCTTGGCTGAGATCCTCAATTTTGATGATCTCAGCCTATCCAAAGCTTTCTCATAGGAAACCATTGGGGGGCTATTGCAAATGCGCGGCAAAACACCGTACTGCACCGATCAACCTCTCCTCACAGACATGCATTCAATCAATGCATCTCTGAGGAACGTTCATCGTCTCCATGCAGATCGTGGAGACGCTGAACGTCAGTGCTGCACACTGATCAGCACTGAACCAGGAAGCACCTCTAGTGGTTGTTTGAGTGACTGCCACTAGAGGAGTTGCTAGGCAGTAATGTAAACACTGTTTACATTAAAATGCCTTCATGGACATACTGTATACACACCATAACAACTACTACATTAAGCTGTAGTTGTTCTGGTGACTATAGTGTCCCTTTAACGCAAAGTACATGTGAGCCCAACCAACATATATTTAAGACATAAATGTACACAGTACATGTGAGCCCAACCAACATACATATTAATCTAATGCAGACAGTTCTCCCAAAGATGTGAGTGAATTATGTGACCATGGTGAATCACTGTTACAGTAACAGGAGTAAATTATACCTGTTTAATTTTTTTTAATTGTTTTTATTTTTATTGCTTTAATTGATCCATATAATCACTTTTTATTTCATCAAGGGCTAATGTAAGATAGATCAACCATAGATCAACCATAGATAAAAGCTAAGGGTATCTGCTGCGTACTCCTTTCCATGACATTGTCTTTCAAGAGTCTGTCTGAGAATAATGGTAGTTGTCAGAACCTCATCTGTTTATTAAGTCTAACATAAGTACTTCATATTTCGTTATTGATTTTTATAAAAAGTGGTCTTAAATACCTTAAGATGTCTTTTGCTTTCATCTAAGCCCTGGACAATTACAGTTTCTGATTTAAAAAAAAAATAAAAAAATCGATGCACTTATAAGCAGCATAGAAAAATTAGGACAAGGGAGCACCTTGTATCACTGCTGATATAAGGAGTGGAGCTTGTTTTAAGTTCACTTGCCAAGTTTTTCTCTTAAAAGGACACTATAGTCAAATCACTTTGTTTACTTGAATGTGCTTCCTAAGCACTACCTGTAAAGAGTCATTTAATGTTTAAATTTCATTTATTGCAAATTCTGTTTAATTTAGCATTTCTTACATCCTGCTTTATTCGCTTGCTAGACCCTGCAGGAGTCTCCTGCATGTAATTAGCATTTAATATTCAGAGCAGGAGTTAAAAACTTTTAAAGTAAGTTATTTGATTGAAAATGAAACCATTTTGTTTGCATGAAGGCTGTGTCTTTTGTCATCATAATTTTTTTCCAAGACGGACTCTCACTCAACTTTAAAGAAGATGATATTTAGCCAGTCTCGAATTTCACATTTGTAGAGTTGTTAACTAAGTTCTTGTTTCAATAGAAGATGAAATATGTCACCTACATTGGTATAATCCAGAATGTATGTAAATTTAAACAGAGTAGTAAAATGCTCTGGGTAGTGTCCCTTTAATGACTTTACAAACACAATATGAAAGGCTGGAAAAGGAATCAGGCACACGGTACTAAGCATTAGGCACTAAACCCAGGAGACGTATAATGTGAAAGTATTCTAATAAAACCATCTGACCCAGAAATACTGACTTAAAGACATTTTAAATTGTCGGATTATTACTGTAAAGATATTTTAGGCAACACGTCCACTTTAAGTATAGTTAACATTAGCTTGGAACTTCACCCACAAACCTGCATTGATAAAAAAACTAAAAACTAAAAACAACTTATTCTATTTTACTGCAAATTCTGTTTAATTTAGCATTTCTTATCTCCTGCTCTATTAGGTTTAACTATTTTGTGATTTTCTGGCTGAACCTATTCACTAAACAAATTATTGCTAGTCTTGGTAATCAAGATGTTTGTATACTGACTGAGCATCAAGTATGATGATTCAAAAACAAAAAAAGATAAAAATTTAATCACTACACAAAAGAAACAATAAATACTGAGTTGTGGGCTGCTGACAACCAACCTGAAAAACATAGTTCAAAACTTGTTGAGAATTTTTCCATCTCAGCCTTTGTGTCCTACATTATAGAGGTTTATGATACAACTCACTGTTTTGTAATCTTACCCACTGATAGAATAGTCTAGCTATGGTTTTAAAGTCACCTCTTTAATTTATTTTAAAGTCACCTCTGTTATTTTAAAGTTAAAACCTTTGATATGCTGCTGCTTTTTGAAACACCTCATAAACCATAAATTATACCCCAAGATATTGATTATTTGTATTTAAAGGATTTTCTTCACATTTATTGCGGTTGTGATGACAGATAAGAAATGACTGGCCTACCTAGTCTTCCTATAATATTATTTCAGTGAGCAAAAATAGCTTCAGCCTCCTACAGTAACAGGGTGAATGAGTTGGCTTGTATTGGACATAAAGGAAAAACAGGAATCAGGGTGGCAGAATATTATTTTACTCTGTAAATTTTGCCAGGCATGTGGGCATTCATATTTTTACAGGCATTTTATTAGCTTTTTTGTCCTCTGAGGAAGTCTGTGCACAACGGACGAAATGCATAGGGTTTTGCTTTTATTATTACAATTTTATATTCCGGATTCCATCCCTGAAGATAGTATGAAATTTGGACACACGTGGAGTGGTGTTTGTACCATTTTATGGTGACATGCTGTCTTATCCTTAATATTTTGTTTGTGCATTTTTAAAATTAAAATTATAATTTTAAAGGCGTACACTATGTTCTTTCTTTATTTCCATTCACAAGAAGAAATTCTCTGTGTTAACATATGAATTGTTGATGTAATATCCTGTGATGAGACATACACCCTTTACCTTCTATATTCCTGCATACTCATCATAGTCTGATAAGTCTCAGATACTCCAGTCACCTGGGAACAGGGCCGGACTGGGAAAAAAATTAGGCCCGGGCATTTTTCAATCAGAGCGGCCCCCTAAGAAGGGGGCGGGGCCAGAGAGTGTGTGTTTTGTCATCACTAATGACAAGCACCCCCCTCTCAAAGTGAGCATGTTGGTTCAATGCCCAGAGCCCCGCTGAAGAGCTCTGGCATTAGAAAAAGGCCCCGAATTTGTTCTGCGCAGCGCAAGCAAATTTAATAACATGCTTGCGCTGTGTTTGCTTTTAAATTGTCTCTGGTGTCTCCACAAGTGGGATACCAGAGGACAAAAGGGCCAGGAAAGTGCATGGTGCATATGTTTGGAGCCTGCTTGTGGGATTGCGTGTGTGTAGAGTGTGGTGTGGTATTGTATAAATAGGTCAATATAATTTGTGTTTGTGGTGTAATATGTGTGGCTAGGGGCTGTAGAGAGTGTGTGTATAGGGGGCATAGTTTTATAGGGGATGCAGCGAGTGTGTGCATACAGGCTGAAGTGTGTGTGTATAGGTGACGTAGTGTGTGTAGGGGTTGCAGAGAGAGTGTGTTTAGAGAATGTTGTATGTGTTTGCTGACAAGGAATGTAGTGTGTGTGTGTAGGAGATCTACTGTGCAAATGACCCAGTTTATGTGTGTGTGTGTGTGTGTAGAGGATTAAGAGTGCATATAGGGTAAGGGATCTAGTGTGTATCTGGAGCGTAATGTGTGTAGTGGTGCAGTGTGAGGGGTGCTGTAGTGTGTGTGTGTGTGTGTATGTATATATTTATATATATTTGGACTTATTGTATGTGTGAAGGGTGCAGTGTGTGTATGTAAGAGGGGTGCTGTGTGTGAGGGTGTTTTTATCTGCTGTCACATTCTGTGTGCTGTGTGTGTCTGGGGGCGCAGTGTGTGTCTGGGTGGTGCTGTGTGTGTCTGGGTGGTGCTGTGTGTGTCTGGGTGGTGCTGTGTCTGGGGGGGTGCTGTGTGTGTCTGGGGTGCTGTGTGAGTCTGGGTGCTGTGTGAGTCTGGGTGCTGTGTGTCTGGGGGTGCTGTGTGTGTGTCTGGGGTGCTGTGTGAGTCTGGGTGCTGTGAGAGTCTGGGTGCTGTGTGTCTGGGGGTGCTCTGTGTGTCTGGGGGTGCTGTGTGTGTGTCTGGGGGTGCTGTGTGTCTGGGTGCTGTGTGTGTCTGGGGGTGCTGTGTGTGTCTGGGGTGCAGTGTGTGTCTGGGGTGCAGTGTGTGTCTGGGGTGCAGTGTGTGTCTGGGTGTGCTGTGTGTGTCTGGGTGTGCTGTGTGTGTCTGGGTGCATGTGTGTGTCTGGGTCGCTTGTGTGTGTCTGGGTGCACTGTGTGTGTGTCTGGGGGTGCTGTGTGTGTGTCTGGGGCTGTGTGTGTCTGGGGGCTGTGTCTGGGGTGCTGTGTGTGTCTGGGGGAGGTGCTGTGTGTGTCTGGGTCTGTGTGTGTGTGTCTGGGGGTGCTGTGTCTGGGGGTGCTGTGTGTGTCTGGGGGGTGCTGTGTGTCTGGGGGGTGCTGTGTCTGGAGGCTGTGTGTGTGAGAGAATGTATTTTTTATTTAAATATATTTTTTTTACTAATAAAAAAATAAAAATAAATTATATCCCCCCCCCTCCCTTCTAACCTTTAGCCTGGGAGGGGGAGATTCCGTTCTGCCTGGGGAGGGGTGGGGAGCCATGCTGCCTTCCCTGGTGGTCCAGTGGTGAGAGTGAACTCTAACCTGCAGGTTAGAGTTCACTCTCGCGAGATCTGAGCGTTGCCACGGCAACGCTCAGAATCCCGCAAGAGGACCCGGCGGAGCTGCTTGTTAGAGCTCCGCCGGTCCTCTCTCCTCCCTCCCTCCCTCCCCAGCATTTCCCTGTCTGTGGGCCGGTGAGGGAGATCTGTGATCTCCCCGGCCGGCCCATGGAGGCACACAGCGGGGCCGGCGCTCGCATAGCGCTGGCCCTGCAGGGGCCGGCCGGGGAGATCCTGTGATCTCCCTGCCGGCCTGGCCCCATGGCCATCGCGGCCCACCGGGCATTTGCCCGGTATGCCCGATGGCCAGTCCGGGCCTGCCTGGGAAATATGCCTGCAAGCTTTCACATGGGTGGGGAACTGGGGGGGTCACTAGGTTCCCCCGTTTTTATATTAATAGTCCCCCCATTTTAGTTATTTGGGTTCCATAACATGGGGAACAGGGGGACCTGGCTTATTGCACTAGTGACTGAGCAGCAATAGCTTCCCAGTCACAAGTAGTTTTAAATGACAGGTCTCGCAGCAGTGCCACCCAGTCAGGTTGTCCCTATGTGGGAGAGGTAGTAGGTAATTTCGCTTGGGTCGCCTCTCCTCGTGGGGAGGGCGGGAGTAGGCCGCCAGAGGCCATTGAGTCATTTGAGGCCTGTGGATCAAGGTTCTCGGGGGTAAGCAGGTATTGTTGCAGGGAGGAATACGAAGTCCCCCTCGGGGTGTCTGCAGGTTTGGGGGCATGCGATGCTCGGTGTGTTTTGCCCATTTTTGTACTGAAAAGGCGTTTTTGGCAAGGATAAGTGTAGAGCCTTTAGGGAGCACAAGATTTATGCCGCCATCTTCTTCGTCTTCCAAGCCACGCCCCCATGGTAGGTGTATTTTAACAGTGAGAGACAGGATAACAAAAAAAATCCAGAAAAATGCATGTCAAAAAAGTTATACATTTATTTGCAAGTCAATGAGTGAAATAAGTATTTGACCCCCTCGACTTGTTGGCAATCATAGAGTTTAGCTGTTTCTTGTAGTTGGCCACCAGGTTTGCACACATCTCAGGAGGGATTTTGTCCCACTCCTCTTTGCAGATCCTTTCCAACTCATTAAGGTTTTGAGGCTCACGTTTGGCAACTCGAACCTTCAGCTCCCTCCACAGATTTTCTATGGAATTAATGTCAGGATACTGGCTAGGCCACTCCAGGACCTTAATGTGCTTCTTCTTGAGTCACTCCTTTGTTGCCTTGGCTGTGTGTTTTGGGTCATTTTCATGCTGGAATACCCATCCACGACGCATTTTCAATTCCCTGGCTGAGGGAAGGAGGTTTTGACCCAAGATTTGATGGTACATGGCCCCATCCATCGTCCCTTTGATGCGGTGCAGTTGGCCTGTTCCCTTAGCAGAAAAACACCCCCAAAGCATAATGTTTCCACCTCCATGTTTGACAGTGGGGATGGTGTTCTTGGGGGTCATAGGCAGCATTCCTCCTCCTCCAAACACGGCGAGTTAAGTTGATGAAAAAGAGCTCGATTATGTCTCATCTGACCACAACACTTTCACTCAGTTCTCCTCTGAATCATTCAGATGTTTATTGGCAAACTTTAGACGGGTCTGTGCATGTGTTTTCTTAAGCAGGGGGACCTTGCAGGTGCTGCAGGATTTCAGTCCTTCACGGCGTAGTGTGTTACCAATTTTTTCTTGGTGACTATAGTCCCAGCTGCCTTGAGATCATTAACAATATCCTCCCGTGAAGTTCTGGGCTGATTCCTCACCATTCTCATGATCATTGAAACTCCACGAGGTGAGATCTTGCATGGAGCACCAAACTGAGGGAGACTAACAGTTATTTTGTGTTTCTTCCATTTGCGAATAATCTCACCAACTGTTGTCACCTTCTCACAAAGCTGCTTGGCAATGATCTTGTAGCCCATTCCAGCGTTGTGTAGGTCTAAAATCTTGTCCCTGACATCCTTGGACAGCTCTTTGGTCTTGGCCATGGTGGAGAGTTTGGAATATTATTAATTGATTGCATCTGTGGACAGGTGCCTTTTATGCAGGTAACAAGCTGAGATTAGGAGCTTGTTACCTGCATAAAAGAGTGCTCCTAGTCTCAGCTCGTTACCTGTATAAAAGACACCTGGGAGCCAGAAATCTTGCTGATTGATAGGGGATAAAATACTGATTTCATTTATTGACATGCAAATCAATGTATAACTTTTTTGACATGCGTTTTTCAGGATTTTTTTTGTTATTCTGTCTCTTACTGTTAAAATACACCTACCATTAAAATTATAGACTGATCATTTCTTTGTCAGTGGGCAAACGTTCAAAATCAGCAGGAGATCAAAAATGGAAAAGAGAAACAACCAATAATGGTGTAGAATTATAAACACCATAAAAGCGCTGGATTAAAATGCACTCACAGAATAATTGTTAAAATAATCGTTTCCCTCACTGTATATGAATAAATATAGGTTGCAACAGTTATATAGGTACTACACCAAAAAGCCCAAAACTATAGACAGCAGAATGGTCGAAAAGTCTCAAAAGAGTACAGAGTGCAGCAGAAAGATACATATTATTTTACATAGAAACCCTAAAGCTTACGAGTAGTATAACTACTTGCCAATAGAGCGAGTAAATGTAAAACTCTCATTTAGACCATAGGGGGAAAGAGTATTCAGACAATGTATCCTGTAGCACTTGCACCTTCACAATATGAGATCCAAGTCTCCACCCCTTTGGTTCAGTGTCACTCTTTCAATTCCCACAAATTTGATGTTTTTTGGGGAAACACAGTAATAGGCTGTAATATGTGTACAACAGGGGTGTCCCTTGGTCAAGTCACAGAGTGAATGTGCTCCATGATGCATCTCCATAATATAACTCACAAATACAGGTTAATAGGTACACCAAGCCTGATGTATCGCTGTTGAAATTTTTTTTAATTTTAAACTCAATAGATTCACTGGTGTCAGTGATAATCTTGGGAGTCTTTGGAGATGAATTTGCAGGCTACACAATGCCTTCACTGATAGGAACCGGTCACGGAAAACCAGGTCTTTGGTTTCTTCTTTGTGAAAAAATGGCTGGCTAATAGGAGGTCTGTAAGAGTTTCAGCCCTTCCTGCTGTTAAGTATACCTCCGGGGAGATGACCTCAGTGTGGTCTTGGGTCAGTAATGGTCAAAATCTCCCCAGGATCTCCTTGGCTTCTTCCCAACCAAATCATAATTGCTACGCATCTAATCAAATTGGGAACATGTTCACTTCTTGAGTCCCCCAGAAGGAGACCCCTGTCGCTCTCCAAGGCCCTCTGGTATGCCTTCTTAAGGCATCTGATAGGGTAGCCCCTCTTGTGATTCTTGTTCTTAGCTCTGCTGCTTTCAGTTTGAAATCATCAATACAGGGAGTGCAGAATTATTAGGCAAATGAGTATTTTGACCACATCATCCTCTTTATGCATGTTGTCTTACTCCAAGCTGTATAGGCTCGAAAGCCTACTACCAATTAAGCATATTAGGTGATGTGCATCTCTGTAATGAGAAGGGGTGTGGTCTAATGACATCAACACCCTATATCAGGTGTGCATAATTATTAGGCAACTTCCTTTCCTTTGGCAAAATGGGTCAAAAGAAGGACTTGACAGGCTCAGAAAAGTCAAAAATAGTGAGATATCTTGCAGAGGGATGCAGCACTCTTAAAATTGCAAAGCTTCTGAAGCGTGATCATCGAACAATCAAGCGTTTCATTCAAAATAGTCAACAGGGTCGCAAGAAGCGTGTGGAAAAACCAAGGCGCAAAATAACTGCCCATGAACTGAGAAAAGTCAAGCGTGCAGCTGCCACGATGCCACTTGCCACCAGTTTGGCCATATTTCAGAACTGCAACATCACTGGAGTGCCCAAAAGCACAAGGTGTGCAATACTCAGAGACATGGCCAAGGTAAGAAAGGCTGAAAGACGACCACCACTGAACAAGACACACAAGCTGAAACGTCAAGACTGGGCCAAGAAATATCTCAAGACTGATTTTTTCTAAGGTTTTATGGACTGATGAAATGAGAGTGAGTCTTGATGGGCCAGATGGATGGGCCCGTGGCTGGATTGGTAAAGGGCAGAGAGCTCCAGTCCGACTCAGACGCCAGCAAGGTGGAGGTGGAGTACTGGTTTGGGCTGGTATCATCAAAGATGAGCTTGTGGGGCCTTTTCGGGTTGAGGATGGAGTCAAGCTCAACTCCCAGTCCTACTGCCAGTTCCTGGAAGACACCTTCTTCAAGCAGTGGTACAGGAAGAAGTCTGCATCCTTCAAGAAAAACACGATTTTCATGCAGGACAATGCTCCATCACACGCGTCCAAGTACTCCACAGCGTGGCTGGCAAGAAAGGGTATAAAAGAAGAAAATCTAATGACATGGCCTCCTTGTTCACCTGATCTGAACCCCATTGAGAACCTGTGGTCCATCATCAAATGTGAGATTTACAAGGAGGGAAAACAGTACACCTCTCTGAACAGTGTCTGGGAGGCTGTGGTTGCTGCTGCACGCAATGTTGATGGTGAACAGATCAAAACACTGACAGAATCCATGGATGGCAGGCTTTTGAGTGTCCTTGCAAAGAAAGGTGGCTATATTGGTCACTGATTTGTTTTTGTTTTGTTTTTGAATGTCAGAAATGTATATTTGTGAATGTTGAGATGTTATATTGGTTTCACTGGTAATAATAAATAATTGAAATGGGTATATATTTGTTTTTTGTTAAGTTGCCTAATAATTATGCACAGTAATAGTCACCTGCACACACATATATCCCCCTAACATAGCTATAACTAAAAACAAACTAAAAACTACTTCCAAAAATATTCAGCTTTGATATTAATGAGTTTTTTGGGTTCATTGAGAACATGGTTGTTGTTCAATAATAAAATTAATCCTCAAAAATACAACTTGCCTAATAATTCTGCACTCCCTGTAGAAGTACAGTTGCATCTCAACTTTAAGTACTCAACCACCTCTCTTTAGGGAAAGAAGATGATAGCTTTCCCACCATAACATAGTGTTAGTTGATGTAGGTTTACAGTAGAGGGTTTGAGTCAGTAATGGTTAATGTACAATCTATGAAGTTCAAAGACGGGGTCCCCACCTCACTGGTGAACTTCAAATTGAGATCATCTTGGTTAAGATGTTCCAAAAACTGAGAGTATAACTCCCTTGTGCCTGTCCAGATAATGAGGACGTCATCAGTGTAGCATTTCCACATAAATATTGAATCAAGAAATATTATAGTGCATTGGAGCATCTGAGAAAATTACATATTTTTCCACCACCCCAGGTGCAGGTTAGCGTAGGACAGTGCAAAAGATGTCCCCATTGCCGTTCCCCACACCTAATGGTACAATTTGTTCCGGAAAAGAAAAAAATCATGTGTGAAGCAGTGACATCACAAAGGCAGGTGCTGGTGGTGGACAGGCCCCCTCATATCCAAGAAGGACCTGTCGTTCTTCAAACCAAATCTTGGAGTATAGATGAATATAAGGCATCAACATCCAGGCTGCAGAGAAAAGAGCCTTGAGGAACGTTCAGGGAGGCCAAATACCTTAAAGTGTCTTTGGTGTCACCTAAATATGAGGGGAGTTTTTCCATGTAGGTCTGAAAAATCCTGTCTACATTTCTATTCTATTTCATATCTATTCACACAGATATTAGAACTCACAAACTAAAACCTCAATTTAATTGTTGTGGTTAAGCTTTTTAAATAATCACAATATGTTAGAAAATGTTTTGAAATTATTTACCTGCAAAAAATTCCAGTTAAATGTGTTTCTAAAAGACTGTGATAATTTAAAAAGCTTATACAATAGAAATAAATCGAGGACATAATATTTTTAAGCAAATTCCACAAATGTGGTTTCTAACCCTTTCATCTCTGCCACATGTTCCATAGTCTATAAGCCTCTCATAAGGAAAAGATATAGAGGCTGTGAGAACAGTAGAATAAAGGTATATCCAAGTGTAAAGGTTATGCTTTCAATAGTCGACTGTCCTTTCTTTTTCATGTTAAGCCATTTGAGTGCTTTTTGACATAAATATAGGCTATACCCAGCACCCAGAGATCACATCTTCTCTGACCTAATAATCACATAATCAATATCAATGATTGACTGAGAGTGCATGGCTACTCACATTTCTCTTAGACTATTACTGCCATGTAGATTGGACAAGATTGTTATGTGAAAGTGTGGACTCCACTTGATCAAGTGGGGTGACCCATGATTGCTGGAAAAGCCCTGGTGTATGCTGGGCTGGAGTAGTTATATCACTTCCTACCTCTTTATAAGCAAGTATATAGACACACATTACACAATATTTTGTATTGTGCACCATAATTATAACTCTTTAATGATGACTACAAGAAGCCTGCTCATACCATTGAGGATCTCTCAATTGGCAATGGATTTTTCCATCCTTGGGCATTGAACAAAAACCATCTACATTCTAGACAGAGAAAATAGTATTTATGATGACTCAGTCCATTTCACTTTTTCATAGCCCGGGTAATATGTTTTGTGCTCCTTGTAGTAGGTTGTTCTTTGTGTGTGTGTTTGCTTTGGATACAAGCAGTCTCTAAATGGCAGCTCTGCAATAAATTCTACATCTGTGAAGCTCACAATGTACTGTTTTTGGATCTGATTCAATTCCGTATTACTATTTGAGGCTGTTTTTTGTAATACTGTGCTAGGGTGATATGCCTTTTGGTGAGCGTGTATTGAGGCAGTTTCCCCCATGTGGCATATTATCTGAGGCTGTTCCTCTTGACAATTTAGATTTATTTAATTTTTAAATACGTTTTGCACATGTACACTATAAGATATTGTTTAAACTCCTTGAGAGAAAAGAAATGTAAGTGGAATATCATGTAATAATTCTAAGAGGTTACCCTTGTAAGAATTTCCACAACCTGCAATGTGCTGTACTGCAATGTAATGTAACAGCCAAATATTTCAAAATGAGAAATATTAAGCTATATGTATATTCATTCTGGTTACTCTAATATAGAATCATTAAAGAGAAGAAAACTCATCTTTACTGATTTTATTGTTAATTTTATTTGTAATGTATCAGCCCTGGTGTTATTGTACATATATATGTGCCTATGCTCATTTACTGTCCTGCTTTTTTACATGATGATACAAACCAATCCTTTTGTGTATTGTAGCTGTACATTTTTAATAAAAAAATTAAACATTATAAAAAAAACACAGGAGACCTATTATTTAGAAATTAAAAACATAGAAGAGCTTCAGTTGAAAACCACAGACTTTTGCACCAGTTTTATGCAGGTTTTTTCCTATTCTCGGATGCTGTAAGATCAAATGCTGATTACCAAAAATAGGAATTTTAAAGCAAACTATGCTTTAACATAGTAATACGTCTGGCTTTTATAGCGGTAAGACTACAACACGCAGATGAACTATGCAGGCATGTTTTGGAATAGGAATGTTCCACAAGGTCTATTTAAATTAAGGATGTGATGGTAACAGTTACAGAGACACATAGGAGCAGGGTGAGAAACATTTAGTATTTGTTTACATTATCCAATTTACAGCAAGATCACTTAGAGATTAAAGGGACACTCTAAGCAACATAGCTCAGCATAAAGGGTAATGTTGTTAATTGTGTCTGCGTACAGTCCCCCTATATTTTTCTCACACCACTTAGGGCCAAGTGTGGTCCCTCAGCTTTTAGCAAGTGGATTGTGATATAGTTGATTTTTAAAGGGCTACTCCAACCACCATGACCCTTTCAGTGATTTGATGTGGTCATGGTGTACAGGGTTGCAACTTGAAACAATGCACATTCAGAGTTATTATTAATTGTGTGACATGGGCTAGTTGCACCCCCAACACAAGTGATTTAGGCAGTCCAAAACTCTATTCCTGGCTGTTTTATGTCAATTCTGTTCATATTTTATATCCGTCATAAGTGTACTGCGCCTACAAAGGTAAAATTTATTTCCCTATGCTCCCTTTCTCCTTCCTTCCCTCCCTTTCGTCCTCCCTCCCACTGTGTGATTCCTTTTGCCAGTTTTATTTATGATGTCTGTGAGAAGCCTGTGCTTGGACATTGTGAATCCCCCTGTCATGTCACATGGAGGAAGGAATTCAGCTTTGCTTGGTACTGGATGTCAGGTAATTAATAATTAGTCCCTACTTTGTCTCAGTATATCTCTTGGCTGATTGGAATTTCACAGTCAGTATGTATATTTCATAAAGATTCTATCTTTATGAAATACAACATTTTCAGGCGGGTGGGGGTAACAGTGCCACTTTAAGAAGTAATAATAAACAATGTCACAAAGGCACAGTCTGTATTCTTCAGGAAACTGTGAATACATGCCCAAAAAAAGCAAAAACTACCTTGTATTCAAATGCTTAATGTTGGAACGGCAGTGCTGTGTGATACTCCAATTGAGTAGAAAAGTAATTTGCCCTCACCAAAATCACTAAATGTAAGTTATTTATAAATTGTTCTCAGCCGCTCAGTGAAATAAATTCTGTCACTGTGCAATTTGAGCATGTTACTCAGAATGCCATAACCAATCCAGTATGACATAAGGACACCTAAATCAGACTTCAGGCTAACAATTGGTGCAATTTATTAAACTTGGAAACACTTTAGTTCTGATCATTACATCATTCAGCTGAAATAGAAAAAAAAGCTCAGTTTTCATTTTTATATTGTTTCCTTCCTTAAATAATAATAATGCATTTAACAGTAAAATGTATAACTACACGCTTGCGTATTAATCAAAGTCTACAAACGTAGATAAAGTCAGGACAGGATGTGGAAGGAGGTCGTAGTGGGGGCTGGGTGAGGGGGGCATTCTGCTGCATGTATATCAACATAAAATAAACTCTTTCATTGTAAGTTCCCCAAAAGATACTTCACTCAGTTCTTCTGTATCAGGTATTCTACTCTCCCACTAATCCTGAGTGGTACTCTCCACATTTGGGATGTGATTTACAGTACTGTGCATCATATTTTGCTTCCTCTGATTGCAGAAAATAGTTTCTACTCGTTTTTTGGCCCTAAACCCTAAAGGTGGCTATAAACCGTGAACTGTAAATCCCTCTCACTTTATATGTGGGATTCGTTACGTTCAATTCCTCCCACAATTGTGATTGGGACCACCTTCTTCTGTTTGAGACCACATCCTTCCTATCCCAATAAGAGGAGAGAGCTCTCTGACAATTCCCACTGGCACTGCAGGAGTTCAACCATGCAGAATTCATGTCTACAGTCTGTGTGGACAACCAACATTCTGTCACGTATTCATCCGCTTACAAAAATGTGGTTAATGACATTTACTGTCCACACAGGAAAAGTTGTGCCGAGCAACAACCAAATCCACAGAAGGGTTAATGCTGAGCAGCAATTATGCAAATTAGATCTGGTAACTGCCTTTGGGGTCAAAGGTCGGTTACAGCCTATCAGACCTAGAGGAAGGGTATTTGGGCCCAGTTCTCATCCTGCTCAGTGCCCTGTCGGGGTTTCCCTTGTGGTTGTCCGAGAGCGTGTTATTGATTCTGGTTATTCTGGTTATTTGACTTTGGCATTGTTTTTGACTTCCCTGTTTTCTGGCATCCCTGACTCCTGGCTTTTCCTTATTGTTGTGTCTCTTTCTGTTTCCCTTGACCTCGGCTATTCCTGACTATTCTTTGGTACGTTAGTCCGGCCATTCTAAGGTCCGGTATACGTTACCTATCAGTCCTCTGTGTTACACAGTTCTACGTGCTGGATCATTCTGTAATCCTGACACATTCTAATTGAGTGGACAACACTCCTTTTATTAGGACATTTCTTTGAATCACAGTAATACAAAGGTAGATGTGGTGCTCCGGAAACTGGGGTAGGGGTCTACACCACTAATCACAGTATCCAAACAAAAGAAAGGGATCTAATCACTCACCTGTCAGACATTTAATATAGCATTCCACCAGGTTTCCCAAGGCAATGTTTTGGTCACAATTCGTGACCTTTATCAAGCCACAACATACACAGCAACACACAACGTTTAAATCTATCATAAGTGAGATACATAATTGCTGTACAAAACAGGTGCCTAAAATCAAATAATAAATATTAAACATAACCAGGGCATCTATCTCCTTGAACCATGGCTACAACTACTCAATAAAAAAATCAAGTCACCGGGTAACAAAAAGTGATGATGTCAATCATAGTGTAAGAGTCAATGCCACACTCTTTTGGGCTTCCCACAATGACATAGAATAGGGTATGTTTAATATTTATCGTTTGATTCTAAGCACCTTCTTTTTTACAATTATGTATCTCACCAATGAATAATACTTGTATTTAAACACTGTGTGTTGCTGTCTATGTTATGTTTTGACAAAGGTCACAGTTTGTGACCAAAACGTTGCCTTGTGAGGCATGGTGATATGCTACATTAAACGACTGTCAAACATTAACTGCACATGCAGTCTATGTGGAGTCATATTCGGGAATGCATTTTATGCATAATACGATATCAGTAGTAAATAGAGAGAATATATTATGTCTCAAAGCATACTTGTGTTTAACTGTCAGAGTTTTCTTTATTTTACTTTCTACCTCACGCTTTTTAATCCAATCCATCTCTCCAAAATGTATAAAATCACATTAGTGTGTACATGGTGCATAATATGGCTTAATTGAAATAATGGCAAAAAATCATGGGAATGCATTTTCCTTACAGTAACCTTCTAAACTGATCTACAATATACCTTATTGAAAATATATATATATTTTCACTGTCTTATCCCATCTAATTTTTCCCTTCCCTTCACGTTACCTCTCTTTATATGACCCTAATATTGATCCCTCTCTTTATCACAACTTTACTGCTCTTTACTGTTGTTATTATTAGCTTTCTTTTTAAACATGAAAAAAAGTTAAAACATTTAAAAAAAAGAAGCATGTGACTTAAATTAAATGAGCCCTGCATTTACTGTTAGCTTTAGATACAAAATTACATCAATGATATTGTAGAAGAGGAACTCTTACCTGCAGAGGTTTGCTTGAATTTTTCACTTTTTTTCTTTCTCCATTTCCATGGCTTGAAAAGTTTCCCTAATGTTGCAAATTTACTTCTTCTTCTGATTGGTGGAGTGTGTGTACCAGGCACTAAAGACTCAGAGCGCATTGCAGCCAGCCTTTCAACTTCCTCAGCTGAAGAAGAAGAAACAACAGTACTGTAATAAAGTGTCTAGTATGCAATATATTGTTATTTGACAGTGGGAACAAAATTATAAAACTGTTAGAATACTGGAGTCTTTAAATGGAACACTGAACATCACAATGAATTAAAGACTGTGCCTATCAGTCAATGTCAAGATTGGGAGACCAAAAATGTATTTTGTCTTCAGAATTTCACCCCTTGGTTTTAATTTAATTTGGTATGTCATCATTCATTGTTCAACAGGGAGTAGTTGTGCTGACAGATAAGGGAGGAAAGCAAACAGAATGAGTCAGAATGATAGAAATGTATTTAAACTACTTTAATAGGAGACACATGAGCAAAGATTGTAGCATTCTCCAGGTCTCATAGGAGCAAGGTACAATATTTCACTTTGAAACAAAACGTTAACATTTAAAAATAGTCCAGTTAAATATTTATAATGTTAAAAATGATTGAAGAGAAATGTATATATTTCTCTTTATATATGTAAAGTTATAAATTGCGATATCATTTTCATGGTTCATGTGGCATAATCAACATACAGTAAACAGAAAGATGGTAGCTATTGGTACTTCCTCCTGGCCTAATAGTGATTGTGATCAGCAATGATGAAGGTGACATTCCTCAACATCCAAGCCATGTTACCAGCCCCTTTGAAATATGTTTTGTTCCAAGGCAGCTGAATTTAAGGTATGCACATACAATTATTCTGCATTGCATTTTGTACTCGCAAATTAGCAGATAATCTAAAGGATTATAGCAATCCATAAACAGTGTTTTAGAATGCATCATTCTAATTCTGTTGTATCATGCAGTGGTCCCTTTCATTATTGTACATTTCTATTGGTTAAATACAGGTGTGAACATATCCACTTCGTACAGAAGGAAAGTCTCACTTGTACACAAAAATCTGTTCTTGGGCATTTACTTAATGCTGCCGAGGCCTGCATTATTTTAATTTCCTGTGGAATTGAGTAGGTAAGGCAGGGTAGGACCCAATTATACAATATATATATAGCCCCTGGGTAGGTTACTAGCAGTATGCTCCATCTTTACTATTGTTAGATGATGCTTCTCTTTTCTCAGTATAATTAAATTCATATGGGGTAACAGATCCCCATATTTGTTTGACAGGTAGGTGATTTTAAACAGCCATGTAAAATCTAAACTGTATTTTTTAAATTTATTTTTTGTTTCTTAATCAGTATTTTCTATATATTTGGCCTCTACAATTGCACCACAGCTGAGAGATGCATGTTGTGGGTGTGCCACCCAATTCCTGTTTTTCTCCTCTCAGTATTTGTATGTTTTATCCACGATTAAGATTGATGTTATAACACCAGTTATATGGCATGTTCTTATTTCAATACCACAGTCTGAAAGATGCCTTTAACTTTTCAAACTCTATACTTTTATCATTTTTTATATTAGACATTTCTGAGACATTGGGCGCCTTTTCTTCTTCAAATAATCCCCCTGGCAAAATGTTTCCAGCTCTAGAGTTTGAGAGATTATTAGTAAGAAATTCACAATACAGAATTGTTGGTCTAATAGCTTTTAATGCATTGTCAATATATTTTATCACTGTAGATATTTTGTTTAAACGTGGTAAATATGGAGTGAATATTTATTACATGTTTTATGTGGCTGTTGAAAAATGCATCATTCTAATTCTGTTGTATCATGCAGTGGTCCCTTTCATTATTATACATTTCTATAGGTTAAATACAGGTGTGAACATATCCACTTCGTACAGAAGGATAGTCTTATGTGCCACCTTATTCTATTTATTTATTTTTTTCAAACGATAAAATGATTTATCTGCTATCAAAAAGACTAGGATTTTTTTGTACATTTATCAACAATGATCCAAGGAAAAATCTCACTGCTATTTTGGAGGCAAGAAGGAATTTACTTTCTTTGTGACACAAAGAGAAATGGTCTCAAACTGTTTTTTCCCCCTTTGAATGAACTGTAGAAACAGAGATATGTAAAAGGCTATATTACTATCACTGTGTAACTATGTAATTTCCTAATTTAAAATTTGTGCCTTAGCAAACATAAATACATTTTCGGTAGAGAAAAGCCATAATTTTCATCAGACACTAGTAATGATAATGGTAGTGGTTTTAGTATTGCACTGAAATCCAATATTGATTGTCTGCCAAAAAGATTGCTGGGTCCAGTGTATAAACACTTTACTGTACTGAAATTAACAGAAAGGTAATACATTTAAAGTTATTGTTAATTGTGACATGGTTGCACCCCCAGCACACGTGACTTGGGCAGACCAGAATTCTGTTCTGAGCTGCCTAATGTCAATTCTGTGCATAATTTGTGACTGTCTTCAGTGCACAAAGCACGCTGCCGATGTACATAAAAATCTTCCCCTAGCATTTAGAGTGTCTGCTAAGGGAAGATACCCTTCCCCTCCCTACCTCCTGGCTTGCTTCATTCAAGAATTGGGAGAAATCACCCCACCTTTCCTCTCTTCCCTCACTCCACTTCCCGGTCCAGACCGTGTGCATGTGCTATAACCCAGCAAATCAGTCTATTCGCAGGCATCTCTACGAGTGCCGGCTGCGCCCAATGCTGGCTTAAGGCAAGTTTAAAACTTCTTTTTGCAGGTTCTTACAAGGGGGAGGGACCTAATAGTTATGCCCCATAGGGCATTTCTAATGTTGTTGTCTTTTTTGTTGTCATGTGGGTTGGAATAACCCTTTAAGGAATCTGTCTTCATTTGGCTCGTGGCACATCTTTTGAACAATAGAAAACATGATTGTGTTTGGGGAAAATGGTTTCAAAAAAGCTGGTACAGTACACAAAAGCACACACTCTATTGGATGTTTTTGATAAAATACATTATTTCTGTTGGTGACTCTCCATCAAAGGGACAATGGCAACTATCAAGCCACCAACTTGAAGCACAAAGAGTGCCAGAATCAAGCACTGATGTGTTATCTGATCTTATGAGGATGTGCCCGCACTACAATTATAACCTAACTATGCCCCTAAATCTCCTAACTCCAGTACATGCACATTCCTAACCCCTGGCAAAACACTTGCTCCATCATTGAATGAATAGGAATACTTTGGACAACAGGAATAGCATTTTTGATCTTGACAGATCGCTGACACTTGCCACATGCAAGCCTGAACACACACGATTTGGACATTAGTAAACTTGATTTAACACATTTTTGTCCAACCCTATTTGAACACCATCACAACATGCTGGAACGTTACACAACAATCACTGGCCTACACTAAAGATAACACTTTCTCTTAGCCATGGCCATTAGTAAAACACAGCAGGGGAATGGCCAGGAATATTTCTGTCGTCACACACAGCTAATAATTTTACTTTCACCAACAATAATCAGCAGAATCATGCAAAGAAGAGAAAAAGGAACAAGCAAAGCAGATATGTAAATACTCTGTGCTCTTACTTCTTTACTGTTTAAAATCTATTTTAGGAATGAGATAATTATAGGCAAAAGGTAGTTAACACAAGATTGCAGTTTGGCAAATTAAAACCTGCAATACAGCAATTTCTAGCCATGGTTAACCTAGTAGCTGTGCATATAAATGCACGTTACTGCTGGGAGAACCAGAGCCTGTAATCTTAATGCTAAAAACTGAAAGTCTTACAGTACTTGAGTGAAAAGGCACAGCTATTATGTCAATGACTACATAATACCTTGTAATGAAAATAAAAGGTCTGTTGTTTGGTTCCTGCACGATCTGCAGGTATATATTAACATACAGGTAGTGTACCAGCACCTTGCATTGCCATTAATTGAGACATTTGTACAAGTAACTAGAAGTAGCACAGAGCACAAATTAAATCAGTGATTTACTCAACAGTGAACTTATCTTTATCACCATCAAGGACACACTAAAATATAGAAACAGGAGATAGAACAATGTGGTAGCAACACACATTAGTGTAATAAGTGAAAAAAAAAACCATTAAACACTAGAAAGGAGATTTAATCTAAGGCAAAGAAAAGTTTTTTTTACAGTAAGAACTATAAGGATATGGATATGGAATTCTCTGCCTGAAGAGGTGGTTTTATCAGAGTCCATACCGATGTTTAAACAGCAATTGGATAAATACTTCCAAAAACATAACATACAGGGATATCAATTCTAATTAGTGGGGTAATAGCTGCTTGATCCAAGGAGACATCTGACTGACATTTTGGGGTCAAGAAGGAATTTTTTCCTCGTTTGTTGCAAAATTGGAAGTGCTTCAGACTGGGTTTTTTGCCTTCTTTTGGATCAACAGCAAAAACATATGTGAAGAAGGCTGAACTTGATGGACGCAAGTCTCTTTTCAGTAACTATGTAAGAATCTGTTCTTTTCTTTATTTCTGATCTAGTTTTCTTTAAAACACAAGATAGAGTAAGGACTACTTTGTCTTATGTATTTTTCTTACGCTTGACTTTCTTTGACCAAAGGAGGAGTTTAAGTCCCTATTTTATCTTATGTTTTAAAGAAAACTAAATCAGAAATAAAGAAAAGAAGAACAGATTCTGAGAGAGGAAGAGAAGAGAAAACAATATGAGAAAGGTAAGTTCGGCATGACAGTGCCACTTTAACCCTAAATAAACCGTATGTCTCTACTACAACTCTAACCCTAACATGTTGACATTTTAATTGTATACAATGTATATACACCCTACTCAACATACTTTTTTTAAAACAATGTAAAAGAATCCATCTGTATCTTAAAATCCATGGAGTCCCTTTACCCCTTAAAGGACCACTCTAGGCACCCAGACCACTTCAGCTTAATGAAGTGGTCTGGGTGCCAGGTCCAGCTAGGGTTAACCCATTTTTTTTTTATAAACATAGCAGTTTCAGAGAAACTGCTATGTTTATAAATGGGTTAATCCAGCCTCCAATGCCTCTAGTGGCTGTCTCATTGTAAATGCTTTCCTATGCGACCGGCTGAATGCGTGCGCAGCTCTTGCCGCGCGTGCGCATTCAGCCGAATGGGCGGAGAGGAGGAGGATCGGAAGAGGAGAGCTCCCCGCCCAGCGCTGGAAAAAGGTAAGTTTTAACCCTTTCCTCTTTCCAGAGCCCGGCGGGAGGGAGTCCCTGAGGGTGGGGGCACACTCAGGGCACTATAGTGCCAGGAAAACGAGTATGTTTTCCTGGCACTATAGTGGTCCTTTAAGGACCAAACTTCTGGAATAAAAGGGAATCATGACATGTCTCACATGTCATGTGTCCTTAAGGGGTTAAAGACACACAAACCACTTTTTCCTCAATGTGGTCTTGGTGCCATGTCCCTCTCATTTTAACCCTACAATGTAAAGATTGCTCTTCTGCAGAGACCATCTGATAGGCACAATGCACATTTTGCTGTGCATGTGCACTAGCCTCAGAATGCTTTTCTACGGGAAAACAATTGGATTGGCTGAGATAATGTACAGCACTGCGGTATTTGTTGGCGCTTTATAAATAATAATACTAATAATAATGAAGATTAAAATCTCAGTCAAGGAGGCGGGACCAGTTGCAGACAGAGCAGTGCTGCATGATAAAAATGGTAAGTAAACTACCTTTTTGTGGAGGGTACCGGTCACCTAGACGGTAATTAGGACACTATAGCATTAGGAATAACACTACAGGGGTACTTTAAGGGCATGGCCTACTAATACCTGAAAATTAGGTTTTACATGATAAAAGGTGCATGTTTTAAAAAAATAAAAAACCCTGTCAAATCAATCTGCCTTCTCTCATTAGGGAGTAATGAGACAGCTTGCAGGTATTTTTCCACATACAAATTGATGAAAGCACTTGGAAGATTGCAATATAGCTACAACGCAGCAATGGAAACCATTTGCACTTGTTTTGCACTGTACAAGCACCTCTTATTTGCCTCCTTAATTGCCTGACGAGCAAATGTGACATCATACTTGTATACATGCCAAGTAATTCCCCTATAGAAAAGTATGAGGTGAAAAGGTGTGGTCATAATATTCCAGTCACATCATTGTTATAGCAGATCAGAGACATTATGGATTTTTGGGGGCTTTATAATCTTATTTTAATATATTGGAAAAAAAAGTGGTAACAATTTATTGTGGGGTATCTCATGTAAAGTCTAGCTATTGAGCCCTTATTGCTCATACCCTTACCACACTATGCAAACACTCCCCTTGTGACCTAATGGTAACTTTTCAGATACCTTCAGCAATATTTAGATAAATCCAAATGAAAATTAGTTTGAAACTGTTAAAGTGGATTAATCAGAAAGAGCATTGTTCCATACTGACTAACATGACATATTTATGTTAGACAGAGTCCATGTGTTTGCTTTCTTTCTACATATTTGCTATTTGATTTATGTAGCCAGGAATATTTGAAACTTTTTTTTTAAATGGGAGAAATATGATTTGCTGAGAAATTCCAGCAAAATGACATTATCAACAAAAGCTGCAGATTTGTAGCATTCTAGAGAATGTTCCATTTTTTTTAAAATTTGTTTTGCATTACCTTCATAATTGGTTAAAAAAGGTTGTCAACTCATGCCTGCTAGAATTATCCCACCAAACGTACTTTAGTTCTGAGGAAAGGGAACTCGAAATTACATCGGCCTTTTACTACATAGCAGGGTCTAAACATGTAGACACACAGATACACATAACACAAGTGACCAAACTTTAAAACTCAGACTGACTACAAATTGCGTTTAATAGACTATGGGAGTCAGTATGGGTAAATCCTCTGACGGTGCCAGAAATTTTAACAGATAAAAGTGTATTGTTCTCAATTGAAGCACTGTGCATACCTAATTAACAGATACTCAACTTCACTCATGGAAAAACGTGGGTGGAATAAGTCTGGAGACTACAAGAAGAGCCACCACCAACAAGGAGAAGGGGTCAGATGCAAGAGTGATTTTGCTAGTCACCACAGCTTCTGGGAACATAATTAGACAAGTCAGAGGCAGGTATGGTGTTTGGATTGTTCCTTTTAAACTGTTCTAATTTCTCAGCGGTATGTAGAATAACATGGTTATGATTTGTAAATGCTCCATCCTGGCGCCCCTTTTGTGATTTATCATTTATTTTGATTTGAAATACTTATGTATCTAGACCACATTCAAAACACTGGGTGCCTTCAGCTCCAATCCTCACTATCTTTCTAGAGTATTGTGTGGTGACAAGGACTACAAAAACTCCACCCACGAGATGAGCAAGTCTGCAGGAGATACCAGTACCAAGTTAAGCCATGTTGTGGCCATTTGGTCAGAGACAATGTGAGTGGCTGCCATTTTACATTTCAAGTCCAGCATCAGCTTATAAGAAGAAAAATAATACTACAGAAACCACACAAACATGGAATGTTGCACTGTGGACAAGGGACAATGCAGTAACCAGTCAAATAAATCTGTTTAAATTTGGTACTGCACTGTCCCTTTAGGAAACACAAACAAAAACATTGCAAACATGATTTAGAAGAATGTTCTGTGCAACATAATGATCCCACAGCCTATAAATACTCATCACACGTGGATTTCATTGTAATGCTTCACACAGGAATGATAGGAAAACATCTACTAACAAACATGAAAGCTAGTGATGAAATAGGACTACTGTAACCATTTAGGTGCCAGTTTGCTATGCATTTTAAAGCACAGCTTACATAACTTAGCATATCACATTGCCAGCCCTTCCATTTAAAGTGAGCTGATACTGAAGATAAAAAAAAAATAGACACACAAACAATTCTAAGAATAGTATTTGCACATTTTCTTTGTTGCCAGTGCAACCATAAAACACATATTTTCAGATGGTTTTCCATTTAACCACTGAGGTGCTCATTTACTAAACAGCCATGTATGGTGAGCTGAGAACCGACTTGTACTGCCAAAATTGCATTGGTGAAAAAAGCCCCCAACCATGTTGAATTTGCTAATTCTTTATCTTAGGCTAAATTTTTGTGAGTCACTATAAACTCACTTTAGTAAAAAATGCCTCTGGGAACCGTAATATCAAGATCTGTGTGTGTGTGTTAAATTTGTGACTTTGTGACTTCCTTTGCAGCCATGTGTATATGCAGAAAACAGAAATTATCTTAAAGGGACAATCCAAGTACCATACCAACCTATCATCTTTGTCTAGGACAGTGGTTCCCAACCCAGTCCTCAAGTACCCCCTACCAGTCCAGAAGCAGGGGATTACCCATTTGTGTGTAAGGTGGATTCTTTGCAGACTGGAAAAGTTTCTTACAGTGAAAGAGATAGAGCTACTAGCATATGAGATAGTCTCTGTGAACAACTTTCAACTGTGAATGGAGCTGTTTACAAGTTGGTAGCAATTGTGGTGCAGCTTCTGCCAATTTAGGCATCAATTTCATTTATCTCATATAATGAATGGAACTACTGCCAAGTACTGAATTACATGTCCCATAAACTGATGCTAGACACGGAGTCTAAAGGAATTGCTAAATAATGGCAGCTTCAGGAATGGATGAACTGCTTTCTTATTTGGCAGGCACTCACCACAGAATCTGCAGTACTTTCAAGTGTATATTATCAAACTCCCCCCCCCTCTTTTTTTTTAACCTTTTTCTAGTATTTATTGGGGGTGTATATTTTCTTCCTCCTAACATAGGGCCACAATTTATGGGATTTAAATAATTCTGTTCCATTTCTGCTCCATCATACATTCACATTTAAACATAACAGAGACCATGCAGGAAGCAGAATAGGGCCTCCATTGCTCTCAGGATAAAATGTTGGCCAATCTATTTACGGTAGAAAATGCAGTGAAGTGGATACTGGGAAAGTGCTCTAGCTAACCTCTCTCTGGTAGAGAAAACATTTTGGAAGACCTATGGTGCTTGTTTTTTTTTGTTTGCTTTGCAAAAAGAAAACAATGAAAACACTAAAAACAAAAGCACCACACAAAAAGCAGACTAAAACGTGATGATATTTTGCAGATATACTTTTAAACTCCAGATCAGTGTGGTGTCCCTTTAACATAATTAAGTTTTCACATCAGATTTACCTCAAAGTGCCTCTATAGCTGTACAATATTTTACAGTACAAAACTCATTTTCTTCATTAGTCTTCAGTGAAAACCTGCAATCTGTTCAGTGCTGAAGTCACCAACCACTTCAATATATAAAATAAACACCAATTCAATGATGCATTGTAACATTGAATAACTACTAAGAGAGTCAGCAAACCAAACGAATAAGATGCAAAATTATCTGCAACACACAGAGAGTCAATTTTAGAGGCTAATTAAGCTTGTCCGTGGTCCACCATTTTGGAATGACTATCCAGCAAAATGGTGGGTTATTAATGTAAACGTTGTCCTCTGTGTTGTGTATCTTGGTTTTAATGAAAGTATCCATAATTATTATTTTTCATAATTGTTTTAGTCTATTTCAATGGGTAGATGAAAACTTTTTCTAACCCGCCCTTCGCTTACACAGGACATACTGGCCTAAGTACTGCTATTACATTCTCATATACTTTAATTTCAGTTGCAAGGTTAATGAAGTCACTTTAAAAATTAGTCAAAATCATTACAGTCTAATTATTTTCTCCATTAATTAATCTTTTTTTTTTTTAACATTCATATATAGATAGAAACATAGAAAATCTTCTTGAACCATTTCTCCAATATTTAACATTTTGGATTAGAAAACATCAAGGCAAACATAGGTGCTATTTTGTATCAAAATTCTAAACAAGGAGCAGTGACCATGGAAACCAATACAATGTATATCAGTATGTAGCACTTTGCACCAGAATGGCACCTGTCTAGCATTATTAAATCTCCCCCCTTGTGGGTTAACTGTGCCTCTATGCAAAGTGCTCGCATGAGCGATAATGGCCTAAACTTAGCAATTTAGTTTTCAATTTACAATTAACTGTCTAGTGAATAAAATGAAAGATATTGAGCTCTGGATGCCATTTTGGTCACATCAAAATTATCACTGAACAACACTCATATGTGTATAAAAAAATTAAGCAATTAAGTACCATTTAAACCTTTAATGTTAAGATGTATACAGGAAGCATTGCCTTGTACATCTCTAATGTTGAAAGGGTTAAATCAAATGAGTTTGGCACCAAGAAGCCCTTTAACTGAATTCATTCTATATTACTCAAATTAATAATCCTATTTAGCCACCAAGAAGACTTGTGTTGCTATTAGCATTACTTTTTGAAAATGTAGCAATTATATAACTGGGTCAATACTGTTATCTATGTGTTATGGTTAATTTCTATGCAAATATTGTTCAAACACTTCCTTAATCCTCTGCTTATTTTTTTTTTTTTAAACTTTCTGTAAAGATTACTCAAATACTCCAATGCAGGGATTTTCAAATACAATTTACAGGACCATTAGAATAACTGTGAGGTTTGATTAACACCTCGAACAATTTCATTACTAATTAATTAATTTTGCAAGAGAACTTTAAAAAAAAAAAAAAACAACGTAGTTTTTTAAGCTAATACTTATTCAACCCTTTCAACATATCAATGAAACCATCTGATAATCCTTTTAGCAGGTGGATTCTAGGGATGAAATGATTAATTTTAAAATACTGGAAACCACTTACAGGCTGCTGTTCTACAAATGTCCATTTCATTTCCTGAGGGCTGGCTGCTACCAGCAGTTCAGTACACAGACTGAGTAGTAATAACACATACTGTGCAATTGATTAGCCAGTTTCCATCTCGCCATTCCTGCCCTGGCACCTTGTAGCTTTTCAGTTTCAGCTTATAATGAGTTGATCCACAGCATGGGAAACCAAATGATGCTGCAGTCCCACTAACAACAACCAACGGCAACATCTCCCACTATTCATTAATTTTGCAAAGAAAATAAATTAAATCTATCAAGATGGTCCATATTAACTGTTATTATGTGGTCCAGGGTCCCAATCGGTGTTGAGGAGTAACAATATTGAGCTCTGGAAAGCCAGGTGATGCAGTAGAACACTGGGTCAGAGGATGATGTTCTTGGTAGAGATGCACTCAAAAGACACACCACCTTCTCTGACCTTCATCACTGTCAACCCCAGGGTATTGACTGCTCTGCAATATAACAAGCTATCACTCAGCACCTTGGGGCCAAGAGGATTACATATCGGCAAATCCATGGAGGAATTGCAGCTCAATATAAAGAAAACAAAGCAAAATATATCACTCCACCAACCATGTTGCTCTCTCCTTGTATCATCTTAAATATTATATTATTGCTGTGGTTTCTTTTTATTTGAGAGTCAAAATTAATGACACAAGAGGGTCCGGAAGAGATGGCAGCTACATCAATCCCTGATCACAACATCCACCACTCCAGGTTAGACAGTGACTCGCAACACATCACATACCCCAAGGTGAACCCACAGCATGTGCCCTCTGCATAAGAACAAGGCAAGCTTACCCCATGGTTCCAATGTAAACAGAGGTATAATTGGCAGACACACACACTCATACATACTTTAACAGAAATGTGCAGCTGGCATCAATTACACAACCCAGTGACCTCTTCTTTGCCTCGAAACACACACTTACCCCCTTCTAACTCACTCCCTCTCACGTCTCTCAGTATAGAACACACACTCACCCCCATCCGGGTCTCAGTATAGAGAACACACTCACTCCCCCTCTCGTTTCTCAGAAGAGAGTATACATTAACCCCCATCCTCTGTCTCAGTATAAAACACACTCACCACCTAACCATTCTCTTAGTACAGAGTACATACTCACCCCCTACCCGTCTCTCAGTATAGCGCACACACTCTTGTCTCTTCGTTTACATCACTCAACCCACCGTCTTTCAATATACTGTAACTCACTATACAGCACACACTCACACTCCCTCCTTTCACTCACACTCCCTCCTTTCACTCACTATACAGCACACACTCACACTCCCTCCTGTCCCTCACTATACGGCACACACTCCCCTCTTGTCCCTCACACTCCCCTCCTGACACTCACTATACAGCACACACTCACACTCCCCTGCTGTCACTCAGTATACAGCATACACTCCCTGTCCCTCACTATACAGCACACATTCACACTCCCTGTCCCTCACTATACAGCACACACTCACTATGGAGCACACACTCACACTCCCCTCCTGTCCCTCACTATACAGCACACACTCACTATGTAGCCCACACTCACACTCCCTGTCCCTCACTATACAGTACACACTCACTATGTAGCACACACTCACACTCCCTGTCCCTCACTATACAGTACACACTCACTATGTAGCACACACTCACACTCCCTGTCCCTCACTATACAGCACACACTCACTATGTAGCACACACTCACACTCCCTGTCCCTCACTATGCACACACTCACCTCACTATACAGCACACACTCACTATGTAGCCCACACTCACACTCCCTGTCCCTCACTATACAGCACACACTCACTATGTAGCACACACTCACACTCCCTGTCCCTCACTATACAGCACACACTCACTATGTAGCACACACTCACACTCCCTGTCCCTCACTATACAGCACACACTCACTATGTAGCACACACTCACACTCCCTGTCCCTCACTATACAGCACACACTCACACAATGCAGCAGCAGCAGCCTCACTCACCCTCACGGGCTTCCTCCCCTCGGCTGCAGTTGCTGCAGATGTGTTTGATCTCCTTCCCTATGTGACAGTGGATGACAAAGGACACGTTGTTGTTGTTGTTGACGGGCTCCTTCAGCGGCTTCATCCTCACCAGGCAGAACGGCTTCTTCCTCGGCTTATCTGCCCTCCCGCCGGAGCCAGGCAGCGCCGAGCCCTCTCTGCAGCCCAGGGCAGGGAAGGAGAAGATGCCGGCAGGCTGCCTGGCGCTGTACTTGGGGTGTGTGAGATACGCCATCCGTCCCCTCTGCCTTTAGCAGTCATCTCACACACATTCTCCAGCTGGGCTGCTGGCTGGGGGAGGAGAAGGAGGGCTGCCAGAGCCTTGGTGACCTCTACTAACTGCTTCCACCAATCCAGGCACATGTAGTATGTGAGAGAGGGAGAGGAGCTTCACAGCAAAATAATGCAACCCTCACTCTGACTGTACCTGTCATGGCCAGCATCCCCTCCTCAAATAAATCATTGCAGCTCAGCCCCCCTTCCTTCCCCATCTTCCTGCAGTATAGTCATTTGGCTAACCCCCTCCCCCACATGCATTCACACAACCACTCTACCTGTGTGTGAAAATCACCTCTCACATATTTCATACCAAAATGTGTCAATAATAACAAGATTTCATTCATGCACCATCATTCCTACTGAAGGGGTTAAACCAGTAATACCCCTTTAGAATTTCACACTGGAACGCTGTGATTTGATTTTATTCATTTACTATCCACAGCTTGAGAAACATGATTAGCCATCAGTGTTGTTTATGCACTTGGTAGCCAAAAGTTAATGTAGGGTACTTAATTTTTCTTATAGGATCTTATCTTCTTTAAAAGTATAAGCTTCAGATAAACATATGCAGTGGAGTTGTTTTTTTTTTTTGCTAAATCACTGAACTACATCGGATTGAAATACTGAATTTCAAAATGTAGGGAAAAAAATGTATATTTAAACAAAATTCCCAGCTCGGTTATAGCCATGGCTTGACTAATATTTTTTTGCCTAGATTTTCCAATTCAATGTTTAGTGAATAAGCCATATAATCTACACATTGGACCAGTACATATGTATTAGGTTTTAGCAGCACACATAGGGCTTCTCGAAGATACGCATATGAAACATATGTGACTAGCTGCATGTGCCCATTACAAAATGGCTTGCAATCATCCCACAATCCATGACATGTATTTCGGCAGTGCACACAGCCGTTCACGTCCATCCTCCAGGACTATATTTGTAGATTTTCTGGTGCTGAGGTATTTGTAACATTTGGTGCATAAAGTCTACTAGTAGTACACACAATTAAATTAGCTTTGATCTACAAATTTGCAAGCCATCTGATTAGCACAATGTGCTACAAGCCATGTTGCAGTCATGTTTGTCATTATAATTATTAGCATATATATAGCGCCAACATAAACCATAGTGTTTTACAATTATAAAATGGAGCTATTTGGCATGTAATTTACATAAAGAATATAACAGACAAAAGAGGTAAAGAAGTCCCTGTTCAAACGAGTTTACAATAATGACAAAGTCATCCTAATATTCGTTAACACTGTTTGAAGATTCTTTACTGCACACAATACTGCTTCGTTGTGTTAATGGTTAATTTGTCTTCAGAACATCTCCCATTCTTGTAACTGAAGTACAGGAAAAATATGGATATTCATTGCCACGTGTGCATTTAGGAAATCATCAGGGGGATATATATGATTCACTGCAATAAATATGCAGAAGCATTTATTTCAGATTGTGAATGAAAACAAACAAATCCTATAAGAATGGCTAATTTAGTCACGTGAGCTACCCCAGTGTACAGCTAAATAATATGTCATCATACTATTGTCCTTTGTTACGAATGAAAATGATCAATTTTTATGGTAAAACTATCCTGAAAGTCAAACTTTATTACTGGTGATCAAATGTATCAATATACCAACTCTAACTCTTTACATATTAGGTGGGCAATTCACTAAACAGCACTGAAAAATGAATCACAAAATTTGGATAAAAAAGATCTGATCTGCAAAATTTTTAATAATTTACAAAAGTGGTTTGGTTGTCTTATTAGGCATTTTGAAATGTAGTTTTCAGTGCAATGCAATACACTGTTTGTGAATAAACCCTGAGGTCTATTAGGACCAGAACCAAGACCTATATGGCTCTTCCCAAGAAAGATAGTAAGAAGCTGCACTTGTTTTAAACACTGGTATAATTTATAACCAGTGTGAAGCTGTGTTTTTAACATATAAATATAGTCATTTGCTACAGAGATTGTGAATCTACTAGATCAGTGGATGTCTTTGAATCTATTAGACCCAAACCAGTACTGGTGGCCCACCAACAGTCCAATATTTATGTAGTTCCCTGCTTTATTCCAATGGAGACACTGACAAAACCTGGACTGTTAGTGGGTCTTGAAGACTGGTTTGGGAAACACTGTACTAGACCATTGCCAATATCTGTTCAAATTTAACACAGTTCAATACAGTGTATCAAAAGAGTAGTTTGCTTGGTTTGAAGTGGAACGCCACTTCTCTGGAAATTACACCACTAAATACAACTTACAAATGTAACATGTAACCTTTTATTTCTGTGATACTCTGTACAGTAAAGATTTAGCAAGTGACATCATAGCCCAATTCAGTCCTGGCACAACCAGGGCACACAATGCAAATGAGTTGTACAGAAATATTGTTTCGATTTCTCCTCTCCCACTATGTTCCAAAGCAGAAAAGCCCCACATTTATAATGGTGATTGAAAGGAAGCCTAGATGGAGGACAGATGTGAGTATTTCTACATCTAATGCTAAAACAGATAAATGGAAGGTGGCGCCACTAAAAATACAATATGATAAATATATAGTAATACAACAAGCTAGGAGAAAACACAGAATATATGGGTAGAGACTAAAAGTTCAGGGTAAAAAGTCTTTATAGTGGATAAATCTGACACCAAGGAATTCTCTGTAGAGGTGGATACAGTATTTGATAGTAGGTGTTTTCTTCAAAGTCATATGAAAAGATAAAAATGGCAACTAATAGTGCAGTATGTCCCAAACGGGGTAGAATGCAATATAAAAGACATGTGGTCCAACTCACATTTTATAGAGCTATGAACTTAGCTCTAGTGTTGATAGCGTACAGTGGTACAATCCCCACTTTTAGGATACATGAGGTATGTGCAGTCTTGCTTGATAAAGGAACCATATGGGGAATAGAAAAAGAGCAATAGTGCTCCAAGTATAAAAAGCCAGAGGTGAGAGAATAAAAATACCAAGTGGTTACTCACATTTGATTGAGCAGGCTAACTGCTCAATGGATACAGCTTGAGTGGTATAATCACCACCTAGGATTCTTTGGAGTAATATCCTCACTGGAAAGTAAAAATAATTTTGGTGCCAAATAAAAAGACTGGCAATAGCAGTAGTAAAATACTTAAAATAATAAAAGTGTTAAAAAAGTAAAATGGCTAACTCACAGTAAGAAAGTGGCCAAAATACCTTTATTAAAACAATACTGTTATATAAAAATAATTTTATGTAAAATGCAAAATTGCTCTTTATTTGAAGATAAAAATATAGCAAAAATATGTGCTATATTTGTATCTTCTAATAAAGAGCAATTTTGCATTTTATATTTGGTTCCTGTACTTTCATCCAGACGAAAATCAATTTTTCCTGGGGGACCTGCATCTCTATTCCAGCATTCATACTGGATTTATCTACACGCTACTACAGTTTAGAGCCGACTCACATAGCTCTTTAGATTGTGAGTGCTCCAAGTTATGTTTTATTCTATATTTTGTACACATATATTGCCCTATGATGGTCTTTTATACATTGCAGATATAAATACAGTAACTAATATATCCATCGTGTGCGGAAATCTCCTTTCCTTTTGTACCTATCTGATGGAACACCTCGCTACTCCAGCAACCGCCACCAATCAAAACCATAAATTGCATGCAAGTGAGTAAGAACACGCTAAGATTTGTGAGTTTCTTGTGCAAAAAAGGCTATTCATTTGTATTTGCCACAGGCCAACAATTGTCAGGCGTCCCCTGTTAGCACAACCTTTCATCTATACATTGTGCTAGACAAATTCCAAGAGAATGTATAGATGATATGTTATTTACGCTAAAATGTGCCTGTCATTTTGGGCTTTACTGCTATGATTTTGGCATGCTCTGGACCACACCAGAAGGTGCTTTAATCATCTATTGAAATTAGTCGACCTGCCCTCAAACTATAGTACTACAACTTGCAGAGGTGTTTTACTTATTTAGGGGCTGTGTGTATAGCCATTCGATTCAATCCAGGCACCATCTTGTGTGTGGATAAGACCTACATAGACGCACTATTAGGCAAGTATATTTTATAACCCATACATTGGTGGTGATTTCACTAGAACAGTGTACAAGTTAAAATATCTTTCCCTGAATGGAAACTGGTATTGGTGATAGATATCATATATATATATGGGAAGTGGGAACCAGCTGCAATTCACTAAACAGCACTCATATAGCACCCATTTTGGGATCTTCATAAAGTTAGTGTATAGCATTAATCTTTTGATTTACCTTTAGGATCACTATAATTTGCAGTACTTTTTTTTTATTGTTTTCTTCTGTTTACTGATATTTATAAAGTGCCAACATATTCCACAGTGCTCTACAATTGGGGAAAAGATAATACAATATACACATACCAATAGAAAAGGTAAAGTGGGCCCTTTCCATGATATGAGATCTAGTTATTAAATCTCTTTGTTACAAAGTGCGTAGCTTATTTGTTGATCAATGGATGATTAAGAATACATTCCATTCCATCTATGAATATAGCTGTTTTTATTTTACTTCTTTTGACATGCATCACTCTTCCGTTTTTCATGTATTCAGCACATTGCATTAGAACTGATTTTACAGGGCATCTGAAGACAAGACATTCCACAGTCTTGTTTGAGCTGCTGCCATATGTTGAAAACAAATGCATAGCTGGTTTGTTAGTGATATCAGCTGCTGTCATCACTGAATACAGACAGTGACCAACAAGTGAGCCTTAAATCCCCCAACTTTGCCTCTTCTGTTTTGTTAACCCCTTCATTACCAAGCTGTATTTATTGTTTTTATGGAAAAAAAAAACAAGCGTATTGTATGTAAGCGTAATATGTATTATCGTTCTAAACGTCTCTACATAGACGTATTAAATATGTTCATGTTATTTAGTTTATATAATTTAAATATTTTTTGTTATATGCTATAAACTTTTTTTGCCAAAGAATTAGGAATGTATAAAGTACTGGAAGTTCTACCACAAGCCTTCTCTTTCAATACTTCTGCCAGATTGTGAATACATTGCATCAAAAAATCCTAATTTTCCTTCTTTATAATATAAACACCTTTACTCTCCTTAGGGAATGCTCTCCCTTATATTCTTTACTTCCACTCTCACCTCTCTAATTAGAAAAATCTCTTTATTCCTCTGCCCACCTGTCCCTGCTGACCATTTTCATTGCTCCCACTTTACTTCCCTCCCCTCTCTATTCATCCCATGCACTCTGCTTATACCTTTACAGCCTATCTCCACCAACCCTTTCTAAAACATCTAAATACAAACTCTCTCACAAAACCTTTAAATCCTACTCCCACCTTCTTTTACTTGCTATTCTTCTGCTTCTAGCAGCTGGCGTTGTCTCTCTAAATCCCAGTCCCACCTCCGCTAACCCACTATGTGCTAACTCCAGGAATCATAATAATCTTGTACCCATCTCATGTCACTCTTCCTTTAAATCCTCCTTCCATTCTGCACTCTGGAATGCACTCTCTGTTTGCAGTGTTACTCAATCCACTGCTGTGCACAACCTTTTCATCTCTTATTCCATAGACTTACTAGTCTTAACTGAAATTTGGCTCTATCCCTCTGACACCGCTACCCCTGCCTCTCTGTCTTTTGGTGGTCTTCAGTTTTTCCAATACCCAAGACACTCTGAAAGCAAAGGTGGTGGTCTAGAGTTTCTGCTCTCACCTCACTGCTCCTTCAAACCTCTACCCACTCCCCATCCCTCTCTTTCTCATCATTTGAAATTCATTAAATTTGCTTTTTCAAACTCATCTCTGCTAACATTGTTGTTATCTATCGTCCCCCTGGTTACCCTCTCCTCTTCCTTTACCACTTTGCTGCTTGACTTCCCTACTTCCTCTCCTCTAATATTCCATCCCTAATTCTTGGGAACTTCAACATTCCAATTAACCTGCCTTTGTCCTCAGTAGCCTCAAAACTACTTTCAATTACCTCCTCCCTTGGGCTCTTGCAGATGAATAAGCCCCCACCCATGTAGCTGGCAATACCCTTGATCTTATTTTTTTTCTCATGAATGTACAATCTCTAATCTCTGCAACACTCCATATCCTCTCTCATATCACTACCTCTTATCATTTGCTCTCAACAGCCCCTTACCCCATCATCCTCAACTTAACTCCCCTCAACTAAGATTTTTTGGTGAATTATATTGACCTCCAGCAGCCAGCAGCTAATATTGATTCCTAACTTCTATCCATCCCTACTTTCTCCTGTCCCTCACTGGCTATCTCCTCATATAACACTACCCTCACCTCTGCCCTGGATGCTGCAGCCGTGCTCCAAACATGAACCTTGAGGAGAACACGCCCCCAGCTGTGGCACACTAAATCAACACGCTAACTGCAGAGATTCTCCTGTTCTGCTAAACACTGCTGGAGGAAGTCACGTACCCAGTCGGACTTCCTCCACTACAAATTCATGTTGCGTTTATACAGCACAGCCCTTGCCTAACAGTCATACTTTTCCTCCCTCATAAGCTCATGCTCCTGCAATCTCAGGCTTCTTTTTAATACCTTTAACTCCCTTCTTTACCCTGCTGTTGCCATCCCCCAAACTAACCTTACAGCGATAGCTTTGCATGCTACTTTACCAACAAGATTGAACAGCTAAGGAAAGAATTCTCACCACCTTGCCCCATTATTTCTCAACCACACCTGGACCAATTGCCACTTGCCTGCTTGATCCTGTCCCTTCTCACCTTATCAGATCTCTCTCCTCGTGCCTTCTTAAACACACATCTTCAACTGCTCTCTCTCTTCTGGTGTTGTCCCTGCAGCCCTTAAACATGCTACTGTAGTACCCATCTTAAAAAACCCATCTCTTGACCCGTCCTCCCCTTCTAACTATCATCCCATATCCCTGCTCCCCTTTTCCTCAAGGTTTCTGGAAAGACTGGTCTTATCCGTTGACCATGCTTGACCATGTTCTCCTTCTCCAAACTCTTCAATTACTCGGTTTCTGTGACACTGTCCTCTCTCTCTCTTTTCCTCCTATCTCTCCCAACGCTAATTCAGTGTCTCCTTCTCGAATGATACCTCCTCCCTCCGTCCTGTCTCTGTAGGAGTCCCCAAGGCTCTGTACTTGGCCCCCTTATATTTTCTCTTTATACTGCATCTCATAGCAAGCTTATTACCTCATTAGAATTCCAATACCACCTGTATGCTGATGACACTCAAATATACCTCTCCTCCCTGGACCTCTCCCCTGCTGTCCTGCAACTTGTCACTGCTTGCCTTTCTTCCATCTCTTACTGGATGTCCTCTCGCTTAATGAAACTCAATCTCTCTAGAACTGAACTCCTTGTCTTTCCTCCTCCTAATACTGATCCTACTCCTTCGCTCTCCCTTCAAGTTAGTGGTACCCACATCAGTCCATCCTTGCAAGCACACTGTCTTGGCATTATACTTGATTCTGGCCTCACATTTGATCCTCACATCCAGTCTGTTACCAAATCCTGTAGATTCCACCTTAAAAAGATATTTTTTGCTATATTCCAGGCAATTGCCTCTAATATATAGTTTACTGTAGTAGCATAGAATGGAGAACACTGTAATATTAGGAAGAGATATTGGGAAGATTTTAAGAAGAGCAAAATTGTAGAATTTATATTAGTTAATATTATTTGACATTTGGTTCATCCATTACAAACAACATGTATACATGTCTGGTCTAGTTTTGCACAGCAATATAAAGAAATATTACACATGTGCAATTTGTTTCGTTACGAATGTTAATTCGGATGAATTTCGGGCAATTTGGAAATTCTGAGACTTTCGAATTGCCAAAGTGCAGAAGTTGCCAAAGTTCCGAAGTGTCGAAGTGTCGAAGTTCCGAAGTACTAATATACCTACCCAGTGGAAGAATGTTACATTGTATACAAGTTTAAATAAAAAGTATACAAACATAGCCAGGATTCAGCTGTAAGCATTTGCAACACTTACAACAATCAAGTAACACACATTTATATAAAATGTAAGTTACTTAGCCAGTCAATGGAATGACAGGAATTAATAAGTAGATTACTCCCTAATTCCCACGGTATTAGGAAGTTATCTACTAAAAGGCTGAAAGACCTAAATGCAAAATAAAAAATAAAAAATACAATATTGCTATTTTTGGATGGGGAGTAAGTGCTTAGTCAAGGCTAAGTAAGTCTTAGTCAAGGCAGCAATAACCCCAAAAAACAAATCTCAGGTTGGTTTAAAAAGTTTACAATCCCACCACATATGAAGATTACTTTCGATGCTCTCTCTGCACCGCCAACAAGCCTCAGACATTAACGGGTTAAACTTATGTATTGTCTGAGGGATGATATGCCATCTGAACATATCTTAAATTGGAGTAACGGGATATTTATACAATGTGTAGTTATTTTTGTAAAACTCCAAATTTCAGACCATATTTTCCACTCACATTAAATGCCAACCTTTTGAGACCATTTGCTCCAAGCTTTAGGGAACCTTTCTGGCACCATTTTTCCCAGCATAAAGTACCAACTTTTTAAACTGCCTGTTAGATGTGCATTACTAAGCAATTTTTCCAACTGAGGAAATAACTCTACCTTATCCTCAGAGCATAGCTGTTTTACAACGTAATATTGTATTCTATAAACATTAAAATATTGGCTCATTGGGATATTTAATTTGTGATCAAATTGAGCAATACTCTTAAATCTTACCCCCTGAAACAGATCTAAAACTTTTATATTCTCTCTGTTTGGCCATGAATCTATGTTCAAATCAGCGAACAAGTCCTCGAATATTGTTACGGGGACCGCCTTACATATATCATTTTTTAGCTGACTTTTCTTTTTCCGTCAATATTGTCAAAAGCATTCCTAAAATACAATTATCTGCATTCCTAATTCTGATTCCTAAATTGAGTCAACGGGGCTTCCAGACAAAGCTGGAAATATTACTGTGTTAATTGAGTACCACTGACCGGTCCCCCCTCTACTTGAGTGGTTATACCCTCAGATTCCCCATCGCTCAGGGGAGTCAGATCCTGTAAGGGGGCAGGCACAAAGAACAAAAGAACTTTAAAATGATGAAAACAGATGTTTTCCTCTTGGCCGCAGGAGTGATAACAATTATACGACCTTATCCTATGATTCAAATTTGAGGGGAGACCCGGAATCTTTTAAGGAAAGCTTGTGGACTTCCCAATTCCCACCAGAATCGTCAGATCCTCTTTCAGGTAAAATACGCTTAGTGTTTTCTGCTGTTTTCAGCTTTTCCTTTCTGCAGACACCACCAATTTTTTCCCACCAATACGGCCGCACGCTTGGGGTTGGTCTGCTCACTCTGATCTACTAAGGCTGCATTACACGCGGTGTGCAGAAGACGCGGACATCGCTTGTTATACCCTGGTCTCTCCGATGCTTTGCCCACTCAGCGTTGTTACGTCATTACGCCCCCGCGCTTGATGGGGCTGCTGAATTCTAAGTGTAATTTGATATAAATATATATATATATATATATATATATATTAATATAAAAATACAGTAAGAATAAAATTACACACACACACACACACACACACACACACACATATATATATATATACACATATATATATTTTCACATTTATTAACATTTTTTATTTTATTTTTTCAACAGCAGGTTCAGGCAGCAATATGGCAGCCATGTGACCACTCTTTCTAATTTGCCAAGGGAAGACTTTCCAAACAAATGTTTTGATACCTTTTATTTGGACGTGGATGTGTTAAATATTGCAGTTCATTAGAGATTACTCCATTGAAAAAGAAAGATTCCATTGTTATCAAGAAGGATAGAAGAACAAAATGTTTTGTTGACTGAATATGCTTAATCATTTAATATCACTGTCACCGTCACAACACTGTCAGTCAGACAGCAGCGATAAGAATGATCATTTGAAGAACGATGATGTAAACACATGTACAACCATTGTTTTGGTATTTGAGCAATGTACTACACAGAAGGTACTTATGAGAAGTGTGGGTGGAATGTAAACAATTCATGTCTTGATTGTACCAAGGAAATACTTGGCACATGACATCATAGAGTTTGTATGTCTGAAAGGGAAGCCTTTAGTTTGAATACAAATCCTAGTTCCAGTAAAACAGAAATAGATGTAGCTCAAGTAAATAGAAGGATTGGCTATCTGATATTTTGTTACCACTGATGTCATGGCAAAAACATTTTACATTTTGCCTATAGCAATAAATAAACCAAGTCTGCAAGTTACAAAATCTGTTTTTACCCCTTTTCCCCCCCTCCCCAAAAGTCTGTTTTTTTCTCATTTCCACAAATACCACAAATTAGTAAAATGTTAAATGCACCTGTACAGTTTTCCCACACAGAACAATAAAATGTTCCATCACGCCTACATTAGCCTGACCAGTTATTAGTATTTTAGAAAGCATTCTAGTTACCTAAGGTATAATAATGGCTTAAATGTACTGCTATCTATCTATAAGATGCCAGTTGCACTGTTAGAAAAACTATATATAAATAAATAAAATTATAATATATATATAATATAATAATAAAATCACATTGACTCTCATGTTCTAGAAACTCTGGTGAAACAACTAAAGGTAAAAAACCAGCAATATATTTTCATAAATCTCTCGTGTAGGTATATTTAGTAAAATTCATTCTACCATTAATTTTCTGCAGAAGAGTGAGTAAAGAGTCATGAACCTAGATATATATCTCCTCCTCTGACCTTTCCCCTGCTGACCTACAATGTGTCACCAATTTATTTATTTATAAAATATTTTACCAGGATGGATACATTGAGATTTCTCTCGTTTTCAAGTATGTCTTTTCTTTCATCTATGACTGGATGTCCTTCTGCTTTCTGAAGCTCAATCTCTCTAAAACTGAGCACTTTGTCTTCTCTCCTCCTATTACTGATCTTCCTCTTTCGCTCTCCTTTCAAGTTAGTGGTACACACACTGTCTTCAAATTATACTTGACTCTGGCCTTACCTTTGAGCCTCACATCCAGTCTGTCACCAAATTCTGTCAATTCCACCTTAAAAACATTGCCCACATCCGCCCCTTTCTTACGCAAGAAACTTCTGCGGAGTTTGTCCATGCTCTAGTAATCTCTCGCATGGATTATTGTAACTCCTTTCCTCTCCAGTCGCTCCTCTCACACCTCACTTCTCTGTCAGTCCTTATATTGGCTTCCTGTATCCTATAGGAGTCAATGCGAAGTACTAATCTGCACCTATAAAGCACTGATTCTAACCCCTCCTATATCTCTTCACTGATCCATAAGTATGCCCCTTCTCTCGGCTCTGTCCATAACCTTCTCCTGTCAGCTGCTCGCACCCGTACAGCCAACTCATGGTTGCAGGACTTCTCGTGGGCGGCTCCTTTCCTTTGGAATAGCCTACCTACCACCATCAGACTCTCCACTAATATTCAATCATTTAAAAAGTGCTTTAAAACCCATCTCTTTATCAAAGCTTATGGCCCCCAGAGTAACCTTCACCTCACGTACCTGTCCCTTGCTCTCTCCTAAAGGGCAGCACTCTACTGTCTCCTCCTGCCTCACTCCCACCTTGCTTGATTGCTATCTCCTGTCCTACTGTGTTTTATACCACACCACCTCTAAACTGTAAGCTCGTTTGAGCAGGGTCCTCTTCAACCTATTGTTCCCGTAAGTTTTTTTAATTGTCTAATTAGGTGTTAAATCTCCCCCTCCTATAATATTGTAAAGTGCTATGGAATTTGTTGGCGCTATATAAATATCAATAATAATAATAATAAAATATACATGCTCATCACTTTTCATTAAAGAAAGTTGTAAATTAAAAACACTTAAGCAATTGAATAGTATTTAAATTGGTCTTCCATTCACTCCCAGATATGCTTTGTGCACAAGGTTATGGGGTACACTAAACATTGTGCTCCTGTCCTGCTGAAAGCAAAACTCTCATATCTGTGTTTTTTGTATAAATGGGGGCTATTAGAGTTAGGTATTCTTTTTGTTTTTGGTAATTTTTGAAGCCGTTTTGTAATTCTCTGTGGATTACCCGCAGGGGAGGGCTGGCAGCCTTAGGCCAGGGGGGCAAATCCAGTCAAGTGGCCCATTGCACCAAGAGGAGAGTAAAAATACCTTTTTGTAGTATGAGGGTATGTAATTGGGGGATTAGGAGATGTAGCTGGGGGATACGGGCTGAATTAGGTTGATGGCTACAATTTGGGAAAGGGGCTGTGGTCTGAGTGATATGCATTGCAATTGGGGGAGAGGCGCTGAGAGGGGGGCTGTGGTCGCTGAGAGCTGTGGTGGGGGGAGTGGGGCTGAGGAAGGGGGACAGAAGCTGAGAGGGGGGGACAGGAGCTGAGGGGGGGCAGGAGCTGTGGGGGACAGTGGCTGAGGAAGGGGATAGGGGCTGAGGAAGGGGATAGGAACTGAGGAAAGGGGACAGGGCTGAGGAAAGGGGACAGGGTTGAGCAAGGGAACAGGGTCTGAGCAAGGGGACAGGGGCTGAGCAAAAGGACAGGGGCTGAGCAAAGGGACAGGGGCTGAGCAAAAGGACAGGGGCTGAGCAAGGGGACAGGGGCTGAGCAAGGGGGCACGGGCTGAGGAGGGGGACAGGTGCTGAGGAAAGTGATAGGGGCTGAGGAAGGGGAACAGGAACTGAGGAAAGGAGACAGGAGCTGAGTAGGGGGACAGGGGCTGAGTAGGGGGACAGGGGCTGAGGAAAGGGACAGGGGCTGAGGAAGAGGGACAGGGGCTAAGGAAAGGGGATAGGGGCTGGGGAAGGGGGACAGGGCTGAGCAAGGACACAGGGGCTGAGCAAAGCAACGGGGGGCTGAGCAAAATAACAGGAGCTGAGCAAGAGGACAGGGCTGAGGAATGGGACAGGGCTGAGCAAGGGGACAGGGCTGAGGAAAGGGACAAGGCTGAGGAAGGGGGACAAGACTGAGGAAGAGGGACAGGGGCTAAGGAAAGGGGATAGGGGCTGAGGAAGGGGGACAGGGCTGAGCAAGGACACAGGGGCTGAGCAAAGCGACGGGGGCTGAGCAAAATAACAGGAGCTGAGCAAGAGGACAGGGCTGAGCAAGAGGACAGGGCTGAGGAATGGGACAGGGCTGAGCAAGGGGACAGGGCTGAGGAAAGGGACAAGGCTGAGGAAGGGGGACAAGGCTGAGGACGGGGATAAAAAAACTAAAGTGTATTTCCCCCCTCCCTGAGTCTTACCTTAGGCCAGGGAGGGGTGTGCAGGAGCCAGCAGCAGACAGCATACAGCAGCCAGTGTAGTCGGCCTTCCTGATGATGTCAGGAGGAGGGGGCGTGACTTCCTGTGCTCTTATCCAAGACTCCCCAGCGGTCCTGGGAGAAGAGCAGTGAAAGTCACGCCCCCTCTTCCAGACATCATCCGGAGAGGCCGGCTGACTCCACTGGCTGCAGGCTGCAGGGAGAGCGCTAAGTCGAAAAATCCGAGTACCCAGTCAGAGGCAGGGGATTCGGATTTTTCCTATTTTTGCTGGATGCGGATGGCCCTGGATTTAGGACGGCTTGTGGGGGGCAATCGCCGCCCTCCCCTGTTCCCCTGTTTACCTGGAGTATGCCTTTAAACAAGGCACATACAGTCAGTCAATAACTATGCTATTCTCTACCCAACAACGGAATATCTGTTATGAAACATTGCGGATTTACTGGTACAAGAAAATTCTAAAGTGTCAATTTTAAGTTCACCATCAAAATATCTTAATTTAATTTTTATAGCAACAAAATTACCAAGAAATGATTTACCCTCTATGTTTGTTCCAAGGCAAAAACACATTTATCAGTTTATGACAAGCTAGAGGTCACAAACAGCATGTCAAAATGTTCCCTCTTCAGCTGACATCTAGGGAGCCTTGTCTTTGTGAGAAAATGAATCTATTTTCTACAAATACGCATTTACAAAAAATAAATATTGAATTCCAGTAGACCAAAAAAGAGCACATAACATTTTGCTTTCATGACTCTAGAACAGCAGAAGATACCTTCAAAAGTAAGATAACATTCTATTCCTATCAGTTAGGTAAGTGTTACCAACCTTGTGCATTTTCACTATTTGTATAATGTATGGTAGTTTGTCCTGCAGATCCTCTCATACCTTCAATTCTGTATGGCCGTACCCTAGTATCTGCATTTTAATTTATTTTTCCAAGTCACATAAACACAATATGTCTAGGGAGTTTAAAAAAAAATAAATCCTTTAAATAAATCATTTTATTTTGTCATTTAGATTTGCGAGCAGCTAAGGGGGAACTGTCACTTTTCTGGAATTTACATAATTTATAAAACAATATACATATAAGAGTTCATAAATGTGTAACATGCCCTCAGTTTGTTTAGCTCAGTGAAAGTGAATTTAAAGACACACTTTGTGTTTGCTGGTGACTTGTATCTGGTTTCCCAATTATTTCAGAGGACAAAATAACAGGGCTGAGGGAGGGTGTTGTATATGCCGTGTGTGAGTAGGCTGTTCGTGGGCTTGAGAATGGGGCAGTTTGAAGTGTAGTGTATGTAGAGAGGCCTTTTAGTGGTGTATGTGTTGAGAGGGGGTTGTAGTGTGTTTTTGTGTGGGGGATTTGGGATGTAGTGTATGTGGGGTGATTTTAGCTGCAGTTTGTGGTGGATGGAGGTTGAAGTACACAGTGTATTGGCCGGATAGGAGTTGTAGTGTATGAGGATATATGGATTGTAGTATAAGAGGAGTTGAGATCTGTAGTGCATGGGAGAGATTCGGTCTGTAGTATATGGTGGTATAGGGCCTGTAGTGTACAATGGAGATTCGGTCTGTAGTATATGGGGACATAGGAGCTGCAGTATGTGTGGGTGATAGAGGCGGTGGTGTGGGGGATAAGAGCTAATGGGGGGGTGGATAAACGTGATGGAGGGATAGGTGCTGTCATGGGATGTATGGAATGTGATAGGGAATACGGGCAATAGTGAAGTAGTTAGGTGCTCTAATGGGAGTTGGAGCTGTGATGGTGGCATAGGGGCAGTAGTGGGGGGATAGTTTTCCCTCCTTCACCTACGCATTAGTGTGGCCTAGCTAGTGGAGGAGATCTTATCTGGGTTGCTGCTTGAGCGGGGTATGCAGGGCATGGCTGGGAGACCCCTTGATCTCCCTTGTTGACCTTGGAAAATAGCCATCGTGGCCCATTGGTAATTTGCCCAGTTAGCCTAATGGACAGTCAGCTCACTAGCCAGGACGTTTGCAGACAGGGAGTCCACGCAGATCTAAAATGGGCTCTATGGACAGGCACACTTTTACTTGGAGAGAGGGCAGAGGCACTCTAGCAGAGAACGCCTGCCACTTCCTTAGCTCTGTGGAGCTAACAGACAGGGAAGATAACCACCCTGAACCCTCTTACTGGCTGCCAGGGAGATTCAATTATTTACAAAAGTGCCGATTTCAAACAGATACACTTTTACTTGGGGAGAAGGCAGACGTGCTCAAATATAATTTGTCACTTTTATGAACTGCAATTGCAATGAGAAGTTCCTGACACATAAAGCACTTCAGAAACTTAAAGGGATCTATGTATGTAGAGTGGTCATTTAACTGCTATTAATGAGTCATAAAAATTCAAAAAAATATGAGTGGAGCAAATAGTCCATCATAGTATGCCAGGTTACAATACCCACAAAACTAGTTTGACATGCTTCTTGCCTCAAAGATGCTAATTCATAGCATTTAGTCGGATACATTATTATGAGATGAGAGTACTGATATTCCAAAAATGGAATATTAAGAAGAGAGGGAGTCTGACTATCAAAGAGCTGCTCACACTGGAAATAATAGGGATCCACCAAAACCTATAGCTAGAATAGCAGAGATGGCACCTTGGAGTATGGTGCGTAAAATCCAGGAGCTAGCTTGTGGAAAATGGCTCAAATAAGATAAAAGTAATGATAATGTAGATGGATACTGTGTCTTTAAGAAATAAGTACAATAAAGTGCATTAGCACCACAAATATGTACGGTGTTAATATCCTTATCCCTGATAAAATACAGGATAAATGATACTATCACCAGATATTATACTTTTGAGGATAAAGATATAAATCATAAATTATAGAGCAAACCAGCATATGAAACTGGTTGCTATAAGGCAATACTCGCAGTGTATCGCTAAAACCACTAAAAAACATGTAAAACTGGAGATGTAATAAAAAACAGTTTATTAAACAAAATTAAAAAATAATGGTCAGGGACAGTTCATAAAGGTTTTCCCCACCCCCCCCTTCCCCCCAGAAAACTCTAGTACTCTGCAGTGCCTCCAGCAACTATAAAGAACCCCACATCCATGGTTTAGCCCCTAAAGCACCCAGTACAGCAAGGCCTCTGCAAAAAGACACTACATTTTAAAGTTTAAATAGCAAAGCCAATGTTTAAATGGAAATTAGACCAAGTCCAAAAAATACAGAAAAACATAAATCTGCCAAGTTTTGAAATGTTAAAGAACTGGATTCAACCTTTAGGATTTAATGTACAAAATCTGCAAACTTCATTTGAAAGTGGAATATACAGTAATATTGTTCCTGTCCTGTAAAGTATAATTGAGATTTTTATTCCCCAAAAAAAGACATACAGACTCACACACACAACTTCATTAGTTTAGACCCTAACATAATTATAGAAAGCAAATGAAATATGGGTTGTGATTTCCCTCTGACTTACATTGTCTATATTTCTCAGAAATAGTACAAACAGTTAATTTGGTTTGGGCTGGCAGTAGAATAGATTTAGTAAAATATCCTTTCCACAAAAGTCATTATTATTATTATTATTATTATGATGATGATGATGATATTTATAGAGCTCCGTCAAATTCCGCAGCGCTTTACAATGGGTGGACGAACAGACATGTAGTTGTAACCAGACGAGTTGGACACACAGGAACAGAGGGGTTGATGGCCCTGCTCAATGAGCTTATATTCTAGAGGGAGTGGGGTAAAGTGACACAAAAAGGTAAGGGTAGTATTAGACTAGTGACAGTTGCAGAAGAGGAATCAGTCAGGAGCTATTAACAGTTTAATTGATACGCTTTAATGAAGAAGTGGGTTTTTAACGATTTTTTTGAAGGCGTGGAGACTGGGTGAGCATCTAACGGAGGAGGGAAGCGAGTTCCACAGGAACGGTGCAGCCCTCGAGAAATCTTGAAGGCGAGCATCAGAGGTGGGAGTACGGACAGAAGATAGACGTAAGTCTTCAGCAGATTGTAAGGGCTTAGACGGGACATACTTGTGTATAAGGGAGGATAGATAGGTGGTCATAATTTTATAATACAAAACAATGATTAGTTCCACAAGTACAGCAGAGAAAGTTCTCAGAAAATTAAGTGAAAAGTTATCTGTGCAATTTTGTTTCCAGTGACCCTGTATATAATATAACCCTTTAAAAAATATCAGCTATTGGTTTATTTATTTTTTTCAACCTTCTTGCTTTGACCTTCTCACATGATATGTAAAAATAAAAGTTACCAATACTTGTAAAACCAAAGCATAGTTACTATGGACTAAATGAGAAGCATTTCGAGAATAAATTGTTACATTATTTTGGTTGATGCTAACAAAGAACAATTTGTTGGAAACATGGAAACACACATACATAAACCAAGAAAGTTATGGTGGGGGAAACTTTGATTAAAAACCCCTTCCACCTAAAGTCAGTGGATAGTTAATACATTATTAAACAAAGATCTGAACACCTGACAAGCCATAAGATTTGCTTTTCCCACAGAAATCTCAAATGATATTACTACTGCAAGGGATTCTGGGTGGACATTTGCAAATTAGTTCAACAAAGAATCACTTTTTTGCCTCGTTATTCCATTTTAAATATGGATTCCTTGGAGTTTAGGTTTGCTGTATACAACAGCTTGGAAACACAGATTCTGTGTTGAGATTTCAGTGGGAAAAGCAAGTTTTATGACTTGACTGGTGTGTGCAGATCTGTGTTTAACACTATATAAATATATATATAGAATCCAAAGAGGGAAAGAGAGAGAGAGAGCACTCAGGGGTCTTATAAACATGCAAAAAAAAATCGTTTTATTGCCATAAGTAGCTTAATAGTTCAGTCCACAACAAGGACGTTTATCAAGTTAACACTTTCTTAACAAACATGTTTATAATAGATAAAATCCAACCCAAAATCAGGCAATGAGCCTTCCCTAACACATGTGTCTTGCCTTGCCTCGTTTCGGATTGGGTTTTATCTATTTATATACATATTTGTTAAGAAACTTGGTAAGGGTCCTTATTGTGGATCGAAACCTTGATTTGCTGATAGTATAAACCAGAAAAAAAAAATATTCTTGTATGTTTATAAGACCAGTGAGTGCTCTTTGTCTTTGGATTGGATGCATAGCTGGAATTGCACTGGGGAAGATTTATCTATTTAAAGATCCGAAATTGCTATCTTAAAATGTCAAAGTAACTTAAGGTTTAATACAGTAAAGCTTACTTTCTGTGAAGTACAAAATAAATAAAAGTGTTCCTCATGTTTAGTTTTACATATTTAAAGTGATTGTCTAGTGCCAGGAAACCAAAACAGTTTTCCTGGCACTGTAGAATTCTACGGTGCCCCCTTGCCTCGTGCCCCCCTTCCCACGTCACCTGAATCCAGTGCCGATGTCCCTCGGTGCTGGGTCAGGCTACGCCCACACTCCTCCCCCGCCGGCTTCAGCAAGGTTAAGTCCACCTCTAGTGTCTCTAGACAGCCACTACACTAGAGGAGGATTTAACCCTGCAAGGTAATTATTGCCTTTTCTCAGAAACTTTGAAATTTGTCCAAATGTACATTTGGAATGAAACAAATTGCATATGTTTAATTGAAGCCTCAGAGATTGATTTCACAAAAATATATGCAGGTCCTATTACCTTTATCCAATCCATTCTCTTAGGGATAGACACACCATTCTGTTTCAGATGAAAACATATGTGTCCATTCACTTAGTGTATCCACAGTAATCCTTAAGTCAGAAGGCCACACTGTGTCTCTCCCTAGTCATGCTTGTATTTACTTATTGAATGCTGTTGTTTATCCTACTAATAGAAAGAACAAATGATTCACAGCAGTGCCAAAAAAAATAAAAATACTTTTTTTGACAATTGTGTTGATAGGGACATTTTTCTTAAAGGGACACTCTAAACAACATCTATTGGCTTGATCCGCCATTTTAATGTCAAACTATTTTGGACCAGTTTTACAAATGGCTCTCCATGGCACCCATAGATAATCCTCCTCTTCAGCTGCTGCCTTGATAATGTGGAATTTACACTTCTGTTAGCCCAGTGCAAACAGCCTATCACTGTTACAGTCAGTTACAAGTGATGATTGTTTTATTGCTAAAAAATTTTGATCATCCAGGCTTCACTATGTTTTGCTGCATACAGGATTAATACTCTAATATCCATGTTAAAATCCAAATTTTGTTGTTACTGTGATAAGTGAAAAGAGGACAAAGAGCATGGCCTACTGGGAATCTTACAAGATTAAATTTACTGCTTTATGTTGTTAAATTGATGTAAGATTGATTAGCAACCATGCTCTGTGGGAATTTGGCTATGATGACGAGTTCTTAAAATACTAAACATATGTGTGTTATTGTCATAGCCTACAATTGTTGGAAGGTCTGATACCAGATGGCTTGGGGTCATTAAGGGCAAAATCATTAAGTCCAGTTTCAAATGAACTCATTCAGATAGATCTCTAAGACACTAAGCTTTTTCTGTTGTACTCGTTCAGCGTACTTCTTCCCTATGTAATTGTGTTTTTGACATGCCATCCAAATAAATAATCATTTATTGTTAAAATATCTGAAAAAGGTATCACTGATGACTAAATGCGATGCTAATGTGGATTGTGCCCTGTATCATTTTCTTTTCTGCACAATGGCTCAGTAGAAGGACAGGTATTGTGGCAGGCTGGTGTGTGCAAGTCTGCCAAGGTCAATGTGAGCAAGAAAATAAGCCTATAAAACTTGCCACAAGTGGATTGGAATCTGTCAGAGGTACTTCAGTCATTAACGAGATGCATACCTAAAGTTATCACAAGGTCAGTATTGAGATAGAATGGCAATGTAAATGTATTTATGTGTTTGTTTCATTGTCTAGCATTTCTTATTTTGCTATATGAATATGCAGTACACATGGTTTTAAATTGTAACAAGAGATCTGAGTTATTTTGTGAATATTGTATGCATGAAACAAACAGCTTTTTAGAATATAGACCTTGATTTAATCATTTTGAATAAGCTTTACAAATGAGTTAATATATCAAAAACTATATTTTATATAAAAATTTATATTACTATATAAAAAATATTAAAATATATATATAAAAAAATCCTTCTAAAGGTTTATTAAAAAGTATGAAGTCAAGGCCAAAGCTGGAAATTTGAATCTCAGGTCATAAGGAATGCTAACCCATCAAATTTCAAAGTATCACATGACCATAACCATAACATAACCATAAACACCACAATTGGAAGACTACAATGTTCCAAAAGACTTAAAAAAAAACACATTAGTAAAGTAATAAAAAAATATGATTTTCTTTAATCCTATCAGTAATGTGTGTAACTATGTATGTATATAGTGTGCTCCCTCTCCTTATTTGTTTTATGTATACTACACGGGATGCACCTAGGCACTGAAGTATTTTGCTTTCAGCAATTTCACAGGAAGGAGGAGTGCCTTGCTATTTGATTTGTATATATATATACATACATTTATGAAATGCATGATCATATACTGTAACTATATCCCCATTATTTTTGCCAGTCCGGTGTTTTAATAAAAACTATAACATTTTGAGAGCTTTAAAGTTGGTGATTAGCACCGAAATAATGTATGCATGTTCAGGTGAGTGCAGCCCTCTTGGTTTTATTTATGTATATATTTGGGCATCCAGGCCAACTTCCCGGTTTTCCACCTCTCCCTGTCTCAGGTGCCTCATTCCAGAGCCCTATTTAACCTTGCACTGCAGAAAGTCCCAAGAAGAAGCATTGCCCAAGTAAGTGGTGTAGCGGAGAGGCAGTATGATCCACGATATCTCCGCTGGGTAACAGGAACAACAAAGGATAATCCAGGGAATCAGCATACAATAATCCAAACAGCACTGCAGTAACCCTTCCTTCCCAAGAACTAGACGACACATAGGCTGGGAGTCAACTGAGGTTTTAATCACAGGTCACAGTATTTATGCAATTCCCCATGCAAGGGGTTTCCAAACAGACATTACAGGGGTTGTACAGGAGGGGACTACATGGGGGACTTACTGTACTACATATTTCTCCCATCAGGCACCGCTGCACGAGAGGGATCATCCTCCCAGAATGCACCGTTAAGGGGATTATCCCCTCGTGCAGCAGAACCGGCAATTCACACAAAAATCCACAGTTGGTACAATATACGGTGGATTTACACGAATGGACGTTCGGTAGATAGCTGGGGTCTGGGCGCATCATTCGTGAGATTGCCGCTCAGATCCCAGCTAAAATAACCGAACGCCGCACAGAAAACAACTTTCTTTCAAAACACATGAAAAGAACCGATTGTCTTTAATGAACCTGGTCCTGAAACTCCCGAACGTCCTGGAGGCTTAACGGTGTTCGTGCCGTCGAATAACTGTTGGGAATGCTATGCGTTCGACGACACGAACCCGCTGATGAACCAGGGATCCAAGATGGCCGCCCGCCGCATGGTCGGTAGTCGAACGACGGCCACCCAGGAGAGCCTCTAATAACCGATTGCAACAATGTTGCAATCGGTTAACTAGCGCCACACGCCTCTAAGTGTGTGGGCTATTAGGGGGTATCGTATTCGTTTCACGAACGGCCCTCCAAAGTGCCGTTCGCGAAACGAACGGGAATCCCCATACAAACCGCCATTTGCATTCGGCGGAACAGATAGTACAGGCAATGCAGGAAATACATGAAACAGGCACATACAGGTACAATGCATCTCTCTCCAGACCTATAGGCAACCCTTAAAGGCATAGTGTCCAGTTATAGTCCGAGTGGCTAGGTTTGCCACAATGCTCCCCCAGAACCAAGCCGGCATACACAGTCTGATCCCAACGGATCGGCTTGGGGATGTCCGGAGGAGTACTCACGAATCACGGCTCCAAGTCGGTTTGTCTAGACAACCCGTCGGCGTTGCCATTCTGCTTCCCAGGGCGGTAGTGGATAGTAAAGTCAAAAGGCTGCAGCGCCAAACTCCAGCGCAGCAGCCTGGCATTGTCTCCGGACACCCTGTTCAGCCAGACCAACGGGTTGTGATCCGTGAGTAAAGTGAAGGGTTGCCCGTATAAGTAGGGTTGCAACTTCTTGAGGGCCCACACCACAGCCAGGCACTCCTTTTCAATGGCGGCGTAGCTTACTTCCCTGGGTAAAAGTTTTCGGCTTAGGTAAGCTACGGGGTGCTCGCCGCCATCGGGTCCAACTTGGCTCAGTACTGCTCCCAATCCAAACATAGAAGCGTCTGTGTGGACGAGAAAGCGTTTAGTTGGATCAGGAGCAGAAAGTACAGGAGAATTAACCAGCGCCGTCTTGAGCTGTTGGAACGCCTGCTCACACTCTGGGGCCCAGACTACTAACTTAGGGAGGTTCTTGCGGGTCAGGTCTGTGAGGGGTTTGGCGAGGGCGCTATAGTTGGCCACAAACTTCCGGTAGTACCCGGCGGTCCCTAAAAAGGCGAGCACTTGGGTCTTGGTGCGAGGGGTAGGCCATTGGGCGACTGCCTCTATTTTAGCAGGTTCGGGTTTCTGTTGCCCACTCCCTACCCGGTGTCCCAGATACTGGACTTCCGCCATACCGATATGGCATTTGCTGGGTTTTAGGGTCAGTCCGGCCTCTCGGATTCGGTCTAGAATGGCTCCTATGTGAACCAGATGTTCGGGCCAGGAGTGGCTGAATATGGCGATATCATCTAGATACGCGCAGGCATACTCCTGGAACCCATCTAACAGTCTGTCCACCATTCTCTGGAAGGTAGCTGGAGCGTTTTTCATCCCGAATGGCATGACCTTAAACTGATACAGGCCAAACGGGGTGACAAAAGCCGACTTAGGGATGGCGTCGTCCGCTAAGGGAATCTGCCAGTACCCCTTGCACAAGTCTATAGTGGTTAGGTACTGACCCCTGGCCATTTTGTCGAGGAGTTCGTCTATTCGGGGCATGGGATATGCGTCAGAGGTCGTTTTATCGTTGAGCCGTCGGTAGTCTACGCAGAAACGGGTCGTCCCGTCCCGTTTCGGCACCAGTACTACCGGGGAGGCCCAGGGGCTGTCCGAGTGCTCTATTACTCCTAGCTGGATCATCTCCTCAATTTCCTTGCGCATATTCTCCTTGACTGCTTCTGGAGTGCGGTAGGGGGGTTGGCGCAAGGGGGTCGAATCTAACGTTTCTACCTTATGGGTAGCCAACGGGGTATAGCCGGGTAAATTGGAAAACGTAGCCTTCTTTTCCCGAAGCAACTTTTGTACCTGGGCCCGTTCTTGGGTATTTAATCTTTCTCCTAACTGTACCTCTCCCAGATCTCCGCTCTGGCCCTCTTGGTCTAGGAGATCGGGTAGGGGTAGGTTATCAAAATCTTCCATGGCAGGGGCACAGATTGCGGTGACTTCCTCCGTCCGTTCGTGGTACGGCTTGATCATGTTCACATGGAGCATGCGTTTGCCTCCCACGCCGGTAACCGGGCCGATCACATAGGTGGTGTCACAGATCTGTTCCACCACCTTGTATGGGCCCTGCCAGGAAGCCTGCAGCTTATCTTTGTGGACGGGTCGCAGGATTAGGACTTTCTGCCCCACCTGAAAGCTGCGGTCCCTGGCTCCCTTATCATACCATCGGCGCTGTCGTTGTTGCGCTACCTGGAGATTGTCTCGGACGGTCTGGGTTAGCCTCTCCAGGCGTTCCCGGAACTCGAGCACATATGGTAAGATAGGGGTGCCATTAGCGGTTTCGTCTCCCTCCCAGTGTTCCCGTATCAAGTCAAGAGGTCCCCTCACTCTCCTCCCGAATAATAATTCGAACGGAGAGAATCCGGTGGATTCTTGTGGCACTTCTCGATACGCGAACAGTAGGTGGGGTAAGAACCGCTCCCAGTCCTTTTGGGTGTCCATGAGCGTGCGGATCATTTGTTTCAGGGTTCCGTTAAATCGTTCACAGAGCCCATTGGACTGGGGGTGATATGGGGAGTTGAGGATTTGTTGTATCCCACATATTTTCCAGAGCTGATGGGTCACGTCCGCAGTAAACTGGGTGCCTCTATCGGAGATAATCTCCCGGGGAAATCCTACCCGGGTGAATATCCTCATCAGGGCTTCGGCTACCGTTTCTGCGTGTACGTTCGTTAGGGCCACTGCCTCGGGGTACCGGGTGGCGTAGTCCACCACAGTTAGGACATACTTCTTGCCGGAGGGGCTGGGTTTTGCGAGGGGACCTATAATGTCTACTGCCACCCTACTGAATGGTTCTTCAATGATGGGCAGAGACCGTAGTCGGGCTTTGTATCTGTCCCCCCTCTTGCCTACCCTTTGGCAGGTATCGCAGGTCTGACAATACCGCTTAATATCCTGGGAAATACCTGGCCAAAAGAAATTTTGGGTCAGCCGGTGCTTGGTCCGACTGATGCCTAGGTGTCCAGACAGGGGGATATCATGGGCTATGCGTAATAGCTCTAACCTATACTTTCGAGGCACTATTAGCTGTTTAATGGGCAACGGTATTGACCCGGACACTACCTTCTCTGCGTGCCGATATAGTAGCCCCTTGTCCCAGATATATCTTTCCCCCTCTAACCCAGCTTGATTTTTATCTAGGCGGTCTTTGTACACCTGTAACGAAGGGTCTAGGGCTACTTCGGCCCCGAACTCTAGGGAATTGGCCCAGGGCAGGGTAGGGGGTAGGGGAGGGTCATTGCTTACCTGAGCCTCAGAGTGTTCGAATGGGGCCGTGGTGCGGGCCTGTTGCCGGGTCACAACCGGGTATGCTTCTTGTACGGTGGGTTGGGGAACAAAAGCCGAAGTCAGCTCCCCCAAATCGTTGCCCAAAATCACATCCGCTGGCAAGTCTTGCATCATCCCCACATATACATTCCCGTGCCCCGCTCCCCAATTCAAGTGCACCTTGGCCGTGGGTACTTTGTAAATGGCTCCCCCAGCCACCCGCACAGCCACACAGTCCCCCGTGAGCTTGGGCTTTGGTACCAGATGACTGCGTACTAGAGTTAGGGTGGCTCCAGAGTCACGAAGTCCTTGTACTTTCCTCCCTTCCATGTGTACTTCCTGGCGGTGCCCTTGGCGGTTATCGGAGGCGGCCTGGATAGGGTTCACCTCGTGTAGAGTACCGAGAGGTTCCTCCCGGGTCGTCCCCAACTCCAGATTTTGGTCGGATTCGGCCTGTAGGCAGTGGACTGCGGCACGGTTGCTCGGGGCGGCGTTATTCCAGCTAGGTCGAGGCCGGTTCCGTGGGCAGTCTCTCTGGATGTGCCCCTGTTGGTTGCAGGTATGGCACCGGATTGGTGGACGTGCTGAATATCTGGGGGGGTAGGAATTCTGGTTTACCCCTGGTCGCTGGTACGTTGCGGGGCCCCCTGGAGGGCTGGCCATTGTAGGGGGGATGGTGGCTCGGGTTGGTATGGGTTGATCTCTCCGATTGTCCTGGAAATCGTCTGCCATATTAGCCGCTTCCTGCAGGGTGTGTGGCTTTCCTGTCCCGGATCCAGTTTTGTAGGTAGATCGGGACGCCATTGAAGAATTGTTCCAGTACCATTAGCTGGAACAGACCTTCTAATGTATCAACTTGGGCGGCCTCCAGCCACCCTTTGGCAGCTCGTTGTAGCTGGTGCGCCCACTCCACATGGGTGTCCTTACTGGGTTTTTTAATGTCCCGAAACTTCTTTCGGTATGCCTCTGAGGTGATGGCATACCGGGCTAGGATGGCCCGTTTTACTTTAGCGTAGTCTCTACTATCCTCGTCTGGTACTGCCCGGTACGCTTCGGCGGCTCGCCCCGATAATCTCCCTGCTAGTAGGGGTACTCTGTCTGCATCATTAATCTCGTGCAGCAAACACAGTCTCTCGAAATCCTGTAGATAGTCGTCAACGCCACCCTCTGTCTCCACATAGCTTTTGAAGGCTTGATATGGGATTTTGGTTTTCCCTGGGAAACTATGGATTGGCGTTGCGGCTTTTTCTCTGGCTTGCTGGTTTCCTGGCGGCCCCCTAGCCATAATGTACTCCTGTACATCGGCGAACAGCCGGTTAAACATTTCTGTAGATGGTGGTTCAGGAAATAAAGCCAGTCGTGCTCGGAATTCCGCTGTAAATTCGTTGTTTTGTCCCTCCATTTGAGGTCCTGCAGCAGCTGCGGCTCTGTCTCCTTCCATGAGCTCCGCAATTAGGACAGCCTTTGCCTTGTTACTGGCGATTGCTCCTCTTGCTTCCAGCAGCTCCTTTAATGTGCTCCGTTTTAGCAGGGTGTAATCTGTTCCCATTCACCTGCTGTTCGTGAGGTTTGTTCGAATGCGCTGATTCCCGAATGCTTGTTCCTTGATTCGTTTAAAAATCTGCCGAACGTTGCTTTGCTGTGTAAATTCAATCCCGTCGCTTGCCACCAATTGTAGCGGAGAGGCAGTATAATCCACGATATCTCCGCTGGGTAACAGGAACAACAAAGGATAATCCAGGGGAATCAGCATGCAGTAATCCAAGTAGCACTGTAGTAACCCTTCCTTCCCAAGAACTAGACGACACATAGGCTGGGAGTCAACTGAGGTTTTTAATCACAGGTCACAGTATTTATGCAATACCCCATGCAAGGGGTTTCCAAACAGACATTACAGGGGTTGTACAGGAGGGGACTACATGGGGGACTTACTGTACTACATATTTCTCCCATCAGGCACCGCTGCACGAGAGGGATCATCCTCCCAGAATGCACCGTTAAGGGGATTATCCCCTCGTGCAGCAGAACCGGCAATTCACACAAAAATCCACAGTTGGTACAATATACGGTGGATTTACACGAATGGACGTTCGGTAGATAGCTGGGGTCTGGGCACATCATTCGTGAGATTGCCGCTCAGATCCCAGCTAAAATAACCGAACGCCGCACAGAAAACAACTTTCTTTCAAAACACATGAAAAGAACCGATTGTCTTTAATGAACCTGGTCCTGAAACTCCCGAACGTCCTGGAGGCTTAACGGTGTTCGTGCCGTCGAATAACTGTAGGGACTGCTATGCGTTCGACGACACGAACCCGCTGATGAACCAGGGATCCAAGATGGCCGCCCGCCGCATGGTCGGTAGTCGAACGACGGCCACCCAGGAGAGCCTCTAATAACCGATTGCAACAATGTGCCGTTCGCGAAACGAACGGGAATCCCCATACAAACCGCCATTTGCATTCGGCGGAACAGATAGTACAGGCAATGCAGGAAATACATGAAACAGGCACATACAGGTACAATGCATCTCTCTCCAGACCTATAGGCAACCCTTAAAGGCATAGTGTCCAGTTATAGTCCGAGTGGCTAGGTTTGCCACAAGTGGATTCAGGAGAGCAGGCATTAGTTTGCCAGGTGTGCAGCCCAGTCAACAGACCTGAACCCCACTAAAAACATGTGGAATGTGATCACGGGGAAGATGGATGGTCACAAGCCATCAAAAAAAGTAAAGCTGCCTGAATGTTTTTGCCAGGAGTGGCTATGTGAAATATTGTTTGAGAGCAAGACAAAATGCTTGAAAGCTGTGATTGAAAATCAGGGTTATTCCACCAAATATGGATTTTAGAAGTAAAAACATTACTATTGTGTAGTTTACAAATGAATAAGAATGTATTTTCTTTGCATAATTTAAAGTCTGAAAACACTGCATCTTTTTTTTATTAAATAATTTTTCATAGTTTTTATGAAATACTTATGCTGCTTGTGTGGGAATTTCACTTAAAGGACCACTCTAGGCACACAGACCACTTCAGCTAAATGAAGTGGTCTGGGTGCCAGGTCCAGCTAGGGTTAACCCATTTTTTCATAAACATAGCAGTTTCAGAGAAACTGCTATGTTTATGAATGGGTTAAGCCTTCCCCCTAATCCTCTAGTGGCTGTCTCATTGACAGCCACTAGAGGCGCTTGCATGCCTCTCACTGTGATTTTCACAGTGAGAGCACGCAAGCGTCCATAGAAAAGCATTGAGAATGCTTTCCTATGTGACTGGCTGAATGCGCGCGCAGCTCTTGCCGCGCGTGCGCATTCAGCCGACTGGGAGGAGAGAAGGAGGATCGGAGGAGGAGAGCTCTCCGACCAGCGCTGGAAAAGGGTAAGTTTTAACCCCTTTCCCCTTTCCAGAGCCAGACGGGAGGGGGTCACTGAGGGTGGGGGTACCCTCAGGGCACTATAGTGCCAGTAAAACGAGTATGTTTTCCTGGCACTATAGTGGTCCTTTAAATTCCAACACAGTCCAAAGATACCATAATTTAATAGTAGAAGTAAAAATGACTGGGCACAAATTCAGGAATTATTGAAGAATAAGTACAATGTTTCGGCTCACAGTAGAGCCTTTGTCAATCTTGAAAAAGGCCCTAATGTGAGCCAAAGCATTGTACTTATTTCTTAAATAAATTTGTCTTAGATTGCAATCCTAAACTTTTGCCCAGTCCTTTTTACTATTGGATTAACAAAGGGAACATACCCTGGACTGTAGGCAGTCGGGAGTCCCTTTTACGAGTCCTTTTTATGAATGCCTTCTCATTACTAGATTTGTGTGCTCATATCCCAAAGATACCATAAGAAAAAGTATGGAATACTTTGTCTGATGGTAAAGCCTGGGATTGACAAACGGTGACAAAAGGCAGAGCTCTGCCTTCAACTTTTGTCCATTCCCAGCAGTTGTTGCAATGATGGTCATGTGATACATGCATTGTCTTATTCATTTTGAGATGTGAACTATGGAGGTTACAACAGTTGTAGGATCCTACACAGATCTCAGTGTTATACTCTTGTGGATACTTGAGAGTACAAAGCTGACACAGCTCCTAGCAGGTGAAGTGCCAGTAGCTGAAAGGGCTCTCTGAAAGAAGATGGCGGCAGCTTCAAGGGTCAACTGCAGGTAAGTATACCTACTTCCCACCCCGCCCATGGCTACTGCACCCTAACTGGAGATGTCACCTTTGGGGGTCTTTGCAAAATATGCAAATAGCCGAGAAAGTAAAAATCCACTATAACTGTATGTCAAAGGCCCAGTTTCCTCGATCAGAATATAATTTTAGTATATTTAGTTGTTCAAGAACAAAGACAATAACAGACATGCATACTAGATTCCTGTTCATGGCATGCCACCAAGTTACTGCTAATAAAAGTCCTTGACATAGAAATTTTTTAGCAAAAAACGCAGGAATGCTAAACAATAACAATGCTTTTCTTTTCAAACTTTTTTATCATGACTTTGTACAACTTTTTACTATTTTTGGACACACATCAAACTGTAATAATTTCATTGTGAATATCTTTACGTGATAAAGTAAAGTCCTCTTATACAAATGTTAAACCCTATATCCCCTTCAACCAGCAGCAAAAATAGACTGACCCCAAGAACTGCTGAGTTGCATTTTGTTCCAAGTATTTATTGATCTCAGCTTATGAGCCCAGGCACGCATTAAAACTTCAATCTGCTAAAAGATATCTGGCGAATGTTACTGTACTTCATCCTTAGATTTTTCTGTTTTCTTTTTCTTTTAATCCCCATGTGAATTCATCAGTGCCAAGACCAGATCTGCTGCAGTTTACATAAGCATAGAAACTAAATCCATTTTACCTGACTGTTAATAATCTTTATGTACAATAACTGCACACAGTTATGTCATTTATAGTGCAGCATGGCTTTTATCATCTTTCTTAAACATCTCCACTGCCTTCTTGATGTATTGCAGAACAACACCCACAAATGCCATCTTTATTAATTTTTTTCTGTAAAATGCATTATTAATTTATGAAAGAGGTGAAATTGTTTTAATGAGGAGAAAGAAGGCTAGTGCTGACTGACTATTTCCAGTAATTCTGCTGTGAACTATGTGTCCTATGTGTCGGAACTTAAGAGGAGAGCTTCCTGCTTTCCTGTAAATAGAAGGATCCAGGCCTCAATGCAATCCACCAGTGGAATGTTCTGGTGGTAGGATCCTTCATTCCAGGAAGGCCACAGTCTTCAGCAATGTCTCAAACTGTTAATCGAATAATAGTTAGACATGTCAATAATGGACAGTTTCCAAGATCTTCCTTGCTTCACCACCTGCAGGAAAGAGGTGGTTTTTAAACACAGAGTTACCCAAGGTATACTCAAGTTAGAAATGAGTTTATCCTATTTTTTACATATACTTCATTAAAAAATATATTTAATTTCAATACCTTATGAAAGGATTACTATATGAACCAATATTTTTGAGGGTATAGTTGTCCATTAAATATATGATTCCATAATTGGCTTACTGTCAGGCAAGACCACCAAATATGGGCAAAATCCACCCTAGAAGAGCCGCATCTCCAACATGTATGTTGTGTAGCTGGATACATTCTTGTTAGTTTAGCGGGGACATAGTGCCATCTGTTGATGATCTTATAGTGACTCTCAGTTAAGTTTAAACAGTGTATAGCCTTAATTACAGCATTATTTGCACTTATCCATTCTTTTCTCGTAACACTAGTCTGTAAATCCCTTTTCCATGACCTTAATGCTGGGAATGCAAGAATTATTTTATATAAATTATATATTTTAGCACACTTTGATACCAAATTGTTTTTGTTTTTGGTATTTATTATATTCATAAAAAGTTGCAGTCCCACAGATGGCTCCAGTACCTTATATTTATTTAGGAAATGCTTTATCCTCAGATATGTAAATTTCTCTCTATATGGGAGGGAAAATATTTGTCTAATTTTCTCAAAAGGCATAGTCTGGTTCCGTTGCATTATCTGATCTTATCTGATTCTATTGATGCGATTAGCCGTCCAAGTTTTGACGTTTATATCTTCAATATTAGCTATCAGAATACTCATTGGTAAGTCATTAATAATTTTATCCGATATTTTAAGTCTATTTTTCCAGTTTTTCCACTGTGAAAATAAATTATTTATAATTAAGCCCATATTTACTTTATCCCTCTTGTGTATTCTCCAAAATAGAGCTAATAAGTCTGGGACTTCCAATCTTGGGCTTCTATTTTTGCCCATGCTTCCTCTGCAGAGCTCTCTTTCAGAGTTATTACTATATGTGCCAACGGACATGTCGCTGTAATATCTGGTATACCCATCCCTCCATTTTTTGGGTTTCAGTTCCAATATTTTTTTAATAACCGTAGGTTTTTTATTCAACCAAATAAACTTTTCTAGAGCTGTTTGGATCATCGTAAACCATGGTTTTGGCATTTTCAAAGGTAGCATACAAAATATATAACTCCATCTAGGCATTAAATATGATTTTACAATGTTTATCCTACCCATCCATGGTAACTCTGCAGTTATCAAATCTTTAAGTTGTTTATTTATTTGTTTCATTAAGAATTTTTATACCTAAATATTGCATTTGTTTTCCCCAATCAAAATTACATTTTGACTTAATCATCGCTTTCTCTTCCTTGCTTAGATTTTTTTGCTAGTAAAATTGTTTTATCTACATTGAACTTAAGATTTGAATACTGCCCAAATTCAATTATGACCTTCAGCATTTCTTCTATTGATGTTTCAGGGTCTGAAATGGTGACTAGGATATCGTCCGCATATAGTGATATCTTATATTCTTGTTAACCTATTCTAATTCATTTGATCTTTAAATTCTCCCTGATTTCGCAGGCCAGGGGTTCAATATAGCAAATATAGTAGTGGGGAGAGGGGACATCCTTGTCTCGTACCGTTGCCTATTTTAAACTAGTCTGATATTATACCTCTCCCTATGGTTCTCGCCATTGGGCAAGCATAAGTGGCGTCCATTATCCAACCTTTAAAGCCAAAAGCTTTCATAGATGCTCTCAGGAAGTCCCATCTGACCCTGTCAAATGCCTTCTCTTCGTCCAGTGACAGGGCCAGAAATGGGACACCTGAGTCATGAGTGCCATCTAAGATGTTAACTATCTTTCTCACGCTATTATTAGAATATCTATCTTTAATAAAACCAACCTGGTCTTTATGGATCAAATACGGTAGTGCATTTTGCATCCTGTTTGCTCAAATACTTGCGTAAATTTTTAAAACAGAATTTAGCAATGAAATAGGCCGGTAATTCTTTACATAATCTGTTGGTTTATCTGGCTTGTGTATAGGGATAATATCTGCATATAGCATTTGTTTAGGAATAGACTTTTCCTCAACTATATTTTTAAACAAATCTTTAAGGTGTTCCACCAGATCATCCTTAAACTGTTGATAAAATAAATTGGGGTAGCCATCTGGGCCAGGAGTTTTTTTTTTTTTTTTTAACATATCTATTGCCTTCCTAATCTCTATTTTCGAGATAGGCTTATTAATAAAGTGTAATTGTTCTATTGATAATTGTTTCATCTTTTTATTTTTGAAATATGTTTCTGGGTTGTTTAGTTGGTTAGGCAGGTTATATCGCTTTTGATAAAAAATAATTAAATGCTTTGCCAATTTTTTCTGGGGTCAATTGTGGCCCTTCTTCGGTAATAATTTTCTGTATCACCATAGTCATTTTTTAACCCTTAACTTTATTTGTAAGCATTTTACTTGCCTGGTTACCTTTATAGTACCATTTTATTTTTAGGCATTCTAGTTTTTTGGAGTATTGCTGTAATAATATTTAATTAATTCAATCCTTTATTTTTGCTATTTTCTCGCTTATTTGTATGGAGGGTTTATTCTTATTAGATCTTGTTATATCGTATAACAAAATATATAAATCTATCAAGGAAGATGCTCTATTCTTATTTCTAATTGAGCCCATTTTGATAAAATGCCCCCATAGTACAGCCTTATAGGTGCACCAAACTACTGCATCTGATGAACCTTTATTTTTATTATCTTAAAAAAAAACGTTTTGTTAGTTCTTTTATATTTTCTATATCTTGGAATTTTTTTTAATAGGCTATCGTTTAATCTCCAGCTATTCCTTATTTTATTATCCTTATAGTAAGGTGCAATATGACCGGGTTATGATCTGACCAAGTAACTTCCTAAATCAGGACCTTCTTTGCCTTATATGATATCCACACTGACCTCAAAAGCAAATCTAATCTAGAGTATGTGTAATGTGCTTTAGAAAAGCAGGTGAAATCCTTTTCTTGGGGATGGTAAATCTTCCATAAGTCCAATAAGCCATATTTATATACTAAGTGTGAAAGCTGTTTTGACATTATTTTTTAACTTTTTTTTATCTTTGATAACCTCTGCCAATGAGTTTCTATCCAGCATTCCATCCATAATATAATTGAAGACTCCCCCTATAAGAACCTTTCCTTTTTTAATATTATCTATTTTATTTAATACTCTTTGTATTTAAACAGATAGTATTAACATTAGGTGCATAGATATTAGCGATCGTAAACTCTTTATTTTGTATTTTACATACTACTAAAATATATCTTCCATTTTTATCTATGTCTTGATATGTGATTTGTATATCTAGATCGTTGGTCACTAAGAGGGCGACCCCACATTTCTTTTTATCTTCTAATGATGAACATAATTTGATGTTAAATCTATTTGTAATTAAACGTTTGGTGTCTTTCTTTAACCAGTGGGTCTCTTGTATCAATATGATTTTCGCTCCTTTTCTTTTAATATAATAAAATATCATAGCTCTTTTATTTGGGTTATTTAACCCCTGTACATTAAGCATCATAACTTTAACCACTGAATATCATCGTATGCATAACAATTTTCCCTCTTTCTACACAAAAAGAAACAGAAATAAACATGGACCATACGCCAATTAAAAACATATTTCCTGATGTACCAAACACATGAGGCACTCCGTCTCCACAACCCCTTGTTGGGGACCGAATACCACATCCTATTTTCCTGGATGTGAAAACCAAACTCCGACTAAAGTGGAGTTAGTTGGGGATTAAGACACCTGCCTCAGACCAGCAGGCTACAATATTAACAATGAGCCAATAGAGGGGAGTAGGATATAAAAATGGAAGGGAAAAAAAGGCTACCAACAGAATATTTTTGTTCCTTATATATTAAATTAGCTTAGTAACTTTGTATAAAACATTATTATCTACCTATATCTTCTTTTCAAAGTGAGTTTTTTTATAGTGAATATCTAGTCATCTTCTTCTAAACCTGTGTCGGTTGTTGTGTTAGTCTTTTCCCCTCCCCCCTTTTTATCCTTGTGTATTTATCCTTTCATTTTGTAATGTGCTATATTTATGTGAAGAGAGTGTGTCACACCATCTTAATATAATTTTTTTCTCTCTCTTTCTTCCCTTCCTTCACCCTTTTCTCCCCTTTCTATGTATAAATCATTCTTCTTCAAATTATATCACATCCTTCTTAATCTGTGTCAATTATTGTATTAAACCTTTTTATTTCTCATTCTCTAGTGAGTATATTTTTTCCTATTTTTGTGTATATAATTTATCCAAAAAGAAAAGAAAAAAAGAAGAAATAAAAAAAATAAAAAAGGAGTGATCAAAAAATATTATTTTACTGCACTCTGAATGCGTCTTCCTTGCGCTATCCCGCTCTCCCTCACCCATCTCTATTCCTATCCATTGACCATTTTTCTAAATATCTTCTCTCTTGATAATCCTTATTTTAATTTTAAAGCCCTCACTTGTATCCATATATTAGCAGAACCAACGTTATCGAAGACTACAGTTTTTGCTTCATGTACTACTATCAATCTCGATGGGAAACCCCAGTAATATTTAACATTGTTTTTCTTAATATCTCAGTCACTGATGCAAAGGAACGTCTTTTTTTCCTTGTTTCGTATGATAAGTCTGCAAACACCTTAATATTTATATATTCTTCTTCCTTGCTTCCTTGCCTTGATGCCTTTCTTACTTCCTCCTTAAATAGATAGGAGTTGCAACCCATCATTACGTCCTTTGGAGTTTCTGAGGTCAAGTTACTTGGCTTTGTGATTCTATGATGTCTTTCCAGGAATTTAGATTTATCATCCATCTGGATCCCCAACTCCAGTTCATCTTGGCTTATACTTTCTAGTATGTTTCTTAGCCTCAGGTTTTTTTGCCTGGATCGATCTTTCAAGTTGTTGATCTTCAACTCAATTTCTTGAATTTTCTGTTGCAGTTTTTCCTGATTTTCTTTTTTGCTTTTAATCACAAATTCGGTGTGATCCATTTTTTCTTTGACTAATTTAATCTTTTTTCTTATTTTCTTTACATCCTTTTTTAAATCATAACTGTTATTCGTGATCTCTTGTTTTATGGCTAATAGTTGTTAATCAAGACAGCTTTTAAGATAGTCCAGAGTTATACCGGTGAGATATTATTCTTTTTTACAGTCTCCGTCTGGGCTGCATTTTTCTCCTCATTGGGGGGGCTGGTTTCCTTTGATGGTATTTTTGTTAAAGATTTATCAGTTTGGACTATAAAAAAATTTGATAGCCTCTTTTCTATGTTATGTTCCCTTCTCTCTCCCTTGTCTTTATTCTCCTTTTCTTTACTGGAGGTAGTCTTCTGTTCTTGGTTCCTCCTAGTTGACATTTTTATTTATAAATAAAACAATAAAACGAAAAAAGCAAAAAAAAAAAAAGCAGGATGCAATACACTTCCGAGGCTTTTATACTTCATTTCATTTAAGTTATACTTATATCTCTGTCTCCAATGTCTGGCGTGCAATTCCCCTTTAAGGCAGACAGAATATAGTAAAAAAAAAAAAAAAGAAGATAGGACTTGAGTTTCCACTTTATGCCTCAACCAGCCCTTTGTCGCTTCAGATTATTTCTCAATCAAGTGTGGAGCCCTTTTTTTTTTTTTTTCAGCGTCTCTCACAAGCCCTTGATATTATGCAGAATGTATGTTTGCTGATTTGTATATATGAGAGGGCAGAAAGCTTCATGGGAGGTGTAGTCCAAGACATCTGGAGTACCGAAGGATGCCAGCACTGCTTGTCTTTCGGTGGGCTTCTCGTCATCCACGGACGTACGTAGTGTGCGTTCCTACGTCATCCTTCCCGCCAACCTGAAGATCATAAATATATGATAGTTGATACTCTTCCTCATAGGATCAGGCTCTTCCTCAGTGGCTGCAGAGCTCTACACAGAAACATATTTTATAATGCTATTACCGTCTTTCGCCGAAAATGAGAGTCTTATGTAAATTTTCCCCCTTAAAAACGCATTGGGGCTTATTTTCGGGGGATGTCTTATTTCGGGGAAAAACGTGCTAGAAAGCAGGTCTATGTTCAGGGGAATTCACCCGAACATAGACTGGTACACTAGGGCATGGAATCCTGCAAATCTATGTTTGGGGAAAATTCCCTGAACATATATTAGTGAACTAGGGGCTAGGGCTTATTTTCAGGGTAGGGCTTATATTATGAGCATCCCCCGGAAATAAGCTAGGGCTTATTATCACGGGATATCTTATTTTCAAGGAAACACGGTATTGTCACATTTTAAGTATCATACACTCCTGGAACGTTGAGCCCATTTGCAATTGTATCTGTTATCTCTGTGGTAATGCCTTTGAATGGTAACCTAAACACCTTATGGTGCACATGGTAGGACACTAAATGCAGTGTGCATCATGACCAAGCATTTGCATTATATATATATATATGTATATATAAAGCTAGAAGATAATCCTTGATTATTGTGGATGCAATATTGTGACATGTGGAAATGAAACCTCGTAGTGCTCATACTTAGAATTCTTGGCCGTCTTCCTATGTTTCCTTTGATTTATTTTGGCTGGCTGAATTCCATTATTCTGTGCACCTGGCACCTGTGTTTCATTTTGATGTCTGAACAACAAGCACTAGGGGAGTGAGAAAACATAGAATTTTCTCAAATTCCCAAAAGTAAGAAAGGCATAGAAGAGCGAGGTCTTTGTATTTAAATGCTCTAGTAAGTAAGCAGATCTGAATTGAAAGTAAATTGTCGAGAGGTTTCATATATTTCTATTTCTTTATAGATTAAGGTGCTATACTTGCTACTTTGTTTGTTGTAAAAATGTTTATATGCTAACAATTAATGGACCAAACTGATTATATGTCAGAATATAAAGTTGTGCTCAAAAGTTTGCATACTCTTGGATAATTGGTAATATATGCACCATTTTAAAAGAAAACATGAGGCAAAACACATTTCTTTTATTGCTTATGGAATTCATATTAAGCTGTAGGTTATAACAGAATGACACAATCATAAAACAAAACATGGCAACAAAGAAAAAAAAATGAAATGACCCCTGTTCAAAAGTCTAAATATGCTTAGTTCTTAATACAGTGTATTGCCCCCTTTAGCATTAATGACAGTGTGCAGTCTTTTGTAATAGTTGTCTATAAGGCCCCTAATTATTGCAGGTGTATAGCTGCCCATTTGTCTTGGAAAAATGCCTCCAGGTCATGCAAAGTCTTTGGTCGTCTTGCACGTTTGAGATCTCCCCAGAGTGGCTTGATGATGTTAAGATCAGGAGACTGTGATAGCCACTCCAGAATCTTCACCTATTTCTGCTGTAACCACTGGAAGGTCAACTTGGCCTTGTGCTTAGGGTCATTGTCATGCTTGAAAGTCCAAGAGCATCCCATGCACTGCCTTTGTGCAGAAGAATGTAAATTATCACCAGTATTTTCTGATAACATGTTACATTTATCTTACCATCAATTTTCACAAGATTCCCTGTGCCTTTAGAGCTCACACCCCCCAAAACATCAGTGAGCCACCACCATACTTCACAGTGGGGATGATATTCTTTTCACTATAGGGATAGTTGACACCTCTCCAAACATAGTACTTATGGTTATAACCATAAAGCTCTATTTTGGTCTCCTCACTTCCAATTACAGTGTGCCAGAAGCTGTGAAGCGTGTCAAGGTGTTGTCGTGCATATTGTAACCAGGATTCTTTTGTGACTTTGGCACAGTAAAGGCTTCTTTCTGGCAACTCAACCATGCAGCTCATTTTTGTTCAAATAATGTCGTATTGTGCTCCTTGAAACAACCACACCATCTTTTTCCAGAACAGACTGTATTTCTCCTGAGGTTACCTATGGATTTTTCTTTGTATCCCGATCAGTTTTTCTGGCAGTTGTGGCTGAAATATATCTTGGTCTACCTGACCTTGGATTAGCATCAAGAGATTCCTGAATTTTCCACTTCTTAATAAATGATTGAACAGTACTGACTGGCATTTTCAAGGCTTGCATCTTTGTGGTAAGAAGCCATCCAGAAAGAAATAAGATAAGTCATTGCTGATATTGGAAAGGTAAGAGGGAGAAAGATCAGGAGTGGAGAGCTAGTGTCTTATTGTCATCAGCATAAGGGTGATATTTGAAGCAGTAGCTCTTGGTAAGCTTAGCCAGTTAAAAGAAAAGTAGAGGACCCAAGAGAGAACCTTTAAATACTTCAATTGACCGGGTGATTGAAGAGGAAAATTAGCCAACATATGACAAATAAAAGGACCTGCTAAAGAAATAAGAGTGGATCCAAAAGAGAGCAGTGTCACAGAGAGCTGAGAGTCTGTAGGAGAAGAGGATGATCAATGGTGTAATGGCCAGTGCATTACAGAGCAATGGTCAGTGCTTTTAACAGAGAGAAAGTTGTTAGTAACCTTTGTGAGGGCAATTTCAGTTGAGTGTTGGAGACAGAAGACAGATTACAGGGGATCAAGCAGTGAGTTGGAAGACATATTACAGGGGATCAAGCAGTGAGTTGGAAGACAGATTACAGGGGATCAAGCAGTGAGTTGGAAGACAGATTACAGGGGATCAAGCAGTGAGTTGGAAGACAGAAACTTTAAACTAGTTTTCCCAGGAGTTAAAATTTTACTGGAAGCGGCGATATATTGGAAAATATTGGTCAATGGAAGGTTTTTTTGAGTATGGGAGTGACCTTTTTTGTTTGACAGAGGATAGGAATAAACAGGTAGAAATGGATAGGTTGAAGATGTAAGAGCAGAAGTGAGGGTGGAAGGTATTAAGCTAAAGTATTTATATATTTTTTCTTCTTCAGCATCAATTTTCAATCTGAGTTTTTATTCGCTATGGTTCAATGTTTAGTGAATGAATCTTGTAATGTGTGGATTGTCTGGAACTCAATGGTCAATTTTAAAAGATACAACTCAAATGAATACACCGTAAACGTAGCTGCTTTGAAGTTATTTTCCAATTCAGCTATTTTGTCCTAAAATTTTAATTCAACTTTAAATTTAATTTGAATCCAAAAAATTCATTCTTTAGTAAATTCTACTGTGCATTTCTACATTTTGCACAGTGAATTGAAGGGGACTAATTAGCTCAACTAAATAAATCCCACATTCTAACTGGCTAATGGAAGCAAATGCAACCAACAGCTTTATCTGTTTATTTATTATCCATCACTGTCTCTTATTAGCTAAATGCAGGGAAATTACAGCTGAAGAGATTTTTTAAATTACGACGATCCAGTACCATGATAGCCTCTTCCATACTGGAAAACTGCCATAGCTTCAAATGGTAATTACAGCTACATTTACTATAGCTTGGTTAGATGAAACTAATGATAATCTGCTGGGATTGTTGATTTAAACTGATTTATGTAATGAATGCTTGAAATGACAGATCCGCTTCAATTATGTATTTATGTAATCCAATTATGCATGCCAGTAAATATGTAGCTTGAGGCCAACAATAACGTTGTGCAAACAATAGCATGGTCGGCATTTTGTTTTTCCAGGAATGATTACTGGGATATTTTAACCGTCCTTCTATTTAGTACAATGAGTATAACAGGGTATAACATTGTAAAGTGAATTTCAAATTTAACCCCTTAAGGACTGTGCCACGTTGTGAACAAAACAAAACGTAAACAAAACCTGGCATTTGCGCTACATGTCTGTCCAACAGTAATTCACCTCTTTCATATTAAATGCACCCACCCTTATTACATATAATTTTATTCAGGGGAAACAGGACTTTCATTTAATATCAAATATTTAGCTATGAAACATAATTTAATATGAAAAAATTGGGAGAAAATAAGAATTTTTTTATTATTTTTTTAGTTCTGCATGACATTTTAACTGTCAATGTCATAATACTGTTTGCTTTTACTGCAATAAAATACACATATTTGTATTCAGCAAAGTCTCACGTGTAAAACAGTACCCCCTATGTACAGGTTTTATGGTGTTTTGGGAAGTTACAGGGTCAAATATAGCACGTTACATTTGAAATTGAAATTCGCCAGATTGGTTACGTTGCCTTTGGGACTTTATAGTAGCCCAGGAATTAAATTTACACCCACAATGGCATACCATTTGCAATAGTAGACAACCCAAGGTATTGCAAATGGGGTATATCCAGTCTTTTTTAGTAGCCATTTGGTCACAAACACTGGCCAAAGTTAGCGTTAGTATTTGTTTGTGTGTGAAAAATGCAAAAAACGCCACCGGCAGTCCCCCTGCTGGCAATGCAGCAGCCAGCTAACCCGGCCATGTGATTGTGTGGTCCTCGCAAGGACCTCACTCTCACATGGCTGGGGGGTGCCGGAGGAGGCAGGATCCGCTGTGGGGGACTCCCTGGGATCCCAGGTGAGTCCCCCGACTGCGATCCCTGGCGTGGGATCGCTGGCGACTGGGTAAGTAAAAAAAAAAACGGAAGGCGTACTATTACACCCTGTGGCGTTTAGAGCCACTTACAATAGGGCGTAATAGTACGCCCTCCGCTTTTAAGGGGTTAAAGTCAGAAACAGAAGCTTTGCTGACTTGGAGAATTATTTCAGTTCAGCTAGTTTGCCCTAAAATTTTACATTCATTTTGAATCCACTTTGAATTCACTTTGAATTCCTGACATTTATCTCTTTATTAAATTACCCTGCAAGCATTGCTGCCAGTTCTAATCCTTAGCTTCTTATGAACTGTCCTCTAATGATATTAAGTTATAGGAACACTACAGGGGCAGGAACACAAACATGTATTCTTGACCCAATAGTGTTAAAATCGCTATCTAGACCCTCTGGCCCCCCACTTTACTCCCCTAAATATAGTAAACTCTTACCTTTACTCCAGTCTGCTGCTGGTTTTGCCCCGATCTGCCTTCTTGGCTGACAAATTTAGAAGTAATGATCTGAGTTAATCACAATGCCATTGAATTGGCTGAAATTGCCAAGGAGGTGGGACAGGGGGCAAAGCCAAATGCCACCCTGGCCAATCAGTATCTCCTCATAGAGATGCATTAAACCAATGCATCTCTATGAGGAAAGTTCAGTGTCTCCATGCAGAGGAAGCACCTCCAGTAGCCATCTAAATGAGTGGCCAGTTGAGGTGCCCCAAGGCTGTAATGTACACATTGGATTTTCTCTGTAAAAAAATAAAATAAAACAGTGTTTACTGTAAAGCCTGCAGGCACTGATTATACTCACCAGAACAACCGCATTAAGCTGCAATTGTTCTGGTGACCATAGTGTCACTTTAAGTAAAATACTAACATTAAATGAAGTCTATTCAAACTATTGCATATTTTTTTCACTATGCTCTCTGTCCATTAAATTACTGGGACCTCGGCCAGCTCTCTACTCTTCATGAACCCACAATTTTGGATTGATTGGCCAATCAGCCTTCCACCCCTCATATCCTTGAATCTTTGCACGAATGTCATTGTTTGCCTATTGCCTCCTTTTGGCGTAACCATAAATATTACAATGTTTTGTATAGTTACCTTTCCAGAGGTTTACACAGGATATATATCTACTCACACTAGAGCTTTTGGAACACAGACAGTAGGGAAGGAAAAACAATTAGTTGAAACAATGTGGTTAGAGGCAAGAACAATTTGTTTCCAGGCAATCGCATTCATGTATGAAATAGTTATTTTTACAGTACAGGCTAGATATGCCCAGCAGCTCTAAACAGACAGCAGTTAAAACAATGCCATAAACATTGGTATTGATTCTAAGGACAGCTCAGGTTACAGCTGAATCATTAGTCTTCAGAAATTGTACAATGTGTGGAATTGTTATCACAGACATATTATTTAAATAGCAATGATCATAAATACTGCATACCATCAAACAAAAAATAAAACAATGTGGAGCCAAGCCAAGTATAGTGTAGTTTAGATAAATAAATAAGTGTTTGTCATGTCTTTTTTATATTCTTCTACTTCTTATATACTAATAATCAAGAAAAGTGTCTTAATTTAATTTGCTTAAAAAAGCTGAATTGTATTTACACACATATATACACTGAACAAAATTATAAACACACTTGTGTTTTTGCCATCATTTTTCATGAGCTGAACTCAAAGATCTAAGACTTTTTCTATGTAGAAAAAGACAAAGTAGTCCCTGGTTTGTCTTATGTTTTAAAGAAAACTATATCAGAAATAAAGAAAAGAAGAAAAGTTTCTGAGAGAGGAAAAGAAGAGGAAACAATAGGAGAAAGGTAAGTTTGGTGTGACAGTGCCGTTTTAATAAAAACAATGGTGCATATTTCTAAAAGGACATACAACTGAGTTGACTCTGTGTTTTGTATGGTGCAAATAGCATTTTCTTCCACTGTTCAAAGATGTCATTTCAAATTCTGTTACACAGAGCTCTCATAAGATAGATTGTTTTTAAATGTCTACATACATGAGGAATTTATTCAGTTGTTTTAGTTCACACAATGATATATTATGGTAAATAATCAACTCCTCTGTTCCTGTGTGTCCAACCTGTCTGGTTACAACTACATGTTTTTTCGTCCACCCACTGTAAAGAGCTGCGGAATTTGTTGATGCTATATAAATAATAACATAATAATAATAATAATATATTAATAATAAACACTTATTCTTTAAAGCTTGTGCCACATGGTCCTATGTTCACATAAGAGTTGATAATTTAGTGATATCCATCTGCCCCTACAAGGATAAACGAGAGTTGTAGCTGGCCGAGGTGCCATACTTGTGATGCCTCACTAGAAATATTAGTAACAGTGCCTAAACAAAGGCGGCTGTTATTATGTCTTTTTATCTCTCTGAAGAACAAATTTGATGTTACACAGTATTCATTCTACACTACGTGCCATACAGATAAAAGGTATGTGACGCTGATCATGCTGAGACTTCTAGTAGTAATATTGTGGGCAGGTTTATTAAAAAAAATGTCCCTTTGTGTACAAATGTGACAGTACAAGCAAATGTTTGTTTATGTAATAGATCAATGTGAACTAACTGCCACAGCTGTCCTTTGCCTGGTTCACAAAAATGATGTCAATTACTTTTGGGAATTACAAGAAATAATTCTGTGAGCCTGCTAAGCTGCACATTAGGGGGTTATATGTAAAAGCTTGTCGACTGGGTTGCTTTTCTCTATGATCAGAGTGGAAAACTCTGCAAGAGGTGAGAAAAAAATACTGGATCTTGACAACCAGTCTCTCTCTCTGTCTGTCTATCCCATTCACACCACAATTTGCTGATTATTGATTAGCATCACAAGTCTTTTATTGTTACTGTTCTTTCCTATAAGGAAGCTGATTATTTATTCATTAACCCCTTCATATGCAATAATACCTCCCTCATCTCATACAATCACGGATGCATTTCTGTTATTTCACAATTGCATTTTTTTCCCAATAAACTTTTGTCTCAATGTACAAGTCCCCTCTAGACTATAAGCTCATAGGCATGGTTATATTCTTTTTTTGTTCCAGTGTGTCTAAATATTTCTTCCCTGTTTGTACAATTACCAGTGTTAATTTTGCATAAAGTATAAGGTGCTCTTGATATGTGCGCTATATAAGAACTGTTAACTAACTAAATAAAATAATGAATTGACCCCGGGAGCAATCATTAAGTAAAATACAACTTTATATCACCACGTATTTTTGCAAATTGCAATCCTTATGTGTTACAGATTGCTGACTTTACCCTGGTAATGTGGGTACTATGCTCACATCTAATGAAAATGTTTATGTCCTGCTAGTATGTTAGGAATCAGTATTCCCAAAAAGAGCCAGCAGATTCTTTACAAGTTTAAATAAGATGGGTATTTGCCTATTTTTAGGTACATTTACTGGTTACAAAATTGCAAGATTACAAGACATTGGATATTGTATAATCTCAAATACGGTAATTTATTCACCCTTCATATTTCAGAGAAGAAGGGACCAATTAATTCAATATAAAAATTCTGAATATTGGTTATAAGTGTCCTTGCACTACTACCTACATGCAAAACTATATATATTCCATGTTATGCTTTGTTTTCTTTCTCAAAAATAACTTAATATTAAAGTGGTTTAGGGCCCTATCTAATATATATAATCTTGGCAATTAATCTGGTTCATCAATGCATTACTCCCGATTGACATTTGGCATTGCTTTGTTTAACTTCAATAAAACTTACCTGTCTTGATTTGTTGAAAGTATTCAGCATCCCCAAAAGCAATCAAACTTGTTTAGGAACGAATTTAGAATACACCCCCCACAGTGAATAATTGCTTGTCAATGATCACTACACTCTGCTGGAAATGGCATAATTTACTGCTATATTTCTAAAAAGATAATTTCTACAGCCATGCTGAATCTATCACAATTAAGCAATTACAACTGCATTACTAAATCATTAAAATACATTAAAGCAACAATGATAATGTGGCACATTTTCTATAAAGAGTTGCTATTTAGAACTATATTAAATGAATTGTGGCATGCTGGGGAACAGAAGGAAAACAAGACAGGGTTAATACAAGTACTTTTAGACAAACGAGTGCCTGGAAATGGACCGGCGTACGTGCTCCATTTTCTGTCTGCCATATAAATGAAGAGGAAGCAGCATGGGAATAGTGACAAGTGCTATTTTCAATTTAGGAAGACAGGTTCAATTGTGCAGTCTGTATGCAGAATGTGTTGTTAAAGAGATATATTTGCATGTATTAAGATCAGAGAACCTTATGTAGAAAATAAAGCATGTGTGTGTGTGTGTGTTGTGAGAAACTAATGATAAAAACCCCCCAAAAAACTATAACAATTAAAAGGAGACTAAATGCATATATGAGAGTGCTGGTAATATTTTACCTTGGAGAAAAGTATAAATAAATGGCCATTTTTCACTTTGAACTCCTAGATCACAGTGTGGGTGATCATACTCATACAACATATGAATCTGAATATTATTTTTATTATATAGCGCCATCACATTCCGCAGCGCTGTACAATGGGTGGACTAACAGACATGTAATTGTAACCAGACAACTGGACGTATAGGAACAGAGAGGTGGAGGGCCCTGCTCAATGAGCTTACATTCTGATAAATGGAGGTTGCTGGAGTTGTGAGGTATGATGTCATAGAGCACTGCCTGTGACCTCCCTAAGTATGACCTGTGTGTGATGGGACATTAACAAAGATCTCCACATGAATAACTGACACAGACTCTATTTCCATTGACTCCAATGTCACCAGTAAAAGAAACTTTCTTATTCTTAACACCTTATTCTGGCAGCCTGTTCAAGCCAGTATCCTGGGAAAATATCTCAATATACTAGTCCAGGCCTTGACAACATTAAGATTGGAGGACGCTAGCCCATGTTCAAAACTACACAGTGCTGGGCTACCAAAACTGCGCAAGTGTAATGTCCACTGCCTTACTTCTGCAGCATCGTGCCAATAGATATCTCAATGCACACCGCTTGGTGTTTGAATTCACAGAAGAATGGGGTTAGGCTGTCCCCTGCCCTCCATGACAGCTAATTGAAAAACATTATGTGAATATAAACATGGGTTCCAAAAGACAGGGAGAGTCCAATAGAAAAACAAAAAAAACAATACCTTGGCTTTCTAGCCATTTTAGGAGATATTTTCTGGGATATTATATTGGGACGCCATCTTAAATATCCCACTACAATCTGGGACATCTGACAACTCCTTAGTGACTTGTGGTAGCTTCCTCTGTGCCTTTACTATTTCCTTAACCCTCAGCTGGTTTATGTTTAGCATATTGTTTTACATAACACATTGTGGATATTGTTTTTTATTTTCTCACTGGAAAACACTGTTTCTTATCATACAGTAGTGTGAAGGGTAAATGTAAGAATACACAGGACACATTAGACTTTTGTGACTAAATTACTCATTTGGTAATTGTTGGCCACTAGATAATCTCACTAAACCACTAAAAACTGGAATGTTTACTCATTCCTACTTTGTAACAATATTCTCTTCAAAGTTGTCATAATCTCTGTCAAGGTAAAAAATGGGACTTGTACATATAATTAACTGATAAGCAAAAATCAAACAAATGTATTTTTAACTTACCAATCACAGACTGATTGTTCTGTCAAGTAGACTGAATTGTGCAAAAATGTAAAAAAAAAAAAAAAATCTTTGCAAGTTAGCTTGACATTTTGTAACTCTTCTACAGTTCTGTTAATACACCCGTCAGTCTTTTCAACCTTCGTAGCATAGAACCCAATAATAAAAACATGGCTATTTGAGTTTGACAGAAACAGCTCTTTTTGTTTCTGTGCTCTATCTTTGCCTCCAAGTTCTTTTGTTGGAAAAATCTTGACTGTGGCATGTTCTGCTGATGCCCTCCTCCTGACATCGCAGAACAATAGAAATATAGGCTGTAGAACTAAGCTTTGGCAAAAACTGCAAGGCTGTTTCTGTGTTCAGCCTGTATATTTTCAGTACAAAAGGATTCATCATGATACAAGCTTTGCTCTTTTCACTGTAATCAGTCCAAAAGACAGAATCGAATCAGACAGACCTCTCTTGGCTAAAACTACCTCTCTGAATAGTAAGAGGATAAAAATAAGCTATCTGCTAAATCAGACTTCTTAACTTGGTTTGGGTTTTTCTGTTAGCAACAAGAATGTGTCAAGTCTTCCATCAGAGCTGAACTCTAAAATCCAACCTATTAAACTGAATTTAAACAAAAAATGGACCAGCTCAACCAAGTACAGCCACGCACATGTCAAATGTTTGGAAGGGAATATAAATAAAACAAAGATTTGTACATTTAGAAATTCCAGTCCAATAAACTGGATTCAGCATTAGATAATGTTACATGCAGAGCTCTTGGAACACGTTCTAAAAAGAACATTCAAGCTAAATGAAAGTTAATTGTTGTGACGAAAGTAACTTCGTCACGGGTCTTGGAGGGGCCTGCTTGCCAGCCTCCTGCCAAAAGACTATGGGCCCTTTAAAAAAACAATTTTTTTATTTTATATTTTATATTTGGTTCGGGAACTGAGAACACCCAGGAGCTTGTTAAGCCTTATTAACACTTAGTGACAATTCTAACCGCAGTGTTCTAATTGTTTGTTTGGGTGGCTGCTCGCATGAACGACCACGAGGTGGTGGCCATCTTGTTCACATGAACACAGGCAATGGTGTTTGGTCGTCAAGTTCCTAGAACTAAAATCGGACACAGAATCTCCCAAACACTACTGGACTTCCATCATCGCCTGCGTTCGGTTCTATACAACTTAGAAGTGCAGTTTAGTGGAATAGTTTGCCTGGATGAGGGGAACAAGCTCCATGATAAGAACTGACTATGTTTGGTAGTTTTTTTTCCAAACTATCGAACTAGACTGACCGAAAGCCCTGATTTGCTGGAACTGTTTTGGCCATGGGACCATGCATGCGGTCGGTAAAATTATGATTTTTAGAAAATTCCTGAACCTCTGAACTGATCTAGGTGATTTTTGTATATGTTGGTCACCCAGATCGTGGCTACCAGGGGATGTAACGTTTGTGGGGATTTTGTGTGTTTAAAGGTATTTTTGGGATTTTCTCAAAATTTATGTTTTCTGTGCCTGGAGATAATTGAGTTTAATACAGTGCTGACTCAATCTTCTCCCAGGTACAGGGGAGGGATTAACCTATTTTGTATGGGAGTGCCCTGAACCTGAGAGCCAATGTAATCGTGTGTATATTTTTACTGTAGTCTACTCTCAGGTCCAGGAGGGATTGCCCCTTGCATGGGGACCTGCATATAAGGCCAGTTGCGGTTGCCATTAAAGAGATTCGTTTTACCCTTCATGAAGTCTAGGCACATGTTTGGGGGATTGGAGAGCTATATTTACTCTGGGGATTGCTATAATCACGATACTCCCTTGGATTATAATCACTAGCTCTTGTAAGAGAAGCCTGCCACTGGAACCTGGATCCTTGGGTCCAGGGTGGGTGAAGGACAGTGAGACCCCAACCAAGTTGCGGCGGTTTGTGGGGTTTACGGTACTCAAGGATTACTAGGAATCAGCGATTGATGGAGGTACCCAGTCGGGGTGCCAGGCGGTCCATCGTAATTGTACATGAAAGAAGATTTCGGGAAAAAAAATTGATTTCAATAGCTTGACAGAACTTTTTACAGATGGAATGTGCTTCTTCTATGTAACAGGAGAAAGCACAGTGACATGTTAACTATTAGACTTTCCCCTTGTCTACAATCTTTTAAATAAATAAAACTTTAGGAAATCTTATGCGATATCCTTTAAATGTCCCTGCCTAAAGGATTTTACATCTGCCCCTCTTCCCTATTGACTCCACTATTTGTAATGCTCCTATTCTCCACCATGTGTAATATCATTATTTAATACTGTATATTGTGTGTGTACCTATCTACCAGTCTCCCCTAAGGATGCATTGGGGGTTGTATAAAAAGTACTGTTTTCTAAAAAGTGTTCTGAAGTACCAAAGGTGAGATTGTTACCATGGAAACCAGTGGAACCAGCATCATTGCATTGGTGACCTTTTTTTCCCCTTTCCATTTTTGCACCACATTTCAGACCATACACTTTTTATACATTAACCCAAGTGAACTTTATACATTTTGTGTAATTACGATCCACTGTCTTCTTTACATACGCCAGACTTCTTATATCACGGCTGCTTGTATGTTTTATTTCCCCACTGTGCAGAACTGTGGAATATGTGAATGCTTCTAAATGAAACTAACAATGGGAAACAAATTCATGAGAACAAAGACAATTAAATTCCAATTAGTAGCTCTACTCTCCTTTAGTTTTAATGCTATCCTCACTTTCAAGGTCGGAATTAAAGGATAGCAATGCCAGAAAAGCTACAGTCACAGAAATTCAATAACTGATTCATAAAAAAATGTAGGTGTTGCATCAGGACTGGTCCTATTAAATATATACATCTGTTAGTTGAAATATATATATTTTCTGGCATTTAGTGTACTGATCGTATCCAGAAATATTGTGTCAATCTTCTCCATTCTGAGAGCAATCCTAATATAAAGGTATTGCAGATAAACAAAAAGACCCTTTATCTGCTGTCAATATGTATCAACATTCTGAGAATAATAGTAATGGGTAGTAGTTATATATCACTGCATGATGAGACATTAACTTTTGCATTGAAGGTACAAAAAAAATGGACGTAATCACCAGCACTACCCTTCAGGTATCAAATGGAAAAAGCCATACAAACATCAAACTGCAATGGAAAAGAGCCTTTTTGTAAATGCGTTTCAGTATGATTTAATGACATCATTTTCAATAATATTTTTCAAAGACCTGTGAAGTAGGAAATCACACATTTTCTTTCCAGATAATTACACCTTTGTATAGTACTCTTTGCCTAGTAAACCTACCAGGAGAATTTAATTACCCACGTATAATATATAAAGATTCTATTCAAACAATTCCAAATAAAATAAATATATCATTAGGTTGTGGCTTTTATGGTCAATGGAACATACTGCGTCAGAATCTGATAAAATAAAAATTACATATGTCTATTGACAGAATATTTATGATACCAAAATGTTTTTATTACGTATTTATTCCAAAGATAATCCAACCTATTATAAAAGTACAGTAGGTTCTTGATTTATTTTCCTACCAGAAATATTTTGAAATATTGAACTATTTTAAAGGAGCCATAATGCATAATCTTAAAATATGCAATACCGACCTAATAAGCAGACACCATGGTTTGTTTTACATTCAAATCTGTGCATGTTGTGGACTACATCTCCCATAATGCTCTTACACCATAATGCTAAAACATTAGTGTTGAAGGTTGCTTATCCCTGCATTAGAAAATCATGCATTCAAGGAATATTCTATGCACCAAAAAAAATTCAGTTTTGTTGTATAGATCATGCCCCTTCATTCTCACAGATCAATTTTACTGTTTAGAAGTCAAATGACTTTGTTTATGCAGCCCTAGCCACACCTCTCCTGGCTGAGACTCACATAACCTCCATGAAAGAAAAAGGTCAATTTTTACAGCACATTGTGTTTACTTTAGAAGCTCTTTTCCCTTGCTCTTTTAATTGAACTTAATCACACACATGTGGATGATGCACAGAGCAAAAAAAATAATAAATTCTAAATTAAACATATTGTGCAATAAGGATTACTAAAACATGTTGGCTGTTTTTCCAGGAAGTGTGCAGGGAGGACTGTGTGTGTCAGCTGTGGATAGGTCTGAATAAACAAAGTAATTTAACTTCTAAATGTCTGTGAATTGAGAAGTGACCTTGCAGGGGCATGATTTATACACCACAACCAATTTATTAATCGAAATATGCTTAGTGCTTAGAGTTTTTGATTCTAGTCCACTGGTGCTCACATAATTCCTTTTATTGGTTTTCTGAGATTTCTTGACAGACTGATAAGGATATGGGAACTATTATTATTTAACCACTTAAGGACGGCGGGCGTTCTATGCCGTCCTTAAGGAACCGTCTCTAAACGCCGGAGGGCGGCATAGAACGCCCAAACCGTCCTTTCTATTTACCCGGTCGCTGGCAATCCCACGCCGGCGATCGCGGTATGGGGACTTACCTGGGAGCCCAGGGAGTCCCCCTCCTTCCTCTTCGGCCCCCTTGGGCCATGTGATCGCGAGGTCCTTGCAAGGACCTCGCGATCACATGGACGGCATTGCCAGCAGGGGAAGTGCCTGTAATGACAGGTACTCCCCCTGCTGTCTGAAAAAAAAAATTAAAGTTTAAAACAGTGTAAAAATAAATAATATATACTTAGTTCACATTTATACTTAGATCATATTTATTATATATGTGAACTAAGTATATACACACATACACATAAATACACATACACTGTCTAAGTGTATTTTAATATTAATATATATATAATTATATATATATTAATATCAAAATACACGTACAATGATATTGATTAAATATATATATAATTTTCATTATATATATATTTATAAATAATATAAAATAAATAAATCTGTAAATACGTTAAAAAATTAAATAAAAAATATATATATATGTAAATTCGTTCTAACTGTATTTTAAAATGAATATATATATATATTTATATCAAAATCGATACGAAATAATATATATATATCTACATACATAAGTATATACGTATATATCACTATATATATATACCTATTTATAAATAAAAATAATGAAAAAAAATTATATACATATATATATATATATTGTGACGGACCCGCTGACACTCCGACAGAGTGCCTCCGCCAATCGATGCTCTTAGTGCTTGCCGAGGACTCCAAACACTCCAACCGACACCATCAGCACTGCAGACCTATCCCATCCCCCACACATGAGCCAAGGATTCAAGAAAGGGTCAAGCAGGTCTGTTTAACCCCTTAAGGACCAAACTTCTGGAATAAAAGGGAATCATGACATTTCACACGTCATGTGTCCTTAAGGGGTTAATGAGCACACAAAAGCAACAGCACTCATGCAGCAAAACTATTCCTCAGAGGAAAACAAAATGACAGTTAAAAAGGGTCAGACAGAGTTTGAATATATGACAGTTATTGGAAGTTGGAGAACTGTGCCAGTACCATTTAAAGGGCCAAGACAGTCTTTTAAAACACCAATAAGTCCAAATGGTGTTTCTAACTGGCAAAATCTCACAGGGGCCATAGTCATATGGCAAGAGGCTGGTAATTAGTCCTCTCCAGGCACAAGTGGCGAAGGGCACTTCTTCACATAAATACATATATTTATATACACACATATATATAATAATTCTGCGTATATATTTATGTAATAATTTTACATAATTTGGTCATTTTATTAATTACAATTTGCGGTACCAGCCTGACAACCCAGGCCGAAAGTCCAGGGAATTTAATTTGCTAGCACTATATTTAACCCTGTAACTTTTCAAGACACCATAAAACCTGTACATGGGGGGTACTGTTTTACTCGGGAGACTTTGCTGAACACAAATATTAGTGTTTCAAAACAGTAAAATGTATTACAATGACGATATTGTCAGTGAAAGTGAAATTGTTTGAATTTTTCACACCTAAATGGCACTTACACGGACAATATAATTGTTGTGATACGTTTTACTGTTTCGAAACACTAATATTTGTGTTCAGCGAAGTCTCCTGAGTATAACGGTAGAGAGTCAAATATAAGGCTTGCGTTTCAGTTTTTTCACATTGAAATTCGCCAGATTGGTTACGCTGGCTTTGAGACCATATGGTAGCCCAGGAATGAGAATTATCCCCATAATGGCATACCATTTGCAATAGTAGACAACATAAGGTATTGCAAATAGGGTATGTCCAGTCTTTTTTAGTAGCCACTTAGTCACAAACACTGGCCAAAATTGATGTTCAAATTAGTTTTTTGCATTTTCAAATATTAACACTAACTTTGGCCAGTGTTTGTGACCAAGTGGCTACTAAAAAAAGACTGGGTTTACCCCATTTGCAATACCGTGGGTTGTCTACTTTTGCAAATGGTATGCCATCATTGGGGGGTAATTCTCATTCCTGGGATACCATACGGTCTTAAAGGTAACGTAACCAATGTGGCGAATTTCAATGTGAAAAAAACTGAAAAATGGAACATGCTATATTTGACGCTGTAACTTCCCAAAACACCATAAAATCTGTACATAGGGGGTACTGTTTTACACGTGAGACATCACTGAATACAAACATGTATTTTATTGCAGTAAAATCAAACAGTATTATGACATTCACAGTTAGAAAGTCATGTAGAACTAAACATTTTTTAAAAATTCTTATTTTCTCCCATTTTTTAATATTTTATTCATATTAAATTATGTTTTATACCTAAATATTTGATGTTAACCCGTTAAGGACACATGACATGTGTGACATGTCAAGATTCCCTTTCATTCCAGAAGTTTGGTCCTGAAGGGGTTAAATGAAAGCCCTGTTTCCCCTGAATAAAATGATATATAATAAGTGTGGGTGAACATAATATGAAAGAATGGAATTACGTTTTGTTTTGATCACAACATGTACATTTGGCTCAGTCCTTAAGGGGTTAAATAATGTAAAACGTATCAATATCAGGCTAGCATATTGCTTTCTTTTTGAATACCATATCCCTACATACTTCTTTGTTTTCCTCTAGGATCATGGTTTGATATAATACATACTTTCTTGATACTTTTAATTGCTATCCTGAATATATGCAAAAGTTTTCCATGATTAACAAAGAGTTTTGGGATTCAGAAAAAACTTCAGTTAGGACATCTGTCTGTTTTCAATTGACAAATCCAGTGGATCTCTCTCACGTGTTCTTATTAGGGTTTTTGTGCCTCTCCAGCCATGTGAATGTCTTTATTTTACATTATATATTTTTTTTTCATCTGCAATGTCATTTATGTCTCTATGTCCTTTTCTGTTTTTATGTCCCTGTTTGAGTATTGTGCTTCAATCCTCCTCTCCCTTCAGAAACCCCTCAACAATTTTCACTCTATAATAACAGTAATTATATTTGAAAATTGGAGCTAGCAGGGCAAAAATTTGAAATAATGCCATGTTGGAAAGGTCTCAGGCTTTGATAGTTTCACATGGTATTCACTGTAAAAAAGGCAGCTGTGCTGTTGATTTTGCCTTTATACTTTGTGTTGTGTGTTTGATACCATATACCTGTACACAACTAGTTTGAATGAAATAGCTAAATCCACCAAAAAAATAAAGTGTCCACATGCTTATGGCTGTATAGTGTGAATGGAATGATGTCAACATTAAAGGGTCTGTTAACATTGCAGGATGCAAAAGCACAGATAAAGTCACAATTTAAGCATTTCTAGTAAAAAACTAAAGCTATTGATTTTTTTTTTTTTACTTTCAGAAAACATTCAGAAGTTTCATTGTCCGAGAAAATTCCAATGTTTAATTGTTATTTTAACATTACTACATGGTTACAATACTTCTGTATGTTTCTGTAACTGTCTGAGTGACACTATCATTGGAAAGGTTAAGCGGGCAGCTGGTACCCTGTACACTGTCTCCTTACCAGATTGACGTCTAACTGCAGAAGTTTGCAAAACATCAGTCTCTGGCTGGTACAAATTGTGTCTGTGTCTGGGCATGTCACACAAACATATAGTATAACATACCCATCAACTGTCCCAATTTCGGTGGGACACTTCCAATTTTTAGTTCCTTTCCCGGCGTCCTGACGTAGTTCCCTGGAGTTCCACTTTTGTCCTCAACTAGCACAGTGCAAGTGCATTATAAGATGCGCTTGCGCTATGTCCAGGGCACTAAGACCTTGCAGAGAGCACTGCAACAGTGCTCCCTGCAGTGTCTGCTCTCAGTAGGCTGGCTTAAATGATGGACAGGCAGCCTGGTGTGCTTTCACGCCAGGCTGACCTGCCAGTAACTTTGATTGACCCGCCTGCTATGTGGGGGTGCAGCGCCCTTGGGGGCAAAGATAGGCATGATTGCATCACTTGCTGCCTCCTTTACCTTCCTCCCTGCAGCGTCCCAATTCTCTGGATGCCATAGGCTTGAGAAATACACACATTAGGCTTCAGAAATCAGTGCACACAGCCCAGTTTACAAAACTATAATCAATATGTAGTAACTGATACTAAAAGTTTATAAAGCAGCTCTATTCATCCTATGTGATAAGGTTGGCAAAATAACTACTTGTTCCATAAACCTCTGCTATACAGGCTGATTTCTTGTGAGTAAATGATTATAAAAAGTCTGCCTCAGACACGGGAGATCTGAAAGACTGTGTATTCACAATTCTCCCAGAATGACCCAATCAATTTGCAGAAGAGCACAGGCATATTATTATATATTATCACATTTTCCGATTTCCAACCCACATTTATGCAGGCTCCCTGTTCAAATACATTCTGTTTTAAAACACAGCTTTTTATGCCAATGCATGAGTTATGATCCAAAATTAAACACTTATATGTGTTCAAAGAGTGAGTTCAGATTGCTTAGATAAACTACAAAATCTATAGTCTATTCGTTTCTTCAAAGATCCTAATCCTCTATAAAAGAAACAAACAAATATATTGTACAATAACTGTCATACATAAACAAAAAAAATATACTGCATTGATGCACTGGCATTTAGAATGCCACATACAACCTCCCCAGAGATAAGGTAATATTTTGCCTGTACAAAACTTATAGTTTAATGTATAAGCTCTCATAGGGAGCCAGAGTTCTTATAGTAAAACTATTTTTTTCAGAGGAAGAAGGTTACTGATGATGAGATCAGCCATAGAGTTCTCAAATAATTGACCCTGACCTATAGTGGCCAGGGTATTGCATTTTAGCTAGTTCAGAATGCCAGAATACCAAAAGAGTTTATTCTTCAATGGAAGAAAATCTGTCTGTGGATACTGGCAGTTTTCAATAAAATAATGGAGCAGAATGTATAGGGAACTGCACTCACTCCCATCAATCTGAGCCAGGGTGCTTAGCTGTACCAGAACCAAACATCAGATTCCCATAAAGTAGTATAGTAAAGGAAAGAGGTCCAGGCACTCCTTGGTTCAAAATAGGCACTTTATTAGAACCTCAGCAACGTTTAGACCATCTTGGTCTTTTTCAAGCTTGGCCTTGGTCTTTTTCAAGTGCCTATTTTGAACTAAGGAGTGCCTGGACCTCTTTCCTTTTCTAAAATAATGGGGCAGACCATTAATTTAAAACGTAAACAATAACCAATTTCTGCATTTCTTGGTGTAGACATTGCAGTTGTTAATGCTACTATGTAAAAACAATATATTATAATTTATGCAACATTTGAGTACAATACATACAGATATAGTAACACAAGTTTGACAATACCAAAACCCAGTCAGCAGTGGTGGAGGTTTCAGCAGTCCTCATGTCCAGTCAGACTCTCAAAGGCAATGGTACTACTTCTAATGATGGAATGGAGGACACAGCCCCTACTTGTGATTAGTATGTGACTTTGATGATGCTAGGTTAGTTTTTCTTATTACAATAAATGTGGGATATAAATGATTGTGTATTGTTTAAACTAACACAGCTTTAATCACCAAAAAAGGTGCTTGTGTTGCAAAAATGCGTTGGTGCTAGGAAGATATGATACTGTAACATCATTATGTTTGACTTTAAGAAACACACAGTGCACTACACTAAACACAACACGCAGTGCACTGCACAGTGCTCACACACTTGCATATCCCACACTAGACACACTCAGAAAAATAAAAAAGCATTTTCTTTCCACAAAACACTTTTGAACTGTAAATTGGTGATGCCAAGTTAAGTGGCAGTGGCTAGAAGAAGGACACAGCACAAACCGTATACATCAGTTTCACACTAGGATGAATGGAGCAGGCTATATACCACTCAAAGCTTGTGTGAGTGCCAATGCTTCCCTATATAAAAGCATTGGATTAGCTGAGATCATCAAGATTGATGATCTCAGGCATTGACGCAGACTCAGGGTGGGCCAACTGTGGTGAGGTCAGCACAGCGTGGGAGATAAGGCAGGTAAAATCACCTTTAATCTCAACAGAGAGGGGGTCGGTCACCTGAACAGCTACTTCAGCACCATAGTATCAGCAATGTTTGTATTCCTGATTTAGAAAAAAAAAGAAAGAAAGAAAACCCCCTTTTAAAAACTGTAAATTGGTGACCTAGTGTCAATAACACAATGGAAATCTCCTATCTCCAACTCAAAGTTGTTTTAAGTGCCACTATCCACAGCCTCTTCTTTATTTCACCCCCCACCTCCTTTTTTAGAGACAGGAACAACACTCTGATTCATGAATGAAAACAAACATGTTCATGTGTTGTGTGAGTCATTTGCTGCAAGATTCTGGTACACAGGGGTTCAGAAATGAAATTTCATCCAATCTCCTGATTGGCCCGAGTCTGAACAAATTGCAATTTGGACCAAAAAAAATCTCCAACTCTAATGTAAACTGATATTCTACCAAAATGGTTACTCGTTGGACTGACAGACATACGCCTGACAGGAAGTTTGTATGACTTAAGATTTATGCATACAGTATACTTACAGGAGAAAACTGACAAAAAAATATAAATGTAATTTAAAATGAAATAGTAAATTTGAACCAAAATGTCAAATATCTCTTTAAAAACAGTCTCAAGAATAATGAAGAATGATGTTCATCAGGATTCCAAAAGCATGACTCCATCAACACATAAACTAAGGATGAAATAATATCATTAAATCTTTAGTTGCAGATAAATCAATTATTACACACTATGCCAACAATGGAGGGGACCTAATAATTCTGTATCTAATCACATATACACTTTGTTAACGTGCAGAAAGTGGGGCTCCAATATTTCACACTCTACTCACTTAATGCATGTACTTAACCTGTGACAAAGTAACACATCAGGTCACGTTCAACAAGATAAACCTATAAATACATACATTTAGCAAATAGTGTCACTTTAAACAGGTCCAACTCCACACTCGGATGTTTACCACAATGCCAAGACTTGAAGGTCGGACAATATGCAGACACGTCTTTTAGGACATCTGGCAAAAAAGATGGCAGAAGTCTTGATAGAGCAGGCTAAGCATGTTTGAGGATTGTATATCTTGCATATTGGTTATTTTTTAATGTAAATGCCTCAAAATTTTGCTCAGACTCTCAGCAGCATCCTCAGCCTTCAATGTGGTTAATAGAAAACAAATTGCAGAACTTACCATGGTAGACACAGCACATGTTTCTAACACACTTATCATCTGTTCTCAACACACCAATTTTTTTTTGTTATTTTAACAGAGGGAGAGGGAGAGGGGGGATGGGACCGACCTACCTACCTACCCCTATGCAGACTAAAACACTTCTGAAAACTTTTCTGGGGACCCAGGTTTCAACAGAGCTTAGAAGACTCAATGCAGAAGGCATTCGTTGACGAGCATGAAAGAATCTGACAAGACATATCTTATGGTAGAACATCAATGATGTTCAGTATATAATACAAAAGACATGCAAAAACTCCTTTAACCCAGGGGGCTTCACAACCCCTAGGGCATCTTCTACGCAAATACAAATATACTTTTTTTGCAGCCAATGGTTCAACTGTATATAACATACTGGATTTGATTAAAAAATAAACCTAAGCAGAGCAATTCGTTTTTATAATAAATGATGTCAAAAGTTTGTATATTGTCATAACAACACCAGAAGGGAATAGAAGCAGTGAAAGACATATTAAGGATGATAACTAAGAAATCCCTTCTGTTGCGTTTTCTTTCAAATAGGAAGTGACTCAAGTCAGAATATAATTTTATTTAGAAATATCTGATATTACAATGTGCGCCACAATCGAATCATAGTGATTCCAATCCATCCATGCATTAAGGAATACGAATCAATATTACCAACAGATAAAGTATCGGGATGGGAAAAGAGCAAGTGTGACAAAGTGCATGTATACAGAAGTACACCATATACAAACATATTCCTAACAAACAGATAGCAGAATTGTTAAACATTGCTGTTTGTTACTGTTTACAGTCATCCTTCAAAAATGTAGCTTCTTTTGATTTGTTTTTTTCATATGTGAGCTTTAACAAAATAAGGCAAATCTATTTATGTTAAATAAAACCTTTTTCTTTAAATCAAATAATCAAAAATAACGTCAAAACAAACCAACTTGCTTGGTGGTGCTAAGGGGGATGCTTTTTTGGCACATATTAGGAAAACATGTTTCAAGTAGATATCGTTTTAATGTTACAAATAATGTAAACTGCTTTGAGGCAATAGGTAATGAGTCTCTAACAAGAACATGTATAATGTCTATGTAAATACTTACCATAAGTATATCTTACATTTCTGCTCAAATGTTTTTGCATTACACAAGTCATTGGTAGTCGTCGGTTTGTCTGCACGCACATACATCCACAGTCAAAGTACATATGAAAGCACTTGGAATGAGATTATCAGTGGCCTTTGATTGTGGTTAGGTTGTCAAGGAATCATAATACACAGCGATCACGCACTATCCTGAATAATTTACATAACACAGAGGAAAACATATTCTGGGCACCACACTGTTGTACAGCACAAGTGCATAACCCAAACTCACATCTGCTTTATGGAAATTCACATCTGCAAAATCGGTGAACAAAACAGCACGAGATACCCGACAGCGGCCAAGCAGATCATCATATCAACTATATTAAATTCAGCCTCTAGAAACATACTCTTTTGTTTCTTCTCTCTCTCTATGATTTGGTTTTGTTTTATATTTGGAACTATATATTCTATTTCTTCCAGCCTGCTACGGCAGAAAACCTCTGGGAGTATTGCATTTCTAGAAAATTTCTGATCTGTTGACTGTGCATGTTAACAATTTCGATGTACTTGTTTTGCTAGCTAAATAATATGTTCCATATTTTCTTCTCCAAATGTTCATCACAGTATTTCTAGGGTATCTGCTTTGAAAAGCAATCCAAATTCTGCTTCCAAATAATTCTGTTAGTATTCAAGAAGTGTGTAGAAACCTATTACATGTCTGACACCAAGTGGTGGCATTGTGTAACTATTTTCTGTTTCTCTGTAGTATAACACAGACATTCTGAATGTCAAGTCCTTGGAAATTTGGAATAAAGTTAACTTTGTCAATTAGACTGAAATATGTCAGCGGTTCAGCCGTCCATCTGTCCATCCTCAAGTACAGCTTTTCCAAGTATATGTTTGTTGATCCAGAATAAAAGCATCTGCTCCACCCAAAACAAGCCCCTTCCAGCATTTCTGCTTTAATTAATAACAAACGTTTTTTATCTTAAGCAAGTAAAAAAATATTCTTGACTTTAAAGGGACACTATAGTTACTAAAACAACCTTACAATAATGAAACAGTTTAGGTGTCCCTGCAGTCTCACTGCTCAATTCTCTGCCATTTGGGAGTTGTCACTTTGTTTATGCAGCCATAATTACACCTCTCTGCATGTGACTTGCACAGCCTTCATAAACACTTCCTGTAAAGAGTCATCTAATGTTTACACTTCCTTTATTGCAAATTCTGTTTAATATCGAATTTCTTATCTGCTGCTCTGTGAATAGCTTGCTAAACCTTGCTAGCCTCCTGTGGGTAATTAAAGTTCAATTTACAGAGCAGGAGATAAAAAACTTCTGAGCAAGTTACAGTTAAATGAAAATTCAACCATTTTTTTTATGCAGGCCATGTCAATCTCAGCCAGGGTAGGTGTGGCTTGGGCTGCAAAAACAGAAACAAAAGTAGTTTAAGTCCAAAATAATAGAGAATTGAGCAGTGTCTCATCCACTCCATGTTCAGCAGGCAGCCCCCTCAACCGTAGGGGTGCCTGTCTCATTCACCCCTGCTGGCTTCCATGTTATACAGGTAGGCACTTCTGTTGGAAAGGTGTCTGCCTCATTCAGTCCCTGGTTCCCCTCATATTATGCAGGCAAGCACCTATCCAGCAGAGATGTGTGACACTTCTGTCCCCAGCTCCCTACTGCACATGAAAGTAATGAATGCACACAGTGTTTGAAGCAGTGTTTGTTTTACTTTAGTTTTAATAAACTTTAAAGATGCACCCCAGACCCTGCCTGGCCTGACACACACAAAATACCACATAGTGACAAGTACCCACTCCAACTGTGGTTGCCTGTCACTAAAACCACTGGGCAAGTTATTTTATTTTAGCTATAAAAGGTTCTCCTGATGAGATTATCGTATAACTAAAAACCTGAAAGCAGGGTATTTACTTCATTACAATTTTACTTTATTTTTCTATCTAATTTTAATGTGAAACAAAAATTTAAGAGTAATCTATTGGCAGCATCTTGTGGCTAAACTCTGTATTACACTTTTAATTCGAGTTTAGCCTCAAATTAGGCTATTTTTTCATTAATTAATAGAAATATGTCTATATGGTTTATCCCCTATATATGGGATCATAGTTGTTTCATATAAACATATTTCTGTTCGTAATTAAAAAGATTTAGGGACAGAGTCAAATCCAGGTTTCTCTTCTGGCACCCCACCAACTTGAAAAGTCACCAGCCGCCACTAGGAATACCTATTTTTGGTCACATTCTAATTGATCTTCCCATTGCGCAATTCCATAGGCAAAGTCTTGGTACCCATTCCTTCCTGGTCCATTCTGAAATAATAAATCAGGGTACCAGTTTTTGAATTTTAAAAGGAGCTAAGCCACTCTGGACTCGGAAAGTACTGTAGCTACATCCCCAATAATAATATCCCTGACATTTGAGCCATGGACAGGTTTGTATTTCATGCACCCTTATTGTTTGGTGTCCCCATTAGACCTCTACGCAGATTGTAACTACATCAATCATCTGTCTGAGCTTGCTGCAGTCTTCTGCTGTGTGAGAATATACCTTATGAGTCTGAGCATGAAGATCTCAATAGCTCTGCTTTTAAACTGACAGATTATGCTCAGTATGAAAGTGAAAGCATTGCACAGGTCATGCTGACATCAGCTGAGTGCCAGGATTTGCTTGCAGTAACATCATATAATTTGGATCACCCGGGAACACAGTATTTATTATAATGTGTAACAGATGCGGTCTACAGTATGGAACCATGATCCTGACTGAAAAGAAAATTAAGGACAATTTACCTTTTTAAATAGTTGTAGTAAGGAGCAAAAGTAAAGGAAATGTTGCACTCGATCAACCTTTGAAAGTTGTGATACTCACTGTGTGATGAGATTAATTTTTAAAATAGGCCAGTGACCCCAGTGCACGGACTTTAATGAAATCTACATGCCATAAAAGCAGCAAAGTAGCCAATAGGGAGTCTAGAAAAAAACGTAGTAGAGATTGTTGAAGACGCGAATGGAGTTGGATTCTATGGCTCATTTCTCTGATGGACAATAAAAATTAATGATTTATTGAGCACAATCTACCACCATTTTTTTTATTACTCAATTTGCTATTTTAGTCACTGAAGAGGTAACAAACATTACAGTTTCAATAAACGCATCTCTGGAGAGATCTGCAATGTGAAATAATATGATTGCTGGCAACGGGAGAGGTGTGACATAAAGTGGCTATAGTTAATTATTACTATATATTGTTCCTGTCGCTGGAGTTTGAAAAAGTCTAAATGTTTTATCATAAGCAGCCTATCTATAGATAAAGCATCACATATATATACACTGTCGTATGTATTGATGGAATTTTATTTTTTATAAAATTGCTCTGTAAATGTACCTAATACATTTTTTATAATGTTAAAGTACACTCCAAACACCATAGCCCCTACAGCTTATTGTTGTGGCTATGGAGCATGATGTCTTTGGGTGCACTCAGAAATGGTTTGGCAACAAACATGGAATCCAAAGCCTTGTCTCACACCTGCCACTCAGAAAATGCAATGGGTTACCTATGGCAATATCCATCCATACCCATCCATGCCTGGAGGGCAATTGTGTGGTGTGTCAATAGGTTTTCTTGTTCACATTCTACAGTACTGTTGAGGTTGTTCCATGTACAAGTTCATGTACAGCAATGCTTTTGATTAAAAAAAATGCTAATTAGTGAACAGAGCAAGCTATTCATAACCAACACAGTCATAACCAATACCCATTCTACATCTTCCGCAGAAACATATGCACACACTCTCTGCTACAGATATTCTCTCTCTGCCACAGACACACACTCTCTCCATGTGCCACAGACACACACAGTACCAAGGTAGAACATGTGACATGGGATGTATCTTAACATCGTATTAAGTATAGGAATGTATGCAAGAGGTTAGTCCGTGGAGAGTTATTGTTCTTTATATAGATCTTTTACACACATTCTCTCTTAAACTTCCCTTATTTTGCTCAATATCCATTATTTTGCCTCACTCACCCCATGCTCCTCTATTTTATCTAATCTCCCCTCTTTCCCCTTCTCCTATTTTTTTTCCCAACCATCACCCATTCCCTTCCTCCGTCAAGTTGTCTTCAAAAAATTTTTTTTAAACATAGTAATATATTCTGACTGACCTACGTCAAATATAATGAAAGTGGGTAAGGTCTCTAAGGAACGGCTGGGCTGCTCCACCTGACCAACCTCAACACTGAAGCTATGTGGTGTGTGTAGCAGAGCTGTGTGGGAGACACAGAGGCGATATGAGGTAAAGTTATGACTGCTTAATGCTAAGCAATTGGTCTTTGAGTTTTATACTAAAATTAGACTCAGATACTACGGGGTTTATTTACTAAACAAGGAAGTGCACAGATCTGATGAGTAAATTGCAAATTTCAAGTCAGAATGTTATGTTTCTAGTTTTGCAATTTTGTTCTAAAATCTTGCAATTACCTCGCCAATTCTCTTCAATTGGCCCTTTGTTTTTATTAGTTTGCTGAAAATCACCTGATGCCCACTAGATGGCAGAACAGAATTATTATGGTAAATTGTATAAAACCTGCAATAAATAATTTACTACATATTAGTAATTAATAAAAATGAATGATCATACATGTATAAACATTACAAATTAAGTTTTAACCATTCATAATATATTTATCTTTACATGTACCTTATCAAATTGTTTAACCCCTTAAGGACCAAACATCTGGAATAAAAGGGAATCATGACATGTCACACATGTCATGTGTCCTTGAGGGGTTAAATGGAGCATCAATTGAAAAAAAAAAACTGTTGTATTAAATTCAATTGGACTGGGATAAAGTGTTATGGTAGCAAATAAATCATTTGGGCTTTCTATGTGTGCCTAGTGAAATGTTGGTGCCAGTCTTCATTTAAGAAGCTCGCTGGAGTCCAGATTTACAATTAGATTTGTTTGGCACATTCTTCAGGTTCCTGAAATGTATCTGTTGGCTGGGTACCAGATGCCATAGATAAGCTTGTTCACATTTTACAGAAAATGTGCCAAACAGACATTGAAATAAAAGCTTCATTTATACAAGCTACACAAACAAAATATAATAACACCATGATGTTTTTCATGCAGTCTTTGTATGTATCATTGAGATGAGGAGCATTTAACAAGTGGAACTGTATATAAGATTCTGTATAGTTAGAAATGTGTGAATGAGCGATGAATCCATACAATTAATTACTATAGATTTTAGAGCAAAGCATAGCTTGTAGGCACCAAACAAAATATTTAAGAGACCCACCTGAAGCTTCTAAGGCTAAAATTTAGACATTTAGACTTTAAAGGAAAATATGATTGCCCTTATTTATTTATGAATGTATGTTTTTATTTGTACTCTTTACGTTCTTTTGTTTTATAAAGAGAACAGAAAAATGTGTATAAAAGATCTCATCTTAAGATCTTTCCAAATAACAGCACAACAGCAAAGAAATCCTAGTCATGACATAAGCATTCCAAAACCATTATCAGTACAATGCACAGGTCTCAGTACTTTAAGCTGCTTGAACTAGCAACTAGAAAGCCTTCAATATCACGAGAGAATTAAGAAGAAGACAGGGTCCATAATGATGTTGGGCTCAAGTAAACACACTCTATATTGGATGATCAGACTTTTTGAATATCAGTCTGGCTTTTGAGTCCATTCTGTTGACATACAACAAATGGGAACTTTATGGGCTAAATAACTGTCCAGTGAGCAGAAGACAACTTTTGGTTTGCTGAGACCACTGACTCTAATTGTCTATTCCTTTGACGTAGCTCAGAAAGTAAACCGAAAATTAAACTTTGGAAAGGCTGAGGGCAAAATTTGAAGGAAATGGCATCCAGCTTATAAAGTATCCAGCATGAGGGAAAAGGTAGAGTCAGCAGCTGTTACTTCACAATGCTTGAATAGTGGTCCGCACAGGTGTGTAACTTCAGACAATCCACAAGAAAAAAAAATTGTGAAATAAAACACATATATTTTGAAAATTAGGCATACATGGCATAATACTAACACCTAATCTAGGCAAAAAATAATGGGGATTTAGTTACATTATATGATCATAAATTGCATAAGCCTGCCACAACGTCAATGTACCCCATCTTTGGCAGGTCCTACTCTCACAGTCTAATGTCTGCTCTTATGTGAATAACTCACTTACTTGGGGAAGAAAACTCCATCTGAGGCTCTCTGCAGTACTAGGCTAAATAGGGACTTGAGATGAGGCACCTGTATACAATAAACAATACACAAGATCCAGCGCACTCTTTTATAGTGTGCGCTGGATCTTGTGTATTGTTTATTGTATAATATGGCCCCCAGCAGCATCCCATTTAAGAATGTTCAGGTGAGAGCAACCACCCCCCAATGTTTCATATATATATGAACCTGTTACAGGTGCCTCATCTCAGGTCCCTGTTTAGCCTTGTACTGCAGAGAGCCTCAGATGGAATTTTTTCCCCAAGTAAGTGAGTTATTCACGTAAGAGTAGACGTTAGACTGTGAGAGTAGGACCTGCTAAAGATGGGGTACATTGACGTTGTGGCAGGCTTATTCAATGTATGATCATATAATGTAACTAAATCCCCATTATTTTTTGCCTAGATTAGGTGTTTTTAAAAAAAATTATAGAAAAAAACTTTTAGAAAAAACTAATAAAATCTTTAAACATTGAAGTTGCTGTTTAGTAGGTAGGAGAGTGCGCTGGATCTTGTGTATTATTTATTGTATAATAGGGCCCCCAGCAGCACCCCATTTAAGCCCATTTAATACTAAAACAACAATCCTCATATATGCTCAGGTGGTCTGGACATAACATACAAAATATAGGTTATGTAATGCAATATAAATGACACAATTCTCAAAAAAATAAAAGGAAAGATAAGAAACAATGTACCAAATACCAGGATCACCAGCAACTGCTCGAAGGGGGAGAGACAACCCAGAAAAACGACCAAGAAAAACGTTAGTGAGGAGCGAAGAGTCAGCAGCTGTGTAGTGCATGCATCACACTAACATAAACTGATGTCCGTAGTTTGCTTGCAGTCACAACATACTACATGGTTCATATTGGTACCACAATACACAATACACAATACTATACATATTTAAGTATGTATTATATATTTGCCTAAAACTAAATAAGATTGCAGCTATACAGGAAGCCTGTGAGGTTTAAATGCATTTGTCTTCGTACATTATGAATTTCGGCCCTTTGCCTTAGCTATAAAAATGACTAAGCTAAGAGGCCATCTTGAGAGATGTGATTGTAACTTTAAATAAAATACATTAATTAATGTCAATTTTATCTCTTTAAACTTTTTTGGGTGTTGCTATATCATATAACATATATTTGTGCTTATTGGTAAATCAAGCTCTGTCAAATCTGCCTGAATTTGAAAGAAGTAGAATGAGCCTTATTGTGCTTCATTTAAACTTACATTGAGGTCCTCACATGGACGCCAGAATGAGATCTTGCTTCAGCTCTGAGACATTTGTGGGTGGTGGTGTGATTTATACTTTTTACGTTTTGGCGAGTCAGCCATACTGGCTAATACATGTGTTTCCATGCTATCTCTAGGCGTATATTCTTTTCCAATGATCTTGTAACTACATTTTCATTATAATTAAAACTGATTAAATAAATGCTGACTGCAACAAACTACACAAAAGGTGCTTTGAAGTGGCAGGATTTCCATGTCTTTATAGTGCATAATATGTTTCTGCTTTGAAGCTGGCCCTTTCAATTGCGCTAGATCATGTTAGCAAGCTGTGTTTAAACAGGCTCCCTTCTAGGTGGGCTCTGCATACAATCTAGGTTTAGAATATTTAAAAAGCAAAAACAAAGAAAAAGGCCGATACAGTCAGAGAAGCAGGTTGGCCAGAATAGTAAACTATATGTAATGAAAGCCTAGGAAACCTAGCAAATTATATTGTTATTGGGACAATTACTGACGGCTTGCATCTAGTAGATTTCCACTGATGATAAATCAGTCATTGTCACTTTAAAGCGACTTTAGGGATATGGAAGATGTGCTGAGATACAGCTGGTGCCCCTCATTTATCAAACAAGTCTAGACGCTTATTGCCAGGCCAGTCACTTCTTCCCCTCAATCTTCTTTCTGTGCAATCACTTCTGGTACTGACAGTTTAGGTACAGGAGGGGAATATATTACTTTTATTCAAGTAGTAAGGCCTTGCAAACCACAGTAAATATAGAAGTACATGGTAAACATATTAACAATTTTTTGTGTAAGCTGTAAAGCTAGATCTGAATTCTTTCTGACTGTATAACGCATGGTTAGAAGACTCGCATTTGATGATAATATGCCAGCTAGTACTAAATACAATATTATGTACTATGTATTATGCAATACAGTGATAGGAGCATTTTCTTGGTTTTCGGTTCACAGATCAAATGACAAAATGTAGCCAATAGAAGAAAAAACAGGAGCAGTAAAAAAAATCTATATTTACATATTTTTGTATTACATATTTAATACATATATAATATGCAAATATATCATCAGCATTCAGTAACTGTCCCCTAGCCATCAATCATCTTCTTTTTTTTTTTTTTAAACGCCACAGGCGTAACTAAATGAACATGCTATTGCATATTTCAGTTGGTTCATGATTCCGGTACATTTTGGCTCAAAGTTCAGTGATTCAACCTATCACTCAATTGGCACAAATTCAGACAAATAACACTTCAGACTGAAACAAAGTCTAATATTAGCTGCTTGTAATTGTTCAATATCACAGGCATTAGGATAGGAGACAGGCACCCGGTGGGACCCAGGCAACAATGCAACCCATTTCAAAATGGTTTGCCCATTAGCAGGAGACGGTTCGAAGGTTCTCCTCACATTGTTATTATTATTATTGGTATTTATACAGCGCTAGCTTACTCCGCAGCACTTTACAATAAGAGGGGAATTTCCAAATGAGACAATAACAAAGTGTGACAGGAACAATAGGTAGTTGAGAACTCTACTCAAACGAGCTTACAGTCTAGAGGAGGTGGAGTATAAAAACACAATAGGAAGGGTATTGAGGGAGACAGCAAATAGACATGGTGAGAAAGTAGCAGAACTGGAGGTGAGAGTGGAGAGTGGCCTTTTAGGAGAGAGCAAGAGGAAAGATTGAGAGATAGAAGTTACTCTTGGAGGCCATAAGCAATGCTGAAAAATGGGTTTTGAGGGACTTTTTAAGGGATTGAAGACTAAAGGACTGAAGACTAAGGCAGGCTGTTCCAAAGGAAAGGAGCAACTAGAAGTCCATGAGAAGTCTTGCAGTAAGGTTGCGAGCAGCAGACAAGAGAAGGTCGCCAGTAGAGTGGAGAGACCGAGTGGCGGCATATGAATCAGTGAAGAAATGTAAGAGGTGTTATGGTTGGTTAGAGCTTTAAAGGTAAGGGTTAGTATTTTAAATTGACACATATAGGCTACAGGAAGCCAGTGTAAGGATCGACAGAGGGGTGAGGTGTGAGAGGAGCGACAGAAGAGAAAGTCCAGCCTGGCAGCCGCATTCATCACAGATTGTAGGGGGGCAGTACGGCTTCTGGGGAGACCAATTAGAAGGGAATTACAGTAATCCATGCAAGAGATTACTAGAGCATAAACAAGCTCCTTGGTAGCATCTTGCATAAGAAAGGGGCGTATGCGGGCAATGTTTTAAAGCTGGAATCAACAGGTTTTAGCAACAGACTGGACATGAGGTACAAAGGTGAGGCCAGGATCAAAAATGACACCAAAATAATCAAAACAACCGGCTGTTGTGCTTATGATGCTTGGACTCATCCTTCAAGCAAGGGTCATATTAACCATGCAAAAGATTAAGTTCATTGCACTATAAATAAAATAAAAAAAGCCTCAAATGTGCACGTCTACTCTATTGTTTTTATATTATTTAATAAAATACTTGTGCCTCAGAAGGTTTCAAGCTCATTAAGGCTTTAAGCCCATTATAACCAAAGGCTGCATCAATTCACTGCCCTGTGAAAAAAAACCAATGGTTTCTTGACTTGTGCATTTCAAACAAACTGTGATTCGTATTAATTTTGGGAGATCGCTGAGTTGTCCTAATTCTGCAACTTTGAAATGCTATATGGGTAAAAATGAAATGGCAATGTTTGTTCTGTGATTAAGAGTTCTGATCGTGGTACCCAAGAAAAGGGGATTGACATTAAATGTTAATTTTATTCACAGATCAAGTGATAAGTGACGATTATTGTAAAAAATCTATATTATTATAAAAAATATTTTTTATTTTTTACTGCTCCTACTTTTTTTTCTTCTATTGGTTACTTCCTCTCATTTGATCTTTGAACCAAATGGTGCTGTACTGCAAAATATATACATAATATCTATATTATTTTGCATGACACTGATAGGTGCATTTTCACGCCATTTTGGTTTGTCTAAATCATATTTCTTGAAATGATTGTATAAATGAAAAATGTTTCAGATTAATTAATTTTCACCGTTCACAAGTCTATTAGTTTCCTTGTGTGGTCTATTATGCATAACATTAATTTAGGTACTAAAGGGGTACTATAGTAACCAGAACAACTGCTGCTTAATGTAGTGTTTCTTGTGTCTATAGCATGTCCCTGCAGTCTTGGCACTTTGAACATTACCTTTTCAGAGAAAAGGCAGTGTTTACATTGCTGCCTTGGGACACCGCTAGTGGCAGTCACTGAACACTCTCCATAGAAATGCATTTCTATGAGAAGATGCTGATTGACGCGGTTTGCTTTGCTTTGCTTCCGCAGTTACCACCCAATGCTTTTCAGATGAATTTCAGAAGCATTGGATTGGCTGAGGTCATCAAGAATGATGATGACGAGACTGGCATGGCGATGGAGAAAAGGTTAGTTTAACACGTTTTATTTCTATAAAGACAGGGATCGGGCACCTAAATATCTATCCCAGAACTATAGAATTGGGAATACATGCTTGTATTCCTAATACTATAGCGTTACTTTAAGTATAACTGTCATCAACAAAAACCTTTGTCAACCTAAAATGAATACATATTTACAATTTCCATATCATCAACTTGATAATGTGAATTTATTATTATATAATGTTTCTTAATTAAATACATTGCAACAAAATGTGTTCTCTCACAGATTAATAAAAAAAAAAATACTAACAAAAGAAGATATCTTTAGGAATAAAAAAAATGAATTTAGAGAAAAGAAATTGTCAAGAGTGACTTATCCCCTATATTTAGATACAATGCTATTCATTTTTACAACCTATATTATTCAGACATGTCTTATGCCTTGCTCTTTTGTAGAGGTTTCAATGTTTTCAGATGATGATCCTGAGCCTTATTATAGTTATTGAAGGTTATGACCTTGAGTTCAGTACAGCCAGGTAATAGGTATGAACTCTGTATCTCATTATCCATCATTATATTTGAAGATGACACAACATGCACTAATGAGCACTTTATAAGCTATAATGACAAGCCATTGCTAGATGATCCAGTATGCGCCAGTGATATTTCAGTGGTATTTACAACTCTAACACTTAACTAGATATACTCATTATAGAGCTTGGATTACTAAAATAATAACAATAATAAAAGTAAACCTTGAAAATAACCTATAATGTTACTATTAAAAGGTTACTTAATTTACAATTAATCATTCAATGGTTAGGTTAATTAAATGTACTACATATATTTGAAATGTTTTATAGGCACAAATTAATTTTTATGACAATTTTTTTCTCTTTGTTGTTGTTAATGCTGGGCTCATGGGTTATTTCATAAGTCAGGCTAATAAGAGAAAGGTTAATAAGGCAGGCTAATAAAAGAAAAGATGTTGGTCCCTCCATCTGGATGTATACCTCAGCCATTAAGTTCTGTATAGAAACAGGATATATTGGGTGTAATGCACTCTTTTATTTAATTTCTTCTTTGCCTCAGTATTTAACTTTACTATTCATTTTGCCCTCTAGCTACTACTTGAATTACAATTTGCTCCAAGAGATTGTATTATCGTCTGGAAAAGAAGAATTTTGTGAGCTGGCTCTAGTTGTGTACATTTCCATTGAGTGCCCATCCAGGTTACAAACATTGCAAAAAATACTTCCTAATGTTATTACAATTGTATTACTTGGTATCAACCTAATTCATAAGGTATCAAGACCAAACGAGAAAAGTTGTGAAGGAAATACAAGGCTAGGAAAATCTATTGCTGGTTCTTGTGGTGGCGTAGCTTAACCAAATACCTCATAAGAAAGCAAATGAAATGGTACTGAAAAAAGATAAACATAGTCAAATATACTAGCAGTGGTCAACCCCCATCAGAAATGCAGAATATGCATGCCAAGTCCTCGGAGTCTAAATAGTGGTAGAACAGGCTGGGTCATTACCAAAATCACAATGAAAACAAAAACATAAAACAAAACAATGTGAAAAATTCAGAACTGTGAATATTCTTATGAAATTCATGTGGAGCCAGTAATTAAAACAATGGAGAAATCATCATAATGAAATCAGCCTAATATTGTCAATATAACCCTATGCTATTTTAGTGTTGTCCTTTACCCTGTATAGCAACAATATGAGAACCAATCATGTTGTCTGAGGAGCCCACTTTCCTGGAATATTAAGCACTCTCCACCCATGCGAAGAGGGGATCTGCACAAGGAAGTCTACTTAGTGGATGGGGAGACAGAAGTGCTGACAAGATCTGGAGAGAGGAGGAACCTCGCATTGACAGGTTCTGACTGGATTGCATCAATGGCCTTCTAAGCAACAGTCTTCTGTCGTACCCCAGCTGAGTGTCACACAAAGACGCATACATACACATAAATGTACGCAAACTCTTCTCAAAAAAATGAAAATATTTTATATATAAACATTTTATTAGTGATATTGCAGAAGGTCTTGATGGTAAGGCATGTCTTTTTGCTGATGATACTAAGATATGTAACAGGGTTGATGTTCCAAGAGGGATAAGCCAAATGGCAAATGATTTAGGTAAACTAGAAAAATGGTCAGAGTTGTGGCAGCTGACATTTAATGTGGATAAGTGCAAGATAATGCATCTTGGACGTAAAAACCCAAGGGCAGAGTACAGAATATTTGATAGAGTCCTAACCTCAACATATGAGGAAAGGGATTTAGGGGTGATTATTTCTGATGACTTAAAGGTAGGCAGACAATGTCATAGAAATATGTACAAAGGATCAGCGCTAATATACTAGATTTTACAGAGATAAATATAAGGCAGCACACCTGAAAAATAGGGTTGCCTCACAGGTCCTATAGAGTAGACAAAAAAAAAAGTTGAAGGGGGAGGCGGCACCACAGGTGAAAAAAAAAAACACCTGATCAAAAACTATACAAGCACATATACAAGACACTATATAAGAGAAAATGCATACAAGATAAATAAACAAAAAGAGTTTGAAATATGGATAATGAATAATAATCAAGAGTCCAAAAAGTAAGTCCAAAAGGGTCTATGCCTGATAAATACAGCAATACATCCAAATAAAACCTTGTATAAGAAGTCAATCACAATCTTGTCAGGGGAAGTATTCCTCAGTAAAGTATGGACATGGGATATTCATGAAATCCGTATGAAAAAATAAAAACACAGCAAATAATGGTGCAGTATATCCCAACAGGTACAAAGTACTATTTTGAAAGAGGTCTATATGGTCCTACTCACGTCTTCGAGAGCTGTGAGACTCTGGATGGCATTCAGTGGTACAATCCCCACTTATGGGATACGTGAAGTTTTGTAGTAGATGGATATCTTTTTGGTATAAGGACCATTTGAAATATAAAAGAAACAATAATAGTGCTTATTGTATTAAAAACAGAGGTGAAATAATAAAATACCAAGTGGTTACTCACATTTTATTGAGCAGGCAGACTGCTCAATGGATCAAGCTTGAGTGGTATAAACCCCCCCAAGGATTCTTTGGAGTAAAATTCTCACTGGAACAATAAAAACTCTGGTGCCAGGTAAAAATAAATAAAATAGTAAAATGGCTGACTCACAAGTTGAAAGTGGCCAAAATACCTTTAATAATGTACAGCAATTAAAATACCATAACGCGTTTCTCCCCTTAGCGCTTTCTCAAGAGGATAAAAAACATATTTTTTTTAATACATGCATACAGATGAGAACATTTCTGCTGTTCTGCAAGCTGATTGAAATTGTTTATCACTGTGTAAAACATCTTCTATATTTCCTTTATATTTTTTGTTCTCTGTTTCTTTTGTGCAAAGTTATTTTTTTTTTTAATTCTTTATTTTCAACTGGCCAAGCATTGAAGCAGTGTACAAATACAAGTATGAAGGTGTACTTATTAAAAACACATGTGCAAAGTTATTTTGTGTAAACGTGGAGACTATTTTGCTTCATTGCCTTTCTTTCTGAAGGCCCTGTAAATTTAATGTTTAACTTCATTGCTGTCTGATCTTAGCCATCGGGTTTAAGTAAAAATACCTTTTACATTTACAGATTGCCTGCCGCAAACTAACACTTCCCATCTTCCTTCTGCTCAGTGATGGGCATGCTAAGTTTTATCAGTTAACACTCATAACGTGATAAATGATGCATTTAATTGGTTAATTACCAAACATATAAAACATTGTGATGTTAGCGCCTCTTGAGACTTAACTTGATGATCCCTGTGTCAAAACCAATAAGGAAACAGAAACATAATGGGAAAATGTATACTCAGGCTTTGAACTTATAGAACTAAATGCGTGCAATCAAAATTCTATGTATGGAGCTTAATGTGTGCATTTGTAAATGTATCTATGGAACGTAATGCGTGCAAATATAATCATAACGATTCTAAATAAATATATTTAATGACATTCAACACAGTAATTTAATCTGAGATGCAAACAAAAGCAGATTACCTCTCGACTCCAGAATTTAAAATACATAATGGCGTTCCAGCTGGAGCCCTGTTATTACTGATTATCAGTGAGCTGTTCATGGGATACTAATGTGATTATTCCAGCATCCTACAAGTAATTCAAAGTTGGTCTGTGAATAAAAAAATAAACCAATAAAAAACTGCAACTATTTCTATCTACATTAACAAGACATTCCAGGGTGGGTGTAATGTGTGTGTGTGTATATATGTATATGGGAAAAGCCAATCTTATGGCTTGACTGGTGTGTATATTTGTGTTTAGCAATGTATCAACTATCCACTTACTTCAGGTGGAAGGTGTTTTCATCCACACTTTTTTTCCCACCACAACTCTGTTGGTATGTACTCTACAAGGAACGCCAAGCCTCCATAGCAAGCCAGTAACCAACCTCATGCTGATGAGTTGCATTAACAACGAAATAGCTGTCCATGAGGGGTTCACTGGCTTTGCTCCTCTTCCTGAGTTGTGTTTCAAAGCTGTTGTATACAGCAGACACATAATTCAAGGAATCCATGTATAAAGTGGAATTTTGAGGCAAACATTTTTTTTTTTAGTTCATTTGCATACGCCTACCCAGAATTCCTTGCAGTAGTGAGAGCACTGTTAGAGTAAGATTTCTGTGGGAAAAGCAAGTCTTATGGCTTGACTGGTGTCTGCATTTGTGTTCAGCAATGTATTAATTTTATATATATATATATTTGTTTTTTTTACACCCACCCTTGAATGTCATGTTAATATATATTTATATATTAATGCATTTAAATATGTATTTCAAAATATGTTTTAGAAGGCATCTCTCCTACAGCAAATCGCTGGATCAATAGGTTTTAATCTGCCTCCTGCTAAATTCCTTTCAACTAGGGAACAGCTTAGGTAGATAAACTATATTCTTGCCAACCACTGAAACCAATGGGAGAAACAATAAACCAAACATCTGTATGCTTAGTACTGTGCAACCCGCCTTGGAATGCTTCGCTGGAAGGAGACACAGCAAATATGGTGCACTAAAAGTTCATGTGGCTGCTCTTGGCCCATGTATCTGGCCAGAAAAAGCCACCAGGATCAGGGTACCTATTTGACTTTTAAAATATGTAATCTCTACATTTCCTAGTGGTTTATGTGGCACATTATAGATAAAGTTAGTAGCATATTAACATTGCACTCAATCGAGCTGCACCTGACAGAGTCCCTTTAATACTTTTCTTCTATGAAATCGTGGGTTTATTTCTCTTCTAGTGTTGGAGTAGTCCTGAACATAGTTATATTTTATGTTGCTTGAGAACATATGTTATGGAGCATGGTGCTTTTGATCTAAATTCCACCTGCTAGTAAAGGAACTTGGCAATTCCCATATCCCTCATCTTGTGTACGACCTGACCACTAAGTAATGACCCAGGATATCCATCAGTAAGGAGGCAGGAAATTGTACTCCTCACCATCCCACAACCTTGTGGGTGTGAGCAAATTCAGGAGCACTACCAATTCTATTTAATATACTCCAAATGTATCTAGTGGAGGAAAGATTTTAGTAGGGGTGTGTGCGGTCACTGAACGTCACCCCACTGTCTAAAAAAACCATTCTATTCACACTAGTGATGTCGCGAACTTCCCGCGAACGGCTCGCCGCGGTTCCGAGCTCCGGTCAGCTGACACATCCCGGCCAATCTCCAGCAGACCCTCCCTCCCAGATCCTCCCACCTCCTGGACAGCATCCATGTTGGAAGTTCGCGAACGGTTCGCGACATCACTAATTCACACTAATAAATTGAAGGTAGAGAGGGGAATACAAGCTGGAAATCAGTTATTATTATATAATAGTATAATAATTCTTAATATTCACATTTTAACTTGTGGTATTCATTTGTTTCTTAGTTTTTTTTATTGCATTTCTGTATGGGTGAGAAGCATACTGCAAAGTCTTTCATTAAAAATCGCGGACTTGTTGTACATGCAATCAGGGGGGGTAAAAAGCTAATTGTTAATCTTGTTGGTGTAATGCATATTAACCTTTTCTGTAGACTAGTGCGCTGTAAAAGCAATAGGTTAGTTCAAATAATTCAATGAAATGAAGAGGGCAACCCAGACCACTAGTAGAGGCTGGTCCACTAGGGCAGGTGGGGCACCACCCCTTATGTTTTTGTATGTGATAGAAAAACTACATTTTCTCTGTCATGGTTAGGGTTGCAGTGTATCTCTTTCTTGGTGGTTGGAGATTCTTTGGAGAAGCCGAGCAACTTTTTCATGTTTTTTTTATGCACTGACTTTGCATTAGACTGTAAGATCACTTATGCTCTAAAGTATATCTATGGCAGAGACAGACGAACAAGGAGAATACACATAAATTACACATGTTCAAAAGTGGATATGTTTAAGTGTTGTTGAACATTTTGTGATGTTTCCAATTGAAAACAACTAATCCAACCTCAGCCGATAAAAGAGTTGGAATTTACAGTGAGGGAAAAAAGTATTTGATCCCCTGTTGATTTTGAACTTTTACCCACTGACAAAGAAATGATCAGTCTATAATTGTAATGGTAGGTGTATTTTAACAGTGAGAGACAGAATGACAAAAAAAAAAATCCAGAAGAACGCATGTCAAAAAGTTGTAAATTGATTTGCATGTCAATGAGTGAAATAAGTATTTAAACCCTTCGATTTAGTACTTGGTGGCAAAACCCCTTTTTGGCAATCACAGAGGTCAAACGTTTCTTGTATTTGGCCACCAGGCTTGCACACATATCAGGAGGGATTTTGTCCCACTCCTCTTTGCAGATCCTCTCCAAGTCATTAAGGTTTCGAGGCTCATGTTTGGCAACTCGAACCTTCAGCTCCCTCCACAGATTTTCTATGGGATTAAGGTCTGGAGACTGGCTAGGCCACTCCAGGACCTTAATGTGCTTCTTCTTGAGCCACTCATTTGTTGCCTTGGCTGTGTGTTTTGGGTCATTGTCATGCTGGAATACCCATCCACGACCCATTTTTAAAGCCCGGGCTAAGGGAAAGAGGTTCTCATCCAAGATTTGACGGTACATGGCCCCGTCCATTGTCCCTTTGATGCGGTGCAGTTGTCCTGTCCCCTTAGCAGAAACACACCACCAAAGCATAATGTTTCCACCTCCATGTTTGATGATAGGGTTGGTGTTCTTGGGGTCAAAGGCAGCATTACTCCTCCTCCAAACACGGCGAGTTCAGTTGATGCCAAAGAGCTTGATTTTGGTCTCATCTGACCGCAACACTTTCACCCAGTTCTCCTCTAAATCATTCAGATATGTATTGGCAAACTTCAGACGGGCCTGTACATGTGCTTTCTTGAGCAGGGGGACCTTGTGGGCGCTGCAAGATTTCAGTCCTTCACGGCACTGGCGTACATACCGTGGTCGCAGATGTCGCAACTGCGACCTGGTCCGGCCCACCAGGGGGCCCGGCCACCCTGCGACCTGGTATGTAAGCCAGTTTTTCCAGCCTGGGGGGACCAGGAGCTGGCCACCTCAGGGCCTCCCGAGGCTGGCAGTGGCATCACTAGGCGGGCGCGTGAGGGAGCATTCTCCCCTGAGCACTCTCTGCTCAGCTCCCTCGCGCACACCGCACTGATGCCAGAGCCGGAATATGACGTTATTCCGGCTCCGGCATCATTAAGGGAGCTGAACAGGAGGATCAGTGCTCCCTCGTGCGCCCGCAGTGACCGTCTGCCCAGCAGCCCCACTGGACCCCCAGGGGATTCCCTCAGCACTCCCGAAGGTAGGGAGGCTGGGGGGATGGAATTAAAAAAAAATATGGGTGTGTGCGTGTATATGTGTGTTAGTGTGTGTGTGATTTTTTGTGTGTCAGTGTGTGTGTGTTACTCTGTGTGTGTGTGTCTGTGAGAGTGTATGTTTTGTAAGTGAGTGTGTATGTGTGTCTGTCTGTCAGTGAGTGTGTATGTCTGTCTCTGAGTGTGTGTCTGTCAGTAAATGTGTGTGTCTGTTAGCTAGTGTGTATGCGTCTGTTCATGAGAGTGTGTGTTCAAAACTCCTTCAGCACTTACCTTTCTCCAGCACCGGGTTTCCTCATCGCTGGGGATCTCTCCGCCCCCATCCGCCTCTCAGCTCCGAATGCACGCACATTCAAACCGCTCATAGGAAAGCATTACTCAATGCTTTCCTATGAACGTCCGCGTCTTGAGAATCGCAGAAGCGCCTCTAGCGGCTGTCAGTGAGACAGCTACTAGAGGCTGGATTAACCCTGAAGGAAACTGCTATGTTTTCAGATGCAGGGTTAAAACTAGAGGGACCTTCATTGAGCTGAAGTGATCTGAGTGCCTACAGTGGTCCTTTAAGTGTATGCATCTGCATGCAGTGGGGTACATACCGTGGGTGCCCGCCACCATGTGTTGCGGCCATGGCCCGCGCAGAGTAAGCTCCTGTGTAGTTCTGGGCTATATCCTCACCGTTCTCATAATCAATGAAACTCCACGAGATGAGATCTTGCATGGAGCACCAAACTGAAGGAAACTGACAAGTTTTTTGTGTTTCTTCCATTTGCGAATAAGGATCAAATACTTATATCAAATAGGGGATCAAATACTTATTTCACTCATTCACATGCAAATCAATTTATTACTTTTTTGACAAGTGTTTTTCTGGATTTTTTTTGTTATTCTGTCTCTCACTGTTAAAATACACCTACCATTAAAGTTATAGACTGATCATTTCTTTGTCAGTGGACAAACGTTCAAAATCAGCAGGGGATCAAATACTTTTTTCTCTCACTTAAATGAACACGTCAAAATGTAAAGGGTCATTGAATTAAGGACCCTTGCATTCTGTATCTCTCAATGTTTTTAGGTTAATTGGACATCTTTTGCTTGTGCTAGTTATGAGTTTATAAAACAAAGCAAAGAACAAATCTCACTAATGGGTTTTCTCACAGACTGTGACAGTGCTGGCTAATGTATTACTCCACTGTTAAGTGTGATAGATAGCAGATTACACTTCAATGTTTATTACACCCAACAATCCACACTGCTACTGATAATGGCCCTTTCTGCATCTGTCTTTACAATGTACATTATAATCTAGAGATTATATATATAGAGAGATATATATACTAGAACAACATCTTTTTTTTAATATCCAGCCACTTTGGTACATTCTTAATGTACATTTGTACTGAAAACCTATTTCTCATATTACTCAAGTATTATAGCGTGCATTCGAAATAGCTGTATATTACCTCTATAAATAAGCAAGATCATTATTTTAATTCACATTCTCAAGGACATCTAGTTTCAAAACAGCTACACTCACAGCCAAAATTCATCAACCACTACTCATTCGGGATTTAAAAGAATTCAAAGTATTATGGATTGTAAGCTCAAGTGGTTGTTATATTCACAATCATATATTTAATCATTTTTGTTTTTTTAACACAATGATTTAATATAATTGTGTTAATACTAATGCAGACAATCTGCTACAATTGAGAGCTTAAGGCTTGTTTATTGACATAATGTCTTATAATATAAGCAAAAATGTGCTTTCTCTATAGGGCCTCCCATTTTTACTGTTAACATTGGAGGCTTAAGAGGCTGGAATTATTCAAAACAAGGAGCCCATTTATCATGGTCTCTACAGTATACTAATAAATTACGTGACATGAAACCAGAAAATTCCAAATCACATTCAACATGCATTCCTTTCTAATAATCACTTAACATCTTAAATCAGCTTTGAATCTGCATGTTTTGGTAGCTCCGTACCCAATGGATATAGTGGGTTGCCCACAGAGAAGACTCTTCTCTTTTCAATGTTAATATTTGGATCGAGACTTTAAAGTAGATTTTAGTGACAAAAGGTGAAATTCACCTTGCAAAAAAGTGTGCTAATCCTGCTCACTCAAAGTCTCTAAGCACTGGGGTACATTCCAGTCATGATGATTCCGCACAGCCCTTTCTGCCTTTTCAATCGCTCTTAAATTTGACACAACATGCAGACACAGGGAGCCTACTTAGATTCTACAGCATCAAAAGGGTCAATAGAGATTTGTCTGAAAATGGTTTGACACAAACCAGAGTGACTGTTCTGATAGTATCCTAACACCACAACTACTACAATAAACTATAGAGCTATGGGACCAGCAGCTTCCTGTCTAAATCCCATGATGAATTTGTATTACACTTTTAATGCTCAGAGTTGGAACTTATTGTAAGCATATTAGAACGGCGCCTTCTTCTCATTTGTTAATATTTCGTATGTCAAATATCCCCATTCTATAACAGTAAAAGTACTGCAGAATATGTTGGTGGTATATAAATGCCACTAATAGTACAAACAATAATAATAATAATAATTGTTCTTAACTAGCCCTTTAAAGCTGCGCTAACAGAAGTCCTTAATACTTGCAGATTTCTTAAGTGGGGTTGTTCAGATTTGATTCTCTGTTAACAATATGAATTTACCCTGATATGCACCACCATGCTGTATTATGTGTAAGCCTAGTTGGTGCAGTGTGTCAGCTGATGCTCTCAGCATACTACTGTTGCTTGAGCTAATGCATCTGTATCAACCGATGCAGCCAGGGAGAGGCAGCAGACAGGTACCTGGTGATACTACTTTTGCATTAAACTGTTCAAAAACAGTTTCTCACTATAAGGCAAGATGGGGACTCCAGGCACCATAACCATTTTATTGATAAGAGGAAGTGGTTATGGTTACCAGAGTGCTCCGTTAACGTTTATTAACCATATATTGCAGCAACAACTAAGCTTGCACCCAGATATATCTACTCCGCAGTTCTCATGTTAATCAGCCAGATTGGGAATAGTATCTCCCAAAACATCTGGGGGATCAGGGTTAGCAATCTTTCAATACTAACTGTTAGTAATTGCAAAATAAGAAAGAAATTAGCCTCACTGCTGTATTCTTCTCCTCTTCTTGTTTTCCTCCCCTCAGGTACTTTGCCCTTGTTTTGCAGTACAACTGATATGATGTCACAGACTCACAGTGCGATTGATGTCACAGAGGGAGGAGAATTGTGAATCTACCTCATTGCACCCAAAGTAGTCTTTACTGTTCACTATTTGAAATGCCATTAGGAAACGAAGGTTAAGAGGAACTGTTGAAATTCTCTAAATTACCCTGGTCAGCTTCATACGGAAGGTGTGAGTTGTCATAAGGACTTCACTTTACAATATCAATGATAATCAGTTTGCAGTTGGCCCGTTCTGTGAGGTTGTGAGCGGGGGCGCTTTAGTGTTGAGCTGGTTAAACGCTAATTAGGCCTAACTGGGTTACTGGGGTGGACATAGTCAGGTCTCCTCTGGTACCCCTGCTGATATTATTCCTATCTCATAAGGGGCCCTAGACACTCTGACATAAATCAGCTGATCTCTACTGATCCAAATGGTTTCAGTTCAATGCACAAAACCACAATTTACAAAGCCTCACCTTGCACCCAAGTATAAACAAGGTTATACTAGTAAATTTGATATATTACACATCTGAAAATTGTGTTAATGAATGTGATGCTCTAACTATGCGCTTACTACTGCTGAGTATGCCTTTTTTTTGTGGGGAAGCCAGCTTGTATCCAATGAGAAAACTTAATTTTCTTACTTTGTTCTGTATTTGTATTTTAAAATATTTCAATAAAAAGAGATTGTCAAAAAAAGAGCTATTGAACTAAAGACAAAATTTGGAAGACCATAAAATAATCTATAATAGATTTGCTCTGCAAAGGACCTGCCTGAGGATTTAGCTGGCACATCCATTTTTTATAACCAGTTGACTGTGCAGAGATGTTTGAACAAACATGATTTGCATATAATGTTTAGGAGAAGGTTAATCTAACCTGCAATTTCATCACAAACTGAATATTTGAAGTATGCAACACAACACATAGATAAGCCAGAATATTATGGAACCAAGTAACATTGAGATTGTAGACTACAATCACCAAAGGTACATTTGCATGTAAAAAAAGGAGCAGCAATTCAAGAAAAGAACATGTTGACAACTGTAAAGTATGAGATTGGATCTATAATGCTTTGGGATTCAATGGCTTAAGTTTTTTCACTAAAGAAAAACACTGTAGGCACCCAGACCACTTCAGCTAATTGAAGTGGACTGGGTACTGTAACCCTTTTGCACTTAGTGCTGCAATGTAAAACATTGCAGTTCCAGAGAAACTGCAATGTTTACATTGCAGCTCTAAGTCTGCCCTCTTTGGCTGTCTACCAGACAGCCACTAGAGGTCTTCCATTGGTCTGTTGTCTGACGCTGGATGTCAGCGGGGGAGGAGCTTGGGCAGAGCCTGACCCAGCACTGAGGGACATCGGGGCTGGATTCAGGTATTCAGGTTTTAACCCCTTCAGCGCCAATGGAGGGGGACCCCGAGGAAGGGATGCACTCCAAGAGTCTATAGTGCCAGGAAAAAGGGTTTGTTTTCCTGTCACTATGGGATCCCTTTAATTCTGTCAGGGGTTCCCAATACTGTTGCTTTTAACTATATGTAATTAGTGATGTCCCGAACAGTTCGCTGGCGAATAGTTCCTGGCGAACATAGCGTGTTCGCGTTCGCCACGGACAGCGAACATATGCGATGTTCGGTCCGCCCCCTATTAATTTATTAATACTAAGTAAAAATTACTTAGTATTAGTAAATTGTGCCCCTACTCGCAATACCGCCTGTGGCTGCTCACTGTTAAAAAAAAAGGGTCCCCCCCCCGGTGGGGGCCCTAAATACTAATAGGGGGGGCCTATTGTCCCCCCCCGGCCCCCACCCCTGAGCGGTGGGTGGGGGCCCTAAAATGAACAATAAGGGGGGGACCTATTGTCCCCCCCGGCCCCCACCCCTGAGCGGTGGGTGGGGGCCCTAAAATGAACAATAAGGGGGGGACCTACTGCCCCTCCCCGGCCCCCACCCCTGCGCAGCGGGTGGGGGCCATATTGATATTGAGGGGGGGACCTACTGCTCCCCCCGGCCCCCACCCCTGCGCGGTGGGTGGGGGTCATATTGATAATGAGGGGGGGACCTACTGCCCCCCGGTCCCCACCCCTGCGTGGCGGGTGGGGGCCATATTGATAATGAGGGGGGGGAACCTACTGTCCACCCCCCCTCCGTCCCCCACCCCTGGGCGGCGGGTGGGGGCCATAAAGATAATGGGGGGGGACCTACTGTCCTCCCCCCCGGCCCCCACCCCTGGGCTGCGGGCGGGGGACCTAAGTAAATTCTCCCCCCCACCCCCAAGGTGACTAGGGGTCCCCAAACCCCTAGTCACCCACCCCCTCCAAATAAAAAGTCCCTACCTACCCCCCTCACCCTAAAAAATAGTGAGGGGGGAATAAAATAACTAACCTTTAAAATAAAATTAAACTTACCATTCAACGTCTTCTTTTTTCTCAAATCTTCATTTTTCAGCCCCAAAAAAGGCCAAATAAAAAACCATCATAACCGTCGAACTAAAAAAAAAAATCCAGAGCGCAAAAGAAAAAACCCGACGAAAAAGAAAAACCCGAGTGCAAAACAATAATCCATCTTCACCCATGGAGGGCTGCGCGCAGACTGAGCTCTGCAGGGCGGGAGAAGGCTTATAAAGCCTTGCCCCGCCCTGCAATTAGGCTAAGAACACTCTGATTGGTGGGTTTAAGCCAATCAGAGTGCTCTTTGTCACTTTACACAGTGTGGGAAAATTCAAAAGAACTTTCCCACGCTGTGTAAAATGAGAGCACTGTGATTGGATGGCTTGAAATCCATCCAATCACAGTGCTCTGTGTCATTTTACACAGCGTGGGAAAATTTTACTTTTCCACGCTGTAATGACATAGAGCACTGTGATTGGATGGCTTGAAATCCATCCAATCACAGTGCTCTGTGTCATTTTACACAGTGGGAAAATTCCAAAGAACTTTTTTTCTTTTCGTCAGGTTTTTTTTGCCGATTTTTTTTCAATTCGACGCTTATGATGGTTTTTTATTTGGCCTTTTTTGGGGCTGAAAAATGAAGATTTGAGAAAAAAGAAGACGTCGAATGGTAAGTTTAATTTTATTTTACAGGTTAGTTATTTTATTCCCCCTCACTATTTTTTAGGGTGAGGGGGGTAGGTAGGGACTTTTTATTTGGGGTGGGTGGGTGACTAGGGGCTTGGGGACCCCTAGTCACCTTGGGGGGAGTGGAGGGGGGGCTCAGGGGTGGGGGCCGGGGGGGACAATAGATCCCCCCCTTATTGTTCATTTTAGGGCCCCCACCCACCGCTCAGGGGCGGGGGCCGGGGGGGGGCAATAGGTCCCCCCCTTATTGTTCATTTTAGGGCCCACCGCTCAGGGGTGGGGGCCGGGGGGGGACACTAGGTCCCCCCTTATTGTTAATTTTAGGGCCCCCACCCGCCGCACAGGGGTGGGGGCCGGAGAGGGGGAGGACTGTAGGTCCCCCCTCATTATCTTTATGGCCCCCACCCGCCAGAAAGAGTCCCTGTGGGTTTTAAAATTCGCCTGCCTATTGAAGTCTATGGCGGAACCGAAAATTTCATGTTCGCGACATCACTATATGTAATACAATTATAATTGATTTTACAACCTTGAAAATATTTTTTACAATACAGACATACATTTATATCACTGATTGTAGACATTGTCATGTGAATGAATGACCCGTGTATATGACTTCTAGTTGTATGCTTGGTCTTACAATTAGTTTCTAATGAGGATGAATTATGACAGTGGCTGTTTCTGGTGAGATGTATTACATGTAAATACACAACAGCCGAGACTTCCATTCACTAATCTTTTTATTACAAGAAACATGAAATATATAAGATTCAAGCCAATAACATTTTGTTATTTTTGAAGCTAAAGCTGTTCATAACTGTTACAACTTGTCTAATAGATATATTTTCTCCATAAACAAACTAAAGGTTACTTTAAAGGACCACTATAGTGCCAGGAAAACATACTCGTTTTCCTGGCACTATAGTGCCCTGAGGGTGCCCCCACCCTCAGGGACCCCCTCCCGCCGGGCTCTGGAGAGAGGAAGGGGTTAAACACTTACCTTTCTCCAGCGCCGGGCGGGGAGCTGTACTCCTCCTCTCCTCCTTGCTTGCGACGTCATCGGCTGAATGCGCATGCGCGGCAGGAGCCACGGGCGCATTCAGCCGGTCGCATAGGAAAGCATTTACAATGCATTCCTATGGACGCTTGCGTGTTCTCACTGTGATTTTCACAGTGAGAAGCATGCGAGCGCCTCTAGCGGCTCTCAATGAGACAGCCACTAGAGGCTATGGAGGCTGGATTAACCCTCAGTATAAACATAGCAGTTTCTCTGAAACTGCTATGTTTATAAAAAAAAAAGGGTTAATCCTAGAGTTACCTGGCACCCAGACCACTTCATAAAGCTTAAGTGGTCTGGGTGCCTAGAGTGGTCCTTTAATTACCTGCAATTAGAGTGTACACACAAAGTATGGGAGAACAAAAGATAGCATAATCCATAATGTGAGTGTTGCGATACGACCCTGCATTCTAGGTATGAAGGAATGCACATTAGAGATTTGCTGCACAGTCATTTTGAGTTGTAAGTAGTAAGTAAGTTAATTTAATTCTCAATTATAAATGAGAAGACACATGTTCTAGCAGATGATGAGAAATGGCCTTTCTTAACATGAAAGAACTGCAATCAGTACAGAAAACACAGTTCATACCATTTCTATCATATGGCATCAGTTGATACTGCTACCAAATTAGATTGTGATTAAATTAGGAAATCACTAACTCATAAATACAGCTACAGTTAAAAGCTTGAGAACAATTCTAAAAACCTGAGGTCCTTGCAAGACATAGAAAAGAGCATCCCAGAACAAATAAGATAAAATAAAATCTTCTTTATTGAAAAAAATATAAAAAAATAACAAGCTAGTGAAGCTTGATTTAGGAAAAGGTCTAATGCATTCTGTGGGCAACTGTATACTAGCTCCCTTATCTATGAATACAGTTGCATTTGAAATGCGTTAGAGCTTGCCCACAGCTTGTTATTTTATAACTTTTTTTTTTAAATAAAGAACATTTTATTTCATCCCATTTGTCCATTGATGTTAGGTACTATGACTCAAGGATTGATTGCTGCCGACATCAGAAGCCATAGCTCAAAGTGAGCATCATGGGTGTTTGGTACTCACTGGGGAGCACACTAACTTGCTGGATGCATGAAGATTTGCTGTGGTGAGATAGTTACTCATCAGTGGAGGGTAAAACATTTTTGTTTCCTAAAAATTTGAAAACACTTGGCAGTGACATGACCTGCAGTTGCCTTGCTGACAATTAGTTGGTCATATTTTAAAATATTTCTATGATTCTGATTATTATTTTAATTGCTACTATGAAGTTCCAGAGCACATGATCAAATTATCTAAATACAAGGAGCAGAAAGGAAATTATCTTCTATTGCTTGTGAATAACAATGCAAGGTAGGCTAAGTAAGCACCTTAACCAGGATATTGTGCATATTACGCACTACATATTGCTGCATTAAATAGTATTGTTCAGTTGCTGGAGATTCTGTAGTAAGAAAAAAGCTTGACCGTTTTTATGACCTGCTGGATGCTCACAAGAACATAGTGAGCCTGCTTGCTAACCATGCTCTTAGATTGCAAACATCAATCCTTTGGTCTGTTTTGGCTATTAAATAATATGATATTTATAAAATGTATGTATGATTTGTGAACAAAATCCCGTCTTGCTTACTACTATGCTATACACCAATCAGCCTCAACATTAAAACCACATGCCTAATATTGTGTAGGCTCCCTCATGCAGCCAAAACAGCTCTGATGTGTCGAAGCATGGACTGCGCCAGACCTCTGAACATGTTCTGTGGTATTAAGCACCAAGACATTAGCAGCAGATCCTTTAAATTCTGCAAATTGCGAGGTGGGGACTACATGGATCAGATTTGTTGTTCCAGCACGTCTCACAGATGCTCAATCGGATTGAGATCTGGGGAATTTGGCCCTTGTCAAAGTCACTCAGAACTTTTAAGTTGCCCATTTTTCCTGCTTCCAACATAGAAATTCAAGAACTGACTGTTCACTGGCTGCCTAAGATATCCCACCTCTTGACAGGTGCCATTGTAACAATATAATCAATGTTATTCACTTCACTTGTCAGTGGTTTTATTGTTGAGGATGATCAATGTATAAACTAATACCACACAAGATGCACAAAAAATACAGAAGAGAACTAGTACTTGTAGCCATTGTTCATCTACAGGGAGTGCAGAATTATTAGGCAAGTTGTATTTTTGAGGATTAATTTTATTATTGAACAACAACCATGTTCTCAATGAACCCAACAAACTCATTAATATCAAAGCTGAATATTTTTGGAAGTAGTTTTTAGTTTGTTTTTAGTTATAGCTATGTTAGGGGGATATCTGTGTGTGCAGGTGACTATTACTGTGCATAATTATTAGGCAACTTAACAAAAAACAAATATATACCCATTTCAATTATTTATTATTACCAGTGAAACCAATATAACATCTCAACATTCACAAATATACATTTCTGACATTCAAAAACAAAACAAAAACAAATCAGTGACCAATATAGCCACCTTTCTTTGCAAGGACACTCAAAAGCCTGCCATCCATGGATTCTGTCAGTATTTTGATCTGTTCACCATCAACATTGCGTGCAGCAGCAACCACAGCCTCCCAGACACTGTTCAGAGAGGTGTACTGTTTTCCCTCCTTGTAAATCTCACATTTGATGATGGACCACAGGTTCTCAATGGGGTTCAGATCAGGTGAACAAGGAGGCCATGTCATTAGATTTTCTTCTTTTATACCCTTTCTTGCCAGCCACGCTGTGGAGTACTTGGACGCGTGTGATGGAGCATTGTCCTGCATGAAAATCATGTTTTTCTTGAAGGATGCAGACTTCTTCCTGTACCACTGCTTGAAGAAGGTGTCTTCCAGGAACTGGCAGTAGGACTGGGAGTTGAGCTTGACTCCATCCTCAACCCGAAAAGGCCCCACAAGCTCATCTTTGATGATACCAGCCCAAACCAGTACTCCACCTCCACCTTGCTGGCGTCTGAGTCGGACTGGAGCTATCTGCCCTTTACCAATCCAGCCACGGGCCCATCCATCTGGCCCATCAAGACTCACTCTCATTTCATCAGTCCATAAAACCTTAGAAAAATCAGTCTTGAGATATTTCTTGGCCCAGTCTTGACGTTTCAGCTTGTGTGTCTTGTTCAGTGGTGGTCGTCTTTCAGCCTTTCTTACCTTGGCCATGTCTCTGAGTATTGCACACCTTGTGCTTTTGGGCACTCCAGTGATGTTGCAGCTCTGAAATATGGCCAAACTGGTGGCAAGTGGCATCGTGGCAGCTGCACGCTTGACTTTTCTCAGTTCATGGGCAGTTATTTTGCACCTTGGTTTTTCCACACGCTTCTTGCGACCCTGTTGACTATTTTGAATGAAACGCTTGATTGTTCGATGATCACGCTTCAGAAGCTTTGCAATTTTAAGAGTGCTGCATCCCTCTGCAAGATATCTCACTATTTTTGACTTTTCTGAGCCTGTCAAGTCCTTCTTTTGACCCATTTTGCCAAAGGAAAGGAAATTGCCTAATAATTATGCACACTTGATATAGGGTGTTGATGTCATTAGACCACACCCCTTCTCATTACAGAGATGCACATCACCTAATATGCTTAATTGATAGAAGGCTTTCGAGCCTATACAGCTTGGAGTAAGACAACATGCATAAAGAGGATGATGTGGTCAAAATACTCATTTGCCTAATAATTCTGCACTCCCTGTATTTGTCTCTAATTATACATATACACTGTGTTTGTCATATAGTTTATGCAAGTGAAATGTGAATGTGTAAAATAAGAAGTAACAAGTGAGACCAGTAATAGTGAATATATCAGCTTTACTATAACAAAGCTAAAGATAGCACATCACATCATCTCTTTCCATTAAATTCCCCCTATTCCAATTCAGTCTCAGTTTTAGCTGTATAAGATTTAATCCCATTGTCAATTCTGTGCCACATCAGTCCCAACAATTCCTTCAATTACAGCTTCTCCTTATTACCAGTCTATTTCATATCAAAATATTATCCTTTTCACCATGTATATCAGCTGTTTTCCCATTTTCACTAATCTTTGCTTCCCTACAAGGTAGCATAGCTGTCACTGAAATCAGCACACTGTATTGTACTTAAATTGCCCAGGTTATTAGCTACCTGGGATAAATATTATATCCACTGGGCATTTTAAAGAAATGATTCAGAATATTTCAGCTCATTGTCATTAGATTCAGAGTTAACTTTGTGTAATGCAGTGATGTACTGCACGTCAGAGTTTTCTGCATACTGCAATGCAGGCATATCTTATAAGGTTACCTACTGCCCAAAAATTAGAGTGTAATGTGCTTTTCAATAGTCAAAGCACATCATCTTAAAATATTTTTCTATCAATCTATCAAAACACTTTCAGATATCTGATTACAGTAAAACTAAATATAATATATATTCATAAACCCACTGAGCCTCAAGGGTTTATTACATAAACATCCAGACAAAATGTGACTGGACTGGAACTAGCTTGGCAATTCTCATAGTTACTAAAGCCAAGTATGGTTGGCATACCAAGGAATGCCCAATCCCCTTGCGTATAAAATTAACTCCCTTTTTTCCACAATAAGATGTGCCCCCACTTAAAGGAAAATCTTGATATCCCTCTGTACCCCAAAATTTGTGACATATTACTTCCTTAGCCTGTCCCCTATTAATTAGCAAAGGCAAACGGTCAAAGCATTTTAGGAGTTATATGTCAAAAATAACGAGAGCTTAACCTTTTGGTTGCTTTGCTCTCATCTAGGTTAGCATAATCCAACATTTCCTCATATATTACCTTTGGAAATAGGTAGCTTCCATGAAAACTAAAACAAAATATAACTTAAAGTCACTAATAATGCAACTGAACAAAAAAATATATCATGCCAGGCTAATGTAATTTCTGATTGTATGTGTGTATGTTTGTGATATTGTGTGTGTGTGTATGTATGTGTGGGTGTGTATGTGATTGTGTGTGTCTGTGATTATGTATGTCTATGGTTATGTGTGTGTATATATGTGGTTATGTGTGTGTATATCTGTGGTTGTGTGTGTGTATGTCTGTGATTGTGTGTATATTATTAGTGATTACTAGTGATTATAGTTTCTGACATTTAAGATAACGCTTTAGCAACTTTGTATGAAACCCATGTACCTGTAAAATTTTGTTTGGTAAATATATCTTAAGGCAGCACATATTAGCTTGCTATGCAAAATAAATACATTGTGTGAGAATATTTAGCTTATTAAAAAGAACATTTTAGTGGCAAAAATAGAGTAGCAAAGCCAGTGAGGGTATATCTATGCTTTATCAGAAAGCCACTAACATGCACATGGCTGGTATCTATGGAGGCAGCCATTATTAGTGAAGAGCGACAAAAAAATTGCAACAAAGTTGTAGACCTGGTGGTAATTTATAGCCACTACAAGCTACCACTTGGTAATAGTGAAAGCTTACAGCGGCTATTATCTGACAACGTTGTAAATAGTTTCTAATACAATAAAGCCGTACATAAAGCAGTAAATACATCTTTAACCCCTTAAGGACCAAACTTCTGGAATAAAAGGGAATCATGACATGTCACACATGTCATGTGTCCTTAAGGGGTTAAAATGGTACTGTCATTCCTAGAATTATCAGGGTTATTCACTAAATATCCAAATAGACAAAATCTGGTGAACATGACTGAATTTCGACTGCAGTGTATATATATTGTATATATAATAGTTGTATTAGAAAATTCTCCAAGTCAACAATGTTTTCAGTTCTGATTTAAATTTACTACACTAACAATGTCATGTTCTCATTGATGTAATGTCATTATTGTCTTGCTTTACTGCAGTGATTTTTTTTAATTTGGGGCGGCCCAAGAGTAGGGGGAGATTGAGCGCAGGACTTGTTTTTATGTATTTTGTATCACACAGCTATGTCACAATGCTGCCGCCCACTCTCTGTGTTTCCTATTAAGGGCTAATAGGTATGTAGGGGTTTAGAAAAATAACCCTTTCTGTCTGAGATATCTTTGCCTGAAGCTCAAGGAAGCAATGTGACCCACCTAAGAGGTTTGCCATGACATGGCAGGTGGGCTTGCATCTATTGGCCATTGGAGTTACTAAATACTAAACCTCAATTTATTTAAATATGCATAAGGATATGGGGCGTGTGCAGGTAACTCTTTTTCTTTGGTTTTTACTATATGTATTGGGGCTGATGTGTACTATGGCCGTTGCTGCCGACCAAGAGTAGTGGAAGTTTTAGCGCAGGAGTTATTTTTGTTTAATTGTATTCACTTTTGTATCACATAGCTATATTACAATGCTGCCGCCCACCCCATGTGTTCCCTATTAAGGGTTAATAAGAGTGCAGGGATTTAGAGAAATACCCCTCTCTGTATCATTAGAGATGTATTTGCCTTAGGCTCAAGGAAGCAAGGTAAGTTGTTAGTGTAGGACCCACGAAAGAGGTTTGCCTTGACGTGGCAGGTGGGCCTGCATCTAATGGCCATTGGAGTTACTAAATAACCTCCATTTATTTATATAAGCATAATGATTTAGGAAGTGAACTTTTTTTGTTTGGTTTTTACTATTTGAAAGAAATGTACCTGACTGCTCTCAGCTAATCAAAGGGGCGCCTGCCCGGCAGCATTCCGCACTTCTTGAAACTGAGATTTCAGAAGCTGGATGCCGTCTGGGCAGGATTTGAGATTGGTGCCGAAAGCAACTTTTGGGTTAAACCATTTGAGAATGGTTAAACCATAGATGAATGGTTAAACCATTGAGGAAAAAGTTTGTCTGGGGGCCTCCTGGCACCACAACAACTTCAGTTAGATGAAGTTGTTATGTGCCTTACGATGCCTAAACTGTCCCTTTAAGGTAAGATTATTTAAAGTGAATAAACTCAACAATATATGATCATAAGCCAAATTAAAAATAATTGATGAATTAGTTCTAAGAAAATGATGTATGGTAATTTTTAGCTTAATTGTGCTAACGGAGGATACCATATATTTCATTCTATAGTAAGCTGTCTTATACTTCCCTTATGACTCACGGGTGTAATTAGATCTCATACATCCCCTGTCACAAGGTTGATTACAGTGTATATTAGGGCAGTGATATTGAGAGTAAATGTACAGTTTACACTTGTTGAGTTGATTGGTCTTTTTGTTATGATTATTGGACCAGATTTAACACCAGGTGCTCTTTATTCAGCATGGTCTTTGCTATGATTCTAAAACAGCACAAGGCAACGTGTCAACATTCAAAGCCTTGTCAAATATATCAGCAGCATTAGAGCTAGTGTAGCATGGAATGTGCAAAGCTGAATGGCAGCTCACAGCTAATGTGCTAAGAAAGGCATTCATTCTAAGCAAGGTATGACGCACACAACTCAGGCACCAGTTATTTTTAACTATTACTGTAAGAAAAGAAAATCAAACTGTCTGCCAAGGAGTAATCACAAAGAGAATTACTTTACCAAGTATGGCACATAACATGTTGCTATTGTGTAAAGTTTGTCTAACTAGTCATGGCATTTAGTCATTCTATATAATAAAAATGTGCAAATCAACAAACAATATTCTACACACATTATCTATCTATCTATCTATCTATCTATCTATCTATCTATCTCATAAGGATCTTTGTAAAGCTTACTTCAATAAAAAAAAATATTATTACTTATCACAATAATAAAGCAGTTTGCCTTTACAACACTGGCTATATTCCATCCTTCCTCCTGTTTCTCCTTCTATTAATCTATCCATCCATCCATCCATCCATCCAACTTTCTGTGTGTTTGTATGTCTGTCTGTCTGTCCATTTGTCTTTATATCTGCGTATCTGTCTTCTTGCTTGTCTGCTTGCTTCTCACTGTCCAGTTATGTAGCAGCTCTAGAACATATTAAAATATAACTGCTCTCTAACAAACACGACTTACATCAGCACAGAATGAGGCTAATGGTTTACCTGAGTCGATCTCCTGAGCAGTCTTTATCCTTATTCATAATAACTGCTAGAATTGGAAGCCTCCCACACCAAGATCAGGATGAGCCCACTGAGGATAAGACAAGAATATGATAACAGACTCTCTCATGTGCCTGCAGTCACTGCACAGCTGCAGCACCATCCTGGCTGGCTACTGTCACTGACTGCATTCACAAAGCAATATCATCACAAAATTCAAGACGCTGCATCACTACAGCATTTGCAGAATATTAAGAATGGCATTATTGTGGGATTTGGTTGTGCAATATTAATCCAGTAATTTGGTGCAGTACCGTGGGCTACTGATTGTTGCTTGCATTTCTTACAGTGTGAGAAAGGGAGCCATGTGCTGAGTATTAGGTGCAGTCAGTAAGTAGATAGAGTGTTTTATTAAAGGCAGTGATCTGAGTGCAGTGGTCCTGTAGTTTTAACCGTTTAAGGTAAAACATTGTCGTTTTATAAAAACAGCAATGTTTACATTAAAGAGTTAAATACACCTTGTAGCGGATGGCACTGGGCTGTCCTGCAAATGTCCTTGAAAGAATTGCATTCGTGTGATCTGCTAAGTTTCTATGTGTTTTAAAAGCCTTGTATTCTTCTGGTTGTTCGGTAGTTTCATTCCCTTAGTTTATTCGAATGAAAATACCGAACAACCAGACCTCCCCTGTGTGAAGTGTGTCCTCAATTACCCGTTGCAACATTGTTGCGAACGGGTAATTGACTAGGAAGTAGCCGTCCTTTGTTCTCGGGGGTGGCCGCCATTCGACAAACGAACACGTGGCGGCGGCCATTTTAAAACTCCCGAACAGCGGTGTTTTGCCGTCGAGTGTCTGGAACTAAAATCGGACACTCGAGTAGGCGAACACCGCTGAGACCTCCACAAACCTGGTCCGTTCGGTTCCAAACTACCGAACGGCCCCTCGTTCGGTAAATACAAAATACCGAACGAGGGGATTCAGGCGAACCCTCCCTAGCCTCTATAGCTAGAGGCTTTCGTGTATTTTGTTCCCTTATGCCAGGACCGACCGCAGGGCCCATTCGTATGGAACCCTATTCGGCTATCTCAGTTAGTGCGGTCGGTCATTTTATTCCCTCCATACATTTCCCGAACCCCTGGTCTGATCTGGTTGATTTTTGGATATGTTATTCCCCCAGATCAGGGGTATCCGGGGATGTAGGATTTAAAGAGGTACCCCTACGTTTAGGGGTACATCCAGAAACGGGGGGAATTACTGTACTGGATAAGGGGATTATGATGCTGGCTGAGGGGAGGAGATGTGTGGGAGGTTACCAGGACAGGATTGGCTACTGTAATAATTACTGTAAATCCCTCCCTTGCATGGGAGCATGCTTTAAAAAGGAGACTGTGGATTAAAGCTTTCAGTTCTGCTCCTGAAACTGTGTGTCGTCCAGTTATTGGGATTGCTGTGGGGATATTGCTGTTGTTTTACCTGCTGGAAACCTTGCCTTTGGATTTATTATTTACTTGTTCCTGAGCCTCACTTGGATTATAAGCGGAGATAACCTGGGGAATATTGCATCTCCGCTACACACCTCTAATGACAGTCTTCCTAGAGGTGCTTCTGCCTCAAGAACCGAGTCAAACTCAATTCTTCAATCAAATGCTGCTGAATGAAGAAGAGCAGCATTTTGCAGTGCCTGCATTCTTGTTCCCAATGCTTCTCTACAAGAGAAGCATTGGATTAGAAGCAATCACAGAAGACATCAGCAGGAATGCTGACATAGATGGAGGCGGAGCTAGTTACTGCAGTGAAGGAGTCTCAACACTGGAAATGAGGTGAGTAATCTTTATTAGACTTTAATTTTACAGAGCAAAGTAGATAGACAGTGATCAAACTGCTAGAAGGGAATCTGTAGTCCCCAAAAAAACTATTGTTATTTTGGAGTCTATAGGTTCCTTTTAGAACATGCAGTACACCGATTAACACTGGTGTTGCCATTGGATACTAACCCCTTCGCATACATAATGTTCATTGAGCTTAAAATACATAACATTTATCTGAAACCTGGGCATTGTTAGCATATAAACAAAGCGTGAAATACATTTTTTGTCTGTAAGTTGCTGTTCTGTAATGTTAAAAATATTAACTGTGTACATTTATACAATGTAATTTTCTAACTGTAGACAAATTATGGAATATAAACCATTTTGTAAAATAAAGGGGGTTTAACAAAAAATAGATACATAAAAATGGACAAAATCCTTGTTTACCGGTATAAGTAAGGATCCTTATAGTATTTTTCAGAAATAAGTTTTTTTAAAAATCCACTAGAATGTGAAACTATTATCTGTATGTAGTCATCATGAACACATACAGTATAAACAGTTACCTGGTAAAAACCTACAAGGTAATGCACTAAAGTGAGAATTGTCATTAATTGGACGTGAACTCTAAAATAGTTGAAATGGAAAATTTCTCTGAGACAGCTAAATGTCCAGTCCACCTATTATGGCCTCAATTTTAAATTCACTTTCAATTCCCAACAATTCTCACCTTAGTGAATAGCTCTGCAAGCCTACTATTTACCAAATTTCCGAATTCTATTGCATTCTGTGATAAAATCCTATATTTTACTCTTTTTCCCAAATTAGTGCAAAAATATAGAATGTCATTGCAGTAATCTGCATTCCATGCAGTAATCTTATAAACATAATCCTGTACCAACAACCCTAAAACTACACTTAAAGGGACACTCCAGACCTCCACAGTACTGGAGACCGTATCTTCAGAAGGATATTGATACCTTAGAGAGAGTTCAGAGAAGGGCTACTAAACTGGTTCATGGATTGCGGGATAAAACTTACCAGGAAAGGTTAAAGGATCTTAACATGTATAGCTTGGAGGAAAGACGAGACAGGGGGGATATGATAGAAACATTTAAATATATAAAGGGAATCAACACAGTAAAGGAGGAGACTATATTTAAAAGAAGAAAAACTACCACAACAAGAGGACATAGTCTTAAATTAGAGGGACAAAGGTTTAAAAATAATATCAGGAAGTATTACTTTACTGAGAGGGTAGTGGATGCATGGAATAGCCTTCCAGCTGAAGTGGTAGAGGTTAACACAGTAAAGGAGTTTAAGCATGCGTGGGATTATCCTATAAGATAAGGCTAGGGACTAATGAAAGTATTTAGAAAATTGGGCAGACTAGATGGGCCAAATGGTTCTTATCTGCCGTCACATTCTATGTTTCTCTGTTTCTATGTAAAGCACATTAGTTTGCTGAAAAGCATTATGTATGAAGAGTGTCTCCTATTTTCTCATTTTGCAAAAAAGTGCAGATTTCAGTAGAAAATGTACACTTTCATAAATTAATCCGGTTACATCCCCCTGGCTTTTCAAGCAGACAACAGGCCCGGTTATTTCCTGGTTAGGTTAGCTTAGATGCACTGAACTCAAAAGACATCAATTACCCAGAGCACCTGCCTTGCAAAGACTTCACATTGAGCTGCATTGGGAAGTCTGTGATTGGACAGCCACAGAAAGTCTGGGCGGGGTTAGAAGTGGAGAGCTTGCAAAGACTTCAGTCTAGAGGTCTGCAGGTTTTGCAAGCTGTTTTTAGATATACCCACAATGAGAAAATGCATAATTAAACACAGGCAAATTTTCATTTTCATATCTACTAAAGAGTGATTTTTATTTATTTTGTATTTGGACAGTGGAGTGACCCTTTAACCATAATACTAGACCCTCACACCTTGTCATGTAATTTTAAATGATTTTGGTTTCGAATTGCACTTCAAATATTCTTCACAAGTTTTAGTGCAGAACTATTTCAGAGGAAGATATTCAATATTTAAGATGTGACATATTGGCTGTTGAGGTTTACGTGCATACCTTTTCTCTCTGTCTCTATCTCTCTGTTTGTAGGCATAAACTATTCATTTAAATCACGTCTGTATGTGTTGAATTGCAAGTCCTGCACAGAAATAAATTACAGTGGACTAAAAGCATTTATAAAATATGAAACTTTGCCTTCAGGCAGTTTATGTAACTAGAAGTTAATGTACATTTTACACTGCTCCGTTGTTACACAATCATAGAATCAATGTAACAACAAATTGTCCACAGTTCATGGAAAAATACATACACCATGAGGCCCTGGGAAGCATCCCTCTCCACATATGTACACTGCATTTGCACTGGTGACTTACCCCATCTTCACATTTATTTTTCAATCATTTAGTAATAACAGCATAGTTAAAATGTGGTATACCACAAAAGAGGCCAGATGAAACTTCTGTTCCTTCCAAATGGCTGCAGTATTATGGAAGTACATTTTTTTATTGGAAATTCACTACAGGTTTTACATATTTTTAAATACCTCCAAGACAACCACTGCCTTGCTAAAGAAGCTGAAGGTAAAGGTGATGGACTGGCCAAGTATGTCTCCAGACCTAAACCTTATTGAGCATCTTTGGGGCATCCTCAAACGGAAGGTGGGGGAGCGAAAGGTCTGTAACATCTACCAGCTCTGTGATGTCGTCATGGAGGAGTGGAAGAGGACTCCAGTGGCAACCTGTGAAGCTCTGGTGAACTCCATGCCCATGAGGATTAAGGCAGTGCTGGAAAATAATGGTGGCCACACAAAATAGTGACACTTAGGGCCCAATCTGGACATTTCCACTTAGGGGCGTACTCACTTTTGTTACCCAGACATTAATGGCTGTGTGTTGAGTTATTTTTAGGGGACAGCAAATTTACACTGTTAAACAGGCTGTACATTTACTACTTTACATTGTAGCAGAGTGTAATTTTTTCAGTGTTGTCACATGAAAAGATATAATAAAATATTTACAAAAATGTGAGGGGTATACTCACTTTTGTGAGATACTGTATATAGTATCCTATAGGTGCCAATTCAAAAGACAATCCCTTAGCTATAAAGCTCTAAACAACCCTAGCCTCTGTTATAATTCTTCACTAATTTGTAGGTATGCCCCTTCTCGGTCTCTCTGATCTGTCGGTTACCTTCTCCTGTGCGCTGTTCGCACTCTTACTGCTTATTCATGCTTGTAGGACTCTTCGTGGGCAGTGCCTTTCCTTTGGAACAGCCTGCCTACCCCCATCAGATTGCTATCCCCCTCGAGGCCCTTCCTATTTTGTTTTTATACCCCATCTCTTCTAGATTGTGTGCTCGTTTGAGCTGGGTTCTCGCTTTGTAATTGTCACATTTATTGTTAAATTTCCCCCTCTCATAGTATTGTAAAGCGCTGTGGAATAAGTTGGCACTGTATAAATGCCAATAATAATACTGAGGGAGAAGTGGAGTCAATTGACCATTGTGATGCGGTGAACAAGTCTTCGCTGTGTGGCCAGTTCAAAGTTGGCAAATTTCTTCCACAATTTCCAGAAAATTTCCAGATTAAAAACACATTTGATAATGAGTTGTGAATTTATTCCGTCATGTCATAAACATTCAAGGATTCTGATATAATGTTCACAGTATGTATATAAAAAACACATAATAAAAACACTGCAGGAAGTGATTAGATCAAATTAAAAGCCGAGATTTTTCATACATTTAATCATGTCTCAATGGGTTTAGTGCTTTCCGCAATAATAATATATTTATGCTCAAAATCCATTAAATATACATGACACTCCTATTTGTTGACTCAATAAAATTACTGAATGCATTTCCATGACTGCTGCCTCACACATACCATGATTGAAATTGCTTTTATTTAAAGATTGTTAAAATCAGAAGAAGAAAAGGGTGCCATTTTGGTGTAAATTGTTAAATTCACTTTGAATTCACTTTAATAGCAGTCATGGTGGTAGGAATCTGTATGTGCACTGTTTCTGCTTGAAATGCGGCACATGCAGAGTAATCTGCACGTTTGTGCCTGGGTTCAAGTTACCTCACTGGCACACGTATGTGACTTAGGCTGCCCAGAACATTGAAAGTTTTTAGGTGGTAGGACACCCTTTAACTCTGTAGCCATTATCTTCTGACCTGTGGCATCTGTCCACTTAACCTCATGTACGCAACACTTAATGGTAACAGATACAAAGTTACCTAAACAGCAATCAGATCTAGTTATAATATAGAGATATGCAAACAACACAGAAATACCCATACAATGCACATAGCCAGGTACAAGACAGAGATACACACATAATTACAAAGTACCTAGTTTTATAAAAAGAGATACCACTACAATACACAGAGTTGAGAATAATACAGATATAACCATACAATACAGAGAACTAGGCACAACACAAAGATACCCATTAAGCACACAGGGCTGGGTAGTGTCCAATATTTATGACATGTCTAGTTCCTCTCAAGAAAGCCATCAATGAGGGGGGAGGGACCTTGCAGACCTGAAGCATATTTCCTACACAAAGGCAATGATTGGACTGGAGTATGTTCACTTTTTTTTTTACAGTTTTTTAGATTATGACCATTCCCCCAGAAAATTAATCTTAGTGTTCTAAACTATTGCAAATCTTTTTCTCCCTTGCAAAATTTGGGGAGTGGGCATGAGCTGCAGCAAGTGCCCCTATAGATGAGTTTCCACTGGATAATAGTCCGATCAAATGCTTCTCTATGGGACAATGATGAGGGAATGAGTAATGTCATATCAAGCGTTGGTACTTATGAGGGGAGCTTTATCCATATTTTGGCAAAAATTTGAAAGTCATAGTTTAGCAAATTATTACACCGTCAGAATGGTCACATTTCTATTGGTGCACACTAAACAAGGGAAAAGAGAAATGCTAAGGGTTAAATACTAGAGTTAATAAATATGGATATACACACAGCCAAATTACCATAAAAAAGATATTTTTTGTATAGAGAAGGAGTATCATTTCTCTACAATTAAGTTAGAAAGTCAATTATTCAAAGCCACCTATTGAGAGAATTTTAAAGCAATATTCTGGGTCCCTCTAAATTTAAATATTTGATTAGAAACAGGGCAGTGAATGGTAATGAAGGTATGCTACTGATTATTTAAGAAGAGAAGCTTTCAAAAAGCAAACCAATTATATCAATGCATACACATACTTGCAAATGATTAGAAACCATGAAAATGAATTTGATTTGAGAAATTGCTGGCCAGGGTTAAGTACTCGAAAACGATCTATGTTGCAGTAGGTTAGCTGCTGAAAAACATTTTAAATATAACGAATGAGACAAGTTTCCCAAACTGCACTAGAGACAATTGAGAAAACTCTTTTGTGAAGGCTATAATTACAGCAAAACGTTTCTTGTATCTGAATCAAAATGGCAACAGCCGATGCAATTTCATCTGATAATAGGATGGTACTAACATAGTCCAATGGCAGCCACTACAAATGACAAAAGCCTGCCAATTGACTAAATAGTCAATTCTGCCATTTTCTATAAAACACCTATTAGAATTATAAGCTAAATAAAGATATGTTTAAAAAACCTATTACAAACTAACCTGCTTAAGAAGTAGATGTTAAAGGGCTACCCAAAGTACCATTACTTCAACAGCCTGCTATAGTGGTTATGACACCAGAAGTACCATAGCATTTGCCCCCTTACCTGGGTCCTTACTGGTATCCCTAGCTCAGGGCTGGTGACACCCCAATGATACTGCTGTAGGTGTAGTTACCCCTCTAGCAGAGGACTTAAACTCTATATGTAACTGATCTAACACAGACACTGATGTCACACACCAACTTAACACACACACTGATGTAACACACACACTGATGTAACATAAACTGATGTCACACACCGACGTAACACACACACTGATGTAACACACACTGATGTCACACACACTGATAGCACACACGCTGGTAACACACACAGATAACAAACACACTGATAACACACACAACTGATAACACACACACTGATGTAACACACACATATGTAACACACACTGATGTAACACACACACAATGTCACACACAGTGATGTAACACACACTGATAATACACACACTGATGTAACACACACACACTGATGTCAGACACACTGATGTAACACACACTGATGTAACACACACACTGATGTAACACACACACACTAATAAGACACACACACACACTAATAAGACAAATACACACACTAATAAGACACACTCACTAATGACAAACACACTGGTAACACATACTCAAATCAACACAAAGAGGTCATAATTTACAATAAATATTTCATCCACCCCCCTGCTACCATACCTGATAAATATGTAATTGAGACAGGCTAACAATTAGAGAGGCATTTATCAAAATGTTCTGTTCGAAAAAGCGTTGCAGAAATGTAATAGGGCAAAAGTCAGCAATGTGGAACAAGCCTGTTGATTTCACTGGTTTCCCTGGTGGTTACCCTATTATTTGTAGTTTAGACCACTTTTTACAGGGTTATTCACTAAAGTGAAAATTGAAAGTGACATAGGCCGACAGCAACTACTTTTCATATTGGTTCTGATTTTGATATTAAAATCAGTACAATTCACTACCTATGACGGCAGACTGAGGACGAGAAAAGAGATATGACCACAGCAGTATGTCATAGGTACCTTAAGCAGTCCCCTCCCCCCCCCCCCATTAACCCAGAGGACTGGAGGTTTTAACACCCTTTGAATACAGCTGACTACCCTTTCTGTACTGTACAAGTGAGATTATCTTCTATATTATAAAACGTGCTATATAACTGATATGTTCTGTTGCAATGCTATGACCAATGTTACACTGTTGATGACATGTCCTATGGCAAGTTGTGCACCTTACAAAGCACAACAAAAATAAAGAATAAAAAAAAAATGAAAGTGAATTTCAAATTAAAGGCCAAAATAGTCAATTTTGAAACATTCACAACTATGTGTCCAGTTTAACTACTATAATTTGAAATTTGAAATTTACTTTGAATCTTCACTTTACTATATATCCCTGTTAGACTAGAACACTTTGATACTTCCCCACACAGAGAAGTAGACTCTCTCTGATTTGGAAAAGTTCTTCAACTTTTATAGTTTCAGTACTTCAGCATACATTTTTCAATTTTGTTTTTCAGTTCACTAAAAGTCTGTGTTGTTTAGTGAATAAACCGCATTGTTTTGTTTCACCTAATGTAATCAGTGCGCCTGCTGTGTAAAAGAGAACGCACGTTTATAAACTGCAGACTGCAAGCTGGGATTTATTTATCAAAAACGAATGCCAGATAAAAATAGTAAGTGAGTAGGAGTTAAAAAGAGACTTAGCACAGGCTGATACACTCTGCAAATATTGTATATAAACAGTAGTAATCCACTTTTTCCATTCACAACCAAGTAATATATATCAAACATGCTGTTTGAAAGATAGGAAGAATCGTAAGTGCGTGTAATTATGGCAAAGGTAATTGTATGACCAGATTAGTTTAGAAATAACTAAGGAATTAAAAATATGCATATTTGCAATTTGATTTTTTGAAATGTATTCATTCATTCTTCATAGAAATAACAGGGAAGAAAAAAAAAACACAAGGTGATTAATGAACTATAGTAGGGGGAAGGATTCCTAGACCAAGTGATACATTCTGAAAATAAAGCTTACCATTAAAGGGTGTTTAAATTGACAATGGATGAGTAAATAAATGAAGTATATACAACATAGAAGATGCACAGCAATCCTATGTAAAGAAATATGACGAATACTACAAATATAAAATAAAGTACAGTATATTCACAAGAAAATGGTATCTATATCTGTGGGTCAGCAATAGAAAGATCCCAGGTGGTATATTGAAAAATAGTAGCTAGTATACACTGCAAAGCTGGCTAAAGCTTTATTGCTAAGTAGCCTAATGTATCAACTTGCTGCAAAAATCTAACTTTGTATATGTGCACACACATCATCAACTGTGTTGCTCAGTACCCTGAAAGAAACAAATGCATCCAAAAAAAAGGGCTTGGACCTGAGCGCTCAATATATCCGAAAAGCGCTCAGATCCCACGAACACAGTCGAATCGCCATGGAGTTAGAGGGTTTTCACAGACCATTCGACAAAAATCTGTCCAGAATTAGTTCCATGGCTTTTAACTATCAAGGTCGGTCTAGTTTGTGAGTTTTAATGTACCGAATGACACTGCATTTGTATGAACAAAAAATGAATGACTGCAAGTTTGGAAGTTCCAGCTGTGTTTGTGTGAAACAGTGTCCGAAAACACTTCCATGCGTTCGAAGACAAAACACCGCTGGGCGTTCAATAGTTTAACGAAAAGGCCACTAGTATTCATAAAACAGGGGTTTTGTCACACCCAGGTTTTAACAGGCATGTAAGTATATGAGGTGCGGTACAAAGTCCACGCATGTAAAGGTTTTAAACATTTTTTTTTTTAAAAGGTTAAAACATTAAACTATGCAGAAATAACTGTGTGAAATGTCGATAGCGAACAATGAGTATTTGAGGCCAATCTCAGCGGGCGAATTTCCCACCTCTAGGGATGAGATCATTGAGAGCCCCATAGCTAGTGCGCATGCGCAGCAACATGCCATACTGCACCTATCAGGTGGTGTCTATGAGACCATCTGATTGAATTAGCAGAGTTTTACTCTGCTTTCCTGGTGGAAACAACTGTCTGAGTGACAGCTACTAGAAGCATCTTAATGCTTTGCCGTCACTGCTGAATGTTTTTTCTTTCAGGGTTAATCCGGGGAAAGCATGGTACCCAAACGCCTTTATTAAGATGAAGTGATCTGAGTAACTATAGTGTCCCTTTAATGATGTTGGGTGAACAGGCATTTATATACATTGACCACATACTGCAATGAGCAATATATACATTAATATAAATTATAGGTTACTTTACATGCCATGTAGCCCTCTGGCAATCTAGCAGTGGATAATAGGTTAACGACATGTACTACAGTGACTGGAACCATCTATAAACTTTAACAAATGGTCAGCATTGAATACAGAACCTTTCCAATGCAGTATGGTGCAATGGGGTAGTACTAAAATGTATTGTGAGAAATATGACAGGAGTCCGTAAAAAAACTAGGAATGAGTTTCTATATAACAATGCAGTGTTTCCACAATGCCAAATGTTCAGAAATACACTGGTGACAGACGTTTGGATGCCACCAAAGAGAATGTGATCTGTAGACACCTCTGTGTGAACAATAACTTACTTGTAGAGCAATCCAAACAAAAGCATTTCTGAACACATAAAATGGCCTTGTGCAGAATAAAATGTTATTTTGCACTTATTATCTTTTTGTTCTGTATTGTATGTTATCTGCTTGTAAAATTAAAATAAAAAATAAATTTCTGAGAAGACGGATCATAACAAATGTACATTTTATCAGATAAGGCAGTACAGGCTGTTACTTATCTCTGAATAAATAGAGAAAGCACTCAACTGTATAAAGACAGTATGTTCTATTGTGGTATTATTTAATAGACCATTTAAAAGCCTTTTTGTTAATTATGAATCCCTAATTAATGCAAACCTGAAATGCAAACTACTTTCCAAACCATTAAATATGTGGAAATGCTTACATAGACAGAGTCAGAGTCTTTGTCTCTGTTTTTCTTTATATTATTAGAGAACACATACCAAGTTAGGTCAAAATGGCTTTAGGAATATGCAGTTTAGGAATATGGTGGGTACCAGCTATCCCTTGTTCATGTTTCACTTGTATTCAGCTTACACTTAGCAGGTTTTATTGATTTTACCTCGGTAGAAGTCATCCAGTGTGGAATAAAAAGCATTTAGACTATACATGACCATTTTTTTTTTTTTTTTATAAAAAGACTTTGTACACCTACTTGCTGAATATACAGTTGGCATTTATTCACTAAACAATGACAAGAAAAGTTATCTAGTTGGAGAAAGTTTCGAATGCGCTTTTTTTCCCCTCAGTTTAGTTAATAGAACTTTGGGTTTTCAGAACTGTTATATACAGAACTAGAAAAGCTACAATTTCTGGGGAAATTGTGTGAAGTGTTCTTGCCGCCACCAGTAGTCTACAACTTGAGTGGGCAGAGTAACTGTTATTATTTATTTATATAGCACATTTAATTGCAACGTTGTTGGCCAATGTGCTTCACAGTTACATTAAAACATACATTTATAAAAACATTAGCAGGTGTACAAAAGGCCCTGTCTATGACATCACTTGCTACTCCGCACGTTTCGGTATATTACTGTCTATGTAGTGTAAAAACTGTGGGAGGAGTTAGGGTGGTAAATTTGGCTATAATAATAATAAGAATAATATATGTGAGATAACATTAAGTGGTCTTGCTATGCAAGAACACTTAGTGACTCACAGACTGCATTCATTCAGTCATTACAGTAAGCAGCCTAGCAAGTAGTGGGAGTAATTCTGCTTAACAATGAGCAGCTACTGGCTTAGTACAAAAAAACTAGTTGCTAGTAATATACACCCACTTTGCCCTCAATTTAAAGAACGGAGATTGACAAAATAATAGTAATAAGGCAGGGAAGACATAGTGTGCTCCCCGTGGGACTCTCTCTATATATATACATAATGCAGGGAGGACATTGTGCCCACCCTGTACCCCAACCCAGAGGAAATGGCAGTCAAGTTGCTAGTTGTGGCGGACACCTGGTCACCTAGGACTGGTACATGTCCCCCCAATCCCCACCCCTGTCCTAAAAACATTATATTACTACTACTTGCCTCTCCAGCCTGTGCCTCCTAGCCCAAGGCCCTTCCTAGAGGCTCAGGAGTCTACGTTCACCAGCAGGCACAGCATGCCTAACCATGAAACTCTGGTGCAGATCATGGCCTCATTGTGATCAGCTAAACTTACATCCAGGGTGCTCTCGGTCCCAGGACCAGCAATCAGGAAACATTTGGAGGGATGATAGAGGGGATGATGAGGCATTGAATGACACCAAGGACTTGGGGAAGCTCCATGTACTCACAGAAAGCCATGTCCTTTAAGGTGAAGGGGAATATTTACTCAGCGCTATGTAACCCAGCACCAGATCAGAGGCTAGCCATAACCTGCTGAAACATCCACCACATCTGATCCTGGTGCTTTTTGGACTAAGTGGGTGCTCTCGCCAAGTTTCCTGGGGACACCGGTTGCATGGGGATTTGGGCATGGCAACTAAAGTTATATGATTCTAAGGTGTCTACTTGCTAATTAAAGTACCATCTCAGGTACAGACACCAAGGCGCTGGGGATGTAGCAATTGTATTGATCTCCCTGGGGACCTCATGCTGAGTCCCTAGGTATAAAAGGTGAAATGTTTTCCCAATAAACCAGTTTGCTCACCCTTCCCTAAGTCTCAACAAGTGCTTTGGTGAGACCGGTATACACACTGCAAAAGAGATCTTAATCACTCTGGGGCTTTAAACACAAGGGATGGGCGTTCTTGGCAGTGACAACCAAACTACTCATGGGTATACTACCACACTAGTCTTTTTTGCACAGTTTTGTACAATTGCGTAATTGACGTACGTGACTGAATTTGTTGTGCAGTTGTTTTGAGCATGAGAGTCTGCGAGTAGGCTTGGAGCAGCAGGCTGCAGTCCCGGTTTTTGCACAGTTTGGGCAATTGATCGGGAGAGCAGAGTTGCCTTGGCCTTGGAGTTGGAACAGCTTAGACCAGGAGATGCAATGATAAGTGGCAGAGAATGAGCCAGTCTAGCAGATTTGATTTTGTGCCTCAAAAGGCTGAATATTTTTCTGAAGAGGTTGAATTTGTGGAGTAAAGCAAAGGAGATTAGAGAAGAGAAGACTTATTTTGTTAACAACTTTAATCTTCCTGTCCACTTACACCACGTTATTCTTTCAAATTTTACACTGTCTGACACACTGCTCTTCATATGCTTGCATATTGTAAAATGACATTGACTTTTCAAAAATGTTTTTAATAATGACAAGCTTTTCCTAAGAAGACACGGTACTAAGACAAATCTGATGCCCTGATATATCCCATTTAAAGTAGTGAAATTTGAGTTATCATCAATTATAACTCAAATTTCACTTGTGGAAAAGAGAATTAATGGACTATACCAGCGGTTCTCAACCCAATCCTCAAGTACCCCCTAAGAGTCCATGATTTAGGGATTACCCAGTTGTGTTTAAAGTGTTATTAGAAAAAGAAAAAATAACACTTTAGACACAACAGGGTAATCTCTAAATCCTGGACTGGTAGGGGGTACTTGCGGACTGGGTTTGGAACCACTGAGCTAGACAATGGGCATCCATATTTTTTTTAGTAATTTTTTCTTTTTGTTGAAAGCTTGTCCTCAACATGTCATTTGTATTGCATTTACCAAGGTAGTTGTGAAGAATATATTTCTTTTTTAATTGGTATGTTTTATTACATTCACTAAAAGGTGTTTTCTAGGCTTGTAGAAATCCTTTATAGTTTCAATTTTGTAGCAACATGTTTTTTTTTAAATTGTTGCTGCTGCTGTCTCCTGTTTATGTCAATATTTACTTGTTCTTTATTGTGTGTTCCCGAGACTGGATGTGTTTGAGGCTGGTTGAGTGTGTGGCTGTGACTGGGTAAGTGGCTGAGACTGGGTAAGTGGCTGAGACTGGGTGAGTGACTGAGACTGGGTGTGTATGAGGCTGGTTGAGTGTGTGGCTGTGACTGGGTAAGTGGCTGAGACTGTGTGAGTGGCTGAGACTGGGTGTGTATGAGGCTGGTTGAGTGTGTGGCTGTGACTGGGTAAGTGGCTGAGACTGGGTGAGTGGCTGAGACTGGGTGTGTATGAGGCTGGTTGAGTGTGTGGCTGTGACTGGGTAAGTGGCTGAGACTGGGTGAGTGGCTGAGACTGGGTGAGTGGCTGAGACTGGGGGTGTGTGAGGCTGGTTGAATGTGTGGCTGAGACTGTGGCTGAGACTGAGTGGCTGAGACTGGGTGAGTGACTGAGACTGTGTGAGTGGCTGAGACTGGGTGTGTAAGAGGCTGGTTGAGTGTGTGGATGTGACTGGGTAAGTGGCTGAGACTGGGTAAGTGGCTGAGACTGGGTGTGGCTGAGACTGGGTAAGTGGCTGAGACTGTGTAAGTGGCTGAGACTGGATGTGTATGAGGCTGGTTGAGTGTGTGGATGTGACTGGGTAAGTGGCTGAGACTGGGTAAATGGCTGAGACTGGGTGTGGCTGAGACTGGGTAAGTGGCTGAGACTGGGTAAGTGGCTGAGACTGGGTGAGTGGCTGAGACTGGGTGTGGCTGAGACTGGGTAAGTGGCTGAGACTGGGTGAGTGGCTGAGACTGGATGTGTATGAGGCTGGTTGAGTGTGTGGATGTGACTGGGTAAGTGGCTGAGACTGGGTGTGGCTGAGACTGGGTAAGTGGCTGAGACTGGGTGTGGCTGAGACTAGGTAAGTGGCTGAGACTGGGTAAGTGGCTGAGACTGGGTGTGCCTGAGACTGGGTAAGTGGCTGAGACTGGGTGTGGCTGAGACTGGGTAAATGGCTGAGACTGGGTGAGTGGCTGAGACTGGGTAAGTGGCTGAGACTGGGTGTGGCTGAGACTGGGTGAGTGACTGAGACTGGGTGAGTGACTGAGACTGTGTGAGTGGCTGAGACTGGGTGTGTAAGAGGCTGGTTGAGTGTGTGGATGTGACTGGGTAAGTGGCTGAGACTGGGTAAGTGGCTGAGACTGGGTGTGGCTGAGACTGGGTAAGTGGCTGAGACTGTGTAAGTGGCTGAGACTGGATGTGTATGAGGCTGGTTGAGTGTGTGGATGTGACTGGGTAAGTGGCTGAGACTGGGTAAATGGCTGAGACTGGGTGTGGCTGAGACTGGGTAAGTGGCTGAGACTGGGTAAGTGGCTGAGACTGGGTGTGGCTGAGACTGGGTAAGTGGCTGAGACTGGGTGAGTGGCTGAGACTGGGAGTGGCTGAGACTGTGGCTGAGACTGGGTAAGTGGCTGAGACTGCAAGTGGCTGAGACTGGGTGCCTGAGACTGGGTAAGTGGCTGAGACTGGGTGTGGCTGAGACTGGGTGAGTGGCTGAGACTGGGTGAGTGGCTGAGACTGGGTGAGTGGCTGAGACTGGGTAAGTGGCTGAGACTGGGTGTGGCTGAGACTGGGTAAGTGGCTGAGACTGGATGTGTATGAGGCTGGTTGAGTGTGTGGATGTGACTGGGTAAGTGGCTGAGACTGGGTGTGGCTGAGACTGGGTAAGTGGCTGAGACTGGGTGAGTGGCTGAGACTGGGTAAGTGGCTGAGACTGGGTGTGGCTGAGACTGGGTGAGTGACTGAGACTGGGTGAGTGAGTGAGTGTGTCTAACTAAGTGAGTGTGTGAGTTAGAAGAGGTTGTGGTCAGTAGAACAGGTAGAAAAATGATTGTAATTTGTATTATCTATCTATTTGCCCAGTATTATTTATGTTATTGCTGCTTTGCTTCGCTTTGCTTGTCTTGCTTTACTTGTTGAAATGTTGGAAAAAGAGGCATCCACTTTTCAGTAGCTTTGTCAGTGTAATGAAAGCTTGTATATCATCATTTGCATTGCAATTTGTGTTGCCTGTATTTTTCTTTTTTAACATATGGATGGAAGTAGTGGATTGATATTCAAGGACAGTAATGCACTGTTGTACTAATGACTATGTAGAATGCTGAGGAACTGATATTAATGTATTTGGAATGGAATTGAATATTGCAATGGAATGGCTACAGTGTTGAAGCATCAGGAAAAAATAAAATCGTCCAGCAAGCTTTTCTATGAAAAAATATGAATGAACACTTTTCATCCAAGGCACACTGTTCACGTGTGGCCCAACTGAAAGATTACACTGATGATGTAAATGCCAAATGCATTGGTAGAATTAAGCAAAAATATATCGGCTCTACAAGTAAAGTCTTCTTATACTGTATCGTCAATACAGTTTACAGCTTAGCAAAAGAAATGGGCCATTTACTTAGTCTACCTCAATACAAAAAGAAAGCGGCCCGATCCTCCTTCTCCTACAGAGCGCTGCAATTGTGGAACGACCTCCCGCACAATTTAAAATCTTCCCTAAGCCTAAAGTCATTTAAGAGATCCCTCTCTACATACCTCAAAACAGAATGCACGTGTCATGGTTGATTATATATTTCCTGCCTGTTCTATGTTAATTTTGTATATATTGTGTATTAATATTGTTTTTGTATTTTGTTGTACCTAATGTAACAATGCAATGATTTGTGGACCCAGGACATACTTGAAAACGAGAGAAATCTCAATGTATCTTTCCTGGTAAAATATTTTATAAATAAATAAATAAATAAATAACATGAGATCGAACTGTAAGTAAGATATGGGTTGAATATACCGGTAGTAGTGAGACTCCACTCTCTGAAAACTACTGTAAAAAGTGTTGATCACATTGCTAGATAAATTAAAAAAAAAACATATATTTACTAAAATAATTAAGAAAAAATCTAAAATTCAGTGTTATCATTGATGAAGCTCCAACCATATCCAATAAATCAGTGATTATCATGTTTGTAAAAGTTGAAGATTCTCATCTGTCAGCTGTAGTCTTCCCAACTTAGCAACAAATTATTTGCAGTTGATCTAAAATTAATGATAGATACAGTGCAAGACATTTTCTTACTTTCTAATATTCTTAAAAACAGAAATGTAAATTTAGTAACAGCTAAAAAAATCTATAAAAAGAACAATTAGGGCTTTTGAAATACTCAAAGAAAGTCATGGAAAATCTGAAAATAAAGTTGAACCTACAATGCAATCTGATACTTTTAATATATTGACTTTGTTGACAATCAAAAATAGGTCAATCTTCCTCATCAAAAACTACTGGAAGCAGTTATCTGCAACATGCAAGCTAAGTTGATGTAAAGTTATCACGTAAAAAATCAGGAAATAAAGCAGAAAGCAGTGATAGTACAATTCAGGAATATTTTATATACAGGGAGTGCAGAATTATTAGGCAAATTAGTATTTTGACCACATCATCCTCTTTATGCATGTTGTCTTACTCCAAGCTGTATAGGCTCGAAAGCCTACTACCAATTAAGCATATTAGGTGATGTGCATCTCTGTAATGAGAATGGGTGTGGTCTAATGACATCAACATCCTATATCAGGTGTGCATAATTATTAGGCAACTTCCTTTCCTTTGGCAAAATGGGTCAAAAGAAGGACTTGACAGACTCAGAAAAGTCAAAAATAGTGAGATATCTTGCAGAGGGATGCAGCACTCTTAAAATTGCAAAGCTTCTGAAGCGTGATCATCGAACAATCAAGCGTTTCATTCAAAATAGTCAACAGGGTCGCAAGAAGCGTGTGGAAAAACCAAGGCGCAAAATAACTGCCCATGAACTGAGAAAAGTCAAGCGTGCAGCTGCCACGATGCCACTTGCCACCAGTTTGGCCATATTTCAGAGCTGCAACATCACTGGAGTGCCCAAAAGCACAAGGTGTGCAATACTCAGAGACATGGCCAAGGTAAGAAAGGCTGAAAGACGACCACCACTGAACAAGACACACAAGCTGAAACGTCAAGACTGGGCCAAGAAATATCTCAAGACTGATTTTTCTAAGGTTTTATGGACTGATGAAATGAGAGTGAGTCTTGATGGGCCAGATGGATGGGCCCGTGGCTGGATTGGTAAAGGGCAGAGAGCTCCAGTCCGACTCAGACGCCAGCAAGGTGGAGGTGGAGTACTGGTTTGGGCTGGTATCATCAAAGATGAGCTTGTGGGGCCTTTTCGGGTTGAGGATGGAGTCAAGCTCAACTCCCAGTCCTACTGCCAGTTCCTGGAAGACACCTTCTTCAAGCAGTGGTACAGGAAGAAGTCTGCATCCTTCAAGAAAAACATGATTTTAATGCAGGACAATGCTCCATCACACGCGTCCAAGTACTCCACAGCGTGGCTGGCAAGAAAGGGTATAAAAGAAGAAAATCTAATGACATGGCCTCCTTGTTCACCTGATCTGAACCCCATTGAGAACCTGTGGTCCATCATCAAATGTGAGATTTACAAGGAGGGAAAACAGTACACCTCTCTGAACAGTGTCTGGGAGGCTGTGGTTGCTGCTGCACGCAATGTTGATGGTGAACAGATCAAAACACTGACAGAATCCATGGATGGCAGGCTTTTGAGTGTCCTTGCAAAGAAAGGTGGCTATATTGGTCACTGATTTGTTTTTGTTTTGTTTTTGAATGTCAGAAATGTATATTTGTGAATGTTGAGATGTTATATTGGTTTCACTGGTAATAATAAATAATTGAAATGGGTATATATTTGTTTTTTGTTAAGTTGCCTAATAATTATGCACAGTAATAGTCACCTGCACACACAGATATCCCCCTAACATAGCTATAACTAAAAACAAACTAAAAACTACTTCCAAAAATATTCAGCTTTGATATTAATGAGTTTTTTGGGTTCATTGAGAACATGGTTGTTGTTCAATAATAAAATTAATCCTCAAAAATACAACTTGCCTAATAATTCTGCACTCCCTGTATATATACAACATCCCATAGGCTTTGCACTCCAACTAAATAATTTTGTTAACCGGTGATCAGCAACACATTCCATATATTGCAATAAAATAACAGAATTTCAATGATTCTTCTTTTACTCAATATTAGAATCCACAAGTCAGTGTTTCAGTTCCTTCCTTGAACTTTTATCAGGACAACATATATACACACCTTTATGAAATTGAATCACAATACACGTTCCAACCAACTACCTTTTGTGTTAACATGTATTGTTTATCAGGGGTAGATTTGGATCTTACTGCTTCGCTTGTGTTATATTATTTTATTAATTAATACATTTAATTCTACTCTTAGGACTAAGCCTGTTTTGGGCAGTTGTTAACACAGATCTAGTCACCCCTTGTGGAGATTATTGGTAGATACCCTATGATGAGCTATACAATTAATCCTTCAGAAGGGTTTCTGAGAACTGCTTTGGTATCTCCCTTTACCATTATTCTCTCCACTTGGACATCTCCCCCTCTTTAATGTTGGCAATTTTAGCATTTAGTAGACATACCACGCATTTGTACCCCAAGCATTAATAAAGGTAATTTACAGTACCCAAGCATTGGTATGCGTAAGTATAGTCTAATTTAGTATTTTCTTTTTACACTTTTTCTGCACCATTATTTTTTGGGACTTACTTCACTTTAGCATGTTTCGGTTCTATTTACATAAGTGCCACTCCAATACTTTGGTTCCCAGTGGGAACACCTTTTTGCAATTGCATATATAGGGTTAGGCCCTTTATTTGGAGAACACACCATAAGGGACCTTATTTATAATCTGCAACATATATACAAATCAAACAAGATCATTGGCTTTATAAAGGACATTAATCACTATATATAATATTGAAGAAGTTGTTGTCCCTTGGAAAGCTGTCAAAGAAAAGCTGTGTACATTTTTAAAAAAGCTTACATTATCAATAATTTTCGTGAATATATGGAAAATGTTTAAACAATCAACACGACCACGAGATTCTAAGTGCTGTACGAAGGGCAAAACAATTCTACATACCATTGCTGTTAGTTTTGCAGAGGCAGAAACAGGGTTTTCTACAATGAACAATATCTATTTAGATAAAAGACGCCACCTCGCAGTTCAGAATGTTGCGAATTTGTTGACAATTAATATGATTAGCCTTCCATTGGACATCTGAGACCCCGCTCCTTCAGTTCAAACTTGGCTGAGAATAAACCATACAGCAGATGACAACAGGGTGAAAAAATACTAAATAAGCAGCATAATGAGTTAATTAGGTATTTGGAAGTATTTAAAGTAATTTGAATAATTATTAACTAATTTTTTCTCTGCTTCCTTCATTTCTTTTAACTATGAAAAGTCAGAACGGGTAGCTCAATTTTTTTTAATCCCACTACTGTCTAAACTAATGTGGGGGTCGTATTTATTTATTTTACATTTTAATAGCTAGGGATTGCTGGTGAACCCTTGTGCTGCCGAGGCTTTGTAACTCTATGTCTGCCTACTGATAGCAATGTCAGCCGACCACAGATTAACAGTTGGCCAACACTTGGAAAATCAACTATTTCACAGAATTTCGTCCGAACCAAATATTTATGTGTCTGAATTTGTTGTTGTTTTTTTACCTAAAAAACAAATGACAGAAATAACCAAAAATTCTTTCCTTTAAAATCTCTACTATGTCATGTGTAGAGTCAATTTACTATTTGAGCAGATCCATTTCACATCACAAGGAATATAACTACTGCTCACTCCAACACTTCTTAATAAAACAAGAGTTTCTTATGACATGTTTCATAGCTGATTTCTCTTGAGTCTTCATGCAATTAACATTTTGTACATGGCTGATACTTTAATTGCACATACCTTGAGTTTTGACATGATAAATCTTCTCCTTCCCTTCAAATTCTAATTGTAAAATTACATGCCTATGTTATTTATATTGAAGTATGTATATACTTTCCTGTGTTTTTTTTTTCTGGGGAAAATGCTTTTATGTCACACATAGTACTAGAATATGAATGCTAATAGAACAATGAATTTACATTTAAACATTCAGAAATTGACTTGCAGTCAGACATGTCTTAATTATCAGGCATCCATAGTCTCTTTTGCTAATTAGAAAATAAATGTATACTTAGCTTTCAAAGGAATCACGATTTGTCAGAATTCTGGGCAATCAGCGATTTGTCCTAAGTTTGTCCTAAACTCAGAATCGTTATATGGATGAATCACAAAACAAATTAAATCTGATGGCGCTATATAAATAATAAATGGTCAATGGACGAGCTATTTCGTTCACATCTGATTTGCCAAACTCCCCTGACGAAGTCTTCACAGACGAAACGCGTAGGGTAGCAGGATTACTTTAATTTTACTATTTTATTGCTGACTCGATCTTTCGTTCATCTTTTATCCTGATTATGCATTTATTCTGACTGGGAAGATGTCTTACGATTTGATGAGCCATTTTATATAATCTTTAATTTTCCCCTTATAGCCACAGGGGTATATATATTGCATTTTGTGCAATTTTTTGTTTATATATTCTGATTGAGAAAAGACATGGCTAACAGGTCCAGCTCAGGTAAGAATTATGGGTTACAGCTACATACAGGCTCATCTCTGGTAAACCACTTGGGTTATTTTTAGCATGAGTTATAACTGCCAGTAGGTCTAGCTGAGTCACATGAGTTACAAGTCCACACAGGCCCATCGCAATAATATAGCATGGGTTACAGCTTTATACAGGAAGGGTAGATTAACACAGGGGCTAAAGTAGCTACAGCGCCAGGTCCATGCTTATGGAATAGGTCCACTAATTTAAAAAAAAAATCCCCAAAACATTATATATATGAGCTTCACTATTCTTCACATTGGATTGCTTCATGATGCTGTGCTGAGTGAACTAAGTATGGGAACAAAACTGGCTGGACCTTGTCAAAAGGCTTCTATATTCTCTTATCATTATGTAGCAGTGTGGCATGTCTCCTTTCTGCTACACTTACTACATCCACCTTTTCAAGGTTGCCTTAGGGTAAAGTTCAAAGGACTAGAGAAGTGAGTCCTGTATGGAGATTGTGGCGAAACCGACCTCACCACTGGGCATTGGAGAAGACTGATTGCCCGCCTCTTGCCCTGTGACTATGGCCCCTGTGATGTATTGCCCTTTAAAGACATGATTTGGGCATAATGGATTTGTGTTGTGCTGCTGCTGGCCCTTTAAGAACCTTCTGGGGACATACTGTGGAGTTACTGGGTGGCCACCATTTCATGTATCAGAGGCACATGGTGAGAACAATGGATGAATCACATGGTGAGAACAACGGATGGCGGCCATTTTAACTCACAGACACGGTTTGGACTTTTCTACACTGTGCCATCTTGCCGGTATTTGGTGCACAAAGACATCGTGCAGTAGCTTTAAACTATACAACACATTATACAGTAATTATTTTTCATATAGCCTGTATAGGTTCTGCAGAATCTGCATTAAACTGTATCTTCCAAACTACTGAACGGATCTGGGTGAATTTTGGATATGTGGTTCACACAGATCCCCTGGTTCCGAGGCTATTTTTATGGGGTTATTGCATGTTATGGGGTCCCTGTGATATGTTTTATAATACTGTATTTCTCTGCCTGTGATAATTATATTAACCATTGTGTTCAGTAATCATATCACAGGCAGAGGGGAGGATTTTGTGTGGGAGTGTCTGTGTGTATTATACGGATTAATTGGTTATATTTCAAAACCCTGTGGGCAGTACTATGTTTGTGGATTGTGAATAAAAGAGGCTGTATGTGCCAGTACAGGCATTTCTGCTTGACCTCAAAACGAAGTGTCGTCTCATTATTGGGGGAATTGGATTGTATGCTGATTGCCAGGAGTGTAAGCTCATTGTATGCTTTTCCTGTTCAGGTGCTTACAGAATTCATATGCTCGAGAGCATTTGTATGATTCTCCAGTTTGGTGGTTGTGGTGTCTGCTGCAGTGCTTGGAGTTCTCAGGAAGCGCTAGGAGCATCCTTCAACGGAGGTACCCAGTCGGGGTGCCAGGTGATCCGTTACAGAGATGATTTAGATCACTGAACCCCCAGGGACTCCATTCCAGCACTCCTAAAGGTAGTGGGGCTGGGTGGAGTAAAATGTAAAAAAAAATAAAAAAAAATTGTATGTGTGTGTGTTAGGGAGTTTGTATGTGTTTGTGTGTCTGTCAAAGAGTATATGTGTGTTTGTCAGTAAGTGTGTGAGAGTGTATGTGTTTGTCAGTGAGAATGTATCTATTCTTGTCAGAGTGTATATGTGTTTGTATGTGCGTCTCTAATAGAGTATGTGTGTTTGTTAGTGAGAGTGTATGTGTGTCTGTCAAAGAGTATGTGTGTTTGTTAGTTAGAATGTATGTGTGTCTGTCAAAGAGTATGTGTGTCTGAGTGTGTCAGTGTGTGTATCTGTGTGTCAAGGTTTGTGTATGTGTCACTGTGTGTATCTAAGTGTGTGTGTGTGTATGTGCCTGGGTGTGTGTATGTATGTCCATGTGTGTATCTGAGTGTGTGTATCTGTGTGTCAAGGTGTGTGTCAGTGTGTATCTGTGTGCCACTATGTGCCAGTGTGTGTGTATCTGTGTCAGATACATACACACACACGGATACACACTGACACAGAGATACACACACTGGCACATACAAACACAGATACACACACTTTGAATCATAGATACACACACCTTGACACACAGATACATACACACACAGAGATACACACTGTGTGTCAAGCTGTGTGTATCAGTGTGTCAGTGTGTGTATCTGTGTGCCACTATGTGCCAGTGTGTGTGTGTATCTGTGTGTCCAACACACACACACACACACACAGATACACACACTGGCACATACAAGCACAGATATACACACCTTGACACACTTAAAAATGGCGCAATGGTATGTGTAGGCGGGAAGGGTATGTGTTGGCTTAAAAATAAAATAAATACCTCCACCAGATATAAGACATTCTGAGGAATGGTATACACACATATACTCTTTGACAGACACTTTCTATCCATAAGATTCAGAATTTAGACCCATAATTATCATTAGCACCTGGCCCAATAGGCTCTTAATCCATAACTGTATACAGGTCCAACTCTGGTTAAAAACATGAGCCAAAGATGTATACTGCTATAACTTAGAGAATAACTATATACATTTTTACGTGATTGGACTTTAAAATAGGTTCAGCACTGGATCTTTATATAACTGACAGCGTGACAATCTGATTAACTGTTGCAGTCAAAAGTTAATGTGACATTAGTATATCAAATTAGATAAATGTGGAACCAATTCTATAAGCAAGAAGACATTTGATTACATCTCATGGGAAAGTGTTTTGTGAAATGTAATTAATCTTGGAGTCAGAGGGGAGAAGAAAAAAGTGAATACATTTTAAGTCACAGAGTATGACTTTGGTTGCAAACACAGTCAAAGGGCAAAGCTGTGTTTGTACTAAAATGGGTGAGAATTTAGAAGTTTATTATTTTTTTTTTATTTATAATTCTTTATTTTCAATTTCAATAATTAGAAGTAATAAGATAAGCGAATATTTTTTAAAAATTGTCATTGGTTCCAAAAATGGTTGGAAGGTAAGGCTTGCATTAATGTCAGGAACTGTGGAGTTAAGTACCATCAGAATAACATTTTATATGCCTGCTCTTGATGTGTTGCGTAAATGGTAAGCAAAGCAATAGTCTCCTAGTTGACTGCTCAGGAGTCCCAGATCGTTTTCTTATGCGTTTATATAAAGTAATGACATTTGTGAGGATTGTGTGACTAAGGTGGTGTAGACATCCGATAATTGACCGTTTCTAATTAGGGATTGTAGTCAGTCATTTTCAAAAGTCATGGTGTTTTAAAGGAAAAACAAAACAAAACAAATATCTTTATTATGCCAATTGCAGCAGAATCCTATAAATAGATAGGGTGACATGAAATGATCCACCATATTTAAAGAGAAGGTCTGTAGCCTACAGACAATATGTAAATTGTAGGAATGGACCTACTCTACAGGAACAGAGGGGTAAAAGGAAGTCATTAATTGTGTAAGCTATTGGTGGTGCTATATTTGCTTATCAGTTTGATAGCGTATGATATGGGATACAAGGCAATTTAAAGTTCAGGAAGCACATGATCCCACTAGAATATCATAAGCATATAGAGAAATTCTCAATTTACCACTGTGATACTTAAGGTATCATACTAAAAGATTATATCATGTACCATATGGTGTAATTGATAATTGAGTGCATCATTAAAATTATAATCATAATATTTTTTAACATAATACAATCTGCCATAGAAAAACATATTAAGGATTGTTGACACTCAGTATGTTGAGCTAAAAGATAGGGACAGACAAAGTAAACTTTGTGAAATGATTATTATAACAAGCAGGCATAAGTGCCCTGGAACATGCCGGCTCCTCCTCCATCACACCTGTAAATGGTGATTCTGGAGTAATCATATATTTCAGGTAATTTCAAATGATATTCAATAAATCATTGCACAAATCTAAACTAAAGGATATGGAGATAAAAATGGAAATAGTATACGGTGTAAGTAAAACAAGCTAATAAGATAGGAACCCTAGTAAACAGATATATCCTCTCATGACAACAAAGTAAAAACAGGATCCTAATGATAACAGGTCCCTATCATGCCATAGAAGGGCAAAGCATCAAAACATCAGTTGTAATAGACATTAAGCTAATCAACAATTTAAGCAATGTAAGCAAGTAAGCAATGTAAGTAAACAGAGAATATGCATTTTGTAAAGGCGGTTGGATGAACCTTCATGTCAAATTCAGCAGGTGTTCAAGAACTGGTCACATTATCAGTGTCAGGGTGCCTTCTGTGGTGACCAGGGATGTCCCCCATGGTACTCACTCTTACAGGAGGAGAAGGATCCTCTCCAGCATCCCTCTTCAATCTACAACGGTTTTCATGTGGGTCCCCTTTTATGATGCGGTGCGGGTGCGTCGACGTCATGACGTTAATGACGTCACAGCCTGCCAAAATCTTCAGATTCTGACATTTTGGGGGCGTGTATACCATCCTAACGAGCAACAGTATAAAAAGGACTAAGAGGGCAAGGTTCATTGCCCTGTTGTGGTTCATTATTGATCCTAATAGTGCTTTATCTGTATTCTGTATTCTGGTTATTGACTTCGGCTCCATTTTGACTACTCTCCAGTCTATACTCCTTTGACCTGGCTTTAGTATTCTCGTTTACCCTGATCTCTGTACTCCTTGACCTCAGCTTGACTCTGACTACTCTTTGTTCTTCTAGCATTAGTCCGGCCATTCGAAGGTCCGGTATACTTTACCTTTTGTCTAGATTCTGCATGTATGATCCCATTCCATTTCTGACAATCAGTCCGACCAGCTTTTGCAAAATCAGTAGAAGATCTGTTAGCTTGTTGAAAAGATAATCTTAGCAATAAGTGATGTAGTTTCATCATTCTGTCACTTGGTCAGTTGTAGGATGGGCAGATTTTTACTTTAGACAATATATTAAGATTTTTTAATTTTCAAGTATGTCCAGTATGCAGAAATACAGTATGTATTCAGTTCTTTATTTTTGATCACTGTAAGCCATTCCTTCTTTGACCATCGTTGTAATAGTCAATGAACATCTATCTATCTATCTATCTATCTATCTCTCTGTCCACTAGTGCATACCGAACATCTATTAGATATTAAATATAAAGTGAGTTTATTTTTCTGTATCCATGAAAATGAAAAATGGGACTTGTAGTGGATACTAATGCATGACTGATATCATACAGGTTTTGAGGAATTGATATGTAAGCTCAGGCTATAGTGATTTTAACACAGTTTGATTCCTTTTAATACCGTTTGCCTTTCCTTTTCGAAAATTCTAGTGAAAGGTGGACAAAGCAGACTAGTAGGTGGCTGTAATACTACGGCCATGAAGCTAAAGAAAACTGGTCACACAACAATGTATTGACAAAAGACTGTATGGTAGAAAGGAAAAGCAAAAAAAAAAACAGAACATTGTATAGCTCACAAAAGAGAAAGGCAACACTGGTGAGTGATATATATACATTATACATTAGTTAGCAGAATGAGAGAGAGATGGGAAGTAATCAATGCATGGATTGGGAGCTAGAATACATACACATCGCACAGTGCAGAAAAACACACTCTATATGCCAGTACGTCAATTCACCGTGTAATATGTTCTAAATTAAAATGTCATCTCTATTAATGTTACATCCCAGTATGTTACCATGCAGCTGAAAAAATGCCCATACTGCATGGAACAGAAAATTATCCTGGTATGTGTATTAATGGATAGTCCATGTTTTTATTAACCTCTTCACTACCAGTCAGTTTCTGTTCAAAACAATATTATTACAGCATTTTTTGAAATATGAGATGCATAGTTAGCACATAAATGATGTAGGGTAAATGGAAAGATTGCTCATAGATTCCTGTACAGAGATGCATAAAAATAAATGTCATGTAAATTTGCACAATTTTATCTTTGAATAGATTCCTATATGTGTATAGACGTAATGATGGAGTTGACTTTTTTATACATTATATACTTGAGTCTGAAATATTAGCACACAAACAGAAATACAATGCTGGTCTCATTCAAGATGTGACAAACAGATGAATAAAAATAGGCAAGATTCTGCTTATAAATGTTAATAAGTAGCAGCATGTCTAGCAACGCAGCTTTATAAATACGCCAGCTGAATGTATAAAAAAATATCTGTATGTAGGCGTAATGCGGGACAGCTGTAGAGTTCCTTTAAACTATTGTTCTCTACAGAAGTTTCTAAGTTGCTATAAAGCCTTACAAATAAACCATTTTCTGCTCGGAATGCTAGTGAACACTCTCTCGCTTTTAAATACATACAATAGGTGGAACACACGTCTGATGATTCTATAAAGAAAAAGAAAATAACATGGTGCAATATTGTCAATATAAATAACGTAGAGATATTGTGGATATCAAGTACTCACAAGCCTGGAGCCAAATTATAACATATGGCTCTCATGGGTAGTGCAGAGGGACTCTTAATAGGATGGCCCAATCCTTCTTCCAGCTGGTCCTTGTGTAGCCTTTGAAGCTTCTTGGGTAAAGATGAGATGAAAAGCTTCTCTCCCATATAAAAAAGCTTTATTTCACTGTGTACAGTAAAATAAAATATTTGATAGATAAAAAAAAAGTTCAAATCAGTATCAATAGTCCAATATTGTCACTGCCTGGTGGCTGGTAGATCCCAAACACATTTTGGCCTATGATGGGGGCTTCCTCTGTCGGTATATGTTGTGGGGGGCCTCTTTGGCGTCCTTTTAAATCATGTCTTGCGGGTACTTCCGGGTTGGGCTGTCCACACTTGGAATGAATTGTGCATTCCAATACAGACGTTATGCGTTCTACTTCCAGATTGCACGACCTGAGTCGTTAGGGCGCGTGGTTGGTGTCACTGGAATGCATGCCGTGTGACGTGTGCGTTCCACTAGGGGGATTTTGTTTCTCCGTGAAAATTGCGGTGTTGGTCTTATATCTACATATTTATAAAGTAATACTTGGTACCTTTGTTAAGTGCAAGTAGAAGATTTTACTGAGAATGTTCTCTTAAGATGGATTATACTGTATTAATAGGAAACCAACTATAAAATAAAAGTACACATGCATTTAGTGGGTAGAAAATATGCACTTGGATTAGAAAGAACCATATTTAATTTAAATAAAAATCCACCTCAAGGTTGTAGTAAAACAATTCCATAATGCATCTCCTAGTATAAAAATGATGAAATATTAATACAAAGGAGAATGTCTTGTGCCTTCCCTAACGAACATCTTCAACTTCACTCTCTCTTCTGGTGTTGTCCCTGCTGACCTTAAACATGCCACTGTAGTACCTACCCTGAAAAAAAAACATCTATTGACCTATCTTCCCCTTCTAACTATCGTCCCATATCCCTGCTCACTTTTTCCTCAAAGCTTCTGGCAAGACTTTTCTTTACCCGTGTGTCTTGCTTCCTCAAGTCCAACTCTCTCCTTGACCCTCTTCAGTCTGGCTTCCGCCTTCAGTCTATTGAGACTGCTCTTATCAAAGTTGCTAATGACCTAATTGCAGCTAAATCCAAAGGCCACTCCTCCATGTTAATTCTTCTTCACCTCTCTGCTGCCTTTGACACCGTTGATCATGCTCTCCTCCTTCAAACTCTTCAATCACTCGGTCTCTCTGACTCTGTCCTCTCCCAACGTTCATTCAGTGTCTCCTTTTTCAAGGATACCTTCTCCCCTCGTCCTGTCTCAGTTGGAGTTCCCCAAGGTTCTGTCCTTGGTCCCCTTCTATTTTCTCTTTATACTGCCTCTCTTGGAAACCTTATTGACTCTTTTGGATTCCACTACCACCTGTACGCTGATGACACCCAAATATATTTCTCCTCCTCGGACCTCTCCCCTGCTGTCCTGCAACGTGTCACTTCTTGCCTTTCTTCCATCTCTGACTGGATGTCCTCCTGCTTTCTGAACCTCAATCTCTCTAAAACTGAACTCCTTGTCTTTCCTCCTCCTAATACTGATCCTCCTCTCTCGCTCTCCCTTCAAGTCAGTGATATCCACATAAGCCCATTGTAACGGATCGCCTGGCACCCCGACTGGGTACCTCCGTTAAAGGATGCTCCTAGCGCTTCCTGAGGACTCCAAGCACTGCAGCAGACACCACAACCACCGAACCGGAGAAGCATATGAATCCTCCCAAGCATATGAATGCTGTAGACAGTTGAATAGGAACCATACGAATAGGTTTACTCTCCTAGCAGTCAAACTGGAACAGCATACAATAAATCCTTCCCCCAATAATGAGACGACACTTCACTTTGAGGGTTAAAACAGGAACTCCCTGTACTGTCACATACAGTCTCTTTTATTCCCAATCCACAAACATAGTACAGCCCACAGGGCGTTACAAAACAACCAATCAATCCGTACAATACACCCAGACACTCCCACACAAAATCCTCCCCTCTGCATGTGATATGATTACTGAACACAATGGGTAATCTCATTATCACCGGCAGAGGAATACAGTTTTTACACAATATTTATAACTTCTAAAATATACATGTCACAAACATAAAACATACATTTTCATAATCAATCCATTCAGGGGAACAACATATTAAAAAATGGCACGAATCAGACCAGGGGTTCAAAAGTTAAGGGAAAGTCCTTTGTGACTAAATGAAGCATGGCTTTCTGGCCCAAACCAGTTTCAGAGTCTTCTATCCTGGAGAGTAATTCAATTATCTCCCAGGACAGACACAAGACTCCATTAAGCACATGGTTGCAAAAAGACACAAAACACTTTAAAATACATAAAGTCACCTTTTACCCATAAGACACAGACATTTCACATATCCCCAGATAGCTGGGATCTGAGCGCACAAAACTACTGAATAGCGCTCAGATCCTATTCACACAGTTCAATTGCCATGGAGCCGAAGTCTTTAACTACACGAATGGGCTCCATGGCATAGCTATCTGGGTTAAAACATTCACATAAAGTCTGGTCCATAGTCCAAAGGCAAGAGGCGGGCAAGCAGCCCCCTCCAAGGACACGTGGCGCGGTCGGTTTCGCCACACCCATCCTTGCAAGCCCGTGTCTTGGCATCATACTTGACTCTGGCCTCACCTTTAAGTCTCACATACAGTTTGTTGCCAAATCCTGTAGATTCCAACTTCAAAACATAGCCCGTATCCGCCCCTTTCTTACAAAAGATGCTACCAAGGAGCTTGTCCATGCTCCAGTAATTTCCTGCATGGATTATTGTAAACCTCTCCTGATTGGTCTTCCCAAAAGCCATTTCGCCCCACTACAGTCTGTAATGAATGCTGCCGCCAGACTGATTTTCCTCTCTAGTCGGTCCTCTCACACCTCACCCCTCTGTCAGCCCTTACATTGACTTCCTGTATCCTATAGGAGTCAATTCAAAGTGCTAACCCATACATATAAAGCACTGAACAATTCTAGCCCCTCTTATATCTCTTCACAGGTCCATAGGTATGCGCCTCCTCTTCCCCTCCGCTCTGCCCATGACCACCTCCTGACCACTACTTGCACTGTATGGCCAACTCGCACTTGCAGGACTTCTTGCGGGCAGCTCCCTTCCTATGGAATAGCCTGCCTACCCCATCAGACTTTCCCCTAGTCTTCCATCCTTTAAGAAGTGCCTTAAAACCCATCTCTGTTGGAAAGCTTATGGCCTCCCAGAGTAACCTCTACCTTACACAACTGTCTCTTGCTCTCCCCTATAGGGCAGCACTCTACTCTGTCCTCCAGCTCTGCTTCACTCCCACCTTATTTGATTGATATTTCCTGTCTTAATGTGTTTTATACCCCACCTCCTATAGACTGTAAGCTCGTTTGACCAGTGTCCTCTTCAACCTATTGTTCCTGTAAGTTTTCTTGTAATTGTCCTATTTATAGTTACATCCCCCCTCTCATAATATTGTAAAGCGCTACGGAATCTGTTGTCGCTATATAAATGACAATAATAATAATAATAATAATATAGTGCACCCTCTAAGCAGTGTATAAAAAATCTTTTTAAAAATACACCATAATGTGGGAAAGTGAATAAAAAATGTATCTTTAAAATATGGATTATAAATTGTTGATAGGGAATCTCAATTTAAAAAAGTGGCAAACCTCAAAGTCTGAGTTTAAGCCATGGGGGATAAGAGTATTAAAATTATAAATAATTTCTTCTGTTCCTATTTTTCGATTGCAATCCCCCCCCCATCCAATCTTTCTTAACTAACTTTAAAGGGCAGAAGAACAGGTTTTCTGGATTTTGATTACGATGAATCTTAAAATGGTTGGAGACACTATGGGTTTCCAGTCCTTGTTTAATATTTCTTACATGCTCTGATATTCTGGTGTGTACACATCTAATGGTCCTTCCAATATATGATAGTTAATTATATTTTTTAAACTTTTTGTTGACCTACATGCCAAGCATCTACCACAGCCACAGAAGCCATTCTTCTGGTTTAGAAAGTGTCTTGTTATTTGTGGGCCCTCATTACTATGGACTAAAGATCTCTTGAGGTTAGCAGAGCCTCTATAAATCATTTTTGGTTGTGTGGGTAAAAGATATTTAAGAATTGGATCACCTTGTAAAATATGCCAGTATTTTTTGATTGCCCTATTCATTTTTTGTATTATTAGCATTGAAATTGCATGTACAGGGTGCCTTATTTGTGCTCATTCTCCTGCTACTTCTTTGTTTAAAGACCAATAGTTGTTCTCTTGGGATGTTTCTCACTTCTTCCATTGCTGTTGTTAGTTTGGTCTCTTCATAACCTTTTTCCAGAAATTGGTCTTTTATTTTCATTGCCTGACCTGTAAAATCCTGTTCATTCAAGCAATTGTATCTGATTCTTAAAAAATGACATTTGGGTGTGTGTTTTACACCCTCCCAGATAATTAAAAAATATGAATAAAGTTTTTCAGTTTCCTTATAATCATTTTTCAGTTTGCTTATAATCATTTATATACACAAAATGAAGTGTACTGTAGGAATGAAATTTTAAAGGGATACCACAGGCACTAAACAACTTTAGCTCAATTAAGCAGTTTTAATGTATGGATCATGGCCGTACAGTCTCACTGCTCAATTCTCTACCATTTAAAGGGATTCTCTACCATTTAAAGGGATTTACCTGTTTTCCTGGCACTGTAGAATCCTATAGTGTCCTCCTTTCTCCCGCCCCCCCCCATCCTGAATCCAGCGCCGATGTACCTCGGTGATGGGTCAGGCTCCCCCACACTGACGTCGGCATGGGAGACCTAATGCACATGCGCGGCAATGGCCGTGCTTGCATGAGGATTTCCCTATAGGAAAGCATTATTCAGTGCTTTCCTATGGAGATTCCAGTGACGCTGGAAGTCCTCATGCATAGCGTGAGGACATCCAGCGTCATTTAGTTTAAGCACCCGGAATTCCCTCTACTGTAGAGGAGGACTTAACTCTGCAAGGTAATTATTGCAGTTTCTCAAAAACTGCAATAATTATCACTGTAGGGTTAAGTGACATGGGACATTGCACCCAGACCACTTCAATGAGCTGAACTGGTCTGGGTGCCTACAGTGTCCCTTTAAGAGTTAAATCACTCTGTTTATGCTGCACTAGGCACACCTACCTGCATGTGACATTCACCGCCTTCCTAAACACTTCCTGTAAAGAAGGATCTAATGTTTCTTTATTGCACATTCTTTTTAAAGTAAAATTTCTCATCCCCTGCTCTGTTAATAGCCTCCTAGTCCCTGCAGGAGCCTACTGTGTATAATTAAACTTCAATTTACATAGAACGAGATAAAATTTTCTAATGTAAGCTAAAGTCTGATTGAAAGTAAAACCATTTTTATGGATCCTGTGTAAGTCACAGCCCATTTTAGTTTAGAATAGTTTAAGGCCAGAGGTAGATACTAAGACTAACAACTAGCTGTAGTTCTACAACACCTTTTGACACCAATTGTTTATGGTAAAATGTGGATATTGATTGTCCAATAAAGAACTATGAAGACATTCATGGTGGCATGCTTTGTATTATAATGAGTATTTTTTTTATACTTATAACTTGTTTGGATCAATTTGCAACATGTATTTATTTTACAGCAGGCTTTTTACTTTGAGGCACACACTGTTAATTACTTCTAAACGTTTTTCTTGTCTGGAGCCTTCTATTTAATTTATAATGTATGCTAGCAGCAAATATTGAAATAGTACACTGTTTTAAACCATATGTATATGTCTCAAGGATATTTATTTTCTCTTCTCTTTAAGTTATAAAATTACACAGCGATATAATTCTACAGGCAAAATGAACAGCAAGAGGGATTTGGAAACGGTCTGTTAGCAAGTTAAGAAAAAATAAGACATCCCTGCAAATTCAGTATTCTCTTTGGATATATATAAACATTGAGATTTATTCACTAAATACTGAGTTGTAGTGAATTTAAAACCATTGCAAAGTAGATTACAACTGAGTTGTAGGACTTTACCATGTCTCCTTTTTTTGCCTAATTTTTTAATTCATGTTTTGATTCATGGCAGATCAGCATTAAAGGACCATTATGAAGTGGTCTGGATGCCAGGTCCCTCTAGTTTTAACCCTGCAGCTGAAAACATAGCAGTTTCAAAGAAACTGCTATGTTTACACTGAGAGTTAATCCAGCCTCTAGTGGCTGTCTCAATGACAGCCACTAGATGCCTCTTCCGCGATTCTCACTGTGAAAATCACAGTGAGAAGACGCCGACGTCCATAGGAAAGCATTGAGTAATGCTTTCCTATGGGTGGTTTGAATGCACGCGGTTCTTGCCGTTCATGCGCATTCGGCGCTGACTTCGGCAGGAGGAGGAGAGTTCCCCAGCGCCGAGGGAGAAAGGTAAGTGGCTGAAGGGGTTTTAACCCCATCAGCCCAGCGGGAGCGGGGCCATGAGGGTGGTGGTGGGGAACCTAATGACCCTATAGTGCCAGGAAAACGAGTTTGTTTTCCTTGCACTATAGTGCTCCTTTAAGCAAATAAATCACATTGTGTTTAAAGTAACAGGTAAAATAGTGTATCAATATTGTTAGTTCATAAAGAGAAACTAAATGCTAGGAATACAAAATTGTATTCCTAGCACTATAGCTCCATATAGTGCCCCCACACATTCATGCAACCCCCCCCCCTCCCCCCCCTGCAGTGCATAACCCTTCTGTCACTTACCTGAGTCCTCGAGCACTGCAAAGCACTTTAGGACAGCCCCTGCATCAGTTAGGGAACCAAAAATCGGCTTACGACTTCTGGGAGACAGCCACTAGAGGTGGAGTAAACCCTTCAATGTAATTATTACAGTTTCTCAATAACTGCAATAATTACTATTACAGGGTTAAACTGACAGGGGCACTGCACCCAGACCACTTCAATAAGTTGAAGTGTTCTGGCTGCCGATAGTGTCCTTTTATGTAATAGCATGACTATTTTAATTTCTTGACTGAATGTAGACTATCTTTCCCTTTTTAATGGGTACTGGTGATGATGGCATTAAGAGTTCTTCTTTAGGTTGTTTGCAAGTCTAAAAGCTCTGATAGATGTCACAAGCGAGATAGCTCTATGTTTAGAACTCCAGCGGCATAAATCAGACTTTTCATTTTTTGCAAAATCAAAACAGCAACAATCTTAAAACAATCATACAATTAATTTTGTATTAAATATATTTTACAGAAATCATTCAATCTAATTTTCTTGCTGCGGAATATTTACTCTGCCATAGTTAATTCTAAATCTAGATAATTTAACAATATACATTGTATTGTTTCCCAAAAAAATAGTTAATAATAAGTCATTAAATATAAGCTGGCAGAAGCAGAAAGAAAAGAATTTGGGCTCTGTTGAAACATAGATGTACTGTATGCTCCCACCATGTAAATGATATTTCATTTTTTTTTTTCATTTATTGCGTAGTTTACTAACAAACGCATATAGATATAAAACAAGAGAAAACATAGCCACAATTTTAGAGTGAAGTAATGATAACTATTAAGCTTTATGCAAAGTCAGAAAAAAAGTAAATAAGTCAGCTAAAGGTGAAATACTGTAAGACCATAACCAGCATAGCGGTCTTCTATAATTAATGTTTTTGACATAAACAGAGTTTGGCCTCATTTAGTACCGTAAGTCTTTGATGTCATTGAAGTCTTTGCTTTGACCTCTTTACCCTATTGATAATTCTGTCAATATGATGCACAGCAATTCTTTGGGGATGACCCAACTTATTTTATTCAGGGTCAGTTAAAAAACAAACATGTATTTTTTTTTCCTTATTTGTTTATCCTTTACAGAAATGTTGAAAAGATATGTTTTAGAAACTATATGTCATCCCTTGTTTTGCAATATTTTAGAGAGGGCTTGCAATAGTTCCAGAGGAGCAAATGTAACATTTTTGTCACATACAGTAGGAGGTAATTAACAAACAGAGGATACTGCACTCACAGTTAGGAATCCAGGTGCTTATCAGGGCCAGGGTTGGCAAAACCCAGTTTAGTAGATAAAATAAATTAGGGCCATGCACTCAGGATTGCTGCAGGAAGGCAGGCTTATTGGAACAAAATCTGCAATGTTTTGGCCTACACAGAGGCCTTTATCAAAAGAGGCTTTTATCAAAGTGTAAAGAAGTTGGTGGCATTTCAGGGAATATAGTTTTCTAAAATGCCATCAATGTGTAAAAATAATGTCTGTAGGTGGCAAAATGCCTGCATATAGTAATACAGTTATAAAAAGCATCTGTACAATGGAAAGTATTACATATTTTGAAAACATGCTTAGTCTGCTCTAAAAGGTTTGGTTTTCAAATAATTTTCTTGAATTATTTTTTATAAACATACAACAAAACAGTATTTTGAAACAAAATTATAAACAAGATTTTCTGACATCACACATTGACTTTGCATTGGGTCATCAGACCTTGCATATCACTTTGTCTTCAACGGCTGTCATTGAGTAACAGCATGGTGAAGTTGGATCTCTTCAAAATGTTTTTTTTTTTTGTTTCCCAGATTTATTTATCTATACAGTATGTTTATAGTGCTGAACAGGGCATGATGTCTCATTAAGACAGAGGTTGTGTACATGGGAGTATGTCAGGATGCAAAGTCTAGCATCCTACAAGCTTTAAACATTACAGGTTGACAAAGAGTTTAAATGCTGATGGAGAAAAATGTTATTGTTCTACTGAATACACACTCTTGGAACAACAAGCATACAGGTTATCTCTCTTAACATTTGTAGCATGGGTACCTACAATTACACAGTGCATGCCTGCATGATAAGTAGAATTGAGGAGCATGAAATATCGGCCGGGCTTTAAAATTAAAGGACAGACTTGAAAAGCTCAGGCAATGTGGGCCTTATGGTATTCAACTGTAATATACGTCTCAAAATTTTTATATTTTAACTGCTTATTTTCTAATTTATGCAATAGAACATTACAATACTACAAAACTATAGTGAACAAATTCCCTGCTAATTTGCTTTTTGTATGAAGGTTTTTACGTTTTCAGGTGTTGCACAAAAAGACAAAAATGTAACCTACATAAAAATATCAGCACTAAGGTAGAACATAGAATTGTAATTGTACGGGATCTACATCACTGTGATACAAGGCAGGACTTTTAGAAGAATACCAGCTGGGTAATAAGCTGGATAATATTTCTGGCTCTTTTACCTTATGTATATATATATATACACATATTTCACTATCACATATACATCACATATACACATATACATATTTCAAGTATCACATAGCTACTGAAATACCTGAAAGATTGGTAAATGTAGAAAGGTAATGCTTATATCTCTGAGTTGTGTTTTTTCTGGAATAGAAGGGATGCTATCCTTCACTCTGCTGCACTCAGCAGTATAATTATATATTGTTCTATTCAGCACTCATCACATTTGTTTAGGTTCTGCTCACTTTGTTAGAAACCTTGCCAGCATGATCCCTACTCTTTTCACATTTATTGTGTTACTTTTGCTCTCACATTCACACAAATAATCAAATGCTATTATAAATTCCATACCCTTATGCAAGAAAGGTTTATGTGTGAAAAGACTTCTGACAAAAACTTCCTTATGTTCCACTCTGCCTCCTATGGGTTGCAATCCACTGAAATGTAGTGGCACAGTATTCTATTTGCATCTATATTGGAAGGAACATTCCAAGCACCAAAATCACAATAGTGTGCCATAAGTAGCCTAACTGTTTTAGAATGGTTTGACTAAACTAAGGATTACCAGGTGCTGCTACCCAACTCGACCTCAGATAGAGTGCTGTAAGTTCTCTTTCTGAGATAAGCTCTGCAGTGGTTCAGTGTGATCAGCTGATGGTCTCATTTAATGAGCTTGCCCTGTACTTTAGGGCATAGCTTACTATAACTAATGGAGTCTCATTAAAATGCTCCTGTCTCTGTAGTGCAGATGGGTTAGCAATATGGTGTGACTACTTATATTGGGGGTCTCAAGAGCTCTCCTGACACCATAACCACTTCAATGCACTGTAATGGTTATGGTGCTTGGAATGTGCCTGTAAACTGCTTAGGATGACTGAAGCAAAGATGATCAGCCATTATCGACCCAATTGTACCTTATATATATGGAATAACGCAACATAAATCTGTTATAGGTAGAGGTGTATTATATGGTTATTATAAAAACAAAAAACAAAGTAGCAGTGTTTTAGCTGTGACTTAGTATACACAGGCTACCACTAATAGCAGCCTTTTTAGTATATTTGTTTCCAAATAAGATGTTGCAATGTAGAAATATCATCATTCTACAACAATGTAGAAATATCATCATTCATTGTTGCAATGTAGAAATATCATCATTCTACAAGTGCTTATTATGCACTTTTTGATTGCGCTGAAAGCATTTTGACCCTAACCAGCAACTAAATCATGCTAATGCATATTCCCCTGCCTGTGCTGTCCTGACCTAAGTAGTGTAAAGTTGTGCTGTCTGTAAATAATGACAGTGGCACTTATGATAGGAGTTTCTTAATGCTGCATTTGCATATGATTTACATACCATTATCAGATTTGTCTATGGTTGAAATAAATAACCTATATTGTTTAACACTAATGGTAACATGATTACGCATTCAGCATAATTAATCTACATGTTGTACAATGCATTAAAAAATACAATTTGTACTGTAATTATAATGTAAGAACAGTGTTTGTCATGGAACGGGACAATAAGTCCTACTAATAGTAATACTTTTTTATGACATTACAAAATATTAGAGCACAGCTAACCCCGACCATTAGGATTCTTATACGTCCAGCTACAATTGTCAGAAATTAAATTGTCCAACACAGAATGCCAGAGAGTTCCTAGTTCCTAGGTACTAACAGGGTCCAATACCAATCCTGGATACGGCACCATTAGTCCCGTTTGCAAAAAGTGAAAAATAATAAAAAAAAAAAATCTGCAACCACTCGTGCACCTGTAAACTGCAAGAAATGTATATATGTATGAATCCAACTCTGTCAAGCAATACAATCCTCATTTTCCTGCTGTGGAAACAGGCAACCTTCAAATTTGAAAACACACCCCTCCAAAATCCCACCATATATTCTTGAGAAGCAACTTAAAATAACTAAATGCCTTTCCTTTTCTTCAGGCCTTCTCCCCAGTTGCTGACCAGCAGGTGGCTGCGCTTCTCCTTTTCTCTGGCCCCACTACTTGTCCACTTTAATCTGTCCCATCTCACCTTATCAGATCCCCTCCCATTGTCTTTTGCCTTCTTTAAATGATCACTATAGGCACCCAGGCCACTTCACCTTAATGAAGTTGTCTGGGTGCCAGGTCCATCTAGGATTAACTCTGCCTGCTGTAAACATAGCAGTTTCAGAGAAACTGCTATGTTTACAAATGGGTTCATCCAGCCTCCAGTGGCAGTCTCAATGACAGCCGCTAGAGGCGCTTCTGCACTTCTCACTTTCCTATGAGACTGGATGAATGGGCGCATGCGCATTCAGCAGATGACGTCAGAAGAGGGAGGAGAGTCCCCAGCGCCGAGGTGCTGGAAAAAGGTAGGAATTTAACTCCTTCCTCCCCCTAGAGCCCGGCGGGAGGGGGGCCCAGAGGGTGAGTGGGACCCAAGGACCCTATAGAGCCAGGAAAACAAGTATGTTTTCCTGCCACTATAGTGGTCCTTTAACCTATATCTTCAACTGCTCTCTTCCTTCTGGCATTGCTTCTGCTTCTCTTAAACATGGTACTCTCATACTTGTCCTAAAAAGTAATCTCTTGACCTATCTTCCCTTTCCAACTATTGTCCATATCCCTGCTCCCATTTTCCAAAAAGCTTTTAGAACATCTTTATATATTTGGCTTGCAGTGTCAAGTCTAACTCTCTCCTTGACCATCTTCAATTTGGCTTCCACCTCCTCCACCATGCCGAGATATCTGTGATTAAAGTAACAAATGATCTAATCACCGCAAAATCCAAATGCTAATACTGTACACTAAGTCTTCCAGACCTCTCTGCTACCTTTGATACTGCTGATTATATTGTCCTTCTTCAAAATCTTAAATTTCCCAGTCTCTATGACACTGTCCTCTTGTGGCTCTTCTCCTATCTCTCTCAATATTTATTCTGTGTCCTTTTTTCTGATAACACCTCCTCCCCTCAGCCTGACTTGATTGTAGTTACCCAAGACTCTGTTCTGAGTCCCCCCTTTTTTTTCTTTTTATACTGCCTTTCTTGGCAAACTTATTAATTTCTTTGGAATCTGCTACCACCTCTACGGTGATAACACCCAGATATATCTCTCCTCCCCTTACCTTTCCCCTGCTGTCCTATAACATGTCCCTAGTTGCCTTTCTTCCATCTCTGATTGCATGTCCTACCACTTTCTGAAACTCAATCTCTCTAAAACCGAGTGTCTTATTTTTCCTGCTCATAATACTTAATCCTCCTCTTTCACGCTGCTTGCAAGTTGATGGTACCCGCATCAGCCCGTCCTTCCAAGCTCACTGTCTAGCTGTTATCTTTGTTTCTGTTGCCACATTCTGCCAATTTCACCTTAAAAACATTGCCTGCATCGCCCCCTTTCTTACGCAAGATGCTGCTAAGGAGCTTGTTCATCTTCGGGTAATTTCTTGCATGGATTACTGTACCTGATACAGTGTGTAATAAACGCTGCTCCCAAGCTGATTTTTCTCTCCTGTCCCTTCTCTCACACCTGTCCGCTCAATCCTTTCATTGGCTTTCTGTATTCTATGGGAGTCAATTTAAAATAGTAACCCTTACCTATCAGCTTTAAACAACTCTAGCCCCTATTACATTTCTTTACTAATTTGTAGGTATGCCCTTTCTCAGTCTCTCCCTCTGCCAGAGAACAACTACTTTCCACTGCTCACACCATTACTGCTAACTCCCGCTGTCCTACCAGCAGTTCTCGCAGACTGCTCCTTTCCTTCGAAACAGCCTGCCCACACTATCAGACTCTAGTCTATTTCACAAACCTGTCTCTTGCCCACTCTTATATGGCCACACTCTACTCTCACCTTCCAATTCTGCTTCTTTCTTACCTTGTTATTTGGTTGCCCCCTCTATGCCCTTCCTATTGTGTTTTTATAACCCCACCATCTCTAGACTGTAAGCTCATTTGAACAGAGCCCTCACCAACCTGTTGATCCCGTAACACTATTGTAAAGAGCTGAACAAGTTTTTATATAAATAAATGACAATGCTATATAAAAAGCCAAAAATAGTACAATAATAATAAAGAATCTGCATATGTGTGCATATCCCAATAAATATATTTCTTTCAGTAAACATTTTTTTTTTTTTAAGAATAGAGTGACAGTGTGAAAATGCATGGTGTTTACAATGACATTACAGCTGTATATGTGAGAAGTGCAAGTGGCAACTATTCACACATAGAGGAAATGTATTCTGTGATGTCATCAAGATACTGTTACACAGAGAAGATTTGTTGAAATGCTGTGTAAAACCTGTTATATTTCCACTCAACAAAATAACAGATGGCCTTGTTAAATGTGCGCTACTACACGTTTTATTTTAACTTTTGCATATTTAACCCCTTCCCCACTTGCTTTTCAGTCAGCAGGGTTACCGGCTGATCCTTGCAAAGCTTCTGCAAAGGATGTCCCTTGACTAAGGAGGAGCATGAATGAAGAGCAAAGCTTGGGTGCTTTCTGCTGCTTTTATATTTATACATGGGGTGGGAAAGCAAGTTCTAATGAGAAAGCCGAGTTGTTTTTCAGGGATTATGAGTTGTTTCACTATCAAATATATATATATTTTGTATAGTTCTTTATTTTTGGAGTGCGTGTTTCAAACAATACATTATGCATCAGTATGGCATTTCAAAATTGTAAACAACAACATTTCAGCAATACATGACAGGAAAATGCATCCTTTTTGTACAGGGAGTGCAGAATTATTAGGCAAATGAGTATTTTGACCACATCATCCTCTTTATGCATGTTGTCTTACTCCAAGCTGTATAGGCTCGAAAGCCTACTACCAATTAAGCATATTAGGTGATGTGCATCTCTGTAATGAGAAGGGGTGTGGTCTAATGACATCAACACCCTATATCAGGTGTGCATAATTATTAGGCAACTTCCTTTCCTTTGGCAAAATGGGTCAAAAGAAGGACTTGACAGGCTCAGAAAAGTCAAAAATAATGAGATATCTTGCAGAGGGATGCAGCACTCTTAAAATTGCAAAGCTTCTGAAGCGTGATCATCGAACAATCAAGCGTTTCATTCAAAATAGTCAACAGGGTCGCAAGAAGCGTGTGGAAAAACCAAGGCGCAAAATAACTGCCCATGAACTGAGAAAAGTCAAGCGTGCAGCTGCCACGATGCCACTTGCCACCAGTTTGGCCATATTTCAGAGCTGCAACATCACTGGAGTGCCCAAAAGCACAAGGTGTGCAATACTCAGAGACATGGCCAAGATAAGAAAGGCTGAAAGACGACCACCACTGAACAAGACACACAAGCTGAAACGTCAAGACTGGGCCAAGAAATATCTCAAGACTGATTTTTCTAAGGTTTTATGGACTGATGAAATGAGAGTGAGTCTTGATGGGCCAGATGGATGGGCCCGTGGCTGGATTGGTAAAGGGCAGAGAGCTCCAGTCCGACTCAGACGCCAGCAAGGTGGAGGTGGAGTACTGGTTTGGGCTGGTATCATCAAAGATGAGCTTGTGGGGCCTTTTCGGGTTGAGGATGGAGTCAAGCTCAACTCCCAGTCCTACTGCCAGTTCCTGGAAGACACCTTCTTCAAGCAGTGGTACAGGAAGAAGCCTGCATCCTTCAAGAAAAACATGATTTTCATGCAGGACAATGCTCCATCACACGCGTCCAAGTACTCCACAGCGTGGCTGGCAAGAAAGGGTATAAAAGAAGAAAATCTAATGACATGGCCTCCTTGTTCACCTGATCTGAACCCCATTGAGAACCTGTGGTCCATCATCAAATGTGAGATTTACAAGGAGGGAAAACAGTACACCTCTCTGAACAGTGTCTGGGAGGCTGTGGTTGCTGCTGCACGCAATGTTGATGGTGAACAGATCAAAACACTGACAGAATCCATGGATGGCAGGCTTTTGAGTGTCCTTGCAAAGAAAGGTGGCTATATTGGTCACTGATTTGTTTTTGTTTTGTTTTTGAATGTCAGAAATGTATATTTGTGAATGTTGAGATGTTATATTGGTTTCACTGGTAATAATAAATAATTGAAATGGGTATATATTTGTTTTTTGTTAAGTTGCCTAATAATTATGCACAGTAATAGTCACCTGCACACACAGATATCCCCCTAACATAGCTATAACTAAAAACAAACTAAAAACTACTTCCAAAAATATTCAGCTTTGATATTAATGAGTTTTTTGGGTTCATTGAGAACATGGTTGTTGTTCAATAATAAAATTAATCCTCAAAAATACAACTTGCCTAATAATTCTGCACTCCCTGTATATCTCAAATGTTTATATGCCCTGAGCTAGATTGTAGAGTTGTGGGAGACAGTGTGATGGTTCAGGTAGCTTAGGGGTTTTTTAACAACTATGCGAAGAACATCGTCCTAGGGGAGTGATTCGGGTTTATATCACATATAGATGTAGTGGTTTGCGTGAAGGTTTGCGAGAGGAAACAGTAGCTGCTACTACCTGTTGGAGCAGAGAGCATGGAATTGCGGCCTTATGTGCAGCTTGAATACAAGAGGTGTGATGTAGCCAGATATATCTGGGAAAGTGTTACCCCTAACCCTTGAGGTTTTGAGGGGGAGGGGAGATGTTATCTCTTACATGTGACAGTGTGAGCTATTGGTCTCGAGTGGGTTGGTACTTCAGTGGCCTACTTAAGGTTGAACACAGACCTTTCTAGCTACAACATGCAGAATGGCAATATTAACATTGTTAAAGACAAAATTAAATTCTATAGAGAAAGCAGCAAACAGTAGGTTAAGCCAGGGCTTGATCCTATGACTTTGTGTCAAATGGGTTTGTGGGCTCAGTGTGGTTATGCTGAGAGACTGTTGGTCCATGGAACGAAGGATACAACCATGCCAGTGTTCCATGACATAGCTGTGGTTCCTCCAGGTAACTCGAGGTCGGGTGCAGATATTCCCAGAGCCGGGTAGAACGTAGGAGTCTCCGCCAGTGATCGGAGTGTGTGGACAGTTACATTCCGGGTTACCAGTAGGGTGTACTCCATTGGAACAGTGTGAGTCATGATAGGGCCGAGGGTTCTGCGCCATTGTAACATTGCCCTAGTTAGATCCTGGAAGAAATGTAATGATTAACCCACAAATGTAAGTGGGGTTTTGCCCGGTACAATCGCCATGATACGAGCTTTGTTGGTTGTGGAGGTGCAGTGAATGAACACATCCCTAGGTTCTGAAGCAGAGGGTTTGCCTGTGCTGGCTATTTGGAAAGTGCCATCCATGATCATTTTTTTTGGCCACTGCTGGTAGGAGTATGGCGGTTAACAGCCTCCGAGTGTAATGTGGAAGCTCTTCTGCTCCCACCATCGTGGGGATGCTTTGTATTTGATGTTGTTGCACCATAGTTGGTCTTTAAGGGATGTCAGTCGATGTGACATTGTTTGGTGGTATGGATGGAGGAGTTGTACTTGGCCTTTCAGGTTAGTCACCGTGTTTTGGATGTCCTATATGTCTTCCTCCATTGACTTTATGTGGTCAGTGTTAGCTTGGATCTCGGTGTGTGTAAGCGCGAGGTCAGCTGCAATCATTTTATGGAGGTTTGCAAGGAGCATTTTATGGTCCCCTTTAGTAGTTGGTGCCGAGCTATCTGCCAGCTGTAGGCTTTGAATTTTCTCAGTTTGGGGTGTACACTCGGGCTCAGGTTCCCAGGTTTTCCGACCCTGGAGTTGGTGCTGCAGTGTTATAGCCGACCTCAACCAGTGTTGTCTTCGAGGCTGTGGGCCCCTGGAGCATATCCCCAATGTCTCTGTCGGGCTATTGTGTCCGGCGATTCATAGCAGGGGTGCCATGCAGCAGAAACAACCAGGGTTGCTCTAGTGTGCTTAGGGTGTGTGCCTCAATGTGGCTGTCAAAGAGTGTCTCTGGACCTCTTGGCGTTAGAGGGTGGTGGGCCCCAGATTTGCACCTCTGTTTGGATTGTCTTGGGGTGTACTGAAAGGGCATCAATAGATATGGTGAGGTGCCCTGTATTCAGTTTTCAGGTTTTCAGAGCTCCCTCTGGAAGGGAGATATCGGGTGAGGCCTGTGAGGAGCTCACAGAGATGGCATCTGATCAGGTTCATGCGTTGACATAGAAAATAATTGTGCAAGCTTAAACATGGCTAACACATTTGAATATTTTATAAACTGGTGACGTTTCACTCTAATAACGTGTAATTATTATGCTCCTATAAAAAGTGAAAATAAAAAAATATAAAATATACAGAAATGCAGACTTCTGTAAAAAAATAAAACATTGCAATTACTCTGCACAGGTAAAATATTCAACAGGATATAGGATATAAGTAACAAAAAGAATCAAATTAATACATTTTCTACCCAACATGCACACAACCCCTGTTTGCTGACATGTGGTTTGGAAAACCATATAACCTGTAGAAGATAGGCCTCACAAAACACTTTGTCTTTGTTCAACCTTATTTTGGAATTCCTAGTTCAAATTCTACATCCTTTGGAGATACTTGAATATGTTTGTTTCTTTTCTTTTTTTTTTTTTCTTTCGTCAAGAATCTGTTGATATGGAATTACCCAGGGTTTCTAGTAAGAAAAGATTGAAGGTTTTCTGAGAGTCCTGTCTTCTCCAGAGATGATTACTCTATATCACACACGCTACTGCTTCCGGGATTGTCACCATGTTTGAAAGGAAATTATACAGTAAAAGTATTATTTAAAGTGAGATTTTATCTGCTAGTCCAATGTGAGTTATTGATGGTCTTATAACCAGGGGCATAACAAAGAATGTTGGTAGCTACTGATATTTGAATAGCTGTGTTATCTCATCCTAGACTCAGATCAGTAAATTCAGGGAAGAGTAGTAGAAGGGAAATCTTGGGTGTTGATGATACAAACTCAATACTGCACATCTTATGCATTCTCCCTGTATGTGCTAAATCTGGATTTACATAAAAAGCATGTCCTATAACGTCATATACTAGATATTGGTTCCTTGCAATTTTAATCTTGATGAATGTTGCATGTTGTATTACGTTAATCAATTACCAGTGGTCACTGCACTTCCAACAAAAGTGTTTTAAACAATTGAATATTTCCTGTTTTATAGTAATCATTTTATTTACCTGGCAAGGATGAAACTTTAGTTTGACCAAGCCATGTATAGAACCTATAATCCTTATCTTTGAACAGGCTGTACAATGTGCACATTAACCAAAGGACTGCCTCAATCTTGGTGGAATTTAGGAATTGGTGGGATGAAAAATAGAAAAAATGGCATAGTTTGGTTTATTTCACATCTGTAATGGATTGCAACCGTTTTAAATACTCATGTTTATATTGCAGGAAATAGAATTTCATACTGTATGATATCATAACCTGTATAAATGTATCCCTTGGAAAAAAAAAAAGGAAGGTTAAATAATTAAAGCTGATTTCCATGCATGTTTAATTAAATGAAGAATTCCCAAAACAAATATTGTTTTAACCCATAGAGGCTAACCTATTATGACCATAACGTGTTATCTGTTAAGTCAGTGATTGATACAACTAGATTCATTCACGTAATTCCATGATCTCAAGCTTCCAGAGTTTTCTTCAACAGATGGCCATCTAATTATATATATAGACTGTGTAAGGATTAGCAGTGAAAGCCACGCCATCTTTCCCAAATCCAATCAGCTCAGCTAATAATGCTTAGTACATTTAGTGTGTATTTATCAAGGTAATAAATCTGATAGAGTAACATTGTTATATTTGTTTGCTACAAATCAGGATAGTTTAATCAGAATAAATCATGAGAATCATAAGAAAACATTGCAATCGGAGAAACCAGTTGGGTAACTGGCCAGCACCCTCTCTCATTGCTGTTAATGTCCGCATTGTGATCATCTCTTCCTCAGCTCAACTACGCTATTCGCATCTTTCAAGTAGATCTCTAGTAAACATTCTAAGTCAGGCTTCCCCAAACTCTGGCCCTCCAGATGTTGCTGAACTACAACTCCCATTATTCTATGAATGAAATAGATAGGCTGAGAATCATGGGAGTTGTAGTTCAGCAACATCTGGAGGGCCGGAGTTTGGGGAAGCCTGATCTAAGTGTTATGTCAAAAGACCTATTCATAGTACTCTGATGCCTTGACATACATTACTACAGATTGTACATAGTATATAATAATACAGCTGAAGGGAGACACATGTCCATCAAGTTCAGCCTTTCTCACATCTGATTTTGCAACAAACTAGGAACAAATTCCTTCTTAACCCTATAATGGCAGCCAGATCTCTTCTTGGATCAAGGAGCTATGATGTCACATATTAAATATGAAATCCCTGAATATCATGTTTTTGCAAGTATTAAACCAGTTGCTGTTTAAATATCTGTATAGACTCTGATAAAAGTCTGCAAATGCTGAGCAAAGTAATATATATACATATATAATGTGCATATGCAGATATGCATATGTAGTGCATAATCTATATAGCTGTCACGTGCAGCTTGCACATGTTAGTTTTAACAATGAGGGATGGGCATCACACCAAAATGATAAACGTAAAATGGCTATATGCATATTAAAATACCCAACGTTTCAGCCGTAAAGGCCACAATCATCCAAGTATCATCCTAATAACAATCTGAATATAAACTCCATTAGTGACTCTCTTTGGATAATCATCCAAAGATATTGTGATCACATGATAGTCGCCCATATCCATTTTGAAAAAGGCCAAAGGAAAAGGTAAAATCCCAAAAACCCAAGGAAATGCAAATAAGAAAAACACAAATAATTGTATGGTTGGTATATGACAATTAACAAATGATAGCGTTAGGCTAACACCAATGCAGACAGTGGGAATGAGATTACCTTCCTGTTTCAGATCCCATATAATCTTTGCCTTCATTGACCGGATTTGGACATTGAGAGAAACTGTTCTAAGAAGCAATATCTATCTCTGACTGTTCTAAGTAGTTAGTGAATGGTAGGTCTTCAACATTCTTATCATACAGACAGTCAGTTTTAGATAACTCTACTAGGGCTTCCATACAAATGTTTAAAACGGGTCAACCTGACCTAAGGTGTGATAAATCTTAGGTGAATTCTCTCTCGTATTTACTTAACTGCCTACACCCAATTAAAGAGATACAATTAATGTGACTCACTAGCTTTATGGACCCTGCTGAAGTAAAATAAATGCATTGAATACTGTGTCAAGTTGCTAAACAATATGGAACCCCCTGCCAAATAATTTCCCCCAGATCTCCCACACCTAAACAAGATCACAGTAGAAGTCAACAAAATGTTTTAATAATAAGGATAACACTGTAGAGCAAGCATGTCAAACTCAAAGGCTAACACGGGCTAAATAAACAAGGTTTAAACTGACGTGGGATGGAAAAAAAAAAAACAACTTAAGTTTTCATAGAAACGTAGGTACAGTATAAAAATGTTGCCTAACTGACACTGGACGTCCTCAAGCTCGTAAGGCTTCAAAGTAAACAAAATAGTTAATTTATTTTAAGAAGACGTGCATGTGCATATAACCAATGTTTCAGTCCAACTACCTTGACATATTAAGAATAGTTTGGTAATGGGACTGAAATTGTGAATGTATGCTGTTGCACAGCTGTAAAAAACAAATGACATCTTTTTGAAGTCCTATGAGTGTGTTCTTCACTTTTGCTGAGATCATCAAAGTTGATGATCTCAGCCAATCCAATGCTTTCCCATAGGAAAGCATTAGGGTGCTATTATGCATGTGTGGCAAAAAGCTGCGTGGCCAATCAGCATCTCCATGGGGAGTGGTCAGTGCCTCCATGCAGAACCAATCTAATACACTGCCACCTCCCCCCATTCTAATACACTACCCACAAATACAATACACTGCCTCCTCCACCATTCTAATACACTGCCCCCACACCCAATCTAATACACTGCCCCTTAATGTAATACACTGCCCCTCCTCCCTCCACTCTAATTGAATACATAGCCCCTACACCCAGCACCCCAATTTAATACTCTTCCCTCCCCCCAATTTAACACACAAAAACACTGCCCCCTCCCACCACTCTAATACACTGACTCTCTCCCCCAAATAAATACACTGCCCTCACCGCAATTTAACACACTGCCCCCTCCCACCACACAAATACACTGCCCTCTCTTTCCCCAAGTGCAAACATTGCCATCTCCCCAGTTTAACACAGTGCCCCCCTCCCACCACTCTAATACACTGCCCCACTCCCTCCCCCAATTAAATACACTGCCTCCCTTCCTTCCCCAAATTAATACACTGACCCCTCTCCCCAATTTAATGCACTGGACCTCTCCCTCCCCCAAATTAATACAGTGCCCCTCCCTAAAATTAATACACTGCCAACTCCCTCCCCCAATTTAATACACTGCCCTCTCCCTCCCTCAAATGAATAAACTGCCCCCCTTCATAACTTAGCACACTACACAGGAAGGTCCTCCAAGCCCCTCTTCCCCTACCTTAAGATGAGCCGCCCATCTTCCAGTTAGAGCTCTGCTCTTCTCTGCTCAAGCAGGCCAAATGCTCTTCTGGCACTGCGAGCAGGAGGGAAGGGTAGTGGCTGGCCTGCGGGAGCATGCAATCGGCCGTGGGAGGGAAGACAAGAATCAGACAGGAAATATCTTTTCTGTCTTGCAGCTGGTCGCATCCACAGCACAATGTGGCCCCAAGACACGTGGGCCGCAAATATCTCCAATATGGGCTGCATGCGGCCCAAGGGCTGCGAGTTTGACATGCTTGCTGTAGAGATTTGAAATACATATGAAATAGTTAAATGTTGAGTTTACTGCAGCACAAATGTATCACATGACTCTTGAGAAGAGGCAGTCTATTGTTACAAGGTTAGGCACAATTCTGCTAGTTTTTATTTGATAATGTTAAACTTCTGTTGGAATTGAATGCATATTTTTAACATGATCACAATCTAAAAATGTCTTAACCATTTTTTCTGTTAATGCTATCAGTTAGAAAATTGTGTCAATATGAAATCACATACAGCGTTGTCTTTATTCTTTATGAAACTGTATTGACATTTGACATTTCATTGACATTTGAATGCAATCTGTAGATATATTGAGAAAAAACAGGGAGTGCTTTGCTTTATATTCAACTATGCCATTGATTGACATATGTTCAAAAGACAAAAGTTCAGGTTTAGACAATTCCTAGTAGTTGTTGCTAGCAACAGTTATGGGCAAAGCCAACTTTTTCCGCATTGCGGCTGGTGACATTTATAGTTGGTGGGACTCCAGATGGGACAGAGGGATTTGATTAAATGTTTTTAATCATAAATAGTAATATGTCTATATGGCTCTATTACCACCAAAATAAGAGGATGATCCCAAATATAGGAAATAAGCCATATAGATTCCTATTAATATGTTTAAAAAAATTGGCCATTTTTAGGCTAAATTCAAATTACAAGTGTAACACAAAATTTAGCCACAAGATGTTTCTGTAAAAAAAAATATTTTACAGTATAATCAAGATAAAATTTCTCTAGCAATAAAAAAATTGAGATTTTGAGTTATAAAATATTTTCCTGAGGATATTCCTCTGGAGAGACTGGAGAGACAGAGGCTGAAAGAAAAGGCAGTCAACCCTATCCATGTGTTTTAACTCTACCTAGCAACAGCAGAGGGGAATATCAACTGCAGTACAAATAATTAAAGGGACAGATACATTTTATCACACAGACACATATTAAAAGTGTAAGTTTACACACAAAATAAAAAACAACCAGAAAAAATATATAATTTATTTTTAATTTTGTAAATTTTAAAATGTTTAATTTTGTAAGATAAACTGGTGTTTCCCTCCAGCTGCCTCTATGGATGAGCCTCTGCTGAGTTCTAGAAAGGGTGCTGTGCTCTTGTGATAGATGAAGAGCAAGGAGCTAAATGTGGATATGACAAAAAAGGTGGTAGCTCCCCTAGAGAAGAGTTTCAGGTAAGGAAGCCAGCCATTAGCTGACAATTTCAGTTATAAATAACCAGAAAACGTACACAAATGGGACTTATATATATTGGGAACTGAAATTCTGCTTTTCCTGTGTGGAGGAGATTTGAAGCAGTGTGGGCAAATGGTTAGACCCATTCATAAGGGAATGGCCCTTGATACCATAGCCACTGCAGTGCTTAGAGTACTCCTTTCAATTACATTATTTTTCAGTTATTTTTAGTTTATTTTGATGAGGGAAAAATGGCTCCCTAAATGTGTCATTCAATCTTTCATGAGTGACTGTTAATGTTCAAGCATAGGTGCTTAATGTAAAGCAGACCTGCACAATTTGGTAGTAGGAAGGAGCCGAAATTAAAATAGGCTACAGATAGGTTGTTGGTGTCTCACTTTCCAAGTAAAGGTATAAAATTACATATAAATATACAGATACACACACACTGACATACATACAAATACACAAATATTATTATTATTATTGCCATTTATACAGCGTCAACAGATTCCGCAACGCTTTACAATATTATGAGAGGGGGGATTTAACCCCTTAACGCCGTTACGGCATTCTAATATGTATACATCTTATATATATGTAACATCATACGTAGTGTATTTTAATGTTAATATAAGCATATATATTAATATTAAAATACACTTAGAATGACGTTACATATCTACAAGATATATATATTATATATATAATACATATATATATATATATACGATACCAGTAGAGAGCATTCAGGAGTCTTTCAAGGTAAATTCCATCTGTTGCTTTATTGAGCAATTACAAATTCACACAACGTTCCAGTCGACGTTTCAGTCTGTAAAATACTTTTTTCAAGACCTGGAACGTTGTGTGAATTTGTAATTGCTCAATAAAGCAACAGATGAAATTTACTTTGAAAGACTCCTGAGTGCTCTCTAATGGTATCGTATACAATTTGGTTGGAGACAGCACCGGAGCATTAAAAGACCGGGAGCATTGAGTGCCAGGACCTGGGACGTATATATATATATATATGTATAATTACAATAATAAATAAATAAATAAATTTTTTTAAATTAAAATAAATTATATATACATATGTAATCTCATTCTAACTGTATTTTGTTATTAATATATATATATTGGTAACAAAATACACTTAGAATGACATTCTATATATATCTATCTATATATAAAATACAAATAACTGCAAATATTTATATATAGATAAATATATATAATTACATAAATAACTACATAAGTATACACGTGGAATTTAAATACATATTTATGTATATATATATTAAAACTCCACGTGTATATTTAAGTAATCTTTTAACATAAGTATGTGATTTTATTACTTAAAATTTGATTGACGTGCCTGACAACCCAGGCAGAAAGTGCAGAGAATTTCATTCGCACGCACTATATTTAACCCTGTATCTTTCCAAGACACCATAAAACCTGTACATGGGGGTACTGTTTTAGTCGGGAGACTTCGCTGGACACAAATATTAGTGTTTCAAAATGGTAACTTGTATTACAACCATGATATATTTAGTAAAAGTTTTTTGCATTTTTAACAAATGAACGGCACTTTTACTGACTATATTATTGTTGTAATATGTTTTACTGTTTTGAAACACTTATGTTTGTGTTCAGTGAAGTCTCCCAAGTATAACAGTACCCTCTATGTACATGTTTTGTGGTGTTTTGGAAAGTTAGAGAGTCAAAAGTAGACAACCAAGGTATTGCAAATGGGGCATGTCCAGTCATTTTTAGTAGCCACTTAGTCACAAACACTGGCCAAATATTTGTTTTTTTACTTTTTTCACACAAAAACAAATATGAACACTAACTTTGGCCAGTGTTTGTGACTAAGTGGCTACTAAAAAAGACTGGACTGGACATACCCCACCTGCAATACCTTGGGTTGTCTACTTTTGAAAATGGTATGCCATCATGGGGGTAATTTTCATTCCTGGGCTACCACACGTTAAAGGTAACATTACTAATCTGTCAAATTTCTATTTGAAAAAACTGAAAAATGGAATGTGCTATATTTGACCCTTTAACTTTCCAAAACACCATCAAAACTGTTAATGGGGGGTACTGTTGTACTCGTGAGACTTTGCTGAATCCAAATTTGTGTTTTTTGTATTTATAGCCAACAGTATTATGACATTTACAGCTAAAATGTCTACAAATATTTTTTAAAATCTTAATTTCTAACAGTTTTTTTATTTTATTCATAATAAATTATGTTTCAATTATGAATAGTTCATGAGGAATTAAAGTCCAGTTTCTCCTGAACAAAATTATATATAATAAGTGTGGGTGCACTTAATATGAAAGAGGTGATTTACGGTTGAACAGACATATAGCGCAAATTCCAGTTTTTGTTTACATTTTGTTTTGATCAGAACTGGTACTATTGACTCCGTCATGAAGGGGTTAACTTTAAATGGGACAACTACAAGAAAACAGGAACGATAGGCTGAAGAGGACCCTGCTCAAACAAGCTTGCATTCTATAGGAGGTGGGGTTTAAAACACTTTAGGACAGTAAATAGAAATCAAATAAGGTGGGAGTGAAGCAGAGCTAGAGGAGAGAATAGAATAGAGTGCTGCCCTTTAGGAGAGAGCAAGAGACAGGTATGTAAGGTAGAGGTTACTCTGGGAGGCCATAAGCTTTCCTAAAGAGATGCATTTTAAGGCATTTCTTAAAATATTGAAGACTAGGGGAGAGTCTGATGGTGGTAGGCAGGCTATTCCATAGGAAGGGAGCCACCCACTAGAAGTCCTGCAAGCGTGAGTTGGCCGTACGGGTGCAAGCAACAGACAGAAGAATGTCATGGGCAGAGCGGAGAGACCGAGAAGGAGCAAACCTATGGATCTGTGAAGAGATATAAGAGGAGCTAGAATTGTTCAGTGCTTTATAAGTATGGGTTAGCACTTTGAATTGACTCCTATAGGATACAGGAAGCCAATGTAAGGACTGACAGAGGGGAAAATCAGTCTGGCGGAAGAATGCATTACAGACTGTAGCGGGACAATATGGCTTTTGGGAAGACCAATTAGGAGAGGGTTACAATAATCCATGCGGGAAATTACAAGAGCACATACAATTGCAGACATACAGATTCATACATGCTGACAAACAGACAGACATACAGAAACACTGACAGACATACAGATATACCCCGCACAGGAACAGGCATACAAGTACACTCTGATACATACTGACAGCCATACAGATACACACAGACTGACAGACATACAGATACACACACAGACATAAGATATACACTGACTGACATACAGATTCATACATACTGACAAACAGACAGACATACAAATGTATCCATACTGAAAGACAGACATACTGACAGACATACACACTGACAGACAGAGACACATCTGGCCTGAACCACTACTTACAGCCACCTCCCTATTTCTGTGCAGCTCCAGTCTTTGGGAGGAAGTAACTTGAGGCATACACCTCCTCCCAAGATGCTGATAAGCAAGGTGCCTGGTTGGGCTGTTAAAGGCTCACAGCACTCGGCCAGGTCCCTGCTGACAAAGGCCCATAAGGTGGCCCTGTTTGCAAGAGTCACCCAGTGGGCCTCCTAAGTGTGCAGGCTGCTCAAAATGCTTTGGTCTATGCTGTGCAGGCTTGATGTAAAGTATATGTTAGGGGTAGGCAATCTTCGGCACTTAAAATGTTATGCAAAAGTGATTATAGGAGCCACACTCAATCCCAGCAGCAACCTGGTGTTCTGGAGCAGGACCAGCAATCCAACAATGAAATTCTCCAGGCACTCAAGGTGTTCAACCTGCAGGCAGTTTAATGGAACAAAAGGAGCAGCAATGTTTCGACCTGCTAAGAAGTCTTTGTCTTTTGTCAAACTTGACAAAGACCTCTTAGCAGGTCGAAACGTTACTGCTCCTTTTGTTCCATTACAACTACCTGCAGGTTGAACACCTTGAGTGCCTGGAGAATTTCTTGTTTTGCCTTAAAATGGACCACATCTCCCCTGATGCTTTTCAGCAATATAGCTGTAAGAGAATTGTGGGTGACGTAGTTCACAACATCTAGAGTTCTGAAGGTTGCCTACTGGACCTTGTACTGTGAACCAATTAAAAGAGATGAAACATTAAAAAGGTTTGATTATGATTGTATGGACACTGGCAGTTATAAACTAGCAGATAATTACCAAATGATAGGTTGTGATTGAAGCCTTAGTTATCAAAGAATAAACAAAAGTAACAAACATTGCAAATAGGACTCTGATTCAACATTAAGCTTTATGATGCTTATTCAAAACTAGTGCCAATGGAAGCATATACCATTAACAGAAAGAGATTCCCAGACGATAAGTGTCAAGCCAAAGTACTGAAGAGGCAATTCATAATAAAAATGAATTAAACATATACTGTGTTTCCTGTAATATCAATACAACAGTTTTAATTGTATTTTTGCTCCTTGAGGGAACACTATAGTGTCAGGAATACAAACAGATTCCTGATACTATAATTCTGATGTGACATTTTAGGTGACCATCTCTTCTTTACTCCCATGCCACACTGGCTGGCCCACCTCGCTCCATGTGGCTCCATCTCCATGGCTGAGGTCATCAGTCTTGATGATCTCATTCAAATCAACGCCTTCCCATAGGAAAGCATTGGGAGGCTATTGCGCATGCTGGCAAAATGCTCTGCTATGGCAATCAACATCTCCCCATAGAAATGCATTGAATCAATGCATCTCAATTGGGAACATTCAGTATCTCCATGCTGAGCGTGGAGACGCTGAGTGTAGGTGCTGCACACTAGGAAACACCTCTAGTAGCCGTCTGAATGAAGGCATCTAGAAATCTTACTAGGCAGCAATGTAAACATTTACAATGAAAAGCTTGCAGGGACATGCTATAGACACTCGAACCACTTCATTAAGTCATATAATGATAAGAGAGACCTATAGAACCAAAGCAACTCAAAGGTCACTAAGGTGAGGATCTGTAAGAGCGTGACTAGTATATAGTACGGGCAAATGACACAAGGGATAGTAAGATAAAAAGCTCTTTATGTAACACCAAAACAATGTGTTTGCAAAACTATAAAACCATGCTAAACTGTATACACATAATATATTATACTCCTGAGCAAGGGGACAGGACTTGCAAATACCAGACTCTCAACAGAAGAATATAAATGATAAATAACATGCGTAAATCATTGTCTACAGAACCCAATAATAATGACTAGTATTTATAAAGCCCCATTTTCTCAGTGAGACTCAAAGCACGTCTCAGCGCACACTCTCGGAACTAACTGAATCGGCAGCTGAATAAATGATGCTATAAATGCATATATAGATGCTATTATTTCCTAATTGATGGGTAATATTTATTGAACTCAGAAGGACGAAGTTGACCTTTGATTGTTCAGTTGTTTAGTCAATAGCTCCCTAATCTGGTATCCTTACCTGGGATTAACATATCTAAGAGTATCAAATAAGGGAGCTCTCTACTAAACAGCTCCCTAACTTACATATGACAATCCCACATAAGCATACCAATTTAGGAAGATATCTACGGAACACATGAAAGTTCAAAATTAAGAAAAGCTTGAACCATATAATTTGGTTTACCCATCCCAAAAAAAAAAAATAACTGAATTTATTGGATGAAATTTGAATGAAATTTGGATGAGTTGAAAAGCTCAATTCAGACAGTCTAGTTGAATCTTTCTTTCTGAGGTAAGGGTGGTGGAAAAATACAATTCCCCTGGTGGCAGTGAGTCATGTAATAACTGACTGCAAGTCTAGAAAGAAACCTTAACCATCCAGCTTTATAGAGTAGTAACTGGGGAATATGGAGACCTGTTTCTTTACACTGCAATTACACAAAGGCAGATAGCAAACTCAATGTCCACATAATTCAATTCAACCTTCTAAACTTGGCCACAAATAACATTTATCATGGTTTAATTATTAAGGGTTGTGTAGACTTCTGCTACTCTTTTTATGAGTAATTTGGATAATTTGAAGCATGTCTTATATATTTTAGGAGTGTGTACCCTCATAGACACCAAGAAAACACAAACATGGTTGGTGTTAGGATTTGCCCTGGACACAAACTCAAAGCATGGTGTTAATGAACAAGATTCAAATGAATGCAGGCATTAAACTGGTAACAAAAAAATATGAAGATTATGTCCAACACTGAAACAAACACACTGTCATTTACAACCAAAGAGTCAGCTAATTATTTCATTCTCAGAGAACTGGGACAAACACTTCTATCTTCTATAACTGTGTAAAGTCGTAGCAGCTCCAACTGTTGTCCAGTATGACAAACACACTAATTAGATATGATGGATGATATCCCATAAGCAACAAAGAGATGCATTCTTGCTCTTGCAACATCTTCTTGAAAAGGATGATATGTTACTCATCTGAAGTCCCTTTACTATTGGTTTGTTTTCATTAGTCTTCATATTAATATAGTCATAACTATACAAAATATTTGATCCGTGCAGGCAAATAATGGTTCTCAGAGTAGACCTTGGTTCTTCATGCTACATATTGTATGATGTGAAAATAGAAGGGGACGTTAACAGGATCATTCACCAAAGTAAGAATTGTTGTGAATTAACATTTTATGTTAAAACAGATTAATATAAAAAAAGGGAAAGCCCTGATGAATTCCCAACACTTTCCCAACTTTCTATAATTTAGCTGCGTGTGAAATGTTTAGCCGAAAAAGTCAAATCATCACAACTCACTGTTCAGTGAATGTATACCTTACACTCTACATCACATCACCTCAAGATGTAACTAACTCAAGAACAGAACAAGCATTGTTGTTTCTGGAATTCCATCACTGCTGCTGAGCTCAGCAAATCATCTTCACAGCTTCTCTATGACTTGCATGTTTGTTTTTTTAACAATCTCACATAACCTACATATTAATAATGCATGTAAATTTTGATAAGACAAGGCAGCAGATCTGCCAGAATATGAAACTTCTCAATTTTTGGAAGAAAAAGAATGTTACAATTATATATATATGTATACACACACACACACACACATTCTTTGTGCATTCTTTATTCATGAGTCCTTTCCTAGAGGGCTCTGATGGCCCTGTGCAGTAACTTAGCTGTTCCTAGAACTGCACTCTTCTGGTCAGAGATCTCAGATGTCCCTCTTGGAATCTGCTGAAACTCTTCCAACTTGGCTGGCTACAGTGTTTAGTTCTACTATCACAATTGAGACTACCAATATTTTAACTTTACACTCCCTTTCTAGCTCCCTTTTTAGCCATTGGTATTTAACCACATTCTCATGCTCCTTCTTTGTGATGCTATGGTCACTGGGTATTGACACATACACCACCACTGTGGTCTTGTGTTTCTTGCCTACCATCACTTTTGGTTGTCCAGTACCAGCTTGTATGTCTGGATCAGGAAGTACAACAGGATCTTTGCCATGTTATTCTACCCTCTGAGGCACCTCCTACTTGGACAGAGGCAGGTCCAGCCCAAATCCTGTGCAGATGTTTCAGTACTACTATTTGCTGGATTGTCTCTTAGACCTCTTCACACAGTCTGCCGCTTAGGTCCTGTCCCATGTGGTAAACAACTACTTCTACTGATCTTGGAGTGATACTAAACAATCTTCAGTTATTTAAACATGCATAGCATTTGGGATAGTGCAGAAGTGACTTTTTCTTTGTGTGTTTTTATTGTATTTATTGGGGGGGATGTGTACTATAGTCATTGCTGCCACGCAGGAATAGTGGGAGTTTAATCGCAGGGCTTAATTTTATACGTTTCATTGATCTTGTACTGAGTGTCTGTTCCTGAGCTGCTAAGAGTGCCTCAGTGCTGTCTTTAGGTCCTTCTTCTTCCAGCCACTGTTAAGATTTTGCAATGTCACATCCACTCATTTTTGAGAGCCAGCTTCATCGTGTACTTGGGATGCTCTATGTTTCATTCAGGACTGTGGCCTTGACACTCACTAGGTCCCAACCTCAATTCTTCCAGCTGGTGTTAAGTCTCTGAGTACTAGATTTTCAGTGGAATCCGCCATTCCTTGTTAGTAGTTTCAGGTCTTGATATCTATGTTGTATAGCTCTTCTCTTGGTCAGCTTATTATCCCAGTTGAGTACCTGATGACTGGTATGGCACATATATTGATGGAGAGGGTCTTGTTCCTGCATCTGAGCTTGGACTTCAGGATCTGTCTGACTCTCACTCCCTCCATATATATGCGTATACATACATATGTACACGTTTATATATATCATCACCTGTATATCTCAAGGTGGACTTTAAGACACCCTCATTGTGCACTGAATCTTGAGAAATCATGTTTCCACAAGAATCCCAAAGACAAAAGCTTGACACATAAATGAGGATAGAAAGGTATCGTGTTTCAGACTTCATACTACATTTCTACAGATATCCTAAGCAACAGACATTGTTTAAAACACAGCCTTTGTTCAACAAAAATATCCAAAAGGACCAGTGACCAGTAAACAGCCATGGATTGTGGTTCTGAACTTCTGGATCTCCACACCATGGCGCTGGTCCTGGTCTGGCAGTTGAAGTCTCTCTGAGAGCATATAGCTATGTACCAAAAAGATTGTGGTGAGACCAAACATGATAAAACTCTCCACAATGCAAATAGAGAAATTACTGTTATGCATCACTTGCACATCTCAAATTGGACTTTAAGAAGAGCTTCTTGGGCAAAGAAATATGATGCCTGTTTGTGCTCATTTTTATGTTAAGCTTTTGAAACATGATTTCTCAAGTTTCTGTGCCCAAGGAGATATATATATATACCTTTAAAATAATGACCTCATCATGTATGTATATACATATACGTATATATATGTGTATATATATATATATATATATATATATATACACAAGATGAGGTCATTATTTTAAATGGCAGTATTTCAACTATGTACTGTACGCATGGAGGCATCATGTGTGCTATTATTTCCCACAATTAACAGGAAATAAAGCATAGATTATCTCACAGTTCAAGAAGTTCTAGTCTTAGGCAGAACTGCGACATGTATGCCTGGGCTGCCTGAGATTAGTGGAAGTTGCTCTCCCCAGTGGCAATTGCCACACTTCCAGGACTGGATCTTCTAGTGCTGCCCTTACAATAAAGTCTTCCCTTTATCCCTACACTGCTTATACACAGTACATTAAACTCACACTATAACTACATATTAAGCCCCTACACTACAGTACACTATCACTAAACCTTAATCACTATACTAACAGGGTTAATAACTGAAGAGAATATTCAGTGTGCTTTTTTTCAATTTTTGACTAAAGTAGCTATACTGGGAGCTTAACTGATTTGGAGCATTTTTCTAATTCAGCTATTTTTGCCTTAAATTCACTTTGAATTCACTTAGTGTTCCCAATTATCTTCTCTATAGGAAATAACCAGGTAACACTAACAACTAACCAACCAATCATACCATACACTAACAATAAATATTAACCCCTACACTATCCTAACTTGCCATTAAACCATGCATCACGCTAGCATTCACCATTAACCCTGCACCACACAAACTCTAACCATTAATCATACACTAGATGTATCCAACATGACCCTAACCAATAACCATTGTCCTAACTGTAACCCTTTACCTCTGCACTATCCTAACATAATTAACTCCTTTATTAGATTAACACTAGCACTAGCACTAACCCAAGCCTGAATATATCATGCAATATAAAAGATACAAAACTTTTACTACAGAAACATATTGCCAATTTAGGGTTCTGGAGAAATGTTGGTCAGTGAGGTTTTTCCCATTATACATGGTTCATAATTATGTACATGCTCTTCTCTTTCTCTGTCTCTATAGATATGCACAACAAATTTATTTTCCTGGCACTATAGCTCGCTATAGTGCCCCCTCACCCCCATGGTGCAGAAGGAGTTAAAAATCTCTTCTGTCACTTACCTGATTCCAATGCCAATGTCCCTTGGCACCAGTTTTGGCGGTGCCTCCCCTCCACAGATATCAGCTGGCAGGGAAAACAATGAGCATGCGCAGCAATAACCATGCTTGCATTAGGACTTCCTCCATAGGAAAGTATTATAGAATGTTTTCCTGTTGGGTTTTGGGTGATGCTGGATGTCCTCATGTATAGCATTAGGATGTCCAGCGTCCCTCTGTTGGCTCTTCGGCAGACAACAACTAGAGGTGGAGTCAACCCTCAAAGATTATTAAAAACTGCAATAACTACATTTGAAGGGTCAAGGGACCTGGAACACTGCACCAAGAACACTTCAATGAGATGAAGTGGTCTGTGTGCCTGTATTGTCCCTTTAATGTAGTGGCCCTGGTGTCTTTAGCCTGTCCATGCAGGCTTTTCAATGTAATCACTGTCTTTTCAGACAGTACTGCTTAGTAACACCTCTAGTGGCAGTCACTCAGACTACAACTAGAGGTGCCTCCTGGTCCAGTTCTGCACAGTGATGATTCAATGCATCTCTATGAGGAGATGTTAATTGGCGCAGTGTGGCATTTTGCTGTGCATGCACAAGAGCCTCCCGATGATTTCATATTGGAAAGCATTGGATTGGCTGAAATCATCAAGATCTCAGCCATGGAGGCTGGGGCTGACAGGACCACCTGCAGCCAGACTGGTGCGGTGTTGGAGAAATGGTAAAATAAAAACCTTTGATCTCAATAGAGAAGAAGGCCAGAGAGCTAAATATGTATTCCAGTACAATGGTGTTCCTTTAGCTAAACAACAGCCAACAGAACATTAAAAAAACTCTCTTGATATATGCATGTAGTTAATCATTAAGTTGCTAGGCTGTGTTGGAAAATCTTTCATTTATTTTTATATTTATATATTTTAAATGTAACCTTACTTATAAATGCATACTTTCGGATTGTTATTATAATGTTGCATTTCTTTTTAAATGTTTTCCTAAATGTTTTAATAATACCTAAAAGGACCTTTGACTCAGATTCGGAATGCACTGGACTTTCAAAGGTGTAATACAATATATGTATATACTGTCTCTTTAAGCTAATTAAGGTAGCAGGTCTGTGTGACCTTTATTTTGTGTTGGATGAGTCCTCCTGGGCAGGAATCAATAGCACAATAGCCACTGGCACTCTAACTGCTGTGGGCTATGACTCACCTAATACTCAGAGTTCAAGACTGTATTTATAGTAACAACAGATACTTTTCTATTGTTGTGCACAGTTATATAGGAGACATACAACATATGAATGTATTTATGATTAATATATAATATATAACACACAAAATATAATTCATTTACCCATAGTGTTAAAACATTTGCGGTTATAACCTATTTTTTGCACTAATAACTTTTTTTTTTTCCTGCTAAAACCACAAACGTGGAGTTAGATTGCACATTGCAGCATGATGTAGAGAGCAATAAAACCTAATAAACATTTAATTAAAACTAAAGACAAGTCTCAGCAAACACCAGCGCTGTCTTCAGAACAAACGTGGTTTGTGAAATGTATTAATCGCTGCACTTAGTAAAGCAATTTCAGCACTATCAGAAAAGACAGCTCCTAAATCACAACGTTCCGGCTTGTTCTCTACAGAGGACAATTACTAAATAAAATAATATTTTATTGTTCTTCTGTTGCCTTTAAAAACTTCACGGTCAGTGACTGATACAGTAAGCAAAGACTGACCACAAACATAGGCTAATGCAAGACATCAGCAATGATAACATAACAGATATTTAGCAAACAGATATTACATTGTATCATTATTTTTACATGAGTATCTCACATGTAGGTGCACTTTCGTTAGAAGAACCTTGATTGACAGACTGATTGACAGACAGACAAACAGATAGATAGATAAATAGATAGATAGATAGATAGATAGATAAATAGACAGGTAGATAGACAGATAGATAGATAGATAAATAGACATACAGACAGACACATAGGTAGATAGATTTTTAATTCAGCCCCAGGTTATATTGGGTTTGGGGAATAAATTGTATGCAGTAGATCTGGCTATAATGAACTACTCTAGTGAAACTCCTCGTTTGATTGACTGGTCTGTGAGCAATCCTCTCTCAACCATTGCACTCCAATCTCCATGGCAACACATCATTTTATTCAAGCTAGCAAAGATGCTTAAAAATATTTGTATGATAAAATTAGCCATCTAGATCGCTCATGTTTGCCCTTATATCTCCTCACATTTGCATTTGCATTGCCTGATGAGTAAATATAACATTAGATCTTTAAACACAACATTGCAGAATACATTAACCCATTGTGCTAAGAATTGATTTCACACATAAATAATATGTTTCTTATATGCAACGGTGTTTTAAATGCATTGCTTTCTGTTTATAATAATAATAATAATATAAAAACCATTGAAATCTAGTCCAATACTAAATATGAATTGCAGAGTAGTAACACATTTCATTAGATATTATAGCAACAGTTAACAGCAATCAGAATGTTTTATCTTCAAATGTAGTGACAAGGCAATATGTTAGTTTGTGACATTACTTTAAATATGTCAGTTGAACGGTGTACAATTCTTACATTGATTCGTATACTAAGTAAAAGTGATAGATTTATCAATGTAAAGACAGTATTTTGGGATTAATTGCAAACAGAATATAGCATTGCTGAAATTCAGAATTATTTATAAACAAATTAATATAATGATTGCACAGCAGAATCCTGCATTGTAAGTGTAACATTTAGTAACAAATGTCTTTCCCTATTCACAGCTGAACTGTTTTTGTCACCATAGGATAAAGCAAGTAATAAAATGAACCGGCAGGCCTTAAATGAGTTATCCCTACAGCTCACCTTATACTGATTCATATCTACATTTTCTCAATGGCATGTTACTATGGTACATTTAAAGTGTTTCCTTCACTGCCATTAAATTAATGATTCCACGTTGAACCTTAGCGTATTTATAGTTTGTAAACTTGCTCAAAGTATTCAGTATAGTACAATATGAATGATGAATGCAATATTTTAATAGTCATTGGGGGGTTTAAATCGCCGTGTGGGTGCAGACATACAATGAATGGATGAGTAAGGAGGGAGATGCTGAATACATTGTGACATGATAGAAGATGTCTGGAGAAGCCTAGTTACAGCTCTGGGACATGTCACATAGTGACTCTCTGTGACACCTGAGTGAGATCCCTATAGAACACAAAGGATAGTTACACTGATACAATGTATAGAGCGGGCTCAGGCTTTCAGCACCACTGAGTGGACAGCGCCAGCTGATCGACAGAGGGAGGATCTTACCTGTCTCCAGGTTGAGAGAAATCCTGACCTCGGCCAGATAAGGGGTGTCACTTTTTGACCGGACTCTCCTGATGGGTCGCCGGTCAGTCTCCTCCTCTGAAGATGCCGCCATTAAGGGGTGAGCAGTGAACAAGGTGGCCCGGCGAGCTAATGCAGAGGGGAAGCAAAAAACATAAGGGGGTGAGAGGAAGGGAAGGAGGGAGAAGGAGAGCCAGGAAGAGGGGGGAGAGGTGGAGGAGTGAGTGATAGAGAGGAAAAGGCGAATACATAGGAAGAGAAAGGGGGATAGAGAGAGGCATGGGGGAGGGGACAAGGAAAAAAGGCAGAAGGAAACAGGGGAAGGGGAGGAGGGAGAGAGAGAAAATGTGTTAAGGATCTGGATGTAGATAGGAGCTGGAGCAGAGAGCATCAGTGACTTGGAGGTGAGGGAATCCCAACCCCCCAGCTCACACATGCTGCAGACTCACTTGTCAATGATCACTACACAAGCCATAGCCAGCCCAGTGACTGAGGGCATCTCATGCAGGAGGAGGACCACCCAGTCATGTCCAACCAGGGCTCTTATCCTGGCTCTCAATGGCTGGATAGCTAGAGTGGCTGGGCTGGAAAGGGTTAATGCCAGATACCTCTGGATGACATGAGTGGCTGAGCTGGCTATGATATATTGAAGCAAAATAATTACATTACATGAATGAACTAATTCTGACAATAGGGACCTTTTTCTGTTCTACTATTTCACTAATGTTCAAAACTAGGACACAAACCAAGCTCTTATTGTGCATTGTTGTCTGCAATTACCACGGGTCAGCTTCATGTTTGATAAATTTTTCCAAAAAAGAGTAATAGTACATGCTGAGAGACTGGGCTTTCCTGATGAGTGACAGATCCTCAATGCTATGGAGGCAATAGGAAAGCGTACGGTCTATTCCAGCTGTGTGTACTACAGGGGCTGAGACATTTTGGCTGTTTATATATTCAGTGTTTGGTTTTCTGGAAAATATACAGCTTGACAAAGTCAGTTTTCGAACCCCATTTTAAAAAAGATAAACTTTTTTTTTCATTTTCGTTTTATGGGGTTCAACTCATATATTTAATCAGATATTTTTGTAAAAAGTCAATCCTTTGCTCCATGTATATAGTTATGAATACTGACATTCTATTTAGATTTTTTTCTATTCAAAAAGGTTTTTTTCATTAAATTTGGGTTGTGGAGAAATGATGAGGAAATTGCAAGATTGAGAAAGAAAATAGCAGATCTTGGAAAATGTGACTGTACTGGTTTAAACCTAGTTGTGCCCATACCTGTTCTCTGAAACTCACAGTAAATAACTCAAAGTTAATTAAAAATCCTCAACATGTTTTCCAGGTGTGGTTGTTTTGTTTTAAGTAAAATCATGCATGTTATAGTGTTTGGCCTTAATAATTAGTTGTATTTTTCACATGTACAATTTTGTTTAGTTTTGTTAAAAGATTAGTTTTATCCCATCTATCTTATTCTGATATTTGTCCTTGCTGGTTACAGTAGGTGCTTATATACTGCTTTCTGATCCTCCAATCTCACCTTCAGTGGTCAGTGACACATTTGCATGTGTCATCAAAAATCACAGCAATGTTTTCAGGGAGTTGTAGTTAGTCAACAGTTTTCATAAGGAGACATTTGACTAAATTGTAAGTTCTAAAACCTGTGCTCTGACACAAATTAAACAATGCGCAAAGATCTAGCCAGGCCCCCCTCCCCCCACCCATATACTGAAGCAGACAGTGTGACAGATATATACATGTGATGGCAACCTACTCCTCTCCCTTCCCTTACCTTCTGTGTCACTATATATCACTCTCTTTAGAATGTAAGCTTGTTTGAGTAGGGCCCTCAACCCCATCTGTTCCTGTGTGTCGAACTCGTCTGGTTACATATACATGTCTGTTAGTCAACCCATTGTACAGCGCTGCAGAATATGTTGGCACTTAATAAATAATACATAATAATATTAATAATTAATCTATCTTCAGCAAAGAAAGTTAAACAATACATAATTTTGACTTTAACCCTTGAAGTGCTGAGTTTAAAATGTCCAATAGGTCAGACCAGATTGGGAGACTTCTGATCAGCCTAGCTACTTTTTATAATGAGAAAAGGTCAAGATTTATAATGTAATATGTTTGGATTTATAGAAAAACAATACATTTGACAACTGAGTATCTTTTTTTACCTTTTGTTATTTTAGATTGGGTGTTAAGGTATAGCTATTTTGAATGTGTTATGCAATAATGCATTTTTTTAAAAAAGGGTTAATTCCAGCCTGGGGTGGCCTTTTATTAACACAAATTAAGTAGAAACATAGAAACATAGAATGTGACGGCAGATAAGAACCATTTAGCCCATCTGGTCTGCCCAATTTTTAAAATACTTTCATTAGTCCCTGACCTAACTGTGTTAACCTCTATCACTTCAGCTGGAAGGCTATTCCAAACTTTAGTATAAGTAGTAACTTATTGGGTATAAATAATTACAGGAACGTTATTAAAGGACCACTCTAGGCACCCAGACCACTTCAGCTTAATGAGGTGGTCTGGGTGCCAGGTCCAGCTAGGGTTAACCCATTTTTTTATAAACATAGCAGTTTCAGAGAAACTGCTATGTTTATGAATGGGTTAAGCCTTCCCCCTAATCCTCTAGTGGCTGTCTCATTGACAGCCACTAGAGGCGCTTGCGTGCTTCTCACTGTGATTTTCACAGTGAGAGCATGCCAGCGTCCATAGGAAAGCATTGTAAATGCTTTCCTATGCGACCGGCTGAATGCGCGCGCAGCTCTTGCCGCGCGTGCGCATTCAGCCGACGGGGAGGAGAGAAGGAGGATCGGAGGAGGAGAGCTCCCCGCCCAGCGCTGGAAAAAGGTACGTTTTTTCCCCTTTCCCTCTTCCAGAGCCGGGTGGGAGTGGGACCCTGTGGGTGGGGGCACCCTCAGGGCACTATAGTGCCAGGAAAACGAGTATGTTTTCCTGGCACTATAGTGGTCCTTTAATGATTTGCTTTTTTGATGCCACAAGCCTGCACAAAAAGTAAGATTGCCACGTTTTTATGATTCATAGATTGCATACATAAATAATTGATGGGTTTTAACAGGTAGCCTCACGTGTTCTAATTCTAAGGTTTTAAAATAAGGCTAACACTGATGAGGTCAACCTTATTTTTTCCTACTTCAGTTGCAATGAGTTTGACAAATTGGTGCAGATAAAAGCCACTAAGTGAGTGCAGGATACTCTCTGCATCACAAGTATTACAATGATGCACTGTCGTTATGGTGCTTAGATTAACTCTTTTTTTTCCGACACAACCCCATGCTTATATACAGTAAAAGGCATTCGCTTGGCAACTTTATTTATAAAATAATACTGGGGTAGGCAACATTTATTAGTCTAGAAGTCGTGTACTGCATCTCCCCTGATGATTTACCAGCATTATGTCTATAACAGCATTATGGAAGATGTAGCCCACAACATTTGGAGTACAGAAAATTGCATACCTCTAAAATATTATCCTAAAACAAATTCAACAAAACACTTTCAGAAGACTTCATCTAAATTCCATGAAAAGCTCAAGATTATGTCAATTTTATCAAGTGCTGCAGGCATATTCAATAATTTTAGTTCTGCTACTCTTTTCCTGCAATCTGGGATCCCCAAACAATTGGTAAAAGAAATATGAAGTATAAACATTCCCTGTTTCAGACCGGATAGATGAGGGATGCCAAAAAGGTAGAACCCCAAATGTTGTAGAACTACAACTTCCATGGTGCTTTGAAGGCCTTTGGAATGCCTTTAGACTGACAAAGAATCATGGAAGCTGTTGTTTTAGAACATCTGAGGATCTACATATTGGGCACCCGTGTGATAGATGGTGGATGGAAGAAGGCAGGAATTTATTAAGTGAAAGTGCCAATTAAGTAAAAATGAAGGGCCTGAGAAATGCACTAAATCCAACATCATTGGGCAGTGAAGTAGGATGGTTTAATTAATTGTGTTCCCAAGGACCCACTAAAATTAAAAGGAACTGTCCTCATATTTAGGCACTCATTGTTTCTACATATGTAAGTTTATATGAAATGACAATGCTTTCCAGTACCTCCAAGGGATCTCACATTGTGAGTTAACAGGTAAAGGGGCAAAGTGTGTAAGTATTTCTTTACATAAATGATGATTAATCCATAGAGTAGACTTCAAATGGTAAAGGCAAAAGTTGCAAAGAAATTGAATATTCCATGTGGTAGATGTAAAGTGATAGTAAGACTTAATTAAGTATTATGATTTTCATGTACTATGGACAAACTTCATCAGCTTTTTTTGTTCCTGCCTGCATTCCAGGCAGGAACAAAAGCAGACCTGTGCAGTGTCCCTCCACCCCTCCACATGTGGTAGGTTGATATAAAATGGTAGGGTAAAGATTATTTTTTTTAAGGGTTGGCTGGGAAATTTCCTCCCTACAGAATTATCTGCAGAAAGAGATGATACCTAGGAGTCTGAGAATACAGATTACACTAACAAATAATATTGAGGAAGAGGAATTTACCAAAGAATGGGAGGAAGCAGCAAATAAATGCTCAAAAACTTTCATGGAGATTATTAACAAATATGAATCTAAGAGACTCCAAAAAATTAACGAACAAGTTGATTTGGAAAGTCAAAAATGGGTCGCAAGAGAATACTGAGAACGGGCAGCAGCTGAAATAGCCTGCCCTTCGGTCGGTCCTCGCTCAGTTCTCAAGCTGATTTTTGCTCATCTTGTGCCATTACAGAGAGAACATATCTGAAGCATATCAGACTGGTCCCACCCATACGGGCAGTCCAGATCCGAAATGCCAGCAAGTTCTCTCTGCACGAGAGATACAGCAACCCCAGACGATCGTTTCAGCCTTGTTAGGCATCATCAGTGAGGCATAGCTGAGCAAAAATCAGCTTGAGAACTGAGCGGGGACCGACCGAAGGGCAGGCTATTTCAGCTGCTGCCCGTCCTTAGTATTCTCTTGTGACCCATTTTTGACTCTCTACAAGTTTAAAGGGATAATCCAGACGTGGACCCCTTGCTCACGGTGCCTAGGGAGATATCAGCTATGCCTCACTGATGATGCCTAACAAGGCTGAAACGATCGTCTTGGGGTTGCTGTATCTCTCGTGCAGAGAGAACTTGCTGGTATTTCGGATCTGAACTGCCCATATGGGTGGGACCAGTCTGATATGCTTCAGATATGTTCTCTCTGTAATGGCACAAGATGAGCAAAAATCAGCTTGAGAACTGAGCGGGGACCGACCGAAGGGCAGGCTATTTCAGCTGCTGCCCGTCCTCAGTATTCTCTTGCGACCCATTTTTGACTCTCTACAAGTTTAAAGGGATAATCCAGACATGGACCCCTTGCTCACGGTGCCTAGAGAGATATCAGCTATGCCTCACTGATGATGCCTAATAAGGCTGAAACGATCGTCTGGGGTTGCTGTATCTCTCGTGCAGAGAGAACTTGCTGGCATTTCGGATCTGGACTGCCCATATGGGTGGGACTAGTCTGATATGCTTCAGATATGTTTTCTCTGTAATGGCACAAGATGAGCAAAAATCAGCTTGAGAACTGAGCGGGGACCGACCGAAGGGCAGGCTATTTCAGCTGCTGCCCGTCCTCAGTATTCTCTTGTGACCCATTTTTGACTCTCTACAAGTTGATTTGGAAGTCACAAAAGATTAAAAAAATTTAAAATTGAGGAACAATTCGAACAATTAGAGTCTAAACTTAAAATGAACCTTGATAGATTTAAGAACACGATTAAGACAAGAAAACACTATAAATTTATTAGAGCTATGAAAGACTAGAAAACAGGCAATGTCTATAGAAAATTTAGAAAAGTAGTTCAGGTTGCCTCTGATCAGTATATGACTTCAGACTACGAATCTTCCGACACTGACACCGATCTCTCCCATCCACATTACTCACACTCACACTCTCAACCACCACAGACCACACAAAATATGAACCACAAAGGCATACTAAAGAAGGGTGTTCATTTTTTAGGGGTGACCCCACAAAAAACAAATCACCCTTATCGCATGAGACAGTCGAAGTCTCAGGGCAAAAGGGGCAGACAGTAGTGTCACCCTCTAGAATTGTAAACTTGAGCAGTGTTGGATTAACTGAAGATCAAGAAAAGATTTTGGAAAGAGGTTTATCCTTTGTTCCTATCCCAACATTTAATAAATGTAATTGGACAAGGGACATTCACCTCTTTGCTAGACGTCTAGCGCTGCACAAGTTTCATGAAATCCAAAAAGAAAAGAAAGCTAGGAACTTGGGGTTATCTGTGAATGATTTAGAATGCTTATCTAACTTGGTAGCTCTTTTGGAAGATAATGATACAATGACACCTATATCAAAATATACATCATTAAGACCAAAGAGCACCTTCACACCTAACTTCAAGGAATACCATAGCATTGACATCTTTGTTGAAATGACTACCAATGCAATTCAACAAATCAAGGATGACACACTTGAACTGATTCCCCAATGGTAACCTCTGTAGACAGGAATGGCTTGCCCTCAAAGAGCTTAGACAGATGGAAGTATTAATTATCAAACCAGCTGATAAAGGATGCAACGTAGTGGTCATGAACAGAGACAACTATATTAGTATGGTAGAGAGGAGCCTGTCAGATGCTAACACCTATATAGTCCTTAAGAAGAACCCCACCAATCAGTATCTTATTGAGTATAAATCACTTCTGGATGAAGCTCTGGACAAAAAAATACTTTCTCCTGAGGAATTCTCTTTTATCTACAATAAATCTCCTAAGATTTCAACTTTTTATTGCCTACCCAAAATACACAAACAGTATCGGGAAGACCGATAGTGTCTGGGGTAGACAATCTAACTCAAAATGGTAGTTTATATGTGGATAGGATTCTGAGGGATTTTGTCATCCCCTTGCCATCCTACTTAAAGGATACGAAAGAAACTCTGAACTACTTGAAGGATATACATATTCCAGCAGGGGCATACTTGTGCAGTCTGGATGTGGAGTCTCTTTACTCCTCCATCCCCCATTTACAACACATGAGGAATTTCCTGGCACAGAGAGTGGAAAATCATAGGCCACACACAGATTTTGTGATCAACCTTCTAAAGTTTATCCTTCATCATAATTTTTTCCTCTTCAATAACACATTCTACTTACAGGTACAGGGGAACGCTATGGGGACTTCTTGTGCCCCATCGTACGCAAACCTACACCTAGGATTGTGGGAAAACACAGTGGTTTTCTCTAAGGACCTTGCTCATTTCACCAAGTTCATTCATACGTGGAAACGTAACATTCATGATGTGCTGGTGATATGGATGGGCAGTTTAGTTTACTTTCAACGAGTTTGTAGATATCCTCAACTGCAACGAACTTAATCTTAAGCTCACTAAAGAAGTCGGGCAGCCTTCTCTTAACTTTCTTGATCTCACTATTTCTATTGACTCTACTAACCATCTTCAAACAACACTCTTTAAGAAACCGACAGCTACAAATAGCGTATTCGAATGGTAAAGTTACCATTCTAAACCACTCAAAAGGAGAATTCCAATAGGTCAATATTTAAGAGTGAGAAGAAATTGCTCAACACTGGAGGAGTTCAAGCTTAAAGCCAGAGAACTACGTATGAATTTTAAGAAGCAATATCCAAATCGGTGCCTGAAAGCTGCTTATAAGAGGGCACTTTATATGGATAGAGACAGCATGCTACGAAACACACAACAAAAAGTTGAGGAACAACAGATACGTTGTATTGTGGACTTTGTTCAGGGATGGGTACCGGCCAAAATGATACTTAATCAATTTTGGCCCATACTCAAACATGACCCACACCTGAAAGACATAGTAACTCCTTACGCATCTTTGACTGCTAGACGAGGTAAGAACCTCAGAGACCTTTTAGTACTGAGCCATCTCTAACCTCAAAAACCCACTGAGACCTGGCTTAAAAACACACTAAGAGGTACCGCATGCAAGTTCATCCCACGTGATTCAAAAACCATTGAGGATAGCCAAGGAGACGATAGGATACAAATTAAGGATTTCTTTAATGGCAACATCACAGGAGTAGTTTATCTTTTAACTTGCTCCTGTGGCAAGAAATATGTTGGCAAAACCTTCAGACGGTTTAAATTACGGATCCTGGAACATGCCTGTTCAGTTTTATACAAAAAATGAGACGCCAATAGCCAGACATCTATGGGAACAACATTCGGGTATAGGGCAAAATTGGATGTCAGCCTTTTGTTGCTCTTATTGAGATCACAGGGGTCATGCTAGATATGCCAAAAGTGACCCCTATCATGGAGATCGCAACTCGAACTCGATCTCAGGATTTTCTATTCGTGGGAATTGAACACGTGAGACTCGATCAAAGAGGGAGGGACTTAAATCGCCTCCTGAAACAGAGAGAGTGCTATTGGATCTATAAATTGAAGATCCTAGCACCCCTCGGCTTGAATGAAGCTTTCGCGTACACCCCGTTTCTATATTAGGTCACCCTTTACATGATCATTACAGTATGCCTTTCATTCCCCTTTATGAACATTTTGAAGCCTTCTTAGTGGTGGACGTCATGTACACCTCATTCCTATGTAAATAGTTTAATTTGTATATATTTCCATTAGTTGCTAACTTTAAGCTTTAGTGTTTCATTTATTGTCATCCATAGGGCTCCTATGAATATTTTACTATTTTATTTTTAGAGTATGTATTTCCCACCTCGTGGCGATTTATCTTATTACTTTAATACTATCTCCTCATCATAATAATTGGGGCAGTCTCTTAGCCTAACTTTAAAAAGCATCTGTTTACCACAGCTAAATATCTTATCCCCACAATGTGGAAGAAACAGTAGGGACCCACTCTCCAGCAGTAGGTGGCTGGGGTAAAATACATATATCTTATGGAGTCAACCACAACAGCATTGAGGGACACAACAGAGTGATGCATTCAACATGGTCGAATATTGTATATGGATTATATCGTATGTAGGCAGGCATAGATGGCTAAGACCACACAACGTTTGCCTCTCTCATACAGGAGTGGATAGACTGCTCCCCCCTTCCCTTTTTTTTATGTTTAGTCCACTGCACAAGCGGGAATTGGTTAGGGGGTTATTTTACAAACTTGTAAAACAGTAATCTATTGTTACACTGAGAATTCGATCATATACATGGAGTTTGTTCTTATTAGTCATCTGTCATCTTCATGTCATCTTTTTGTACATATCACTCCAGTGTGCTTGACTGATTACAGTAAAGATTGGCAAAAAAAGAAAAAGAAAATAAAGAAAGCTTAATCTAAACATTTTAGTTACTTTACACATCAGAAATAGAAAACATTTTGAATTCTATTTATGCTTACACTCAATTGGCATTACTCACTATTGGCTCAATTTAATATATATATATATATATATATATATATATATTTCAAATTATTAAATATGATTTAATGTTTTTGGAATAAATTATTTTTTCTAAATACTAAAATATCAAAAATCTAAAATATATCAATATATAAATAATATCAAAATATTATTTAAAAAAAATGTAAATCATTTTAGAAGTTTATCCAAAATATTAAATAATTTGAAAAGCTTATCCAAAAAAATAAATAAATTGTGGCTTGTATCACTTATGCTTCCCTGTTAAAAGCAGTTACAACATCGTCCAGAAGGTGTCTCAGCTGTCTACCATATGTTGTGTTAAACAGTATCACCTTCTACAGCTTTTCAAAGCATTGCACCTTATCACCTGTATTGTATATTTATATTCCAGAAGAAAAATCAATCAAAGTAAATTTAACCTAAAATAACCTAATGTGAGCCTTTCTTTTAAAATTTTTTCGTCTGTTCAAAGTTAGTGATACTGACAAAAGGGGAAAAAAACATGCTTAATTACAATTATACAGACTTACAGTCTTTCATGCCATCTATTCTAGAGAGCAGCTATTTTCCTTCTGCTGTTTCTGGTGATAATGGGGCTGTCGGAGAAGTATTTCAGTGATCCTATTTTTGTTTTGTATGTCTCTACTTCCAGCTTAGATGAAGTTCAGTGACTAACAGAGAGAGAAGAATTTTTTTTCAACCATGCCTATATCCCCGTGATGCTACTCAGTAAGATGCAGGAAGTAATATGGAATTCAGAGAAATTTCAGAATAGAACTATCCTGGAGAAGATCTGTCTTTTATAATAGCGGCTAGGAGAGTGTTGGCCACAAATGGGATCCTACAGACCAATGCTTACGATTTTAGCACCCTTAAATTGTTAGAATTCAGGCCTCTGCAATACTGAGAGTTAAATAACACTTCCACTTACATAATTAGTGGGGTGATGCTAAGTTTTAATGCAATTGGTGCAGGCCTATTGCAGCAAGTTTGGGGGTAATGAAGCATCATGTGCAGTTTATATAATTTTGTTATATATGTTTAAATAACATGTTCGGGTTGGACGTAAACAGTTGTACATGGTAGGGATTTGGGAGGAACTTAAGTCAAAGTACGTGGGAGAGACATATAATTTACTTTCGGTGGTTTTGCCACCAATTAATGCCTCTGCTAATGATCTGGGAGTTGCATCCTAGTTCAGCTTTATGTAGAAGGGTAAATTAGGCATAAGTTATGTAATAACAGGTCTAAATGACCTTAACATCAAAGGAAAAAAAATAAAATCCCCAAAATAATTAACTCTGCCGATGATTTATTGGAAGTTGCTTTTCGATTGTTTTTTTCCATGATTGTTATCAGGTGCTTTTATTAAATGAATATTTTAACTTTAGGAAGACAAACAGATATCTCTCCCTACCCCCCAAGAAAAAATAATAAACTTTTATACTTACCTTGCATCCTCTGGCAATCCCAGGGAAAATTTGGTTTAGGTACGTACTAATGGGTTTATCCACAGTGCCGAGGTATGGTTATGGGGAGTCTCAGTTGGAATATAGACAGCTTCATAGATGTCTATTAACCCCTTAAGGACGGAGCCAAATGTACACGTTGTGAACGAAACAAAATGTAAACAAAACCTGGCATTTGCGCTACATGTCTGTCCAACCATAATTCACCTCTTTCATAGTAAATACACCCATCCTTATTATATATCATTTTATTCAGGGGAAACGGGGCTTTCATTTAATATCAAATATTTAGCTGTGAAACATAATTTAATATGAAAAAAATTGGAGAAAATAAGATTTTTAAAATTTTTTTTAGTTCTACATGATATTTAACTGTCAATGTCTTAATACTGTTTGCTTTTACTGCAATAAAATACACATATTTGTATTCAGCAAAGTCTCACGTGTAAAACAGTACCCCCTATGTACAGGTTTTATGGCGTTTTGGGAAGTTACAGGGTCAAATATAGCACATTACATTTGAAATTGAAATTCACCAGATTGGTTATGTTGCCTTTGGGACTTTATAGTAGCCCAGAATGAAATTTACACCCATAATGGCATACCATTTGCAATAGTAGACAACCCAAGGTATTGCAAATGGGGTATGTCCAGTCTTTTTAGTAGCCATTTGGTCACAAACACTGGCCAAAGTTAGCATTAATATTTGTTTGTGTGTGAAAAATGCAAAAAACGCCAATTTTGGCCAGTGTTTGTGACTAAGTGGCTACTAAAAAAGACTGGACATACCCCGTTTGCAATAACTTGGGTTGTCTACTATTGCAAATGGTATGCCATCATAGGGGTAATTTTCATTCTTGGGGTTACCATAGGGTCTCAAAGGCATCGTAACCAATCTGGCGAATTTTAATGTGAAAAAAATTAAATGCAAGCCTTATATTTGACGCTGTAACTTTTGAAAACACCATAAAACCTGTAAATGAGGGGTACTGTTGTACTCGGGAGACTTCACTGAACACAAATATTTGTGTTTCAAAACAGCAAAAAGTATCACAGCAATAATATCGTCCGTGTAAGTGCTGTTTGTGCATGAAAAATGCAAAAAATGGCACTTTTACTGGCGATATCATTGTTTTAATACATTTTACTGTTTTGAAACACTAATATTTGTGTTCAGCGAAGTCTCCCGAGTAGAACAGTACCCCCCATGTATAGATTTTATGGTGTCTTGGAAAGTTATAGGGTTAAATATAGTGCTAGCAAATTAAATTCCCTTTACTTTCGGCATGGGTTGTCAGGCAGGTTCCGCTAATTGTAATTAATTAAGATACCTAATTATGTAAAAATATTACATAAATATATATGTAGAATTAATATATGTATATATATATATATATATGTATGTGAATCTATATGTGTATATATATATATAATTTTTTAAAAATATTTTTATTTATATATAGGTATATATATAGTGATATATACGTATATATTTATGTATGTAGATATATATATTATTTTGTTCTACGTGTATTTTGATATAAATATATATATATATTAATATCACAATACAGTTAGAATGAAATAACACACATCTATATATTTTTTTTAAATAATTTTTTTAATTTTATTTTTTAACGTATTTACATATAATTTTTTATATTATATATAAATATAACAATAATTATATATATATATATATATTTAATCAGTATCAGTCTACGTGTAATTTGATATTAATATATATATATATATATAATTCTATATATATTAATAGTAAAATACACCTAGACAGTGTATGTGTGTGTATGTATATGTGTATATATATACTTAGATCATATATATAATATATATATGATCTAAGTATATATATATATTTTTTTACACTTAATTAATTTATTTTATTTTTATTTTCAGCCAGCAGGGGGACCACCTGTCATTACAGCCTATCCGGCCATGTGATTGTGAGGTCCTCACAAGGACCTCACTCTCACATGGCCGGGGCGGCTTCCAGGGGGTCGGATGTGCCGCGGGGGGCTCCCTGGCAGTCCCTCCCACCGCGATCGCCGGCGTGGGACCGCCGGCGACCAGGTAAGTAAAGAAAGACCGGAGGGTGTACAATTACGCCCGGTGGCATTTAGAGCCGCTTAAAATAGGGCGTAATTGTACGCCCTCCGGTCTTAAGGGGTTAAGATTCCCATATCCAGGCCGACACGTCCATAAGGCGGCACATTCGACCGCCTCAGGATGCCAGAACAGGGGGATGCAAAAATCTGAATCCCCTGCCTCTTGCTGGGGACTAGGATTTTTCACATCACCTGTCTCCCTGCAGCCAGAAGCCATCACACAGCAGGCAGGAAGTTCGTCCAGCCTCTCCTGATGATGTCAGGAGGTTGTAGCGTGACTTCCACAAACCACCGGGGAGTTTGGGAGAAGAGCAGTGCAAGTCACGCCCCCTCCTCCTAACATCATCAGGAGAGCCGGACAAACTTCCTGCCTGCTGTGTGCTGGCTGCATGCTCTAGGCTCCAGGCTCTAGGCTCCAGGCTTCTGCCCACCCCCCCTTTACAACCCCTGCCCACCCCTTCTTTAGTCCCTGTGCCCCCTCTCAGACCCTGCCCCCTCTACAGCCCCTGCTCCCCTTTCTATAGCTCCTGTGCCCCCTCTCTGACCATGGCCCCTCTACAGCCCCTGTTCCCCTTTCTATGGCTCTGTGCTCCTTTTTAGAGCCACTACTAACCACTTCTATAGCCCCTGTGCCCCTTTTACAGTCCCTGCCTACCTAGTCTATAGCCCGTGTGCCCCCTATACCCTCCCTTCTACAGCCTGTGTGCCCTCCCTTCTACAGCCCCTACCCACACCTTCTATTCTCACTGTGCCCCTGCCCACTCTTCTATAGCCCCTGTGACACTCACAACAGCCCATGTGCCCCCCACTACAGCCTTGTTACCCCCACAATAGCCTAGTGCCCCCCACTACAGTCCATGGCCCCTTTTTACTCCCTACCCCCATCTATAGGCCATGTTCCCCTTAATACAGCCCCTGAGCCCCCTCTCAGACCCTGCTCCCACTCTCAGATGCTGTGCCCCTTTTACAGCCCCTGCCTACCTCTTCTATAGCCCCTGTGCCCCCTGTACAGTCCCTGTGGCCTCCCTTCTAAAGCTCTTGCCCACCCCTTCTGTTGCTCCTGTGCCCCTGCCCACCCCTTCTATAGTCCCTGTGCCCCATTTACAGCCCCTGTACCTCCCACCACAGCCCCTGGCCCCCCACCACAGCCCACCACAGCCCATACTCCCCCCACTCTACAGCCCATGCCCCCACTCTACACTCCATGCCCTCCCTTTTACACCCCAACAGCCTCTACAGCCCCTGTGTCCCACTCTCTACAGCCCCTGTTTCCCCTCCCTCTACAGCCCCCCCCCAGACCTTGTCCCCACTCGTACATACCCAATTCCCCACCACAGCCCCTGCTGCATGCTCACTCCCATCAGCCTCAGCCAGCACCATAACTTCAAGCAAGCCACCCTCTGGGACACAAGGGTAAGCTAATAGGAGGGTGGCTTCAAATCTAACTGTGACATGTGTGTGTCAGATTGTGGGCATGTCAATATGTGTATGTGCCAGTGTGTGTATCTTTGTGCCAGTGTTTGTATCTGAGTGTATGTGCCAGTGTGTGTATCTGAGTCTGTGTGCCAGTGTGTGTGTGTGTGTGTGTGTGTGTCTGAGTGTATGTGCCAGTGTGTGTGTCAGTGTCTATATCTGAGTGTGCCTATGTGTGTATCTGTGTGTATGTGTCAGTGTGTATATCTGAGTGTATGTGTCAGTGTGTGTTTCAATGTGTGTATCTGTGTATCGGTGTGTATGTGCCAGAGTGTGTATATGTGCCGGTGCGTGTATCTGTGTGTTGGGGGGGTTGAGCACGCTTGGGAGGGGAGAGGCAGCAGTATCTTGTGAAGCCACACAAAATGCAGCTTTGCATGTTGGGATGTCTGTACATATATATTCATATTATATCCTTATTTTTATGGTTATGAAAAAAAATCTATAATAAAAAACATGTCAAAAGAAAAAAAGAACACAGAGAAAAAACTGAAGTGCGCTTGCTGGCACCAAAAGGGTTAATAACTGAATGTTTTGCTTCCAGCTCCAACTCTGTATTGTTAAATACATATTATTGTATTCAATTGAACAGGTATATATTTTTACATTTCTTCTTAGTAAATTAGTGTTTGTCTGTCACCAAAAGTAACAGTTCTCATGGCAACCGTCATAGTGATCGGCAGAAGGAGGCCTGGATACAGAATTAAAATTTGTAATGTCTATACCTGCAGCTTCATCCTGTGCTTTAGAACAACAGGTAGCTATATGTATTATTCCTGGCTAACCCTGCAGCACATACAATTGGGTAAGCTCTATCCCCACACAGTAGAAAGTAGACACTAAAGAGAACAAAAGTTTACGAGAAGCATCCTATGCGTCATGTGACCTTCCATCTTTGTTCCTGTCCACCAGAGCAGTTAGAAAGGAACCCGATTTAGCTATCCTTGGATTTATTTTATCTTCATTAGGCCAATGGGCTTGTGAATCCAGCTGAAGGTCTGCTATCTCCTTGTGGAGATGACAATCGTACATTGAATGAATTGAAGCCCCTCGCATAAACAGATTCCATGGTCAGTTTGCAAAATCCTCATTTGCTGGTGAAACACAGACCTGCTGGTTGCTGATCCAAACAGAAATCTGATTGCCATATTTGAGCTAAGAAGTATTCTGTTCCTTTTTATGGCATAATTGGAAATAGCTACATTTTTTATAATGTGTTTTAGCAAGTTACCTAGTGATGATAATGATGTCTCCATGCTTTTTTGTTAGTCTATATGAGACTCATACTCTGCTGGCAAAGATAGCCTTGCGCACCATTGATAACTATGGCACTCTATGTATACTACATGCAGAGTAGCCCAAGAGTTAGTCCACCGGTCATTGTCTCACAACAAGTTAAACGGCCCTTGCTCACGTTACCTAGAGAGGTACCTGCAATACCTCACTGACGAGGCCTTAGCAGGCTGAAACAATTATTATTTGGGGTTGTTGTATCTCATGTGCAGAGAGAGCCGGCCTTAACTTAGGATCTGGACCACCTTTTTGAATTCATCGGGTTTCTTGGTAATGTCACAAGATGAGCTAAAATCAGCTTGATAACTGAGCTGGGATTACCAAAGAGCAAACTATTCGAGCTGTTGTCTGTTCTCTCTTTCACCATGTTTTTTTTTTGTTTTTTTTGCTCTCTCTACGTAAAAGAGTAATCAAGACGTTGACCCCTTTGCTCTCTATACCTATGGGGGTGTCAGCTATGCGTCCCTGATAAATCCTAACAAGGTTGAAATGATCTGAGGTAATTGTATTTCTCATGCAGAGGGGACCAGGCTACATTTTACACATGCAAATGGTTTAGGTTCTCTCTGTAATTGCACAAGATAAACTTAAACCACCTGACAGCTAAACAGGAAACAGCTATTTGAGCTGTTGTCCATTCTCAGTATTCTCTTCTTGCACCCTGTTTTTTTTTTTTTTTGCTCTTTGATGCCTCCATATTACAGTCTATAGGCTTTAACATTAACACATTGTGGGAGGAGTGACATATTTACTGTATTTAGGTATATTTAGCTGCACCAATGTAATTTGCTGGATTTTGTGAAATCTGTACCTACATCAGGATATCTGGTCAAGTTATTCATCAATGTAATTTTAAAACACTAAAATATTTTACAAGAGTTGAAATATCATTACTTTCTTTTACCTGAACTGATCTTCCTATCACTCATCACTCATCAGATACTCAGGTTTACACTCCTGAGTTTGCAAGCAGACATTTGCAATTTTCGGTTTAATTTCAGCATTCACATGGCTGCACTTTGCATTGTAAAAGACATATATAGGGGGTGATTTATAAAAAATAAAATAAAAAATCATGCGTTCTCCTTCAAAATTGAGTCACTTCTGTGTACATGGGTCAGGTGAAGACAGGAAAAATTTGGCACCTTTTTCCTAAATTCTTCATTTTTAAATTGTATTTTTCTGTGCTGATAATTTTAATAATTTTATATCTAAGAATAATTTATTGCATTAGAGAAGAAACAGTATACTGTATACAAGTAATATATAATTTACAACTAGTGATGTCCCGAATGTTTGCGGCACATCAGACACCAAGAGGGTTGAAAACATGTTGTAAATAGTGATGTGCCAAACTGTTCACCGAACGGTTCGCGAATGGTTTGCCACGAACGGTTCGCCACGGACTCATCATTGAGTAAACTTTGACCCTGTACCTCACAGTCAGCAGTCATTCCAGCCAATCAGCAGCAGACCCTCCCTCCCAGACCCTTCCACCTCCTGGACAGCTCACTAAGAATGCAGCTTCACAATGGATGGTATCCAGGAGGTAGGAGGGTCTGGGAGGGAGGGTCTGCTGCTGATTGGCTGGAATGTGTCTGCTGACTGTGAGGTACAGGGTCAAAGTTTACTCAATGATGAGTCCCCGGCGAACGTTCGTGGCGAACCGTTCGCAAACCGTTCGGCGAACAGTTTGGCACATCACTATTTACAACATGTTTTCAACCCTCTTGGTGTCTGATGTGCCGCAAACATTGATTTAAATCATGGGTTATATATACGGCACTGAAAAGGTTAAACAAATGGAATAAAGATTTTTGCATCTTATTATTTTGGCAGTCTTTTTTTACATTTTAGGTGAGACTAATAGATCAGGGGTTGGGGAGGTGGGGCTTCCAGAGTGAAGGGGTGAAGTCAAATTTCATGCATGAAGCCTGGTGCTCCACCATCTTAAAAAGTCACCACTTGTTGTGTTACTTTGTGATGTTATCTCTATCCATAGCTAACATTAACCCTACCCTAGCTAAGCCTAGCTAAAACTAATATCTATTTAGTAGACTGCCTCCACAGTGATGACAAACCTTAATTATTAGCAGTCTCAACTCAGTGATTGGCAGTCAAGACAGTCAGGCAGTCTAGGAGTCTATCTACTACTAAGCAAGCATACCCCTGGTTGATTGTTAATGTCATATACCATTTATTAATCTCTTGTATTGTACAAACCCATTTTGATATTTCACCTTTTAGTGGAATGTGATCACCGAAGGGCAAACGCTAAGACAACAGCAAAGGGGTGCTAAATTTTATGTTACAGTAATTGCTTCTTGTAATGAGACATTTTCTAAATAGATGTGCACATATTTTGGCCATGCAGAGTATTAAGTTCTTTAAACCTAAATATTGAAATCTTTGGAAAATATACTTTTCAATATTTCATCATATGTTTCATCACTTGTCTTGTTATGTAATATACAAATACACACTGGTATTAAGTGGATCATTTCCCTTTAAGCTTTGTACTGCTCAAGAGGAGAAGACTTCAAAGGAACAACCATAGAGATAAATGAAATCCTCCTGTTTACATCCACTGTGATCATCTGGCTTCCCGCTGTACATTGGCTCATGACTCTAGGTAGATTATGTTTCGCTTACTGAGTGTGGCAAACAATGTCTCAGATTGCATGAGACTAGATAATTTGTATTGATTCGGTTGCTGACTCTGTATTCTTTACTTTAAACATGAGTGTTTAAAGTCACACACTGCTTCCCTTTTCAATTTATATTTTTAGTTGGAAATAAACACCATTTTGCAGATATAGTGAAGTAATAAATCTCAGATTTAGGAAAGCCGTTTTACACATAGATAAGAAAAGAGGGCAGATACAGTCAGAATAACAATACACTATTAAACTATGTTTTAGAAGAAGCAGAAAATGCAATCTTAGATTTAACCATTACACAAATGGTAAAGACAAATCTAACCCTTTAAGGACACATGACATGTGTGACATGTCATGATTCCCTTTTATTCCAGAAGTTTGGTCCTTAAGGGGTTAAATGGTCAAGTTAGAAAGGACAAAGCATCATGGAAGTTGTAGTTGTAGCAGAATCCAGGGTAAGTGTTAGGAGTGTACGTCCTGTGTTATCACACAGGGCTCAGCCTCACTCTCAGAGCAAGCTCCATGTGGCAAACCTAGCCACTTCAGTATACCAAAAACTGTGTCCATGTGTAAATTTTTTACTATAAAAAAGACTGAGGGCATTCGTACGCTAGTTTCATGAACAATAGGGGAATATACTGTTCGTGAAACTAATAAGATACTGTAATGTAATTAACAGTATACTCATCCGCCATTATCTCTCCAGTACAGAAAAGCACGGTGGGAAATAGCATTGCAAGTTAAGTTTTCCACAGAGTCCACCAGGATTGCCATTATGGAAACCCCTTGCATTGGGACTTGTATATAAACAGTTGCATTGCAATAAAAGCTCAGTTGACTCCCAAACTATGTGTCATCTAGTTCTTGGGAAAAATGTAAAAAATGAAAAATGATTGTATTTACCCTACCTACACTTTGTATGCTGAATCCGACTACCAGCAGCGATTATACTACTACTCCGCTACAATTGGTGGCAAGCGACGGGATTCAAACCTCACAGCAAAGCAGCATTCGGGAGTTATTTATACGAACGGAGAAGGAAAAGCAGCGGTTCGTTGAAACAACCATTCGTATAAAAACCGGAGTTCGGGAATATGTTCAACTATACGAATGGAGTGAATGGAGACTAATTATGCCGCATTGAAACGAACTACACTAAAAGAACTGTTCGAAGCAAGGGGCAAAATAGCCAGCAACAGGACGAATGCTACCCTTATTGCCGAACTCATGGAGGGAGACCGAGCAAATAATGCGGCACCTCCGCCACAGAGGGAAGAAACCAAATTCCAAAAAGAGCTCAGAACCAGATTGAAATTTTACCCAGAAACACCACCCATAGAGACTTTGGACAGATTGATGGCAGATGTACAGGAGTATATCATGGCCAAGCAGCTACAACCAGACCGGCGATCCAGAGAGGGATCACCAGCCCCATCCAGCATCACACAGGGAAAAATTAAGATTCCCTATCAAGCATTTACAAATTATACCGATACAGAGGATGACATCGACGGATATCTACATGACTTTGAAAGACTGTGCCAGCTGCATGATATCAGCCCAGCAGACCAGGTACCCCTGCTTGCCGGTAGATTATCTGGCCGCGCAGCAGAGGTGTACCGCGCAGTTCCTGATGAGGACAGCAGAGACTACCATAAGGTGAAACAGACCATCCTAGCACGTTATGCCATTACCCCAGAGGCCTACAGACGCAAATTCTGGGAGCTTAAAAAAACATGAGAAATATTCGCATGTAGAATGGGCTCACCGCTTACACCGAGCTGCCATGGGATGGGTACAAGCGACACATGCCACTACCCAAGAGGACCTGCTTCAACTGGTCCTATTAGAACAATTTTTCAAGGGGCTGGCACCAGATGTACAAGACTGGGTGAGGGACCGCAAACCCCTTAACCTACAAGACGCAGCCAAGCTAGCAGATGAACATGAAGACGCAAGGTGATACCAGGGCCCACCACCCTGCTTATTCTCCAGGCCTGAAGCACCTCTTCCAGCCCCTACAGCATTGACTCAACCATGGAGGGGCCAATAACCAATACCCACCAAGATACCCAACCCGGCCTAATATCCGATGCCACACCTGCAACCAGCTGAGTCACGTACAACGGGAGTGCCCACGTAACCAAAACCGGCAAGCCTGGCCCAACCAAGGCCAAACCCCCGGTGCTTGGGCTGCCGTACATTGTTACCAGAGGGAACTCAACATCCAGCCCACCTCAGCCACACTGGTAGAGGAACCACTGGGGGCACTACATGAGGTCAACCCCAACCAAGCAGCCTCAGACAATTGACAAGGCCATCGCCAGGTTGTACACATGGAGGGGAAAAGTGTACAAGGGCTACGTGATTCTGGGGCCACTTTGACTTTGGAACCACCTTATCCCAAAAGGAGCCCACACCAGAGATTGTGTGGTGGTGCGAGTAGCAGAGGGAGCAATCTACAAAGTTCCCACTGCCAAGGTGCATTTGGATTGGAGAGCGGGGTCAGAGGACGTTGAGGTGGGAATCATGCAAGACTTGCCGGCAGACGTCATTTTAGGCAACGATTTGGGGGAGCTCACTTCAGCTTTTGTGCCCCATGCCACCGTACAAGAAGCCTACCCAGTCGTCACCCGACAGCAGGCCCGCACTGCGGCTCCATCTACCCACTCTGAGGCTCAGGTAAGCAATCTCCATCTGTCCTCCCCTGGGATGCTCCCTTAGAATTTGGCAATGAGGTAGCACTAGATCCCTCTTTACAGGTATACAAAGACAGGATAGCCAATAGCCAGGCTGGTCTAGAAGGAGAGAGATATGACTGGGACAAAGGTCTGTTATACCGCTACGCGGAAAGATAATAGCAGGGTCCATCCCTATGCCCACTAAACAGTTAATAGTCCCCCGTAAATATAGGCAGGATTTGCTGTGCATAGCTCATGATATACCGTTGTCAGGGCATCTAGGGGTCAGTCGAACCAAACATTGGCTAACCCAGAGCTTCTACTGGCCAGGTATCTCCAAGGACATTAAACAAAATTAAAATTATTGTCAAACTTGTGATACCTGCCAGAGGGTAGGGAAGCGAGGAGACCGCTATAAAGCGAAACTCCATTCCCTCCCAATAATCTAAGAACCATTTAGCAGAGTGGCCGTAGACTTAATAGGACTATTAGCTAAACCCAGTCCCTCCGGCAAGAAGTACATCTTGACCGTAGTGGATTATGCCCCTAGATATCCGGAGGCGGTGGCACTGACCAATTTTCACGCAGAGATTATAGCGGATGCCCTGATGCTAGTTTTCTCGCCCATGGGATTTCCCCGGGAGATCATTTAGGATAGGTGTACCCAATTCACTGCAGAGGTCACCCACCAACTCTGGAAGGTATGCGGGGTTGAACCCATCTTAAATTCAGCATATCACCCCCAGTCCAACGGTCTCTGCAAATGTTTCAACAGAACACTTAAACATATGATCCTCACGTTCATAGACACCCAAAAGGACTGGGAATGGTTTTTACCCCACCTACTATTTGCAAATATGGAAGTCCCCCAAGAGTCCATCGGGTTCTCCCCCTTTGAATTATTGTTCGGTAAGAGGGTGAGGGGTCCTTTAGACCTCATCAGAGAACACTGGGAGGGAGAAGTGAACACTAATGGTACCCCTATTGTCCCATACGTGCTAGAGTTTAGGGAGCGCCTGGAGCCATTGACTCAGACGGTACGTACCAACCTCCAGACTGCCCAACAACGACAGCGCAGATGGTATGATGGGGGCTTAGGACCGCAGTTTTCAGATAGGGCAGAAGGTGCTAATTCTAAGGCCAGTCCACAATGACAAGCTGCAGGCCTCATGGCAGGGCCCATCCAAGGTGGTAGAACAAATCTGTGATACCACCTATGTGATCAGCCCATGTGCTGGAGCAGGCAGCAGACGCATGCGCCACGTAAATATGCTGAAACCCTACTACGAGCGCGTAGAAAAGGTAGTTACTATTTGCGCCTCTGCCACAGAGGACTTTGATAACTTACCTCTCCCAGACCTCCTAGAGAAGGAGGACCAGAACGAGGGCCTGGGAGAGGTACAGTTAGGTGAGCGCCTGAGTCCCCAGGAATGGGCAAAAGCTCAGGGACTAATTAGGGATAAGGGGGCCACCTTCTCTAACCTTCCCGGGTACATCCCCCAAGCCACCCACAGGGTAGAAACCCCTGGGCAAACCCCTCCATGCCAGCCTCCTTACCACATACCTGAATCCGTAAAGGAGAATATGCGCAAGGAGATTGAAGAAATGTTGCAGTTAGGTGTTATAGAACACTCTGATAGCCCTTAGGCCTCCCCGATAGTACTAGTGCCGAAGCGGGATGGGACAACCCGCTTCTGCGTAGACTACAGGAGGCTCAAAGACAAAACTGTATCTGATGCGTACCCTATGCTCTGGATAGACGAGCTCCTAGATAAAATGGCCAGGGGCCAGTACCTCACTACAATAGATCTTTGTAAGGGGTACTGGCAGATTTCCTAAGCCGAGGACGCCATTCCCAAGTCGGCATTTGTCACCCCGTTTGGCCTCTACCAGTTTAAGGTCATGCCATTCAGGATGAAAAATGCCCTGGCTAGCTTTCAGAGAATGGTGGATTGGCTATTGGACGGGTTCCAGGAGTACGCTTGCGCCTACTTAGACGATATAGCTCTTTTCAGCCACTCCTGGACCGAACACTTGACCCACATAGGAGCCATACTAGACGGGATCAGGGAGGCAGGGTTAACCCTTAAACCCAGCAAATTTCATATAGGGATGGCTGAAGTCCAATACCTGGGAAACCGAGTAGGGAGCGGACAACAAAAACCAGAACCCTCCACGAGGCCGTAGCCAAATGGCCAACTCCCCGTACTAAGACCCAAATCCTAGCATTCCTAGGTACCGCAGGGTACTACCGCAAATTTGTACCCGATTACAGCAATCTAGCCAAGCCACTTACCGACCTAACCCATAAAAACCTCCCTAAGATAGTAGTCTGGGCCCCAGAGTGTGAACAGGCATTCCAGCAATTGAAAGCGGCTCTAGTTAATGTGCCTGTACTTGCTGCTCCTGATCCAACTAAACGATTTATTGTCCAAACAGACGCTTCTATGTTTGGATTGGGTGCAGTGCTGAGCCAAGTTGGAGCAGATGGCGGGGAGCATCCAGTAGCTTACTTAAGCAGAAAACTCCTACCCAGAGAAGTAAGCTACGCCGCCATCAAAAAGGAATGCCTGGTCGTGGTGTGGGCCCTTAAAAAGCTGCAGCCCTATTTGTATGGGCAACCCTTTTCTTTACTCACAGATCACAACCCGTTGGTGTGGCTAAACAGGGTATCAGGAAACAATGCCAGGCTGTTGCTCTGGAGTTTGGCTCTGCAGCCTTTTGATTTTTCTATCCATTACCGCCCTGGGAAACAAAATGGCAATGCCGACGGGTTATCCAGACAAACTGAACTTGAAAAGTGATCTATGGGTACTCCTCCGGACATCCCCAAGCCGATCTGTTGGGATCAGACTGTGTATGCCGGCTTATGGTTCTGGGGGAGCATTGTGGCAAACCTAGCCACTTCAGTATACCAAAGACTGTGTCCATGTGTTAATTTTATACTCTAAAAGACTGAGGGCATTTGTACGCTAGTTTCACAAACAATAGTAGAATATACTGTTCATGAAACAAATAAACCACCGAACAGGAGACCACACAGGGGAGTCATGTGTCTCCAATTAATGAACTGGCAACATTCTAACCGCAGAACATTAATGATTTTATGGGTGGCCGCCGTTCGAATAGCCGAACACGTGGCAACGGCCATCTTTGCTTACGAACGCCCAGCGGTGTTTGGTCGTCGAGTGCCTGGAACTAAAATTGGCTTCTCGACCTTGCGAACACCGCTGGACTTCTATGACGTTCATATGATTACATCCATTCAAGTAAATAGAGCGGCGTTCGATGGATTAAACTCCACAAACACTCCTATTCAAACAGCCAGCATCTAACTGTGTAATGTCAATGGGTATTCGTATGAAACCCTTCATTCGAATGGCTTTTCTATTCTAACGAATGGATCTGAGTGGTATTTCGCCAGATGGTGCGCTCAGATCCCAGCTATTCAATGATCCGGCAATTCAGTTGAAAATTATACAAGTTATGTATTTTTATGTTAAATGTTATATTTTTCTGTACGGAGAGATAATGTAATTAACAATATACTCGTACGCCATTATCTCTCCAGTACAGAAAAGCATGATGGGAAATAGCATTGCAAGTTACGTTTTTCAGAGTCCACCAGGGGAAAACCCCTGCAATGCCATTAAGGAAACTCTTTGTATGGGGACTTGTTTATAAACGGTTGCATTGCAATAAAAGTTCAGTTGACTCCCAAACTATGTTTAATCTAGTTAGGGATAGTTTTTTACGCTACCTACACTTTGTATGCTGAATCCGACTACCAGAGATACTGTGGATTATACTACTACTCCGCTACACTCCATCACACATCAAAGTCATATTTCACAAAGTATGGCAGTAAGAGATGCTGTTTTTATGCTGTGATAACCATTGCCACTGATGAGTGAGATGGGTGGAATATGAAAGAGGTTAAAAAGCAAGAACACAGTGTTATTTTGTATTCCTAACTTCTCAGCTCTCAGCAGAACTTGTGTGAGGTGGGGAGGTAGGGAGGGATACAATGGGGCATGGAGATGGGCACACACAATAAGGACATGGAAAGGGACACACAAAAAGAGGGCACAGAGAAGGGCACACACAATAACGGCATGGAGAGATTCACAGGACAGGATTGTGAATGACACATTTGGGTACTCTGTAGCTTGCTAGCTTTCTAAACTGTTTTGTAAACATATTTCATAATGAGCAAAATGGCTGCCACTACATATTCCTAAATCTAGATGGCCAGGAATTCATGGGAAATGCTAACCACTGCCTTTGGAAATTATATAGTAAGCAATTCCGATAAATTAAAAAAACAAAAACCCTAAAACAAAACAGATTTTTATACTAAATAATAATACACAAGAACATAATATATGAGTAACATCACTGCTTTAGAATTGTGAAACCCAGGTTTAAATCCCAGCCAGACCACCTCACCAGTAAGCGTCCTGAGCTAGACACCTAACAATAAATTTGCATGTGAAACCAACAGGGCTGCACTCATCTAAACATGCATTGTAAGGGTGCCAATTAATACAACATACAAGATCCTGGGCACTAACCTAACGTTATATGTCTGCCTATCTCAAATCCTCATCGATTTTTATCTAGGGTGCCCTGAAAGCCTAAGGCCAGCCATGGCTTAGACAAATGAAATAGGAAAGAAAGAGAAAAGGCATTACGGGTGCCCAACATGGACTAACAAAGCAAAATGTTATAAATATAAACCTTTTAAGTGTGTGTAAAAGACGCAGTGTGTAGAAGAGGGATATCTTGCATTAAGCTATGGCAATAAGCACACTTTTAATGAAGAGGCTAATGGAAATGTAATAGCTTATGGACTATATTATTAGTAAATATTTAAGACTTATAAAAATGAAAAAAGCTAATTAAACATTTGTGAAACCTGCCATCTAAACATAGGCCAAGATTCTGCTACAATAAGGATCACCTGAAATTAGATCCATATGCAGATCTGTAAGTAGAATAAAATTATAAAATATAATCTTGAGGGAACTCTAGCAGCCACTTAAAAAGGTGGCGAGATTTCGATAGAGTAAGCCGGCTGCTGCTGAATAGACAGGCGTGGGATAATACCATACATTTACTTAATCTGGAAATCTACTTCTGGTTTATGGCTAGTGCTAGATGCTGAAAAAGCATTCAACGTATACATTGGGAGTATATCGAAGCTGTCTTTTGAAAGTTTGGATTTCCGACGGGATTCATGAATGGGATTCTGGCCTTCTACTCTGTCACGTACACAATAATAACATGGAAGCCACTCTGTTAAACCTGCAAATAAAAAAGTATAAGCGAGACCAATATAACCAAACAGTAAAAAGATGCTCACTCAAAACCCTGATAAAAATAACAAATTATATGAGCACCAAACAAAGTAAAAAGAAACAAAGTGAAATAAAATAAACTTTATATCAAGAAGCTCAAGAATATGTTTACAGCATCCAGAATGAAAGATAAAAGATGAAGTCTCACATGAGATACATAAGATCTCGTCCATAACACTAAAACCTGGAGAAAAGCATAAACATATCGTGCTTATGGCTGTAATATAGAATCACTACCCGACACAATGGGACTGCCAGAAGGATTCTGAGATCCTTGTCGATTTTAGGCAACAGGTATAAAAATAGAATCTAGGCTGCTGAACATTTAAGAATTTGAAAATCTTTTTGTCAATAAGACTTGCAATCTCAGGCTTATGAAGCTATAATCCTGCCCCCAGTGCGTATTTCCTCAGTGGGATCCCCATCCAGACATTCATATTGGGTTTGGGTATTCAATTGAGAGTACATTGATACTTCTCAGTATTTAACACCACTATAGTCCCACCTTTATCAGCCGCCTGAATAGTGAAAGAATTATCATTGCTCAATGTTTTCAAGACAGTCCACTCTTCTCTAGCAAAGTTCCCTTCTAAGACCATTTGATCCTAGACAAATTTGATCCAATAAAAAACTGGATACTGTTATAAATAATGATTGCAAGAACTGCACAGATATATCAAACACTAAAGGATCCTCATCTGAGGTATACAAAAGACAAAGGAAGTGGTACCACTAAATTGACATACTTTGTGAAAATGGGCAAAGGCGCACTAAAAACAAGACCTGTTATGTTTCCTATCATGACTTGAGTAGGTTAATGTAATGGAAAAAGTTAAACATTTGCTAAAAAATCTCTAATGGCTAATTTGGTGCTTGTGGGTATTTTTGAACCCTAAGCAGTCCTTCCAGAGAATGACACTTTGCTAGTTAACAAGGAAAACCAAAGGTGTATGACCACGGAGGAAATGCTTTAAGTTCAGTGTCAATTACGTGGTAGGCTACTGGAATTGTAATCTCTTGGGTTTTTTTGTGGACTATTCTTTAAAGGTAAGATAATCTGTACCTAGAGTTGCTTCCATGTTAAGTAGAAAGGAACCATGTAAGAATATTTGATGTCCCCGGTTTAGTGAGATTTCCATTTCTGAGAAATGGAATTGTTCACATTTGTCAAAAACTGACAACCACCAGAGGCACTTCCTCATTAAAAACTTTTTTAAGGTCTTCACATTTGGCATCATCACACAAAATATTATGAGGCTGAACATGGCTATTATTGAATTCAATGCTTCTCAATCAGACATATCAGATTGGCATAACATGACAATTGCTGCACAGTTGGTTCTCTATGATAAGCATCTGATTGGACACAAAGTATTCACATTCATGATCTCATAAAAGGCAGACCAGCTACTGCAAAGTGAGTTAATGTTTTTTATTTTTTTTTATTTAGAGTATTGTCCTGCAACCAAATTAAGAAAGCAACACATCTAATGTTATATATAATATATATATATAATTTTTTTTTATTTTTTTCAATTTGAAGTTTTCTTTTTAAGTATAGTATTTACCTTTGTAATTTGAATGTTGATCACTTATTTTCATCAATAATGCTTTGATGAATGGTTATTTGAAAGATAGCTGTCTATGTCAAACTTAAAGGGATACTATAGGCACCCAGACCACTTCAACTCATTTAAGTTGTCTGGATACGTATTCCCAGCTTTTAACCCTGCAATGGCAAATATTGCAGCTATTGAGAAAATGCAGTAAGAGGGACTTCTGGGTAGTTAAGTGACTTTTGGTTGCCTAACTGATGCTGACTATCCTCACGCTATGCATGAGGATGTCCAGAGTCACCCGAAACCCATAGGAAAGCCTTTTATAATGCTTTCCTATTGAGGAAGTCCTAATACGAGTGTGGCCATTGTCACGCATGTGCATTAGGTCTCCCCTGCTGGTTGATGTCAGTGGGGGAGGAGTGGAGGCAGAGCCTGAACCAGCAGACTCAGGTAAGTGACAGAATGGGGTTTATCACCCCTTCTGTATCACGGGGAGGAGGTGTGCATGTTGGAAGCTATAGTGCCAGGACAACAACTTTATTTTCCTGGCACTATAGTTTCCCTTTAATGAGACAATTGTATTACTTATTGCATCTAAAATATTGCTGAGCAAAACTTGAGTGAGTATTTGCCTGAAAAGATCATCTGTGGCGTATTTGTATGTTTAAGTATATAAAGGCGCCATTATTATATGATGGAAAGGAAAATGGTGATGAATCTCTACGTGTAAAGTTAATTATTTGTGTAACTGTGTCTCTCGAATTGGTTTGTTTGCTTTCACAGTGGATTGATGTTGTGTGTATATTGTTGTAATAAGTAGATTATACTTATTCCGCTGATTTTTTTTTCACAATCGTGATTTAATTGAATAGAGTAACTTCATTACAACAATCACAGGGTGTAATAATGATGGAGACTGAGGCTATCATTAGCTGATGTAATGGATTGTGCCGGGGCAGCATGAGTCAAATATTGCACTGTAAGGCTCTTAGCGCACCATTTAATTAATACTACTTAAATCTGACCATTGAAAATGTTCTAGTTGCCATGGCAACCATAAATTTGATGATTCATTTCTGCAACATCTATTATAAGATGCAGATACGTATCCTTTCTCAACAACCTTATTTTTATGTACAGTAATGGAATCTGAAACATGCTTTTTCCAGCTTCAAGACAAGATCAAGTGACATTGCTGTGTTATGTTTTGCACCGTGCAGTGAATTACTCTACAGTCCTTTATATGGCAACGATTCATTGGTTGTTATATGAACAGCAACAAAAATTGTATTATATTATGGTATTATAGGGGAAAAGAAGTGTACTCATGATGCACCCATATATAGTGTGATTGGTCCCCAAACTGCCTATAGACTGGTACCCCTTATTTGCATGGCAAGTGACCAAGGACGCCCCCTTGAATGGTAAGTGGCTGAAAATAATAACTAGTCCCAATGACACTAACAAAGGTTGCTCCTAATTATTTAATAACTGTTAATTTTTGGGATTTTGTACACTTGCAAAACAGCAATCCTAAACAACACCTTTAGTACTGAATTATTTTTTATAAATTATAAACGTATTAAATGTAAAACTCATTTGAAATATGGAATGGATAGCTATCGCATATATTTATAGCAAAGTAGTAGTTGATGCATAGATTGTTGTTCATGGATCCCAAAACCATTCTCCTTGCATTTTTGGGAATGTATAATGTGCAATGTCCATGTACAGTGAATACAGCTGGCTGGCTAAAACCAGGCATCTGCATTCCAAAGGTCACTGTTACTGCCCCATGAAATATTCCTGGAGTTCTCACTACATCCCCCTTCTTCATTGGCTGCTATTTGGCGGTCACATACAGATGAAGTAAGTTATCAAACTATTTAAATTACTGTTTAGTGAATCTGTATTTTGGTAATTTTCTGTTGTGTTATTAAATTAATCATCTCCCATCTAAATGTTTTATTATTCAAATTTAATTTAATGATCCCCACGAAATTTGCTCAAGCATATATAATAAAATCCCCCCAGCAATAAACACTAAGGGGCATTATGCTGTACGTTTCTACAACGTATCCTTGGTTTGTGATTTTCCTCTGATGCTGCTGTCATCTGGGTGATATGTGCACTGAATGGAGTCACTGTATCTCTTCCTCCCACATATTTTTTTTTTTACTGTGCAGAGAAATAGCAATGCATCTCTTGGCAGAGGCTAAGAATTTGTTGGTATAATTACTTTCTTGGACTATCACGTAATTACACAAAATGACTCTCTGAGATTGCAATACTCCATAGCTGCAATGAGTATGTATTTTTGCTTTGAGAAAATCCCATCCAATTGGCTTTGGATGGGATTTCATGAATAGGGGGCTGTATATCAGAATTACATAAAACAAACAAATTATTGTAATTTCACTATTATATTTCGAGCGCTGATCAAAGGGACCCGCAAACAGGGTTGCATTTACATCCAAGCACCCAGTTGCATATACATTCACCTGGTTCTTCAAAAAAATTCACAGTGAATACAAACTTAGTTCCACTTTATAGGTTAAAATATCCACATTACCAACAATCTCATCATCTATATTTAAGGCCATGCAACCCAGGCTTAGTTCAGTATAAAGTGCCTCCACCTCTCATTTAGCAATGTTGGAAGCATGGAGCAGTGTCCTGCTGACCCCAGGTAAAAAGTCAAACCGTTCTAAAATATTTTGACCCCTTGCACTGGGAGGAGGGAGGAAGCTTGGGCACTCCTGGCACCATAACCACTACACAGTATTGTAGTGTTTATAGTGTTTGGAGTGTTCTTTTAATTAGAGGCTGATCAAAGACTGATCCTTGCATTGATTATTTATGATAAAGAAGCAACACTTTAAACATTCAAAACTATTATAATTGTGTGTCGCTACCATGTCTGTAGGATTATTTCAACCTTTCCTATGGACTAATTCAAAGTAAATTTCATCAGCATTTTTAGAAGTACGTTACTTGCTTTGTGCTGCTGTGGACATTTGGTGACTCAGAGGGTTTAGAGGAGAGATGATTATTTTGCAGGTAATTCTCTCCAACATTTTCCAAAATACTTATGTACTGATATGACATAGTCCTTTGATTTCCGTAGTCAATTTAAAAAAAATACTTTTTAGGAAAATATAGCACATTTTCTAGTAACTCATTTAAAGCTTTTATAGTAATTCTACAAATGGCAGATTTAACATTACAGATGGACGTGTTTTCTCTTCCAAAATTACCTTTTTTTAAAGAAATGATTTCAAAATGCAAAGATGGAACTGGCGTTCCAGCCCTGACCAAATGCTGCAAAAAAGATTGTTCAATTTTAAAATTATCAATAAGGAAGAAGAAGTAAATCACAATTTACACCATAGCATTTATTATTTGTGTACACCTATTACAGGTCTAATACCGTATATTGCAGTAAAAGTATAGGTTACCTTGTGCTCCTTGGCTGAACAAAAGTCTTGGTATAGAATCCACATCCAAAAAGTTAGTCATCTCTGTATATCTATTGACGTCAAATGATCAATTTGAAACCTATATAAAAACAAAAAAGAGAATCAGTAAAATACATGTTTTTAAAAGGGCAGGTGAACACCACAACTAAAAAAAGCTCAATTAAATGATGGATTTGCATTTCCAAGTGCGAATCCATCCAACCTTTTACGCCAACAATAAACTGACAACGCTAACCCATACCCAGTGCTCTCAGTCAATTATTGCCATATAATGAGTGCAATTTCTGTATTACCATTGCAGAAGCAGAGTGACCTTGTGAACATAGTGCTTCAAAACATTTTGATGGGAAACCAAGGGATGTCCCACTTAGATTCATAGCTCTTAAACCACTGCAGTGAGCTATTGTAGCTATGGTCATTTTCTCTTTCATTGGGTCCTACTAATATAAAGTCAAAAGCTCTACACTTAGTTGCATTGGGAATATACAGTATATATATTTTTTTTACAATCAATACTAATTATTGGTTATTGATCCATAGTATAAAAATTGGTGTTTGTGAAATCGCCCACTCAAAAGGAAAAACTGAAAAGCTTGCATATTAAAGAGCCTTCGTGGATTTCCATTCAAGACACCTGAATTTAATTTGTTTGTATGTATGTTTTTTGTTGACTTTTTCTTTCCTTTTTATAAAGTGGCATGTTTCCCTTGCTGGGATCCCCAAAAAGTGGAAATGGGAATTGCTTTAAGTGAAGAAGAATTTCTTTCACCGATAGCAGTCAAATGGGCAGAAATTAGCTGTACAAAAATTAGAATTTTCAAAACTAAACATATTTGCAATATAGATGAGAATGATGAGATGAAATGTATAGTGAAGAATATGTGATTTGTCAATCCTTAGAGATTTACAATCAGTTACGTATATAATTACTGTAAATACTTAGGAATACTGTCTCTTTTCACAAATGTCCTAAATAACTAGTTCAAGGTCATTCTGAGAAATTAAATCCAATGCATTGTTTATAACATAACTCTTACATGGCACATGGGGCATAGCAATACATGTTCATGTTCTCACTGGGTTAAATCAGTACCAGCAATATATATTTTATTTTTTCTTTGATACAGATACAATTCCATTATTTTTCATGTACAGCAATTTCCTTGGAAATCTGCTGTTAATTTTATTGTCATCTACACAGGGGAAGGTAGACAATATTTGCCCAGTAGACAGCATTGCAATCAAACCAGATCGTATTAGTAAAACATTCCTAGACTGTGACATGGGAATAAATGATATTTGCTCAACTGGTAACAGAGAGTAGCTTTATAGTGCTGCTTTCATGTCGCAGTGACTTTATAGTGCTGGCTTGCATGACTGTACAACACAATTCTTTTGCTGCACAATAATTAAAAAGAAAACAAATCAATAGTATATAATTATCTTTTGATCCAAGAGAATCAATGTTATAGTGAACTGTCCAGAACAGCTACACTGCTAATACACAATCTAAAATGTCATTTCAATCATGCATAATGCTGCTTGCAATATTGATCCAAGGATGGTGTATTTGTCTCAGTGTATTAATCTATTAACATATGTATATCACTGGGGTCAATTGGAGCTCATTCAGTCATGTAGATATCTGTGAGTGTTTTTATTTAGCCTTTCGTTGTATCAATGCATTATGTAATATATATATTATGCCTTCTGTACAAGCTTTACATTTTGCAGTGGAATGGAATGCCTAGCACAATTAAATGAACTATTAGAGTACTGAGTGCATGTAACAGGTGTCATTAAACAGATAAAGCAGAAGGTTCCATCCAGAATGTCAAGGTTATAGTCCATAAGGTAGACTGTCAGTCCCCATTCCTCACCTATGCTACAGTATTCCTATACTATTTTTGTTTGTTAATCCATTAACCATTAAAGTGCTATGTTTTGTTCATTCCTCTGGAACAGGACAGAAATAGATAAAAAGATACTAGAATGTTATTCTTTGAAAAGAAAAAATCATTGCGAAAAAAATACCTACATAATGCACTAAAATAACTTTTCCATGTAAAATAATTGACATAATGCAGTTTAAAGAGCAGTTAATACTTACGACACAACATAAGGAGGTGAAGACCACTGAGGAAAGCTGCATTCAAACCTGGTTTCTTCAAGCCTTATAAATTGTTCAGTATAAAAGAACAGTTTTGACTCTTCGACTAGAACTGAGATGAATAATGCAAAGCATCAGGCGGACTTCCTGTGATCAACTGATAAAAATGGCTAGTAGATGTTTCCATGGTAACAGATTGCTGTAGCACCATCTTCAGTGCCCTCCATTTATCATGGAGGAATCATTGGTCCACCCTCTGATTAAAGTTATTTAGGATTTCCCAGTGAAAAGGATTATTTGTAAATCTGTATTTATATATTAATTAATTTATTTCAGATTATTGGTAGTTAATTATCTCAGTCTATTACTCTCATACAATAAATCAGAATCGTTGGCACACTAATTAGCATGCAGATCAGAATGTTGATATAAAATATTGAAATTCAGTTAATAATTTTCTACTTGTTCAGCTGAGGCACTGATTTCTTTTTCCCAAGCGTCTTCTATTAAAATCATATATGTAAGTGATGCATCATTAAGCTCCAGTTATGAGCGGAGATTTCAACGTAAGCTAAATGATATCGTATAACACAATGGCATTACAACAGTAAACATTTCATACCGAAGTTCAGGCCATTTATTAAGCCGAAATTAATAAAATAATTATACAAAGACCTGCATGCATAATAGAATGTGTTCTTTAAATGACATATCTAGGCAAAATGTGAATAATGAACAGTAGGAAGGGTTAATTTTGCAAAATGACTTCTTACCAGTATCACTGACCTCTCGTCAACAATGAAGAAGAAGGAAGCAAGCTGAAAACATGCTAGGGGATTTGAAACACAAGATTCACAGTTCCCAATTTGCACTTCAATAAAGAATTTGAAAGAAAATCCTGGCTGTTTTGCTTGTGGGTTTTTCCTTATGGTATGACGAAGTATAACCTCCCATCTGAATTCTGAGTGAAGCAGCTCTTTATTAATATACATTAGCTACTAATTTAAGAGTTGAATAGGTTTTGTCATAGAATATTTTGTGTGTTCTGTCATCAGCCCCCTCAAATTTCATTTACATGTAAAATTAGTCGTCTGCTCTTAGGGATAGAAAAGGTGAGCAAAAGTACATTTTAATTCCCAATCATTAATTTAGGTTTCATTTTTTTTTTTTTAAGCCAACAGATTTGTCAGTAGGGTAAGGTGAACAGAATAATTAATTAAAACAACTGTTTGATTTCTTCCAGGAGAACTATCCAAGTGGAGGCCCACTGGTTCTGTTTTGCCAATAAGGGCTTTTACTTGAAATTCAATGTAGCTGATGACTCAAAATAACCATTGGAGGAACTCAGCGGAGGTAATGTGCAATGAAGAGGTGGCGCATTAGAAATCCAGAACACAAATTGAGAGTCTGCATTTATGTTTTAGTCTGCTACATTCATCCTGAATAGACACAGAACCCTTGATGGCAGCTTTACAAATGTATTAATTCAAGCTGTGTCTCTTCCTGTAAGGGATTTACTTCCCTGTCTTGACTGAGCATGGAAACCTATTCACTTGGGCATCTCTGACATTTGAATGAACATAGGGGATAATCTTGTAAGGTATGGTATGTATCCAATAAAATGGAATTGCACCAAGACACATATAGCAGCATCAATTGAGAAGGGTTCATTATCACTTATCTAAATACTTTTCTATAAATATTGTTTCTCTAGAATTTAACAGATTTGAGCCAAAGAAGTTCTCAAATCTAGAACATGGTATGACCCATTTTCATATCTGCTAAGACATAATTGCTTTTCAAACATAGGCTTTGCTGTTGGAGTGGACTAGAGGCTAAAACTCTGGATTTGGAGCTTTTAAGCCTTGGATCTCTACAGTTGATGGAGGGAGAAGGGACATATACCCATCTCTCTGTTACTGTATGGAACATCAGCGTTCCCTTGGACACCCCTACATGAAAATGACTAAAAAGCCTGTTCCTTCATCTCCAAAGATGCAATCTTTTTCACAGATGGTTTAGTAGAACTTTCCCTGCCCACGTTTTTAAAGACAAGTACCTTGGAAAAAATTAAAATTAAATTCCATTTGGTGTATTTTCCATTTTCTCTTTATGTATATCTTGCATCCCCATCAATCATTTAATCAATATGAAGATTCACTCTCTCATTGACAGCTTATGGTAATGGAAAAAAGTATTTAAAGCTATGATTGCTCTTTGGAAATATTTGGGAATTATGACTCTGCTATGGGCATTTGAACACACTGTACGTTGTGTGTGGAGTACACTGTGTTGTTATATATGGCAATCTAACCCTGTAAGCTTGATGACATACGTGTGCATTCTTGCAATTACTGTTCTAAGTGAATGTAGTTGAACACAAGTTGGGATGGTAGTTTCCAACACATCTGCAGGCCTATTGCGTGTTTGTAAGAAACATTAAAAACATACATCACTACATTGGAGTGATCAGTGAATTTGATGTTGACTCCTACATCCGCATGGAGCTGCAGGGAGCTGTGCATTTCGAGCCCAACGGGATTCCAACAGCTCCCACTGGACCCCAGAGTCATATGTGTGGGACATTGAGATGTCACACCTAGTATAGCATGTGTACTTCATGTGGTGTCTACACTTTTGTGATGTGACATTGTGATGTCACACCATGAATGAAGCGTATGAGGGCAGCATTTTCTTTGCCTAGGGTGGCACAAATCCTTGCACCAGCCTTGTCTAAAGTAAACAATTTCAGTTTTTCTAGCCTTCCTTCGCAACTTACTTTTTTCTTTCCCCTTATTAATTTTGTAGCCTGCTTTTGAACTTTTTTTTTTTTTACATTGTTTTTGTTTTTGTTTTCTTAAACTGGTGCCCAAACTTGTTGTGCATATTGGAGATGGAAACCTTATCAATAATTTATAAAATAGCAAATATAACTTTCATCGTGTGTATATATACCCCTCTTATGCAAGGTAATACCTTACTGACCTTTGCAACTGCTGCTTGTCATTGCACAATGTTGCCTAGTCTACTGAATATAATTATTCCAAAGTCTTTCTAATTAACAGTTATCCCCAACACAACCTGATTGCGGGTATGAGTTGTTTGTGGGTTCCTCATTCCAAAATGCAGAACTTTACTCTTATCTACATTTAGTCTCATCTTCTACCAGTCTGCCTAGCCTTGTAATACCTGGTTCTGGAGTCTTCTAAAATACTGCATGCATGGAGCTAGTATGTTTGGGCTACATTTGAAGGGCCTCATAAATCACACACTGAGATGTTGTATGGGTAATTGTGGGACAAAATATTAAAAATAATATCTTGCTTAAATTATGACAAAATATTATTATTACTATGAATATTAATATATTGATATGTAAATATTTTTTTAATATGTAGCAAAACAAGAAAGAGTGTGTCTAATCCCACACTTCTAAGAATAGTGCATAAAACAGAAATTACTTATCCAATATAATATAGCAGCTTCCCTCTCGGGATATTCCAGACCTTATCCCATACAGATAGAGTGTATATATAAAACTGTGCCAATACCAATTGAACTCAAAAGATATGTAGATATGTAGATAGATATAATAGTCTTTGGGTGCCTCCCCTTAGATGATTGGGGGTATATCCAGAACTCCCTGTCAGATGGTTGGTGGTAGCAATATTTCTAATGTCTGACAATGCGGCTCAAACTGAAATGACACCGAATGTGGGTGCTAACTGGAATATATCATAAGTTGTATCATCCTTGACAGTATTTACATTAGCTAAAGGCATTTTTTATATTTTTTTGGCATATGTATATTCCACATGCAGTGTGGTCACATGCCCCGATCCAAAGGCTGAACAGAAGTTATTGATGGGAGTATATATTTTTAGATTACACATTAATGGTGACAGCACAGAGTTATAAGTTAGAAACTAATTATAGTAAATGTGAGCTGTATATTTGCTGGTAATTTCTGCTCTATATCAGGACACAGGACCAAATGAACTTGTGCTCAGTTCAAGGGTCACAGTAAGTCAAATATCTATCTCACTTTGTAGACCAACAGATCACTTACTCCAAAAACAGCTCAATACGACTGGGTTTATTTGCTGAACACCGAATGATAGTAAACTGAAAACTGAATTGCAATATTAATTCTGTATACAAGTAGAGAGATTTTTTCATATCAGCTTTTCCGTGTAAAATCTTCTTATTTCGTTTTCAATTCAGTGTTTTGTGAATAACTCTATATGTATAATCAGTTTGCACATTCATCTCTGTTTTTCTGTGTAGTACATCCACTGTAATAGACCATAAACCCCTGTAATCGGTAGTTTTAAATGACCTTCTCAAGCCTTAATATGAGGTATAATTATTTATACTTGCATGTTTCCATACTTGTTTTCATATAGTACGATAAATATAGGGATAATAAAATCACAGTTTGAAATCTTTAGCAATGTAACCAGATGGAATATTATGCCTCCTCCATTTCCATTTTTCAATTTCCTATTTATATGGTGAAGAGGTAATAGCAGACAGATTAGTAAAACTCAGGGAAAAGAAAATAGGAACCTTGTTTTCAATTGCCCTGGAGCTCCCCCCATAGATCTATCCCCCCATACGTCTACTTCCCCCCATAGGTCTACTTCCCCACTCCCCCGATAAATCCACCCCCCTCCCCACACACACATGCAGACAAACAGATACACATGCAGACACACACAGAGACACAAACACGCATACATGTATAGACACATACATACAGATATACATACAGAGAAATACATACAGACACACATACACTAACACACACACATGCAAAATGTTTAAGTCACCCTCCTGTTTCCTACCTTTTGGGTGCAGGAGGGTGACTTTCCCTGGGGTCCAGTGGTGGCTCAGGCTGATGGGAGTCTCATTCCTCCCACGCGGCTCTCTGTGATAGCTGGGAGGAGTGACCGGGGCAGTCACTTCCTCCCAGCATTTGACCTCATCACAGGGGGCTCGGTCGCTCTGTTAAAATGCCACAGCACTGACCGGGGACCCCTGGATATTCATTGCCATAGGGTGGCCCTAACAGCAAAGGCCACCCAATGGACCCCTTCAATGCGGCCCCGGCCGTTACACTGCATGGGCTGGGGCAGCAACACATGGTGGCGGGCACCCAGTCGCAGGGGTATGCAGGGTGGCCGGGCCCCCTGGAATGATGGGCCCGGTCGCAGTTGGGACCCCTGCGACCATGGTAGTTCCACCAGTGCATATTGTTATGTCTTCATTAAACATTGTCAGGCCACATATATATGTAACTGGTTATTAACTGACTCCAACTGTGCAGAAAATAACTGTCAATTTTATTAAGACACTGTGGCTCCTATTATACTGCACTCTTTCTTTATTTACCTCAGCAGCAAAGAAAAATACCATTAAATCAGTTTAACCCCTTAAGGACGGAGCCAAATGTACACGTTGTGAACAAAACAAAATGTAAACAAAACCTGGCATTTGCGCTACATGTCTGTCCAACCGTAATACACCTCTTTCATAGTAAATGCACCCACCCTTATTATATATCATTTTATTCAGGGGAAACAGGGCTTTCATTTAATATCAAATATTTAGCTATGAAACATAATTTAATATGAAAAAAATGGGAGAAAATACGATTTTATTGGATTTTTTTAGTTCTACATGACAATTAAACGGTCAGTGTCATAATACTGTTTGCTTTTACTGCAATAAAATACACATATTTGTATTCAGCAAAGTCTCACGTGTAAAACAGTACCCCCTATGTACAGGTTTTATGGCGTTTTGGGAAGTTACAGGGTCAAATATAGCACGTTACATTTGAAATTGAAATTCGCCAGATTGGTTACGTTGCCTTTGAGACTGTATAGTAGCCCAGGAATGAAATTTACACCCATAATGGCATACCATTTGCAATAGTAGACAACCCAAGGTATTGCAAATGGGGTATGTCCAGTCTTTTTTAGTAGCCATTTGGTCACAAACACTGGCCAAAGTTAGCGTTAGTATTTGTTTGTGTGTGAAAAATGCAAAAAACCGCCAATTTTGGCCAGTGTTTGTGACTAAGTGGCTACTAAAAAAGACTGGACATACCCTGTTTGCAATACCTTGGGTTGTCTACTATTGCAAATGGTATGCCATCATAGGGGTAATTTTCATTCTTGGGCTACCATAGGGTCTCAAAGGCAACGTAACCAATCTGGCGAATTTTAATGTGAAAAAAATGAAACGCAAGCCTTATATTTGACGCTGTAACTTTTGAAAACACCATAAAACCTGTACATGAGGGGTACTGTTGTACTCGGGAGACTTCACTGAACACAAATATTTGTGTTTCAAAACAGTAAAAAGTATCATAGCAATAATATTGTCCGTTTAATGCTGTTTGTGCGTGAAAAATGCAAAAAACGTCACTTTTACTGGCGATATCATCGTTGTAATACATTTTACTGTTTTGAAACACTAATATTTGTGTTCAGCGAAGTCTCCCGAGTAGAACAGTACCCCCCATGTACAGGTTTTATGGTGTCTCGGAAAGTTATAGGGTTAAATATAGTGCTAGCAAATTAAATTCCCTTTACTTTCGGCATGGGTTGTCATGCAGGTCCTGCTAATTGTAATTAATTAAGATACCTAATTATGTAAAAATATTACATAAATATATATGTAGAATCAATATATGTATATATATACGTATGTGTATATATATGTATATATCTATATAATTTTTTTAAAATATTTTTATTTATATATAGGTATATATATAGTGATATATACGTATATATTTATGTGTATAAATATATATATTATTTCGTTCTATGTGTATTTTGATATATATATATATATATTAATTTCACAATACAGTTAGAACGAAATAACACACATCTATATATTTTTTAATTATTTATTTTTAATTATTTTTGTAATTTTATTTTTTAACGTATTTACATTTTAATTTTTTTTATAATATATATAAATATATATATAACAATAATTATATATATATTTAATCAGTATCAGTGTACGTGTAATTTGATATTAATATATATATATAATTATATATATATTAATAGTAAAATACACCTAGACGGTGTACATGTGTGTATGTATATGTGTATATATATACTTTGATCATATATATATAATATATATATATGATCTAAGTATATATTATTTAGTATATATTATTTTTTTACACTATTTATTTATTTCATTTTTATTTTCAGCCAGCAGGGGGACCACCTGTCATTACAGGCAGCCCCCCTGCTGGCAATACAGAAGCCAGCTATCCCCGGCCATGTGATTGTGGGGTCCTCGCTAGGACCCCACTCTCACACGGCCGGGGGGCTTCCTGGAGGACGGTCGTGCCGCGGGGGGCTCCCTGGGAGTCCCCCCCACCGCGATCGCCGGCGTGGGACCGCCGGCGACCGGGTAAGTACAGAAAGACCGGAGGGCGTACTATTACGCCCGGCGGCGTTTAGAGCCGCCTATTAGAGGACGTAATAGTACGCCCTCCGGTCTTAAGGGGTTAAAAGAAACCAGTAAATAACATGAGGTATATCTTCCTAGCAACAGGAACAGCCAATCAGCATCCTCTTTATAGCATAATAGGCAGTGTCCAGTATACTACTTCCTCTTTCTTTGCTGCTCCCTCAGTTAAGTGACACTGGGTCCCACGGTTCTTAACTGTGGGATCTTCTTTATTCATATCATTACTGTGATTAATATAGTTATTACATTTTAATTATAATATTTTCATGTTTAGAAATATATTTAGTTACTTCATTTTAACTTAATTTGATTTATTTACTTCATTTGCTTCAGTTATATGCTTTATTATATATCCTTTGATAATTTCTTTCCCCTCTGACCTCCCTGACCCCAAGATTACCATCAATTGGGGCTCAGGGACGTCTTTGAGGATCTTTATCCCCTGAACAGTACTATTGTGCTGTTTTTCCCTTCATTTATCTGTCTGATCACTGTTCTGATCCCAACTGCCAGAAATCTGAGTTGGGGTTTAGTTATAGTGGCGGCCGGGCATCTCCTTTGTTTTTATATTACAATTGCTATTTTTTCACTATTGTGAGTACTTTCATTTCTTTATCCTGTTTAGTTATTTATTTTTTACTTGAGGTTTACTCAACCCTTTCCTTTTGGTATTATTTTACTTTATTCATCCCCTTAGGTTTGTTTGTATATTTATGATGCAGTCTGACAGGATCTTTCTGTGCCTTCTGGGTCTACAGCAAACATGCAGATTAATGTAGAAGCCTCTCCAGGTATCTCTGGAGATGAAGCTAAATTTCTGATTTACTGATCCTGCTGTCACGCAGGCTTTAATTGACACTTTCATGGCAAAAGCAACGAGGTGCTCCTAAGAAGTCTTCACAATTTCCATTCTTCCTTACTGATAGTGGGGGGCAGGCTCACACATTTTTCCCATGTATGGTTCCTCATTTCATCAGATGTTTCGGTTCTTCACACCGTGAAAGGGTATTGCATAGACTTCCTTTCTCTAGCTGTTCAATGTTCCCCATCGAGGGAAATTTTTTTTCTTCCCAATGAGACGCAGACTTTGGCTCCGTGGACAATCAATCGTAGAGATTCCGGCCCATACCCTGGGTTACGTGAGCAACCTTTTTCTCGTTTCCCAAAAAAGGCAAAGGTATCCGTCCAGTGATGAATTTGAGACAGCTCAATAGTTATGAGCATATCAGCACAAGATGGAAGGAGGGCATTGTTTAAGGGATCTTCTCCAACCAGCAGATTGGATGGCCAAATTGGATCTGCAGGATGCATATCTCACAGTGCCTATCACAGTACAACATCAAGATCAAGAACTTCCTGCAATTTACATGGTAGGGCAGTAAATAGAGGTTCAGGGGCCTCCCATTCGGACTATCTTCGGCTCCATGGTGCTTCACCAAGCTCACGTCTTATAATATATTTAGATGGCATTTTCATTCTGGCTCAGTCTATTCAATTAATCCAGACATACCTTGCATGTACTTTGAATCTGTTAGAGAACCTAGGCTTCCTGATCAATTGGGAGAAATCCATTATCGTTCCCATGCAACAAATCAAATTTCTGGGTTATATTGGATTATTGTAGATTCTACCCTTCAAACTCTACACCTTCCAGTGGCAAAATTAGCCAATATCAAGAAGGAGATAGGCGAACACTAGCAACCTTTCAACACTCTCTCAAACAACTGTTGAGAATGTTAGGCCTTCTAGCTGCATCTATACAGGCCATTTTTCCAGGTCTTCTTGGCTATCGAGCCCTACAACGATTACAAACTTCATCTCAAGGGCAGCACATCATACACAGAATACACAGATATGGTAACTCTGGACTCAGAAGCGGAGGATGAACTCCAATGGTGGCTTCTTCACATGGAAGCTTGGAATGAGCGCACCATATTTTGTACAGCTCCAGATTTGATAATCAAACCCGACGCAAGTTTGCACTGTTGGGATGCTCAATGAGGAAATATTTCCACCAAGGGCAGATAATCAAACCCGGAATCGACACTCCACATCAATTGTTTGGAACATCTGGCCGGTTCCTTTGCAGTCCACAGTTTCTCCCCAACTCATCAAGGGTGCACCCAACACGAGACAGGCTTATAACTCTGCTTGGAGCAGATGGCATAGTTGGTGCATGAAATTAAATTTAAATCCCCTATCGGCTCCTTTTATGTCTGTCCTACATTTTTCTGACTTCTATGATTAAGGTTAAGCCTATCGCACTGTGGACCTTACTGATCGTCCATTTCTGCTGGCCATCAAGGTTTCGATTGGACGCCTGTCGGTTGACATCCTGTCATATGTTGACTTCTCTGAGGAATATGGTTTGCATCCACCCTTGCCACGATACTCTGTCTTGTGGGACGTCTCTATTGTCTTGAATTTTTTTCTTGCAAGAGGTTTTTCTGACATTCGAGCTCTTGAGGTGGTTTCTCGTTCCTTTTCTCCAAAAGATGTCCTCTTTGACATTTCACGGAGGACAAAAACCTCCTCTAAAATCAATTTTACCCAGTTTTCCCTGATAAATCTCTCCTTTGCCCTGTTGCATACTAATGCAATTTTAAACTATAGATATGGTATTTTCCTGAGTACATTTGTGTGTACATTTATATATATTTAGTTTATTCACTTGTATAATTTAGTGATGGAATTTATTAGCCCCTCCCCCCCCCAGTTTTGATTATCTTCTGTGCCCCCCTATATATTATTCCTAGAGACACCACTGTCCAGCCCCCCACATAATCACAAACAGCCACTGCACACATACCACTCACATATATTTCACAGGGCTTTCTACTCCCAAGTCTGACATTTTCCGCTGGAGCTGCTTATTGAGTCTTGGACTGAAGAGGCAAGGTACAAAGGCCGCAATAGAGACTATAAGAATACTATAAGAGTAGTTAGTCAACATGAAACTAACAGATATTTATACACAAAGGTTCACTTTAAGAACTAAGTATATGTCCAGATAATATTTTCCTGAGAAATTCATAGAAGTAAGTATAAATCTATACTTCCACAATGTACCAAACATTAGAACTATTTTTATATTATGCAGTAAGGTTATTATTATTATTATTTATATATTATAATTGTGGTTAGCGTCACTAATAAAAAATAGTAATAATATTTTTGGAAAATGTCAGTAATTCATTCTGTATATAACCACTTTTTTGCCTGTTTTGCCCATTATATATTTTACAGCTGCAATACATCCTACATGCTCTATGTAGTGTAAAAAATATGGCTATTTGACTTGAAATCATTATTGTTAATCATTTAGAAAACAGCTATAATTGAAATCTCGGTGAACTGAGTATGCAGCAATGGTAGTCTATCATCAAACTTTGTTACCTTAAAGAGATTAAATTCATTAAAGAAATTGCACATTTAAGGTCCAAAAAAGCCCATCTTGAAAAATTGCTGAAATTGAGATTTTTACAGTCCTGTTATTTCAGCAAAAAAAAAGAAAAATGACAACTCTCTAGTCAACTTCAAGCAGTTTCTGACTTATTGGATAGCCAAGATGGCAATCTTCCAGAGTTTCATATGTTAAAAGTCCTTTAGATTACATAAGTGTAACATACATAAAAGATCCTATTTGTGCAACAACGCTGTGGAAGAATAAACATTGTTAAGGAGAGAAACTAGAGTCAAATTTTCAGATTTATACACAATGTCCAAAAAGACACAAATAGTCAAACAATGTTGTCTGATTTGCTTGTTTATCTATCAATTACTGGTACAACCAAACCAAACCAAAAAAAGCTGATGCCAAGGTAAGTATATCTGGAACATCGAATCTTTGGTTGAATTTTTCCATCTTTTTAAATCTAGCTCCTTAACCCCTTAAGGACACATCACATGTGTGACATGTCTTGATTCCCTTTTATTCCAGAGGTTTGGTCCTTAAGGGGTTAAACAAGCCCGACCCTTCCTCTTGCTGAACTACTAGTCCTTTTATCCGAATTAAAATCTCCAGTAATTAAAGGGTTACCCAGATGTGCAGCTTTCTTAATTTGCTCTAACAGCTGTTCTTCCTCATCAATATCAACATTATGTGGTTTATAAACTATCCCAACCAGTAACTGATTTCCCTTCTTTTGCCGCAAGCAGGTATCTACCCACAAAGTTTGCCAAATTTCATCATCACATTCCACTTGCTTAATATTTGACTTTAACTCATGGTTTAATTAAAACATACTCCTTCATCTTTTCAGTTTTTTTTCTATCTTTCACACAATATGCATGCATTATAACAAATTTACAGGATTTACGTAGCACTAGTGAAAATATTTAATACCCAAGGAAAAAAGTACTTGAGGTACTCAAATTCCTATGCCTTTTATAATTGCACAAGAGAAAAAAAAATTACTCTACTGTTGAGGGGTCCAGTCGATATTAAACAAAACCCTCAACTAAAAATAACATAGCTTAGATTCAATACCTGATATCACAAAATAATTTGCATATCTCCTCCCTCCTGTCTCCCGATAGGACTGAGTATAGGACTCCATTTCCTATACAATTTCAGTACTGTGTTACATACCAAGTGAGCCGTGTATTGCAAACCGTTAATTTGTGCCAATGTTCGAAGGATGCTGCTTTTCAAAACCTTTGCTAGAAACAACTTTGTTAGAAAAAAAAGAAGGGAGACAATTTTTGGTGTGGGTTTAAAGTTTGCTACAGATTGATAATAGGTAGTGATGTCCCGAATGGTTCGCCGAACGGTTTGCGAACGGTTCGCCACAAACGGTTCGCCGGGGACTCATCATTGATTAAACTTTGACCCTGTACCTCACAGTCAGCAGACACATTCCAGCCAATCAGCAGCAGACCCTCCCTCCTAGACCCTCCCACCTCCTGGACAGCATCCATTTTACATTCATTGTGAAGCTGCATTCTTAGTGAGCTGTCCAGGAGCTGGGAGGGTCTGGGAGGGAGGGTCTGCAGCTGATTGGCTGGAATGTGTCTGCTGACTGTGAGGTACAGGATCAAAGTTTACTCAATGATGAGTCCGTAGCGAACAGTTCGGCGAACCGTTCGGGACATCACTAATAATAGGACTTTAATGAGTTCAAAAAGTTATTCTCAAAGTGCAGTTATGCATGGGCATTGCCACCAAATTTGGGACAGTGATCCAACCCCGCAACATTTATGGCAACATTCTGGAGAAGTGCCAGGGTATACATGGTTCGTACAGAGAAGTGATAAATACCACCGAAATAATAACTTATAAGAGATGACTAGTACTATGGAAAATATTTGTTATATTTATATATTTATATCACTGCATAATAAATACACTTTACGCTCATTTATAAAATCTCATTCTTCAAGTGTTTATTTTTGTTTCATTGTGGAACCCTTTACAATGGCATTTACTTATCTCGCACACCTAAACAACTAGCGTGCCAGTTTACCACTTAGCCCTCACTATCCAAATCAAGGCCTTTTTTTCAATTAGTATGTTTCATTCTTTAGAGCAGGTTTTCTATGCAAAGTCTCCTGTTCATAAGTATTGTTGGATCAGTTTAAGGCAATAGTTTCAGCTTCTGCACTATTTGTAACACAGCATACTTGATTGACAGTTTTTCTTCTTACAGGAAACCATTCAATCACTCTTTGTTCAGTCTGCATTGTTCTTGAAGTCTTCGCAAATACCATTATTATTCATGTAACATTTAAATGTGCTCAACTGTTTCTGGCCTTGTGTGGGTGTATGTGATGATTAATTTTTTTTTAAGAAGTACATTTCTTCTTTACATGTCGGTTAAATTGTCGTTGTGTTCAAAGTGCAGGACAAATTCTGGAAAGGATATGTACGGATAGCAAAAGAGATCGATGATTAGAACACATACATGTGGAATAATTATCTGTGCGGATACAGTATACATTTGGTATACAAAATTATTGCCATTCGGTACCAAATTGTAACTGTGTAGCCAGCATTGAGAAAATAAATCCATTCATATCATATGGAGATTACATGTTCAGTATTCCGCCCCCTCAACAGGTATTTCTGCAGATGCTGTATAAGCATGGGAGGACTGTAAGGCAATACAACTGCCCCAGGACATTAGCCAGGTAGAGCTGGCAAGAAAAGTTTGGGCTATAAACCCAAACCAATCTGCTGAAAATTAAAATACCAGAAGAAGTGTTGGGATGTCTGTTGGTCCTAACAGTTTTGCAAGAGTAAGACAGGTGGAAATTGTGCAGAACCTTTGTTACCCTGGAACTGTGTGGGTTTATGCATGAGCTAGTGGCCTGTTCTCTCAATGCTTTCCAGTCCAGGGTCTGAGGCTGACTAGGCAACCTAAATACAATGAGTGTACCTGGAAATGTTTGCCAGTGACCGAAGGGTGAGCTAAGGCAGTGATCATGACATTCATAACACATACCAGTTGTCATTGGTACAATAGAGTTGGTGGAGGTGGAGAGCATGTTCTGTGTTTTTAGACATACCCAGATCTCTATGAAAGTTTCCCTCATACTTTACAGGTTATAGAGAAAGAAGTTGCAGACTATATCATGTCACACCTGCCAACATTGTTAGCCTACATGTCCATAAATATACAAATGTCCAGTCTGTCATGCCACATGCTGAACTTGAGTATGACTGCACTATAGCTCCTTCTTTTCTATTTTTTTCAAGCTGATTTTTTTTATTAACTTGTTTTCTCTCTCTTTTTTTTTACCTGAATTGTATCTGTTGAAGACCTGTATAGAGGTTCATCTTACTTAAACTTTTTCTCTGTCTTGGATTTCCATCACTGTGATGACATAATTGAAAATGGCTGATTCATAAAATGTTTTTCAACTAATTGTAATCAAGCAGACAAGTCAAAGATCAAGGATAATGGAGTGGAACATAGTCAAAGTACTAGCTGGCGGTCAAAAGCCAATTATCAGTCAGAATAATAAAGAACTTTTGGATTACCACAAGGAAAAACAATGACAGGGCACAAGTTTAAATAGCTCTGGAGAGCATGTGATAGGCCAGTGTCATTCCTGCAATACCAAACAATACTTGTGCAGCATCACACAAATTATGCAGACTTGTTCAGGTCAAAATTGATGGAAGAGAGTAAGAGTCTGGCATCATCAAATGGGTTCACAGCAGACATTGGTCCGAAATGATACCAGAACAATGTGGGCCACTGGATCGTGTGGACATGTGACAAAATTGTACACTGGCACTCTTCTGGAAAGAGTTAGCAAAGATGATGGTGCACCTTTTTTGAGCCTGAGGGATGATGAAACGTTTTAAACCTGAGTGTCCAAACAGCAATGCAAAACCAACTTATCTTTCTTAAAGTGCCAACATTGCATTTAAACCTTAAAAGCATTCCCAACCTTATAGTGTTAAACTCACCATTTAGTTAGCTTTAGCCCCCTTAGAAAATATTAAATCCAGCACCAATCAATAATTAATCTCTATGAGGAAAATTCACGGCAGTGTTGCCTACTGTTTTTTTTTTTTAGTTCTGGGGGGCTAAATGATCCACATAGGCAGAGTAACACTATAATATATAATTCATGTTTGTATTCTTAACTATATAGTGCCCTTTAAAGAAACTAATGTTAATGTTCCCTCCTTGAGACTCTCAAAGCGTATGGCGTGGGTTAAGAGGCTGAAAAGAGGGCTGGAGGGTTGTTTAGGAGAGACACACAAAAAATATTGAGGGACAATTCTGCCCTGGTTGCCAAATATCCCAGGTATGTCTCTACCCCTTGCATGTTTGCTCCATATATGACTGTAAATAATTTAGATGCCTTCTGGCTTTCATTTGTATCATCATTTACAATACTTTTTTCCTTTCATATATATATTCGTAAAGAAAGTTGTGGTGATGTAGTGGGAGCAACACTTCAACATTTACAGTTTACAGCATCACCTACATATTGTAGACCTTATAACAGGCATGTCCTGAGCACAGCATGTCTGAGAGATCATGTTTTCACAATGCATCTAATGCAGAATATGCAGATAAGTGCAGACATGCATTATGATTATGACTTCATCTCAGATTTCAACTGCCACCCTAAGCAAGAGACCCAATCTATTCCCATATCCAATTTTCAATGTTTTTGAATGTGTGATGGCATTTGCTAGTAACAAAAAGGACCCTTGCAATGCTCCTTTCTATTATACATGCTACTAAATACTAGTTTATTTGCAGAATTAACCAAGTGGCCTTTTCAACTAAGAATCAGTTGGGTGCCCTGCTAATCATCTTATAAGAGTTAGGCCAGAATAGCCTACTATTTTGGCTTTATCGGTGCAAGTTGATTGTTACAAGTTATTTGTAACTAAAAACCATATACATGGCTCAGTGTACAATTTCTTGCTTTTGTTATGCTTTTTTGTGGTTGTCCTAAAATTAAGTAAAGACTCCCAGACAATTCTCAGAATTTAAAACATTAATCAATTAATTCATTAATGACGAATAGCATCTTCTTATCTTTCTCAATATAAAGGATTCATCCGCAAAGCGAAGCTTAGTTATAGGGGTCCACTAGTGTAGCCCACGTTTATTCAAAGAGCATTCAAAGTACAGACATTTCAGTGCAACAGCAGCTTATGCATACTAACTGCACTAGGTTAAACTATTTGGCCTTTTTGGGATTGTGCTATACCACACTCCTAGATCATAATTCTGCTTTGTTTTTCTCAATATACATTGTGCATATGACAGAGCTGAACATACCATTCTCCCTTAGGTTCTCTATTCTCTTGTAATCGAAGTCTTGGATAAGTATGTGCAATTCCCTTTCTCCCGAAATGAAATTCGGATAAATTTGGCCGAATGTAGCATTTTCAAACTAAACTAATTTACGAATCGAAAAATAAGAAATCGACCAGAAAACAAACTAATCAAAAATTAACCTAGACAAAGGTGTTTTGGAGCCATTCATTTTGGTAAGGATATTAACTTAGGGAGTTACACTAAACAGCTGAAATATCAATATAAAGAAAAAGGCTCTTAATTTTGATCTTTCATCTCAATAGTAGACAGAATCTAATTTGGTATCATTAAATATCCCACATAATCCTACATGAGGAGAACAAATTAAGGAGTTAGGATAACAAATTATGGAGTTATCTACTAAACAGCTGACAGATCAAATTTACTAATAGCCCTGTTTATTCCTAAATCTACAGCTGTTTAGTAGATATTTTACTAATTTGGCATCCTTATATATCCTATCTAAAACCACATAAATATACCAGATAAGGGAGTTATCTACTAAATAATTAAAATTGAGTAAAGGTGCTCTCTAATTTTTGATATTTCAGCTGTTTATTAGATTATTCCGTTATTTAATATGCCATATTTACTAAATAAGGGAGCTATGTATATATAATGTATGTGCTCCATGTATATAGAATGTATGTGCTGCATATATACAGAATCAGTGTGCTGCATTTATAAAGAATGTATGTGCTACATGTATATAGAATGTGAATGCTACGTGTATATAGAACTCATGTGCTACAAGTATATACAAAGTATGTGCTGCTTCTATAATGTATATAAGATGTATGTTCTGCAAGCACATAGAATGTATTTGATATACACGGGATAGCAAGTTAGGGCGTTATCTTCTAAACTGCTGAAAGAAAAATTAAGAAAAGCCATTTTCTTAACCCTTAAGGACACATGATGGAAATTGTCCATCATGCTGACCTTTTACTTCTGAAGCTGTGTTCTTAAGGGGGTCATTTTTGGTCTTTTAGCTGATTATCAGATATCTCCCTAATTTGGTATCCTTACATGAGATTGCCATTTAAAAAAAATACAATTAGGGAGGTGTTAGCAGATAGCTCTCTTATTTGGCAAGTGGTATCCTTATGGCAATCCCACGCAAGGAGTTATTTACTAAACAGCCAAAAGATCAAAATTAAGAAAACATTGATATTTCAGCAGTTTTGCCTGCATGACATAACGGGCTTCCAAAATGTAAAAATTTAAAATTGCCAAACAAACATCTGGTTTGAATATTTTCCAAATCTCAGACGACTCGAAATATAAAAAAAATAATGAATACATATGAAACAAACCAAAACCAATTTCTTCCCTATGCACATCTGTAGAATGCAACACTGCTGCATCCTATCCTATCTAGCTATTTTCTTTCTGGTTCTCAATCTCCAACTGTCCTCTTTGTGTAGGCATACTTGTATGGTCTTGCCGTCTCCCCTTTTCTTCTCTCTCATAGTCAGTCCACAGGACAACTCATTAAAGGACACTCCAAGCACCATAACCACTACAGCGCATTGTACTGTTGGTGGGGTCAGGAGTGCCTTGGCATCCTTTATTGTTAGTAGTCATACCATTTTAGAGTGGTTTGGCTTGACAACGTTCACCGCTTCACTACTGTTCAGAAACTGTTATTAAATTAAAACGTGTATTTTTCTTTTTTAATTGAGGCCTTATTATATTATATAATGTCTATAATAGGATCCTCTGTACTCTTGTAACTTTCATTGCTTTATCTAGACTAAAAGTTTCTCAATTGCTGCTTTTATCTTTGGTAAAATTTCCTAAACCTTCAGGAGTAATCTATAAAATGTCTAGGTAAAATAAACCCTTTTAAATCAGTGACCTGTTCAGGTTAAAGGAACATATCATTTGTTGGTGACATTGAATTGTAAGTGTAGAAAGTGTTAGCTTGTGTAGGAGGATTGAGAAATTTATATGCATCAAATTATATTTAATAGTTCAATCTTTTCTTAGCATGATTGAGACGCAAGGAGTTTTTTTCTATAGTGTGCATGAAAATATTGCCATGGTTTATTTACAGAAAATCAGATTAAAAGCATAGTTTTTTTCCCTTATATGGCTTTGTGTGTATATAAATATATATATATATATATATACACAAATTCAAACTCTGGCACTCAACCCAAAAAATAAACAAAAGCTATCATTAAAGGGACCCTGTGGGCAGCCAGGCCACTTCTGCCCATTGGAGTGGTCTGGGTGCCTTGCCCTCTCCCCATAGCCCAGTTTTGATTACAGGGCTAATCCCACCTCTAGTTGCTGTCTCTCAGACAGCCGCTAGATGGTGCTTCCAGATTCTTACAGCACCAAAAGTGTTTTAAATGAGGTTCGACGTCTGCATGATAATGTTGAGTGTTTGCCGGAATCCCCATAGGAAAGCACTGAATAATGCTTTCCTATGGGGAGGTCTAATGCGCACACCCCCAATGCTGTGCTTTGAAAAACAAGTAAATAAAAATGCATGATTTTTAAATCAGATAAATTAAAACTGGTATAAAAATTCACACTATGTTATTTTAATATCTTAAATAACAAAGTGTACGTTTTTTAACCCCTTAACGCCATTACGGCGTTCTATGCCGTCCCGCATTAAAAGGGCTTTAAAGCCATTGCGGCGGCATAGAACGCCGTAACAGCTTTCTATCCCTGGAGGTCCGCGGTACTCACCTCCGCCGCGATCCTTTTCTGGAGGGCTACCTGACAGCCCAGACAGCCCTCTTCTGGCAAGTGAGGCCCCTTGGGTGCCATGTGATCGCTCTCAAAGAGAGAATTTACATACACTTAGAATGACGTTACATATATATAATATGTATATATATTATATATATAATAAAAGATAAGTAGCTTGGCACTCTCCTTACTGGAATCCCTTATATCCGCCTGGGTGCAAATGGTGTGCGTTCCATATATAACTGAAGAATAATCCAAGATGCACTCTCAGGACTTGTGCAAAAAAATCAGTTTTATTTTAAATCATGTGCAAAAGGTTTTTCTTTTTCTTTTGCACATGATTTAAAATAAAACAGATTTTTTGCACAAGTCCTGAGAGTGCATCTTGGATTATTCTTCAGTTATATATATAATAGATATATACACATATATTATATATATATATATATATATATATATATATATATATATATATATATATATATATATATATATATATATATATACGTATAATTACAATAATAAATAAATAAAATAATAAAATAAATAAATAAAATATTGAAACAAAATTTAATATAAATTATATATTCATATGTAATTTCATTCTAACTGTATTTTGTTATTAATATATATATCTATATTGGTAACAAAATACACTTAGAATGACATTCTATATATATCTATCTATATATAAAATACAAATAACCGCAAATATATATATAGATAAATACATATAATTACATTAGTATACACGTAGAATTTAAATACCTATAAATGCATAGATATTAAAATTCTACGTGTATATTTAAGTAATCTTTTAACATAATTATGTGATTTGATTAATTAAAATTTGATTTACATGCCTGACAACACAGGGAGAAAGTGCAGAGAATTTAATTCACAAGCACTATATTTGACCCTGTAACTTTCCAAGACACCATAAAACCTGTACATAGGGGGTACTGTTTTACTCAGGAGACTTTGCTGAACTCAAATATTAGTGTTTCAAACTGGTAAATTGTATTACAACGATGATATTTTAAGTAAAAATGAAGTTTTTTGCATTTTTTACAAATGAATGGCACTTTTATGGACTATATTATTGTTGTAATATGTTTTACTGTTTTAAAATATATACTCTAATATTTGTGTTTAGTGAAGTCTCCCGAGAATAACAGTACCCACCATGTACAAGTTTTATGGTGTTTTGGAAAGTTAGAGAGTCACATATAAGGCTTGCATTTCATTTTTTGGACATTGAAATTTGCCAGATTGGTTATGTTGCCTTTGAGAGCGTATGGTAGCCCAGGAATAAGAATTACCCCCATGATGGCATACCATTTGCAAAAGTAGACAACCCAAGGTATTGCGAATGGGGTATGTCCAGTCATTTTTAGTAGCCACTTAGTCACAAACACTGGCCAAATATTAGTTTTTTGCTTTTTCACACAAAAACAAATATGAATGCTAACTTTGGCCAGTGTTTGTGACTAAGTGGCTACTAAAAAAGACTAAACATACCCCACGTTCAATACCTTGGGTTGTCTACTTTTTCAAATGGTATGCCATTATGGGGGTAATTCTCATTCCTGGGCTACCACACTGTCTCAAAGGTAACATTACTAATCTGGCAAATTTCAATTTGAAAATGGAACGTTCTATATTTGACCCTGTAACTTTCCAAAACACCATAAAACCTGTTAATGGGGGTACTGTTGTACTCGTGAGACATCGATGATTACGAATATGTGCATTTTTTTTGCAGTAATACCTAACAGTATTATGACATTTACAGCTAAAATGTGAGGTAGGAACTACAAATTTTTTTAACAAAATTAAACATTTCTCACAGTTTTTTTAATTTTATTCATATTAAATTATGTTTCATATATAAATATGTGATATGAAATGAAAGCCCTGTTTCTCCTGAACAAAATGATATATAATAAGTGTGGGTGCATTTAATATGAAAGAGGTGAATTACGGTTGAACAGACATATAGTGCAAATTCAAGTTTTTGTTTACGTTTTGTTTTGATCAGAACGTGTACTACTGACTCCGTCCTGAAGGGGTTAAGAAGTGTTTTGTACTATGCTTGAACTAGATTTACTGATTTACTCTGGTCAATTCAATTACTCTTGGTATATGTTTTAAGCTTCAAAAACATGTAAGACTGTTCTTTGTCACTATTTTTTGTCAGTTTTCTGAAACTGACAAAAAAAAATAGACAGGAAACCATTTTGAGCACCTGCATTACGAGGAAATTACCAGCTTAGATTACTTCAGCTTGCTTATGTGCTTTATGTGTGAAGAGTGTGTCCTCTTTTTTCATTTTACAAAAAGTGCAGATTTCAACAGAAATTAGTACTTTTATAAATTAACCTTGTTACACCCACATGTCTGTCAATCAGACAGCCAGTCCGGTTACTTCCTTGTTTGGAGCTAACTTCACAGAGCACCTGTTTTGCAAAGGCATCTCATTGAGCTGTATTGGGAAGTCTGTGATTGGACAGCAACAGAAAGTCTAACCGTGGTTAGAAGGGGAGGGTTTGCAAAGGCAGACAAGAGGACTGCAGGTTTTGTAATCAGAATTTAGATATACTTCCAATGAAAAATTCTGGCATTGTGTCACTGGGGGTATATCTACTAATCAGTGATTTCTATTCCTTTTTTTAGTTTGGCAGTGGAGAGTCCCGTTAAAGACGGTGGCACTTGCACAATTTTTGAACCAAATTTTTTTAGAATTTCTGCTATGTGTTGTTGAACTGTAATTAGTTATTTCTCTTGTGTAATGAAGTATCCCCATACATATTACATATGTTTTTTTCAAAAAGGGCAGAAAACACTTTATTATAATATCCTAAATGTATAAAAAAAAAAAAATGTTAAAAAAATGGGGACAACATTTTTTCACATATTTGCTTATAATAATTTTTACACATTCAGTGCAACTGAATAAAAAGAGCTCACAATAGATTCACGCAGGAGTCTTGATTGTTAAATGCCAAATATGGCCAGGACATAAATACATAGTTGTGATGTAGATTAATTTAGAAATAAACAAAAATGTTTAAAAGTCTATCTGTTCCTGTCCAAATCTGAGATGAATAAATTGCGTATACGCAGAAGTAAGTTCACACTGACACATGCAGTTCAGGTTAAAAACACTTCAGGAAATTTATTAGCATCTAGTTAAAAAGTGGGCACGCAGGCCTTTTTATATGCAAAATGACATCATCATTGAATATCAGATAATAACAAATAAACATCATTAATTGGGTTAAATGTTAAGTGGCTATGTCAGTGTACACCCATTAATATTATTAATTGGCTCAGAGATTTGAGTGACTAGTGAGGCACCCTCCCATCATGGGATGTCGTCGCCATTGCTCTTTAGCACGAGGCTTACTCGGTGGAAAGGGGGGCTTGGGCGTCATTTTACGTAGTTAGTGATGTCAGTCTCGTGGTCTGTTCCAAGGTTCTTTTATGAATAGAACATTTCATTTTGTCACTGTTCTCCTGGCCTTGGATTATACTATGTTGCAAGTCAACGGAGATCCGCTAACTCCGGGGCTAGTTATGTCCTTAGAGAGAGAAAATACAATCTCTTATTCATTATACTGAATACTGTCAGGAAATTCTGTCATGTAAGGTGAACAAAATGGAGTTAGTACAATAATTCAATACAGGTTCTAATAAAGATTTTAATAATTCTACATCAGTCCCCCCTATGAAATGTTAGATTCTAAAAGATAATCTTTATTTGTTAGTATCAGAAGACGTGTTAGCCCAAAGGCACAGAAACCCCGTGACCCGCTAGCTAGGTGTTATTGCAAAGTGCAAAGCTGTCCCTTCGTCTGTCCCTAATTGGCTAACTCATCTGTCCGCTGGGCACTCGAACACTTCACTCCATGGGTATCCCGAGGTGGCTAACCCACCACATCTCCGCACGGTAGACTTCCCAGACAGACAGATGCTGTCCCTAAGCTGGTCCCTTCCTAGAACTCTTGCACTTTATCAATAAACGGGATAGATTGTAGCGGTATACAGGGCGAGTTGACTTTTTGGAAATCTTGGTCATCAACTGTGAGGTGTGCGTAAGTGGGTGCCGCTTGGTCTACAGTCTTCAAGAGGAGCTTTCTCAGACAAGGGAGGACACAACAAACGAGAAGAGCAAAGATAAAAAGGAAAATTAGTATTGCTATACCAATATGCATCAAAGCTTTTTGCCATCCTGTCATCCAACCAAACCATCTCTCCCAGGGATCTTTTATCCCAGAGTTCCTCTTTAGCTCCTCAGAGAGCTCTTTCAATTTTCCTATAGCTAAGGTTACTTTACCATTGGGGCCTGTGTTTTCTGGGATGTAAGTACAACATGTCATGGTGTCAGGCAGAATTTTACATACCCCTCCTTTTTCTGCTAGAATCATATCTAAAGCCATTCTATTTTGGAATGACATTTGGGACGTAGCCTGCAACTGTTCGGCCAAACCCTGAAGGGCATCCCTGGTGTAATTAACAAATCGTTGTTGGTTGTAGTAGATGTAATTTATCCAATTTAAATTCTTGTTTGCAGTGACTATGGTGAAAAGTGATTCAAATCCTGCAGCAACTTCATCCCTGGTTTTAAACTCATTGGGCACCCCCCTAGGTACCCCAATGGCATCAATGTAAATATGAGGGTCAAAACTGCCTTTTACTGGGGCTTCACGCTTTACCTTGGTTGGTGAGTGTTTGGACTCATGAGTATCGGGGTGTGTGTCAGAGATAATATGTATGGGCATGATTGCTTTAGCCAGAGTACACTCCCCCCACCATTCTTTATCCATTCTTGATCTCAGCTGTAGATCCCCACACAACCAGTAAATATCCCCCAATGATCTAGTGTTGAATTGTAGGAGGTTCATAGAGACAGTTCTGTAGGTGGCACAATAACCTTTAGAGAAGTTACCCACAAATTTACCAATTCCATCATAATTAGCATAACAGGTATAATTACCTTTATAGACGGTAACACCATCTGGGGGTTTGCAATCTTTGACTAGAAGAGGATACTCTACTGTCCATGCTTTACATATGGACCTATTGAAATTGTAGTGATAGGCAAAAAGACTGAGAACACATTCTTCTATATCTACTGGCAAAGTTGAAGGCACAGTGCCCAGGTGCGGCCGGGCACCACCACACACATAGCATGCGGTTCTGTTATGTTTGTTGGCATTATATTTCATCCATTCTAACCATAGATTAACATCATTGAAACCTGTTTCAGCGGCCATGGTATCTTCAAATGTTGGATTTGCAATGGCCATCATGTCTTTAAAAGATTGTGGTTTCAACGGATTTGAGACCATGTGGGTGGTCCCTTTCCACTCAGGAGAGTGGCACATATCTTTAAGGTGGAAATGTCCTAATTTATTATAGGAACCCTTCTTCCAGTACATTCCCATTACATACTGGTCTGCATCCGTTGGGCTGGGATGCTCAATGTTTAAGATTAATTTCATAGGTATGCCTCCTCCGGGCTTTCTCAGAGTCATTCTCTGGAGGAGGGACCTACCGTGATCATCAATTTTAGATAAGACACTTTTTGGTTTGTAACCCCAGGCAGGCCCGGCATTCCATCCCGCCGCTCCCCAATGGTTACAGTTGTGCCCCCATTGTTTGTCAATTACACAAACATAGGGGTCTTTTGAATGAGGGATATCTCTATAGATATTCTGAATCTGTGACGTGGGGAATGGGCATTCTACGATGTCACAGTAGTCAAAAGTATAAGTAGCCACACGGGTACATGATGAATTATACCAGAAGGTGTACCCACTAGCATCTTTGGTGATGGCCACCTGCTGGGCTTTAAGGAGGCCAACTATGGAGATAATGTACCAGAGGCACATGGTTGCATAGAGTTAGCTTCCTCTGGGGCAGGTGTCTTCTTGCAATGGGAAGCGTGGATCCAGTTAGGCCTTCCGGCCAATTTGACAGAGGTAGGGGAGATCAGGAGAACTTGGAACGGACATTTACTGTTTTCGCGCAAATTTCTTGACCAGAACCCAGTCATCGGGGAGCAGACTGTGGTTGCCTGTGTCAGAATCAGGATCTGGAATTGAAGAGAAAACTTGGGCATGGATTTTGTTTAAGGCGTTTGCGAGTTCAGTTACATAATCTACTAAGACATCAGTTTGAAGTTGTAGTTGTTGGGGAAAATAGCAACTTGCCTAGGTGCAGTCCCAAATAGAATCTCATATAGGGACAATGAGGTAGTATTTTTGTACAAGAGCATTCATTAGATCCTTTGATAAATGTGCAGGTCCGTGTACCCATTGTACGACTGCTGGGTACAAATTCTTAGGGAGGCAGAACTTGAGGTTGTTGGAGTACACTCCATCCTTCAGAACTGCCCCTTTCTGTTTCCACTTCTGTATTTCTTCAGGGGCAACTGTAGCCTGTTGTTCCCGCAGGATTTTTAGGTCAGTTGGATAGTCTGCAGAGTAAATATGGGAGTTTCTTCATTTCCGGACACTCTTCTTTCCACTTCCTGTGGTTCTTTTGCAGCTTGTTTTGCAGCCTGATCAGCTAGATGGTTGCCCCTTGCTTCATCTGAGTCCAACTTCCCATGTGCTTTTATCTTCAAAATAGCCACTTCTTCTGGGAGTAGGAGGGTGTCCATCAGCTCCTTGATTGCGGAACCGTGCTTGATTGGTGTACCGGCGGTGGTAAGAAATCCTCTTGTTTTCCAAATTAATCCGAAGTCGTGAGCCACGCCCAGTGCATATCTTGAATCCGGGTAGATATTGGCGCGCTTTCCTTCAGAGATCTTGCATGCTGAAGTCAGGGCTTGCAATTCAGCTTCTTGTGCAGACATAGTTGATGGTAAAGATGATGATTTGATAATTTCATCTGTTGTGGTTACGGCATATCCTGTATGGTATCTTCCTTCTTCATCAGCATATCTTGAGCCGTCCACAAACAGGGTGAGATCGGGATCTACCAATGGGTCTTCATGCACAGTTGGTAGATGTGTTGTTTCCATTTTCATCTGTTCAAAACAGTCATGAGGTGTATCTAGGTCGTAGTCATTCACTATGGTTAAATCTTGGAACTCATTCTCCAGGAAATGACGCTGCCATGCTTTTAGGTGGTCAGTTGTTGGATATTTGACAACACCATTTTCCTGTAGCTGTGATTCGTCCATAGTGGCCCATGCTTTTGCCATAGGCCCAAGATCATTCCATGATATTGTTTTCAACTTGGTCACAGGGACATGTGGAATGGCAGTGTCCCAATGACGGTACAAATGCTTGAGTTCCGGAGGTAGATGAATCAAGATCATACTGTTGCCTTCAGAATCACAGTAGAAGTCTTGTGCAGTGAGTTTTACTTCGACCAGATGATAGAGTTCATCTTCATAGCAGGTTTCAGGAGTGATGTTTGATTTGTACCACATGGTACAGAAGGCATATCCTGCTCCGTCATGAAGGAGTGCTTGTCCATCATGAAAGGATAGGTTGGGATGCATTTCCTTCTTGATGGTGCCAGTGAGAAGAAAAACATGTTTCGTCCATGATGAATCCGTAGTATACACCCCCCTCAGGGAGTGGCAGAAGAGTGGACGGATTGAGAACTTGACATCTTTGGAGGGTAATGTTGTCAGGCAACAAAAGATGACATTGAAGGCGAAGATGCCTGGCAGGAGTAACATGCTTAAGCTGGACCTGGTTGACTATGGCAGAAATGTCATGGGGGGCCAAGACAACCAGGGGGTGGCCAAGGACAAGATCTCCAGTTCTTTCAATGAGCTCTCTGGCAGCAAAGACGGCCCGAAGGCAAGAGGGACGTCCTCTGGCCACAATATCCAGTTGGCAGGAGAAAAATCCAATAGGTCCTTGGCGGCCTCCAGGACCATGGGCCTGAGTGAGCACTCCTGTTGCATGGCCTTGTCTTTCAGAAACAAACAATTTGCATGCCACTGAGAAGGCTGTCAATTTGGTGTCTTGAGCAGATGTGGGTGAGGAAAGTAAAGATGCTTGACGTACCTGATCTTCTGTAGCAACAGCAAAACCAGTATGGTACCTTTCCTCTTCATCCGCAAACAGAGTGGAGTCAGGATCTGGCAAAGCTACTGCATGCCTTGTTGAGAGGTGTCTTATTTCTTCTTTCATCTGTTCAAAGCAACCATGAGGAGTAGTAGTAGAAGAGATATCCTCACCTATTTCTGTGTGAGATTGAGGGTATTTGTCTTTCCATTTACAGTTCTCTTGCTGCCCCCCCCCTCCGTAGAGAGCTGATATCGATTTTTAGTGTTTCATGTTTTATTGAGTCAGGTTCCTTTTATGAGATTTCTGGGGACTTAGTGAAGAAAACATGAGGTGCAGCCACCTCCCAGTGATGATACAGGTTTCTTATTTCCATGGGAATCTGGGTCAGGACCGCACTATTTCCTTGAGAGTGCCCAAAACAGTCTGAATAATAATTTATTTATTTTTTTTGTTAGTGTGGTATTCCCCCCTGGGAAGTGGCGGAAGAGGGGCCAGAGCAACTTTTTTTTTTTTTCAAAATATAATGTTGTCAGGTAGGGGACAAGGTGGAGTAGAGAGAGGAGTAGGAGGAGGAGAAGGTGGAGTAGGAGGAAGGAGTAGGAGGAGTAGAAGGTGAAGTAGAGGGAGGAGTAGGAGGAGGAGAAGGTGGAGTAGAGGGAGGAGAAGGTGGAGTAGAAGGTGAAGTAGAGGGAGGAGTAGGAGGAGGAGAAGGTGGAGTAGAGGGAGGAGAAGGTGGAGTAGAAGGTGAAGTAGAGGGAGGAGTAGGAGGAGGAGAAAGTGGAGTAGAGGGAGGAGAAGGTGGAGTAGAAGGAGGAATAGGAGGAGTAGGATTGAATAAGAGGAGGAGGGAGGAGTAGGAGGAGGAGGAGGTGGAGTAGGAGGAGGGGAGAAAAGGAGGAGAAAAGGAGAAGGAGGAGAAAGGTGGAGTAGGAGTATTAGAGCAGGGGTGGGCAGGTAAAAAGGGGAGCAGGCAGGTCTCCACTTGGGAGAAGCGTGGGTATGTAGCAGTGGAGGATACATCAAGAAATCCCAAATTAAATAGAAATGCAATGGAGGCTGCAAATAGCATGTACAACAACTGTTAACTGGCCTATGCTTTCCCTAGAGAAAATGTAAAAAGGCTAACAAGCACATCTGTCTGTACAGGCCTCAGCGCTTCACTCCATTAGGTATCCGCAGTAGCTGGTCCTACATCTCCACACCAGACTTTTACTTTCGTAGGAACTGAAACGCCTCCCTGACTCTCTTTTATATGCATATCAGCCTTACTTCCATTCCAATTACATGTACTCACAACACACCATGACACTAGGAAACATAGGAACACATACACCTAGGGCAGTGCTTTGTACATATATAGGAACACTAGGGAGCAGAGACACTTGAAGACATGGGGACACTGAGACACTAGTGTCTCAGTGTCCCCAAGTGTCTGTGTCATAATGTCTCCCAATGATGATGGCAGGAAAACAAAAGGTAGAGGTTCCCAGGCAACATGGTAGGAGACTGGTACAACATATATTACAGATCCAAAAATAGGGGGAACTGTTACACCGTTTACACCGTTTATTTAATATAAAGTAAAGAGATACCTTTATACATTACCAAGAGTCTAGGATGAAGGAATTTGATTTGGGATTCTCCTCTCTGGGTGCTCTGGTCTGTAACTCAGTCTATTGCCCTTAGTCAGTCAATCTCCTCCTTTCTTAGCCCTCTGTTTTCTCCTTTAATCTTTTTTAAGATCATCTGAAGATATTGCATTTTCTCCCTATTTAACCATTATTTCCCCCTTATCAGTTCCTGCCCCTTGTTTGTAAATGGGCGGTACCTGGGACTTAAATCTAGCTTTTGATTGGTTATGGGCGTATCTTAATATTTAATTATTAATGTGGCCCTTAGGGGCTTTCATCAATAGATGGCACTATTTCCATAGGTATGAAGACCTGAATTAGATCATTCATGACCTGGTTAAATACATGAATTGACCTTTAATTCACCTATACTGGGGATATTTCAAATTACGTTAAATATCTGTCTTTGGTTATGTATATTCTTTAATTGAAACAGGGTTGGTTATATTAATCATCATGCAATATGTCTATGTCCTGTATCCATCTAACCTGTATGAATAACTGATTAATACATTCATCTTTACAAAGAAAAATAGAATCTAATTATATTAGTATACCTATATTACCTTTTACCCTTAAATCAGTCAAGGATGCAGTTTTAGACATTACTGTAGCAATCACACATTTAGTTTACAGTTGTATATCATGCATGATTCCAATAGATTCATTTAAGTTCTAGTATCCTGAAAATATGGAAGCGACCTCAGGCTTTGGGTTCGTATGGCTGACAAACACTCTGGATTGCCTGAGATGTTAATGCACAAACAATTGCATAGTTTGTATACCCCTCTGAAGCTCTGTGAGTTTAAGTATCTCGGATTGTAAAGTCCCATTGAGTAATAAACCATTGTTCTCGTTACCCTTGTACACATATAACTCATAAATTAAACTGTAGATAAGTATTCCTCCTGTTTACTTCTTAAGGTTACAAAATACAAAGTTCCTTTGACCTGTGTTGAAACAGCATTACTCAATGTCCAGGCCAAGCTCACCAACATCCATATTGTTTTTCTAATAATATTAAAAATTATGGGGCACCAAACAGCACAACATGTGAGAGAAAAATAACACAAAAAAATGACTACCCAAAAGTTTGACAAAGATTGGTGGTAGAATTAGTGCATGGAAAGTGTTAAAATACCACCATTTTTTTTTACATTTGGTATAGATTGGTGGTAATCTATGGTAATGGTTGCATGAAAAGAGTCAAAATATCCCAAGTTTAATACCTTAGGTTGTCTTCTTTTAAAAAATATATACATGTGAAGGGATATGCAGGGACTATCCTGACAGATAGTGTTACAATGCGTTAATTTTGAAAAGAAAATGGTTTGGACATAGCTTGTACTTATTGCCCTACAACTTTCCAAAAAAGCTAAGAACATGTTAACATTGGGTATTTCTAAACTCAGGAAAAATTTCTAAACTATTTAGCATGTTTTTTTTTGGCGGTTGTAGATGCGTAACCGATTTTGGGGGTCAAAGTTAGAAAAAGTGATTTTCTTTAAATTTTTTCATCATATCTTATCTTTTTTTTGTAGTAAATTATATCATATCTTGAAAATAATGGTGTCTTTAGAAAGACTATTTAATGGCGAGAAAAACAGTATAAAATATGTGTGGGTACAGTAAATGAGTAAGAGGAAAATTACAGCTAAACACAAACACCGCAAGAAATGTAAAAAGAGCCCTGGTCCTTAACGGTAAGAAAATGGAAAAAATGGTCTGGTCACTAAGGGGTTAACAAACAAAAAAGGCGGGAAGGCAGAAAGTTAAAATGGCCGCCGCGAGGGAACATGAACCAAAAAGATGGCCGACCGTTCCACACAGTTTAAAGACTTATATGGCAAAAGGGGGAGGGGGGAAATTCGTGGCAAATAGCCGTTCGTTTTACGAAAGAGCGGTACGCTCTATACGGGACAAACTAGAGAACTCAGGAACCTGATGTTCGTGAGTGTTCGTCAATCATGTGCATTCGTGTGGCGAACATCCGTTGAATGCGCATGTGTATACGCGTGGTGAATAGCTGTTCATAAGTTTCAAAGAGATTCTGATAGAGAGGGAATGCGGTGGAGTACAGGAACCGCATCAGAAGAACAACTTAAAGGTATAAATAGTGATAGTAATGCCTGGTAAAAAAAAGGCTAAGCTTCACCACTACAATTAAAGTAGAAAATAAGTAATACAAAAAACTAGGGATAGACCCATAGTCGGTTCAGTCGATATTATCGGCCGATATTCCAGATTTTGGCAAATATTGGAATCGGCCACTACTGATACTGATACTGACGATAAAGTGAGAGGCAGTGGTGGCCCAGCGCATGCAGGGCTGACTTGTCCATAAGGCGGCACAGGTGGCCGACTTAAGGCCCACTGGCTCTGGGGGTGCAAGAATCAAGTGACCGGCAGGAAAGAAGTGCACAGCTCTCCCCCCTACCAGCCACTCAGTGTAGTGTGGTTAAGCGGATCAGAGCGGACCACGGTACAGGAGCTTTGGTTTCCTGTACCCGGCCGGACTGACAGGAAGTGCTCACTGAGAGAGCTATTCCTATCAGTCTGACCGGTACAGGAAACTGAAACTCCTGTACCGCAGTCCACTGCACTCATCCACACTACAAGAGAGATAATGAGGCACACCAGGGAGGGGAGAGGACCATTAAGGAAGGTGGGGGGGGACACACTAAAGGACAGGGAGGGAAGGGGAGAGGAACACTAAGGGACACGGAAGGGAGGGGAAAGGTACACTAAGGGACAGGGATGGGAGCGAAAAATAGTGGAACACTAAATATTCTTGAAAACATTGGACTGTCATGTATATTTTGTGCATTTACCACTTAATAAAAAAAGAAAGGATTTGCTAAAAAAATATTAAATAAACATGTTCAGTAAACCATAGATTTGTGTAGAAATTGTTTATTTTTTCAAGATGGTAAATGTACAAAATATTGATATCGATAAGTTATCGGCTATCGGCCTAAAACATCACAGATTATTGGTATCGGCTCTAAAAAACAATATCGGTCGATCCCTACTACAGGATAAAATAACATGAAGTAAACCCTGCTGCTGTCTTGTGCTCCCAACAGCACAAAATAGATACAGATAGTGAACAAAGTTACATATATCAAGCAAATATATATAAAAGAGGTAAAACGGGTCCCACAGTATGAGGGACCCAGGTTTTACTTAACTGAGGGAGAAGCAAAGAAAGAGGAAGTAGTTGGTTTGGCTCCACCCATTTCACCATGGAAGAGTTGCTGATTGGTTGACCTTGTTGCTATGGGACTATGGTTCTTACAGCTGTTACATAATGTTTTCTAATATATTTTTCTTTGCTGCTGCGGGAAATAAAGAAAGAGTGCAGCATAATAGGAGCCTCCGTGTCTTTAATAAAATTCAGTGTGTGTGATACATGATGGAATAGTACGATCGTTTGCACTTAAGAGATCCATTAGTACCTGCAGTGGTGTATTTTGGACATTCTGCCCTAGGCATGACAGAACTTGGGCAGCCCCTATTTTTTAATTACCACACCCCTTCCTGCCAAAGCCACACCTCTTCCTATTAAAGACTAACACATTTTGACTGACAGACACACACTGACGCACACACTAACGGACAAGCATACACTCTCAGATACACTGACATACACACACAGTGACTGATTTGACATAATCTGACAGACACACACACTCCCAGACTGCAGCTTTCACCAAGGGCCCAACATGCCAGAAGCGGTGGAGGCTGCATCAGCGTACCGCGATAAAATCAGTATGCTGGCAAGCATCAAAGCTGTATATTTCCAGAAGCAACATGAGGGATGTGCAGAGGGATGGAGAGATGGGAGGACAGCAACTGCAGAAAAAGGATCTACAGCTGAAACTTTCGACTCTGAACCTGAGGATTCATTCAACGTGGGACTGTAAATTCCCTATAAATGGGATAGGCTGACCGCCATGATAAGCCTCTGGTTACGTGATATATCCCAATCTGCTGATTCATAGCGTAAGATACTCTCTCTTCATTTCTCATTTGATTAAAATTGCCTATTTTTGTTATTCCTTAACCATAACTGTGTTGGCGCACTTCAGATGAAAACTCAATTTTCCATGCTACCATTTATGTAGCATATCTCTAATGTGTCTCTAGGGCTGTCTAGGGTGGTATATCCTGCTGTTTTTCTACTTCTAGCATGTCTATCTTTAATAGTTATTTTTCTCTCAATCGCAATTGAAACTAGACATGGATGGTTAGTCTGTTTCATGATAGCAAATTAGAATTTTCGAATGCCGTGAAATTAACATTTTGTATTGTCATGTTTGTTGCTGCTGTTGTGGCACTGCAAGTTTGACTGTATTTAAATCCATGCACAACAAAAATATAATTTTTTTTAATTAAATGAAGAGGTGTTATGGGCAAATGCAAATATTACAAGTTTTAGAATGAAATGTTGTATTTCCTAAACTGTGTACTTTGTCTTTAAGAGATATTGCAAACTGACAAGATGTTAGAAATGGAACATATTGTTTTTCATAACTGTTTCTTTAAGCAATAACCTCAGTGCATAATATGTTTGCGCCATTTTGTCCCAGACAATTTCCATGACGTATACACCCTTTAGTTATGGCCTTGTATGTTTGCCAAGTTAAGGTAGGTCCTAAATTGAATAAAGTAAAAGAAGTGTTCCTTTTTCATATTTGAACTACAGTAACCTAAAATGGAGACACCTAAGGTATAAATAGGTGTACTTTTAAATGTTAAGATACAGAGGAGAGACTTGGAGACAGACGCTGCTCCATCTTAAAATGACAGAGAGGCTGACATGATGACATGTTCAGAAGGGTATGTTAACCTATTAATGATATTTGCAAGCATGTAATTTAATCTTATGAACTCTGCTATAATGGATTTTATATTCAAAAAGACAAAACGATTGCTTCCAAGACAATCCTTATTTTATATTGTATTCTTAATTATTTATATATGTTAAATAGAGGATCTCTTACACTATATAAAATTATGGCTAAGATATCTGTATGGTTAGCCCTGCTAAGTTCTTTGCCTTAAGACATTATAGTGGTAAATAAGGGAACCACCAGCGGTTACAGAGGGGTACAAGTGAGGGGTGAGAATACATACGAGTGGTACAAGTGAGGAAAAGGGGATCCAGAAGAGGGGTACAAGCAGGGCCCTGTGCTTAAAATCTTCACTGTGCCCCTCCCTGGTCACACCCCTTCATCCATGTATAGTATGTATATAGGGATGTAGTGGTTGAATAGGGGATTTTTAAATTAATAATTATTTAAAAAAACAAATATTCATTCTTCTTTCTCTCTTACCTTACAGGGTGGGGGCATGCTGATGGAGTTCCAGTGTGCTGGGAATCTGGTGTACATCTATGCCGTTACCGGCCATGAGTCACTGTCTTGTGAGCGCAGGGATTTAGAGTGGCAGAGCTTTGCTGTGGTAATCCACTACAGCGCTTTGTCTGTTTATACTACCACTTCCCTCTTATAGGTATATTAAAATTATATTCTCGCCATGCCAGGCAGTCCTACAGCTAATCTCAGAAGAGAAAGGATATGACGGGTAATATTGTCTAAAACACAAAGTATGTTGAAGCGATTTTATACTCACAAGCATAGTCTATCAAATGGCTCAATAGATAAGCTTTGTATGGTTGAGGACCAATATGCTGGAACAAGATGACTAGATATTAAAAGTATATACTTTATTACTTTATTTAGGTAATAAAACAAATTAATATATATATATTAAAGGCTGAAATAGTCTTCTAGAAACGCATTTTACCAATGTGGCTTCCTCAGTCTCGTAAAGTAACCAGCCATTATTCCTTATATTATTGATTGGGTGTTTCCGGCTGTGGCCGCAAGCGTTTTCCCACTATTACCGGGAGTATGCTGCATTCCAAGCCTCCTCCATGAGTTTCTTCCTTTTCTTCTATGTCAAATCCGGTGCTTGATGCCTCCTTGCATTCCACTGTCAGAAGGACCACTATAGGCACTCAGACCACTTCAGCTCAATGAAGTGGTCTGGGTGCCAGGTCCCTCTAGTTTTAACCCTGCAGCTGTAACCATAGCAGTTTCAGAGAAACTGCTATGTTTACACTAGGGTTAATCCAGCCTCTAGTGGCTGTCTCACTGACAGCCGCTAGAGGCGCTTCCGCGCTTCTTATCACAGTGAGAAGACGCTGGACATCCATAGAAAAGCATTGAGTAATGCTTTCCTATGGGCAGTTTGAATGCGCGCACATTTGGAGCTCACGTCGGCAGAGGGAGGGAGAGTTCCCCAGCGCCGAGGGAGCCCGGTGTTTAATCCCATCAGCACAGCGGGAGTGGGACCCTGAGTTTGTTTTCCTGACACTATAGTGGTCCTTTAACCCCTTAAGGACACAGCTTCAAAAGCTTGTCTTACCCTTAAGGACACAAGCCATTTTTGCATTTTTTGCTATTTCTGTTCAAACACAATTTACATCTCTGTCATTTATTGCAACAACACATATTATATACCGTTTTTTCAGAGGGCAAACAGGGCGGCTTTAATTTTATCTCACATATACATAGATAAATTCTTATTAATTATAAATTAAAAAAAATGCCACAAAATGGGGAAAAAAAACAAACAACATTTTTTTTTCACAGTTTTGGCAATAATAGCGTGTGCAAAATATGTCCAGCTTAGAAAAAGTAATTCAAAATAAATTCATGTATGTGTCTTGATCTATAGAGTACATAATATGTATAGTATTTCAGCTTATTTTGAAAGTTACAGGTCACAAAATACAAGGACTAAAACAAAATTTTAATGTGAAACAATTTTAGAAGTTGGTATGTTTATCTTGTAGGTTTAGTAGCCATCTATGAAAACAAAATTGCCACACAAAAGTATATATTTATATAAAGAAGACATCACAGGCTATTAACCTAAGGTTAGTTTGACACTTTTTATGTAACCATTAGTAGAAATTGTGTTTTTTCTCTATTTTGGCATATACACATAGAACAAGGTTTTTGTAATGTGTATTTCGTAAAGCTGGTGTGTGCTATTCCTGCACAGAACTCCATATTGTGTTCAGCTACATCTGCTGAGTATAACGATACCCCCATTGTATGCCTTTGGCACTATTCTGTGAAGCTGCAATGCCATATAAGAGACAAGACTATTTCAGTTTCTGTAGTTAGAATTTTTCTAGATGGATTTGACTGGCTTATGTTTCATTTTAGGTTATTATAGCAGTGTGACTGTTCAAATAACCACACAAAGGGCTTTCATTTGATAAATCAGACACCCCAGGGTATCTAATATGGTTGTGCCTTAACTTGTCACCATTTTTTCACCAATTTATGTCAATGTTTGCATTGCATTTTTAAATATATGTTGCACTTTTGCTTAGTATTTCTTGCATTTGATATGTACCACTGTCATAAAAATCCCCAAATTATGCTCAGCTACATTTTCTGAGTAAAACAATATGCCCAATGTATGACCTAGACACTATTTTGTGAAGTTACAGTGCTGTAAAAGAGACATGACAAGTTCAGTTTTTTAAGTGTGAATTTTCATGGAGGGTTTTGATGTGTCCATGTTCCACTTTGGAGCACTTGAGCAGGCTACATATTACATCTACAAGATAAAGGCATAACATTTTTTAAAGAAGATATCCCAGGGTATTTTAAAAGGCACATTTTGAACCTTAGCGTGGGATTTTTTTCCCACTAGCTTGTACCAAGTGTAGTCGTAATAAGCATTTGTTTCTGCCTTTTTGATTTATTGGTTCGGTAGTTTAAAACTACCAAACACCGACCACCCTCCACCCTCGTATAGCCGAATGCCACGTGGCACAGAAAACTGCGGCCATCTTGTGTGCACAAAAGGAGGCAGCGGGATTTGGTCGTCGAGTGTCTGGAACTAAAATTGGACTCAAATCATTGCTGAAACATACAAATGCCTGCTTCCTTTTGTTGCCGAACAGCTAGGAGAGCGCCATCCGGTAGTTTGCTTCATACGAACAATGGGAGCAATTGCTCCTATGAGCCAGGAGGCTCCATTCGTGTCTTTATTCGTTTTTATGCCATTTTCTGAATTGATCAACCGCACACACTGAATTCGTGGAACTGTTTTGAGAACCCCTGAACCGATCTGGGTGAAATTTGAATATGTTGGTCTCCCAGATCGGGGCTATCAGGGGACATGTAATTTGTGGGGATACCTTGTGTGTAAAGGGGTGTTCTAAGTTTGGGGGAAATTGTGTGCTCTCTGCCTGGAGATAATTGGGTTATTCCTTAACTTATCTCCGAATCTCCCAGGCAGAGAGAGGGAGTGTTTTACTGTTAATCTGTACGATGATTGGTTGTTCCTTTTGTTTACTGTGGGAGGTCCTCTTGCTGGACGATTTCCATAAAAGCCAGTGTGGCCTCAATAAAACATTATTCCTGTTACACCCTTCATGCTTGGGGAATATTTTACTTGCTGGGGAGAATCGTCTTGGAAGCTGCATTCATCTACACTATTCCTCTACACCTTAACTGCAGTTATAATCACATATACTCAGCTATTGGGATAGGAATAGATTACCTCAGCACCATAACCACTGAAGGTCTTAACACTTATGTGTGCTACGACTGTATAATACTTCATATGTTGCTCAGCTATGTCAGCTGAGTACAGCAAAACCCCCGTATGTACCTTTGCCATGTATATGTGGACATTTAAGGGGCACATTTGAGACACAGCCATTCAGGTTTTTTCTAACTTTTAAGTTTTACACTGTGTCCATGTTCCATTTTGGAGTAGATTAGCTGGCTGGTTATTCAAACTTCCCCACAAACGCATACTATTTATTAAAGACTACACCACGGGGTAATTCAAAAGGCATATTGTGAACCTAAGCGTGGGATCATTTTTTCGCTAGTATGTTCCAAGGGTTGTGGTAATGAGCATTTTTTAATGTATTTTTTTACTTTGTAAAACTTTTTTTGTTTTTTATTCTTTATTTTTTCCCTGACAGACAGATATCACGGTATCAGATGGGACTTACGCAGAAGCCAAATTACCAACTTTTGTGCAAAGAATGAGTTACAGAAAGGAAGGTTAAATGGTTAGTGTGCATGATATACTGTGAGGCTATACATCTCATGGCCTGTGCAAAAGCCGTTATTCACAGTGGAGTTATGCATCATCTGTCAGTGTTTTTACCTTCGTATATGGGGGTATTATAAACTGTGGAAATATTTACAGTGGTTAAAATAAAAAAGGAACGTAATAAGTCAAAAACTTGTACAAGTGACGTCTCATATGTGAGTAAGCTCCGTTTTCTACTGGAACTGAGGGCTGTGGTGTCCTGGGAGTTCACTGTTCCCGTCCCACATGCAACTTTGGAGTAGGTTGTTCCCTAGTGGATAGTTACGGTCAGCGTCCCGTGTACCCCGGGTGGTAAAACTTTTTTTATTTTGTAAAACTCGTTTTTAAACTTAGTTTTTTTACTTATTAAATGTTTTAAACTTTCTTAACTTTTTTGACACTTTAAAATTGTTTTATAAACTTTTATCTAGCAGTAAGCAGCACTAACAGTAAATTCCCCACTTTCTCATAACTCCCACCCACCCCAGCTAGCAAATTATATAATTATAAAATATTTAAACCCTGAGGGTTAAAAAATAAATAAAATGTAATGCTCAGGGGTTAAAAAAAATTAGATCACAGTATAATACTGCGATCTGTATTTTGATCACTGTAGGCAGTGATCAACTGGCAGGGAAGGGGTTAATTTTTATTTGGACTGGGTAAAGGGGGTGGTATTTTTTTTTTTTACTTAAATATTACTAAAACATTTTTTTAAAACTTTTTTAACTTTTAAAAGCTTATTTTAAAACTTTTTTAACGTTAACCCATAGTTAGCCTAACACCAAATCCCCCAATTCCCCATTAACTTCCACCCATCCCAGCTAGCTAAATATATAATTTTAAAATATTTAAATTAATTAATAAAATAAATTTAACCCTTGAGGGTGAAGAAAAAAAAAATCTGTGACAGTAAAATGTAATCCCTGCCAATTGATCACTGTAGTCAGTGATCAATTGGCAGGGAAGGGGTTAATTTTTATTTTATTTTAACTAAAAAATTTTTTTTTTTACAGGGAAGCAGATCAGCTCTGATCCGTCTCCCTGCACTTCACACTGACCGCGGAAAGGGCAGCGTGATCCGGTGCTCCCGGTCTGCCTTGGAAATCGAGGCAGACCGGTTAAGCGTTAACCTTGCGATCGCCGCGATCTGGGGTTGACTTTAGTAAATGACGGAAATATTCGTCTTCGGTCGGGAAGGGGTTAAGCTAGCCAATCTGAGTTCTCTGAATCAAATTGCATGGCGTGGGAAGGCTTTATAACTTAATAAGTTGGTGCTATATAATTGCCAATAGTAATAATAATAATATACACAGGCTCTATGGTATTGCATGCTATGCAAGGCACAG